>VDFB02049217.1:26328521-26577967 GCA_007258455.2 Sequoia sempervirens
GGGGCATCTACCAGTTAGCCATTTTGGGGCTTGATTCATTATGTATACTAAGTTTTGATCATGTATGATGTATTTATGTTCTGATCTTTTATGAGTTTCATTGGACATTTGGACATTTGTATTATGTTGATGAGCGATGATATGCAGCGGCGATGTTTCTGATGATGTTTATGTTCATGCATTTATGATATGATATGGATATGACGTTTATGCATGTATGTTATGAGATGGATTTTGATATGGTTTTATTATTTTTGCGGACCAATCATTATGATGCAGGATGGTATGTGGTGATGTATGTATATATGTGAGATGTTACTTTTATTTTTGTTTTGAATATTCCATGTATGAAAATGCATCGTGACATGATGGATATGAATAATGATGAAAAGATAAATGATATTTTTTGTGTAATGTGTATGTAATGAAAATGGTAATATGATACAAAATGGTAGATGTGAAAGGTAGTGAAATGGTTAAATGATGAATGAAAGATAAAATGATGCGTGATAAATGGTAAAAAAAATGAAAATGATAACGAAATGAAATGGTAAACTGATAAATGAATGATGAAATGATAAATGGTAATGAAATGTTTATGAAATGATATGATATGAAATGGTAAAAATGAATAATGAGATGATGGAATGATAAATGGTAATGGTAATGAAATGTTAATGAAATGATATGATATGCAATGGTAAAATGAATAATGAATGATGAGATGATAAATGGTATGAAATGTTAATGAAATGATATGATATGAAATAGTAGAAATGACAAATGGTAATGGTAATGAAATATTAATGGTAATGATATGAAATGATAAAGGAATGATGAAATGTTAAATGATATGAAATGGTAAAATGATAAATGAATGAATGCAATGAATTAAATGTCCAAATGTCCTCCACGAAAAGGTCAAAACTTAATGACAACCATTTAATACCTTCATTCAGCCCTTCAAAATACGGATATGAATCCAATATGCAGATATATACAATGATCTAATGAACATGCAACTATATGAAACTAACCAGTTTGTTGAGCCTATTATAAGCCTTCTTGAATCATCATAAAACATTTTGAAATGTTGGAAGTATGTAAAAGCATCAGAGGGGAAATCAGCGCCAATGATGACCAGAGTACAACTTTCATGAATTTTGATATAGCAAGTGAACACAAGCATCGATGTATAATTGAACCGAGATGACCTGAGCATTTCTTGCATAAACAAACAAAGATTACCCACCCTTCTGATGCAAATGTGGAACTGTCGTCGATGATATTGCTTTGATTGTCATGTCCTGTGAAATGTTTGCATCAGAATGATTGTTAACCTTCAGACAACAGACAAAGAAAAAAATCATTCTCATTCCTCGCCACTCTAGTTCAGTACATCATTGAGTGTGCTCCAGAGTAATGATAGCAAAAATCAAACAACTTTTAGTCAAACATGTAATACTGTTAATGCATACATTTTTCAGATATTTGGATCATCCAATAGACAAATGATATGATATCTTGCTGAAAAGTGTGTCATGATCGGATAACGTTGACATATGAGTTTGTATAATTAGATCCTATGTCATGGTCTAGCTGTTTTGGTACGTTCTGAAAGTTAAGTGCCCCCAGCTGAATTTTGCCTTGTTGATTGACACAACTTGCGGAAAGGAATATGTACAAATGATCAAGCCATGGTAAGATGTTTTAATACTCTAGGCAAGTGGCAGCAGGATGATGCAATTAATGACCCTAAGATGAAAAAGATGCGGCAAAAGGGAAACTTTGAAAAGACAACGTGCAAAATAGGAACTAATAAATGGAGGTCTGGATAAGTCTGTTGCGGATTTTCACTATCGAGTGTTTTATTGCATTTTTGATTTCTTTTGATTTTTTTTTGTATTTTACTGTCAGCGTATTTTGTTTGCGAGGTTTTCACCCTATGACATTCTCTTTTGATTTTTATTTTTTTGGATTTCTTGAACTTTTTTCGATGTTTTTGGATTTCTTGAACTTTTACGATGTTTTTGGATTTCTTAGGACATTTTATAGCATTTGTTTTGTATTTCTTGAGTTTTTCTTTGTTTTTGTATTTCTTGAGGACTTTTTACCAACATTTTTTTGCTTTTCTTCAGGACTTTTTCTGCTGTTTTTGTATTTCTTCAGGACTTTTTCTGCTGTTTTTGTATTTCTTCAGGACTTTTTCTGACTTAAACATAATACTTCTTAAGATGTATACTGTTGATGGGTTCATCCAATAGGTCTCCTTCTGGCGTTGATAACTTGTATGCTCCTGATCCGTAGACTGCAATAACCACATAAGGGCCTAACCAATTTGGTTCAAACTTTCCTTTCTTTTCTTTGTCTTGTTGATTACGCGGGTTCTCTTTCAGAACTAGATCACCCACCTGAAAGGTACGTGGCTTGACTTTGTGATTATAGCTGCGAGACATCATCTGTTGGTATGCTTTTAAATGGTCTGCTGCTTCTGTCTCTTTTCATCTAAAAGTTCTAACTCTTGGAGTCGGGAAACTCTGTATTCCTCATTTGTTATGAGACCTTTCAGTGATACTCTTAATGAAGGTATTTCTACCTCTAAAGGCAATATGGCTTCTGCTCCATAGACGAGGGCAAAAAGGTGTTGCTCCTGTTGGCGTTGGACACTAGTTCTGTAAACCCACAAGGCAGGATTGAGTTGAACATGCCAATCCTTCCCCGAGTCATTGACAGTCTTCTTCAAAATCTTTAGTATGGTTTTGTTTGAGGCCTCTACTTGGCCATTCCCTTGAGGATAGTAAGGCGTGGAATATCTATGTTGAATATGGAATCTTTCACAAAGTTCATCAACATCTTGATTTTTGAAAGGTCGACCATTATCTGTAATAATGGCATTAAGAATACCATATCGACAAATAATGTAGTTGAGTATGAAGGATGAGATCTATTTTCCAGTGACTTTAGAGAGAGGTACTACCTCAATCCACTTAGTGAAATATTCTGTTGCTGTGATGATGAACTTATGCCCATTTGAAGAAGAAGGATGAATTTTGCCCACTAGATCTAACCCCCATTGAGAGAATGGCCAGGTGGGTGTAAACGAATGAAGTTCTTGTGCAGGAGCATGAATAAGATTCCCATGAATCTGACATTTTGAGCATGTTTTAACAAAGGTAAATGATTCCCTTTCCATTGTAGGCCAGTAGTAACCCATTCTAATCAATTTTTTGGATAAGGTTAGTCCACTTGAATGAGTACCACAAATGACCCCATGAACTTCTTGTAAAGCTTTGTCGAATTCGTCACGTTCAAGACATCGAAGTAAAGTACCATCAAGACCACAGCGATAAAGGGTATCAGCGATAAGGGTATATTGAGAGGATTGTCGAATAAAGTTACGTTTTTGGTTGTGGGACAAGTCAGGTGGTAATATATCGTCTTTTAGGTATGCATAAATCATGCCATACCAGGGTGAATCGGATCCTACCAGGTGGCAGATAATTTGGCTTTCAGGTGTGTCATAGGCAGGTGTAAATAATTGTTCCACCAGAAATTCATAGCGAGTCTATTTGTCTGGGAGTTGTATCAATGAGGCGATCGTAGCCATAGCGTTGGCCACTTTGTTGTCAATCCTCGAAATTTGTGTGAACTGAATGTCCACAAAATACTTTTTGAAGTCATCAATCATCTTCTTGTATGGCAACAACTTGTCATCTTTAGTCTGATAGTCATCATTGATTTGATTAATGACTAGTTGTGAGTCACCATAAACTTGTAGCTCGGTAATCCTCCATTCCAATGCTATTTTCAATCCAGTGATCAGTTCTTCATATTCGGCTATGTTATTGGTGCATGGAAACATTAGCCTACAGGACCTAGGAATGGTATGTCCTTGAGGGGTGACGAAGAGAATGCTTGCCCCCGAGCCATGTTGAGTAAAAGAACCATCAAAGTATAAGGACCATGGCTACTTAGAGTCTGCTGTGAAGACATCAGCATCTGGAAATTCAATGTGTAAAGGGTGCTCTGTTTGGAGAGGAGTGTCTGCTAGTTGAACCGCAATAACTTGTCCTTTGATTGCTTTGCAATCAACATAGTGGATGTCGAACTCACTCAAAATCATGATCCATTTTGCTAACCTTCCTGTTAGTGATGCTTTACTTAGTAGATACTTGAGTGGATCAATTTTGGAAACAAGCTTAATTGTATGAGTTAGCATGTAATGT
This sequence comes from Sequoia sempervirens, assembly GCA_007258455.2. Lineage (NCBI taxonomy): Eukaryota > Viridiplantae > Streptophyta > Pinopsida > Cupressales > Cupressaceae > Sequoia > Sequoia sempervirens. The sequence continues at coordinate 26,332,748 of VDFB02049217.1, forward strand.
CAGAATTTCTGTGAAGCGAAGACGACTGCCAAACAAGCCTTCTCAATGAAAGTGTAACTAAGCTCATGGCTTGTCAGCGTCCTGCTAATGTAATAAATTGCACGTTCTTTCCCTTCATGATCTTCTTGTGCTAATAATGCTCCCAAAGATGTCTCGGTTGCAGCAATATACAGAATCAATGGTTTTTCTGGATTTGGTGGTACAAGAACTGGTGGATTTATCAGGTACTGCTTGATTTATTGAAATGCCATTTCACATTTATCATCCCATCTAAAAGGAACATTCTTATGTAGGAGATGTGTGAATGGTAGAATTTTGTCAGCTAATTGTGCAATGAATCTGCGGATAGACTGGAGTCACCCTTGTAAGGATCTTAACTGACTAATGTTCTTTGGGGGAGGCATCTCCATGATTGCACGAACTTTAGCAGGATCTACTTCAATTCCCATTTTCTGAAACAATATATCCTAACAGTTTTCCAGATGTGACCCCAAAAACACATTTCTTAGGGTTTAAGCGAACTTTGAATTTCTCCAATCTGGTAAATATTTTAGATAGTATCTCCAAGTGTCCTTCTCTGGTGTGTGATTTTTCCAATATGTCATCTACATAATCTTCCATGAATGTGTGCATCATGTCATGAAAGATCGTAGTCATAGCTCTTTGATAAGTAGCTCCAGCATTTTTCAAGCCGAAAGGCATGACATTCCAACAATATGTTCCCCACGGACAAGTGAAAGCTATTTTCTCTTGGTCTTCTGGTGCAATCTTGATTTGGTTGTAACCCAAGAAACCATCCATTAATGAGTACATGGCATGGCCTGCTGTTAGATCAACTATAGTGTCAATACTTGGAAGCGGAAAGTCATCCTTTGGGAAAGCTTTGTTAAGATCTCTGAAATCAGTGCATACTCTTACACGTTTGTCTGGTTTTGCTACTGGTACAATATTGGAAATCCATTCTGCATAGTCAATTGATCTTATAAAACCTGCATCGAGGAGCTTCTTGAGTTCTTCTTTAACCAATAGTGCAACATGAGGATTCATCTTTCTGAGTTTTTGTTTTACTGGTTTGGCTCCTGGTTTGATAGATAAATGATGCATAATGAGATCAGGATCAAGGCCGGGCATATCTGCATATGACCATGCAAAATTGACTTGATTTTCCTTGAGAAAGTTCATGAACTCTGGGATTTCTTTAGCTGTCATTGATTCAGCTACCTGTAGGATCCTTGGATTATCTGTAGTTGCAATGTTGATTTCCTTTGTAGGCTCAGTCAAGATGGATGATCGCTCATGATAGTGCTCTGGGAGAGTGTCAAGAATCCCATCAGATGGTGCCTTAAAAAGGTTTTCACCATCTGATACGCTCTTTATTTTGTCTTTTGCTTGATCTAGTACTGCCAGATTCTGGTTTTCACCACTAGATCATTTATCTTTATTTTCATTTTTGCAGCTAGGAGACTTGACACTCTCCTGATTAAAGACTTCATACCGAAAATCGCTAGTGGAACAATTATTTACATCATCGGCGGAAAGGAAGTTTATGATAGCTTCATCATTTGGAAAAATAGGTATATCCATAGGTTCGGTGAGATCCCAGTCAATGAGATCAGGATGGATTAATGGTAGGACGTCGTCCGGTCGTGTAAAATTGGTGATGGTTAGGGTCAAGACAGAGTTATCGGTAGGATCCGAGGTATGAGATAGGTCAATGATGGGACTATTCTCCTGATAATCTTGTTCATTAAAATCTGACTCAGTATCACTAGACTCATAGTTGCTTTGTGGTTCAGATTCTTGTGGTTGGGACCCTGAACCTTCTCCTTTGATTAAAGCGGGCGTATACTTGTGTATGACATCTACCTCTTTGTCTCTCCAAAATTTGTTATCATGGATGGTATCCCATTCATATTCAGCAGAATCTGTGTCAGAGTTATTTTCTATGTAATTCAGGACTGATACCAAACATGTTTCTTTCTTATCAGAACCTTCTTGCAGTGTAAAAACATTACCTTGGGATTGTTTAGATTGGGTAGCCTCATAGCCTATTCCAGTTTTATCATATGCCGCAAGTCCTGGGAGATGGATAGGCTCAACTACGCCTTCTTTTCTCTTTCCAAGAGGACCATTATCATATCCCATCTTTTGCATGATAGAATATCCTTTCCCATATTGTTCTGTTGGTAAGGTGACATTTAAAATTGCGTCCTCTTCATCTTTATAGAGCCAATCTAGAATTGTTGTATCCTCAGGATCTCCCATGGGAAATTTTTCTTTGATAAATTGTCCATTGAACTTGGTAGTGGGCTCTGTTTGTACCTGTGCTGATGTTGATGCTGCTGATATCTGTTGTGGTGTAATAGAAGGTTTTCCATGTGATCGAGGAGACGTAGGTAGATTAGCAAGACAAAGGGAATATTCCCCAACTCCACTTTCCTTGAACTGTAGTTTCTTGTCAAAGCTTTTGGTTAACTGACTGACGTGTGTAGCATGTTGAGGAGAAGTATCAGCAAGTGCTTCTCGATTATTGGGAACCAAAGTATCTTGATGAGCTTTGATATTGGCACAAGTTTGGGTGTTTGAGTTATCAGCTGGTATAGTGATTTCCTGTCCATCATACAGAAACTTAAGACATTGGTGGTAAGTGGACGGAACAGCTTGCATCTCATGGATCCAAGGGACCCAACAAGATATTGTATGCAAGATCTCGGTCTAAAACTTGGCAAAAGGTTTTTTTGATAACAGGTCCCACTCTGATTGGTAGCATGATTAGACCTTTAGACGTTCTCTCCTCATCATCATAGGCTTTAATGGTAATCTTCCTTCTAGGATCAATGGAGTCTTCGGCAAATCCTAATGCTTGAATCACCTTCAAAGTACATATATTTAGACCAGCCCCTCCATCTATTAGAACACGTTTGACACGGAATTTGTGGATCATGACCTCTAAGTATAATGATGAATTGTGGGGATGAGTTAGGGAAACATCATCTTTGTCTGAGAATGAAAGGCATGTGGGTGAGGACAAATGTCCTACCATGGTTTGAAATCGGTTCACATCCAAATCCGTAGATACAGTCGTTTCAACGAGGGTTTTATCTAAAATTTCCCTATGTGCAGGGGAAATCTTCAGAAGTTGAAAATGGAGATTTGAGCTGGAGTTTTTCGAAGTTGGTTAACTAAGTCGTATTGGTGTTGAGGAGAGGTCTCATTGGATTTTGAAGAGGTACCTTTCAAAACAACCTTAGCTTGTGCTCTTGTTGTGATGTTTACTTGTCCATTGTCTACTTTCTCTTTGATTTTTATGACGTTGACTCGCTCATCGTCCGTATAGAGGTGACGGATTACATTGTCATCAATTTGGTTCACAGTTTTGTCAGAAGATTCTCCCTTTTGATAATTTGGTAGAGGATTTCGAAATGCTTGGTGATCTTCGTTGGATTTTTGTTGTCCTTCTACTGTGATAATGCCCTTGTCAATTAGATCTTGAATAGCATGTTTCAAACCTTGACAGTTGTTTGTATGATGACCTCTGCACCTATGGTAGTCACAAAAATAGGCTTCGTTCCATGATGGAGGTTTTACATTAGGTTCGTAATTGCGTTGTGGGGGTAACATAAGGACATTCTTTGCCATGACCTCTTTGAAAGCCGATTCTAAGGATTGTCCTAGTGGAGTAAAAGTTCTTCTATTGAAGAAGAATGGAAAGCGTTGTGGTTTCATGTTTGAGATATTCCCTAAAGTGTTGTTGTTGTTGTTGTTCCGGTAGTTTTGGTTGTTGGCAGTCCCTTGATTATAGTTCGTTGGAGGGGGATGATTGTTTCCTTGATTCGCGACTATATTGATATTGTTGTAATTATTGTTACGAGGACTGCTCAGGATAAATGGCTTAGTCATGATATGATTTGCATCTACAACACCATCATTTACAACGTTCTTGTTGTGGGTCCAAAACTTAGACTTGTCCTAATTGTTGTAATGGTTAGATGAGGCAGGGTTGTCCCTATCAAGTTTTATGGTCCCTCTTTTGACCAAAGCACTTTCGATGGTGATGGCATCCTCAATCAATTTCTCAAAGGAAGGTGGACAATGTAGATTTAGACGATAGCTCATTTCTGAGTTGAGGCTATTGATGAAGGTAACCATTTTCTCCTTTTCAGGAACAGGTCATGGGTACCTAGCAAACATTCTCCTCCATCTTTGAAGAAAGGTAGTGAAAGGGTCACCGGGTTTTTGCGCAACTTTGCAAAGATCAATCATGGTGATTTGGTGTTGAACGTTGTAGGCATATTGTGTTATGAACAAATTGATCAATTCCTCAAATGTCCGAACAGGAGGTGTAACCTTAGATAACCATTCCATAGAGTTAACTCCAAGGCTTCGAGGAAATAATCGCAATAAATATGTATCCTCGTGGGAAAATTCCAATGTCATGTTTCTGAAGTCTCTAACATGGTCAACTGGGTCTGATTTCCCATTATAACGATCAAATTTGGGAATTTCACAGTATTTAGGAAATGGAATCATGTTGAGACTTCTATCAAAAGGATAAGGACATATGTCATCCAAAGTGTATTTCTTGGTTGTGGTTCCTCCTCGTATTTCGTTGACTGTTCCCTTCATTTCTCTAAGCTCTTTTTCGAAGGAAGCCATTTTAGATAGGGTCGGCTCTTCTTCTGTGGTTTTTAATTTATCCGTATCAAAGTCTTTAGGCAATTTAGCTCCTTGATCTGCTAGGAAAAGAAAGTACTTCTCTTTGTCACGTTGTATAATCTTTTCAAGGGCTTTAAGAAACTTGGGATTTTGTTCTGCCTCTCTAAGTTCAAGTTCGTCGTCTTGTTCATCATCACTACCTATAGGAGTTTTGTTCATGTTTTTGTTCTTAAGTATCGAACTTTCCTCTCTATCAGCCATATTGTTGTCACTGAAAAGGGGATTGCGACTTACACTAAAAAGAGGACTATCACATTCACCTTCTTCTTGAGGTGTTTCTCCTGCTTTGTTGTGTTGAGATCTCGTAAAAACAGGCATATGTAAGAAATCCTTGAATATGATTGAGGGTCACTGAAGGATCTGATTGGGACGCGTTGAATATTCAACTGAAGGTTGTGGTATGTTCTCAAACTCAAGAGGTTGATTCAAATTGTGATGTTGAGATAATGCTAATCTTTGATAATAAGCTTGGGTATCCAAAGGTTCTACAGCATAATCGTCGGTGAATCCCCTAATGTAGTCTTGGTATTTATGGAGGAATGTGCGATAATGGAGCAAGACGTCTCGACTCTTATACAGGAATTCTCTGCGATCTAAAGTCTTCTTGTAACTTAAATTTGTTTTGGGCTTCTTGATCCTATTGAAAACTGATTTCTTTGTGAACTTGGTTGATTTCCACTTTCTTAACATGGGATTAAAATCTTAGAAATTCGGGTCTATGAAAAAAACCTAAAAGCGCTACTCTATTTCCCAAATGCGCTACAGAAAAAGTCAAATGCACTGGAGAAAGAGTCAAATGCGCTGCAGAAAACCTTAGATGTGCAGAAACAGAGCACAGAAGTGCAACAGAAAATCCTAAATGCATCGAAACAGAACACAAATGCATTAGAACAGAGCTTAAATGCGTTGCAGTTTTCCCTAGATGCGCTAAAACAGTTTTTCTAGGACAGTTTTGACCCATTTTTTAGCTGAAATTTGTCATGTTCATTTTTGGATGATCCTTTATCTGAATTAATGATTTTCTGCAAGCACAGCAAATAGTCTGATTTAAGTTGATTTGTAACCAAGCACAGAATAAAACAAGCACAACCTAGGTTAGGCTAGGACAATATCCGCTAGACTCCACGTGGGTTTCCCCAACCGCATATCAGTAGCGTGTGAATCCAGAAGCTTGGCTGCACGGGCTCCCCCTTACAGTGCACTCTCTTCTCAGGCCAACCAAGCTTCCAACCCCCATGAAACTCCCATGGCGAGCTGATCACCTCTACTATTGATTGCAAAAGTGTGGAAGGCTTCACACCGACCGGTGCTGGACTAGCAAATAGAAGGTTTTTGGCTTTCTAAGCAATGGTATTTAGTTTGGGACCCCCGTTCGAGTGGCCATACATGGGGCAAGAGATTAATCACCATTAAGGTGGCACTCCACCCTGAAGAGGTTAAGCTCAACAGTGTTTATGGGAGTACTACTCCATCCATATGACACATCCGCACAAGCAACCTTAGGTTTTCCCTTAAGATTTACATTTATATACTGGTCGGAGGTAGCTTGGCCTTAGCTCCGTTGCCGGTTTGAGTCGTCCCTTAAGGTGAGTACTTTTTCCCTTAAGGCAGGCCCAATTTCTAGAGTCAATAACCGTTTCTCTTGCACCTAGGATCACACAAGTGCACAAGGGGAGAGGATACTTCGATTATCAAATCAGGGTTACACAGGGAAAAGTGGGTCTAGTTTTCTGATCACCTAGTTTGCACAGGGTGAGAGCATAATCACCTACCACTTTCAAGCACATTCAATAAGAGTAAACAGATTCATTTTATGTGCACTAAAATCAAATGTGATTTAATCTAAGTGAAGATGTTGCTTCACAACAGTCATGGGGTTCGTTTTATCTGCATGATAAAAGGTGTGGTGGCTACCCTAGATTGATTCATTTTAAGCCCAACATAAAAATGAAAAAAATTCTGTCTGCGGAAGGCGTCAGACTCAGAATCTCGGTTACAATTCTAGATGTGAAGCTCTGTTTCCTGAATGGGCAGAAATAGAGACCATAAGCGCAACTCTGTTACCTAAATGCGCTAAATCATAAAACAAATGCGCCACTCTATTACCCAGATGCGCAAAAACAGAACCTAGATGCGCTATTCTAGACGTAGAGAATTTTTTTAAATTTTTTTTTGATATAACTTAAATGCGCTAAAGAATGTCCTAGAAATCCTAAATGCGCTACAGAAAATGACGGATGTGCCACTCTGTTTCCCAGATGCGCCACATAAATGACCAGATGCGCCGAAACAGAACACAGATGCGCCGAAATACCTACAAAAGAAAATTTTCTGAATCTTCCAAAATGCACTGCTGAATGCCAGAAAACTTGTAAGCAAACCTGCAAGAAAAACCTACAAGAAAGAAGTCTAAAATAGGGGCATAGGCCCCACGGTGGGCGCCATTTAATGTGTGTGTGAAAATTAAGTGTGTAAATGAATTAGAACAAGTTCAAACACACCAATAGAACATTATAACAAAAACATAAATATAAAAGGAGTATAGAAGTGCAAACTCAGTATCCTATTTCCGTTGTCATCCTATCGTCCTCTATCCTTAGTGTTTTTGTAGATTCCAGCCTTGTGTTCTCAGATTATGGGCTAGGCTCAACAAACTGTCTTCCTAAAGAATGAGATTTTACTATGATATGAATGCATGATTAAGCTATGATGATTTTAGCTAAAAAACTTGAAATAAACATGATGCTATGATAAATGAATGCTAAATGAATTAAATGCATAAACTCTACTTAATTTCCTATTACCAATGTTTGGATTCACACAGGTATTTATAGAGCTTTCTGAATGATTCTGATTGGCTGTCTCGATTGACGGTTGTGATAATTCCTGGCAGATCAAACGGCTAAAGATAGATGAAATTGAAGGAGAAGATAGAAGAACCCTAGAAACAGATTTTTCTATTTTATTATGAAAGAGGAAAAAGAAGAGAAGATAAGAAATCATCTTTCTTTAAAAGAATAAAAGAAAGATTTAAAGCTAATAAATAATTAATTAAAAAAATCAATTATTTATTTGTGGAGGACATTCAACTTTTCTTAATTAAATAAAATATTTAATTAAGCTTTTAAAAGCAGAAGAAAGCTTGTGGTGGGAAAAGAGCTTTAATCATGTTTTATTGAAAAAAGCAGAATATCTCATAATTAAATAAAATATTTAATTATGATATGAGAAGATTGCACAATTAGGTTAAAATACCTAATTTTGGATTTAGAAAGAAATCATAAGATATTTTTAATTAAATAAGATTTATTTAATTAAATCACTTTTATGAAATTAATTAAATGAAACATTTAATTAATTAGAAGAAGAATTAAAATAGAAGAAAGGGGAAATATTTAAACTTAATTAAATCAAAAGATTTAATTTAAATTCAAACAATGATAATTAATTTAAATAAATAGAATGTATTTATTTAAATAATTAATGGACATATGAAAATAATTTAAAAAATAAATTTATTTAATTAAGAAGAAGAATAAGATGAATGAACAATATAATTAAATTAATTAAATTTAATCATATGTAGAGGACTTTAGAAAATTAATTAAATAATAAATATTTAATTAATTGCCAGGATTATAGACATGACCATTTTTATGTGCATACAGATTCGTATAGACCAACCATCAAAATGATGGGAAATGTAATAATAGATCTTTGTCCAAAACAAAGTCCATGACCAGAATGACTTGATGTGGATGGCGTAGCAAAGGCCGAGGTTGGACCATGGATGTTGGATGCTAACAGTAGCTAGAGTGTAGGCTGGAGCTATGACCACGGTGCTTCTAAACCTCTTGGCCCTCTCCTCACATTTAGACCAGTGACTATAACTTAATCTGAAGGTGGTGCCTATGAATTAATGAAGGATGTCCAACCATTAGTACTTAGGGTTCGTGTCCAGACAGGAAGCAACAGATGATTAAGAGAGAGTGGTGGTAGAGTGTGAGGAAGATGGCTTGAAATGGGTGGTGGTCAAAGCTTTGACTTGGTGAGCAGAGACCAAATATGTGAAGAGACAATGATGGTGATCAGTAACAAATAACGGTGGCTAATATAAATGCAAAAAAGAATCGACCGAAGTGGAGAAACACGAGCCAACACCAAATAAGGATTGATGGAAAATAAATATGTCACTCGATGTAGAGATCAGAATTAAATGCCAAGGATTTGATTCATAGAGATTTAACAAACTCACCAATGGAGACCTGATGGTAAAGTACCTGACAACAAATATATGAGATGTTGATTGGAGATCTAATAGACATCAATGAATGTGTAGAGGGGGGATGCCAGGTTGGATAATGGCGATAGAGTATGGGCAAGGCACAATACTAGGTGTTGCAGAAAGACAAAGGCAAGCAAAGTAGGTCACCATGATACAAGAAGTCTAAATGAAAATGTGGGAGCCAATGGTGATAGCTACGGTGCAGGCGATGGATATGACAGTGGCCAATGACCACAGTACTAACAAATGAGAGTGATAAAAAACCTGACTATGACGACAATTGAAGGATGACACATACCTTCTATGATGAAATTCGAGACAACAAAGATGAATTTTTACCAGCGATTGAGAAAGCATCCACACTGCTGAATACAAAACCGATTTGTGGAAATCAAACTCTCCCACCAAGTACACTGCCAATGATGCCAAAGTCTGCAACAATTTACTCTCAAAACTTGACAAACGAGGGTTAGAAAATGCAAACTTTTAGAAGAAAAATCTGCAAAATGTATGATTAAATAAAAATATGTTGGGTTCACCAAATGTAGATAGGGTAAAAATCAGCAGATTTAGTGTAATGAAAACAATAATAAACTAATTAACCTATCAAGCACAATAGAGTACGAAACAACATGGAAATCACAATATGAAGCACAAATGCAAACCGATCTCCACACTAACTCGATTTATCTCCATTGCTCTTCTCCACTTGCATGAGAATGCGATATTTTGAAGGGTTGACAATGGAGGAATGTTGGATGTTCATTCCTGCAGCATAACGACTTGACAATGGCAATGATAAATAGAGAGAATGATAGGTAGAGATAGAAGACTGATTTTGATAGAGTCTGGATGCTAGATGAATCAACCCCCTAAATGGATTGTGAGAGGCTGTATTTATAGAGCCGTGACATTGACGAAGATAAGATTTGACAAGATTCGACAAGGATTTGATTTTTGACAAAAGAGGAAATACAACAAGATGAGATAAGATGTCAAAAAAGATCGAAAGATTTCATTTCCTATTTTAAAGGAAATAAATCTTGAAAAAGACAAGAAGGATAATTGATGAATTATCTAATTAAATAAATTAATTAGATGCACACGAGTTCAGTTTTGGAAAGAAAGCGAGAAGATTTTTTTAGGATTTTATTAATTAAATAAATTTTGAATTTATTTAATTAACATTGAATTTATGATTTCATTAATTAAATAATATAAATTATTTAATTAATAATAGAAGAATGAATAGAAATGATTTAATTAATTAAATAATATAAATTATTTAATTAACATTAGCGAAATGGATGGATTATGAATATGAATTTAATTAAATAAATGATGACATGGGTTCCTAGGGAAAAGCATGCTACAAGATGCCTAAATGATGTAATTCTGAGACATGTGTAGCAAGAGGACAATTTTGGGTGTCTACAGCTGCAAAAACTCCATGGTCCATCTTGCCACCAACATCATCAGGGCTATCTAATGTCAACATTTGCAAATGTTATATTAAAGAGTAAATGGTAGAGTGACCTATTAAATGTTAAAGGGATGGGATTAGGAAGGACTAAAGGAACAAAAAAGTGAATTAGGAGAAGATAATGTGACATGATCAAGGAATACAAATGCAATGTTTATTTTTCTCATCAAATTTTTAGATTGTATATGCAAAATTATGAAAACTAGCTAACATTGTTTTACAACACCATTATTGAATAAAGGATACTTGAGTGTAATTTTTTTGACAAAATGAGTTGTGAGGTGTGGAGGTCGAAGGTCCACTTGGAATCTATTTGAAATCCAAAGCATGTTATGAGACAAGCATTCAAATATAAAATTCAAATGTTAAAATGCAATAATAATATATTTAATACTAGTTGCATTAATGTGGACTCAATCCCAAGAATGAATAAGGATTTGTAGGAATGGGGCATGTCTCATGAACACTCTAACCATGAAATTTATTCATATCAAAATTATACTAATTTAATTATTCTTAAATTTCAAAAAATAATTTAATAAAGAAAATTAAATGAACTTGCTGAATTTTACTTGAGTGTCAATGCTGAATGTATCATTCAACAAATCATCTATGAAATCCATCTCCTTTGCAACTGATGTAGGCTATGTAGCTACATCCCAAGCACTCTGATAATTATAGATGCAAACTACACCACAAGCGCCAAAATGGTGGGGTGGAGCTTGAGGCCTATGCGTCTCCTCCAAACGAGGCTCTACTAGAGGCCTCAAACATTATAATATGGTCTGGGTGAGTGAGCCAATCAACTCCAACATGTCCACCTCTACACTATCCTTAATAATGGAAGGAACAATGACATGCTCCACCATGGGTTTTCCCAAGGGTCTCAATGCTAACTATGGATTATGTCGTACAATAGGTCTATCATGTGTGGAGCCCCCACCTCTAACCTGAAAGTCTAAGATGTCAAAATAATTTGGCATCTTATTGAGGATAAACTCACAATAGAGTTTCCTAAAAAAGTATTGTGGTACCTCATAGTTATTGCAAGGAGGATGGTCAAATACCATCCACCACTGCTCCCAAAATTTATTTTTAATTCTCATGGTGGCACCAATCGATGGGGAACCTCTTGCATGTATGAGAAAAAGGTGTGCTGGTTTTTGGGTCTATAAATAGCACACACAAGTTGGATTTGCTATTTTTTATTTTTTAACATCTACATATGACAAACCACTAGCATAATATTGTATAATCACATGCCTCTTATTTAACCAAAAAATTATTTTCTCACTCATTTCTCCTACATGAGATACAATTGACTTCAATGATTCAACAATCCCTCTCCTATAAGGGTGGGTTTCAACATGCTTGGTTAATCTTCCAATTAATTGTTCAATGTCTCTTTTATTGTTTTCAATTTGATTTAGAATATTTTCTTGTGTTCCTTGAGGATGCCTATGAATTGATGGAGGGGTTTCAAGTTGTTCTTGAATAGGAGGCTCTTCCTGAGTGGTGACTATGAATTCTCAATGTTTGGAAATGGAGATTCATTCCATGAGAATTAGAACAAAATTTTATTATAAAAACCTTTTTTTTTGTATTCAAGGGGTAAATGCTTTTGACCGGAGCTATGAACTGGGTACAACCATTCAATAATACCACCCCAATGGGGTTTGAACCTTAGTGGCAAGAACAACAATGCCACCTATAAACCATCACACCATGCCAATACCAGAATTATAAAAACCTATTTCAATCTGCATTCTAAATCAAATTCAAAATAAATAGAATAAAAATACATACCTCTTCACAATTTTCAACGTCTCTAATGTGTTGGTGGAATCCTCCTAAAAAGTAGCAAGCTAAGGATGCAAATAATGGATGATATTTGGCGAGCACAAGTTGTAGACCTCAAATCCTCCAAGCCAAGCCATAGGTTGAAGTGAAATGAGGGTTTCAAATGTGTTTTTTTATTTTTTTCAACTTTTCCATTTGGTGCACACTAAATGACTTCAAGTCATTCGACGTGCACCAAATGGCCAATTTCAACCTTTTTTGTGAATTTTTCCAATTTGGCACCTAAATTGTGTCATAGATTGGTGCACTTACCCTTAGATAAAATTAATTAAATAAAGATTATTTAATTAAATTATTAGTAAAGAAGATGATTTAGGATGAAATGGTGTTTTTAATCAGGATCAGGTGTACGAGATCAATCAGTATATTTTATGTTTCTACATTTTTCCCCTCTTTGAAGCAATGTACCTGCTTCATTGGTTCAGAGAATAAACTTTCCAAGATCAAAATTAAAAAATTCTCTAATTATGTTGGTACATTGGCCCCTCGAGAGATTGAGTGAAAAGTTTAATTTGAGGGGACCGATCTTGTGACAAAGAGGTTCAAGATTAGTTTAGCTTGAATGTTTGATGTAGAAAAATTTGATAATGTAGACAGTCATTAGCCATGGGTAGCCTCATGTATATTTTGATATGTTACACACACTTGATACTTGGATATAATTGTTAGTAAAGGAGAATAAGAAGAAATGAGATGATGACAAGAGGATCCAACAAGTCCATGATATATGAAAATTTATTAGAGATGATGATGAATGACGATGATGTTCTTTATTAGGAATTCGGATTTTAAAAGGGATACTTACATTATGTGCGATAACACACATAGGCATGATGTATCAAGGTATAAAGAACCAGAATGGTATTGTACCTAGTGCGATGGACTTTGAATCGACAAACAGATAGCAGTATTCTTGTTCACAACTAACATATGAAAACCTTACTAGGATGCACTTTAGAAGTTTTAAACATCTTGGAACAAAAAATAAAAAGGTATAACCTATCAATGCAGTTGCCAACAAGCTTCCCAAAACACCTTCCATTCATACCTAACAAAGAAAGTATTCACCAAGTTATATTACAAGAACACCCAACAAGCACAATAGAGAAAAGATAATGATCAATTCCCCATTCCTTTCTATATTTTTTTATTAGACATCATTGAGAGGTCATTTGAATGAGCGTAATAAGATAAATCAAAAAGAAAAGATGAAGTACACAAAAAACTCAATGTTCTTCATACCTGTAGCCAAAGGGATTTGTCTTGATTAGGATAAGAATCCAAAGTGATTTTTCCAAAGATAATCCCCATTGTAGGAAGGATGCATCCTAGTACATGTTAATGGATGGTCGAAAGTTGATGTTGGAAACTCAAGGGTAGACAATTGAGAGGGGGTGAATCAGTTGTCACCGAATTTCAAACTTATTCAACTTATTTTCCTTATTCTAAAATTAGAACATTAATCATGAAAGCATAAATGAAAAACACATCAAAATCTCACATAACATCAAAAAATTTATGTGGAAACCTTGTTAGGGGAAAAACCATGATGGAGGTTAGTCCACAAGATTATACCTTGTTAAAAGTATAAGAGAATATAAATGTGGAATGCACATACAGTTAGGCACATTGCCTAGAGCTCACTACTCAAATACAAAATAGGCTTACTACCCAAAGGAAGACACACTATCTTATAGAAAGGTTATGGTTAAATCCATTAGAATTTGAACTAAGAAAAGTAGCATTTGCTAATGCTTGGTTACAGTTTTGGTTAAGTACATGAACACTTCTTCACTCTTCTTTACTCTTCTTCACTCGTCTTTCTCTACTCTACCTTCAAATGATCTAAAATGTATTCATACACATAACTCTTACACTTCCAACATACACACATACATGGCTTCAAATGATAAAACAATCACTCTTATATATCCACAGCAAGAAATTACATCGCTATAAGTTGACTCCAAAGAAATAATAAAATTAATATAAATAGTCGACCAAAATCAATAAAGATTATTCATGTGAATCAACCAAGGTTGGCCACAACATAGTGAAGAACAAAAATAACATCCTCAAACATGAACCACTTTAATTAATTACTCCTCGAAGATCCACAAAACACTTCAACACCTTGTCGGCCAAGAACATAAAAAACATGAACACATAAGAGAAAATATCAGTTCACGAGTACAACAATCAATCCAGACATGCAACATAGATAGATCATTAACTAGAAACATCCACAAGCACCATGAAATATTAGAGAAGCATCCACAACTAAACTTACTGGAATCACATGATCTTCATTCAAGAACACAAACTGAAGTAACATAAAAACTATCAAAATACAAATCTCCATAACTTGATCAAATCTTCATGAAGATCTCTAAAAATTGACATGGATAAACTAGATCTACTCAGCAAGAAACCCTTTAGTACACAACCTCTGAAAAATAATGTACTGATCACACCAACAAAAATAACTTGACTTCACCATTGACAACATGTAGCACTTCTTAATACAATTTTCTCAATATCCTTGACATATACAACTTGTAATGAAACAATGCTAATGGTTTTGACATGAATGACAACCACATATCAACCAAAAAAACACAAAATCTAAAATCCTCCCCTTTGGCATTGATGGGAATGCATGATGTGAAAAATGCCATCAACAAAACTATGCTTACTCCCCCTTAGTTTCTGATTCTTCTTTCCTCAACTTGTCTCGCCACAAATATTTTTGACATTGCTCTTCTCCCCCTTTGAAATCAATGGAAAATATTTCTTCTATACAAGCTCTGAACCACATATTTGAACACCTAAGCTTCTAAACATTTGACTACTCCCCCTATTTATCAGGCACCACAACATCAATCTAGATCAAAATATGATCTTAAAATGCATGGATTGTTGCAAATAAATGCATCCTTAGTTCTGATTAGGAGGGGTAATCATCCATAACTTCCTTCTAAGATAATAAAAAGTATCCTTTGCTAACAACTTGGTAAATAGGTCTGCAATTTGCTCCTTAGTAGGCACATACTCCAATCTGACTTCCTTTTCACTTACTTTTTCTCTCAAAAAGTAAAACTTGATAGATATATGCTTGGTTTTGGAATGCAACACCAAATTCTTAGAAATGTTATTAGCACTTGAGTTATCATAGAATATAGCAATAGGCTCATCATACACAATTCTGATATCCTTCAACATCTTTTTCATCCATAGTACTTGAGTGCAATTATTAGTAGCAACAATGTATTCTTCCTCTATAGTAGATAGATAAATAACATTCTTCTTTTTGCTTAACCATGAAATCAACTTCTTTCCTAAGAAAAATTCTCCACTACTATTAATTTTCCCATCATTCACATCTCCTTCCCAATCAACATCAATAAAGGAACTCAAAGTAAGATCATCATCTTTAGGATACCATGAATGAAAATAAACAATCCCCTTCAATTATCTGAAAATCCTCTTCATAATAGTCACATGAGATTCCTTAGGATCAGCTTGAAATATAGCGCCAATACATACAAAATTCTTGATATTAGGCCTAGTTTGAGTCAAATAAAGAAATCCACCAATCATTGATTTGTATCTATCTAATTTTCCTTTAGAGAATCATCATCAGTTTCCAACTTGCATTTAGTCACCATAGGTGTACCAACTAGCTTTGAATCTTCCATACCAAATTTCTTCAATAGTTCTTTCACATACTTGGATTGAGACATAAAGATCCCTTTATCTAATTGAGTAATTTGCAATCCTAAGAAGAATTTCATCTCTCCAATCATTGGCATCTCAAACTCATTTTGCATCTCTTTAGAAAACTTCATACACAAGCTATCATCTCCTCCAAATATGATATCATTAACAAAACCATCCACAATCAAATATTTATCATCATTCTTAAAATATAGATTACTATCAACAGTACCTTTGTTAAATCCAAGCTTCACAAAGTACTTATCCAATTTGGTGTACCATGCTCTAGGGGCTTGTTTGAGTCCATATAATGCTTTCTTCAATTTCCAAACCATATCTCCCTAATTAGTCAACTAGAATACATTAGGTTGTTCAACATACACTTCTTCCAATTTTCCATTTACAAAAGTAGACTTGACATCCATTTGAGAATATTTGTAGTCTTTGTAAGCAACATAAGCAAGAAACAATCCACAACTTCAATTCTTGAAATAGGGGCAAAGGTTTTTTCAAAATCAATACCTTCCATCTGTGAATATCTCTTACATACCAGTATTGCTTTGTTTCTAACCACTTCACCTTGTTCATTTAGTTTGTTTCTAAAGACCCATTTAGTTCCAATTACATTCTTATCCTTACGTCTGGGAACAAGAATCCATGTATCATTCTTTTCAATTTGATGTAGTTCCTCTTTCATTTCTTCAACCCATTGTTCATCTTGGCATGCTTTATTCATATTGTTAGGCTTAGTATTTGAAATCAAACAATATTCTTCTATAATATTTATCCTAGTATGGACACTTTTGTTCTTATCACCAATAATTTAATCTTTTGAATGATTCAACCTTACATACCTTAGAGTCTTCTTAGAATTCTCTTCAATTACAAGATCTTCTGATTTCTCTTTTGTTCTTCCACCAGTTTCTCCTTCCTCAGGATCTTCTTGATTCACAAAAATGATTTGGACTTGACTTGAGTTCAGAACTTTGTTTGTAATATCATTTTGATCATCAAAATCATATCCATATGTTTTAGATAGTGTACCAAACTTTTCATCAACCTTAACATTTACACTTTCAACCATTTTCTTCAATATATTATTGTAACACTAGTAGGCCTTACTTTTAATAGCATAACCCAAAAAGATTCCTTCATCACTCCTAGCATCAATCTTCCCTATATCTTTGATATAACACTTGCTTTCAAATATTTTGAAGTGTCTAATACTAGGTTTTTTTATGAGTCCATAGCTCAAAAGGAGTCTTACCAATATTACCATTGATTTGTACTTGGTTAAGTGTGTACACATCAATACTCATGACTTCTCTCTAGTAGCTATGAGGTACATTTCCTTCCAACATTATTGTTCTAAAAGTATCTAGAACTATTATGTTCTTCCTTTCCACAACTCCATTTTGTTGAGGGGTTCATAGTGTAGATAACCGTCTCTTTATTCCATGCTCTTCACAAAAAGAGTTAAACTCACCGGAAGTGAATTCACCACCTCTATTTGATCTCATACATTTAATCTTTAGACTTGTCTCTATCTCAACCATAGCCTTAAAGATCTTAAAATTTTCCAGAGCTTCATATTTCTCCCTTAAGAAAGTAGCCGACATCATCCTTGAATAGTCATCAATAAGCAACATGAAGTACCTGTATCCCTATAAAATTCTAGTTCTAACAAGACCACACAAATTAGTATTCACAAGATCTAACAATCCATTTGAATTTTTCTATTTAATTGGAAATGAAATTCTAGTTTTCTTTCCTAACTGACATTCTTTACATATGGAATTAGTAACTAGCTTAGGAAGATCTCTCACAACCTTAGTGGAACTTATATTGACAATATTATCAAAGTTAACATGACACATTATCCTATGCCACAACCAAATTTCATCAATTTGAGCAATCAAACAACTTTTACTAGCAGCACTTAGGTGGAAACTATTACCTTTTGTTTTTATACCTGATGCAATCACACTTTCATAATTTTCCAATATTTTTCACTTACCATCCATGAACTAAAGATTGTATCCCTTGTCAATCATCTGTCCAACACTTAAAATATTATTCTTCAAACCTTCAACATTCAAGACATCATCAGTATTATTCTTACCATCAATAGAAATGCATCCTCCTCTAGGGATCACACTAGCTATATTATCACCAAATCTCACAACACCACTATCATAATTTTCCAAATTCACAAACTTTTATCTCCTATATATGATGAGTAAAACCATTTTCAATTACCCATTCATCTTTCTCTTCATCTTGAGCAGCTAGGGATTTCTCCACATTTTTTACAACTAGTAGATTCAGTAGACATAGGATTATTTTCCTTGATAGAAATAAACACAAATTCATCTTCACTTGCATTTCCTTTGTTATATTCATCATCTGTCACACCTTCATCAAAAACATAGTAACAATTATTTTGGAATTTAGGCTTGTTAAATCTTGGCTTGGAAACTCTCTCATGACACCTTGATGTAAAATGACCTATCTTATTGCAAGAGAAACATTTAATAGGTATCTTTACTTTATACTTACATTGTCCTCTGGCTTATATCTTCACAATCAATGCTTCAAATTCTTCAAGCTCTCTTTCTTCTTCATCGAGCCATTTCATTTCATCCTCATACCTAAATGTCTTTCTAGATGAAATTTCACCCAGATCATATCTCTATTTATCTCTTCCAGAAGTAGTGGCCTTGAATGTAGAATCAACCTTAGGAAGTGCATCACCAAATTCACTTAACTCAAAAGTAGTAAGCTTACCAATCAACATATCTCTCGTTACATTAGTTATAGTATGGAGCTCTTCAATAGCACTAGCCTTGAATTTGTAAGAATCAGGCAAGGATCTAAGCACTTTAGCAACATTTTTTTGATTTTTATATCTATCCACCAGCACATCTGATACCACACACAAGCTCATTCACTCTTTGCATGAAAGTAATAACAATTTCATCACCCATTTTCTACTTTTCATATTTCCCTTTTAGACTTTGTAGCTTAGCAATCTTCACATTGGCATCACCTTCATACAAGGTTTCCAAATTTTTCCAAATATCATAAGTAGTCTTCAGATCCATCACATTTGTCATCCCAGTATTAGTCAAAGCACTCAATGTTATTGTAATTAATATTTAATTTCACTTGCATAACTTAGGTAATATTTAATTCATAGGCTTATTATTCTCATCCTTATCTTGTTGAGCTATCTTGTTGCTCAAGATAAGATTAGGGTTATGCATCTTTTTTTTTATAAAGTAAATCATATCTTGTAATTAAAATATTCCTAAATAATATTTTTTTCACATCTTTTGCAAAGCTTTTCTTTTTCTATTTTTCTCTTCCATGGAAGGCTTTTTCTAGTTTGCATTTCAGATCTTAGTTTCTAACATGGTATCAGAGCCTCGATTTGTAGCCCCTTCTTAGATTTTTTGATAAAATCATTGTAGAGTTCGTTCGGGATTCCGTGAGGGTATCATGCCTTGAGTTCATTTATGAGGTGTCTTCGATCAGATCGGGCTTCACCATTGGATTCAAAGCACTAAAAAAGTTATGATTGGCTTTTGTTTTCTAGATTTTGGCCATAGTTTTCTAGATCCATGAGGGTTTCAAGCTAGGAGATTTTTCACAAGTTCTAGAGGTAGCCAAATTTTCAGACCACTTTTAGCACAAATGGAGGCCATCGTCACCTTCGTAGTGGCCCAAAACCCTAAGAACACCTTTCATTTCGTTGATTTTGGAGAAAGTTGATTCTAAGGAGAAAAAAATTTCCATGGAGGTTGTACCACCTCGCCAACTCACTTCTTGAGGCATGAAAAAAAAATTATATATAAAATGGTGTTTTTCATTTCCTGTGCTAGTGCCCCCAATATAAAAGCATCCTGCCATCAGGCAGCCACTGGGCGGCCACTCACCAACTGCTTAGGCCAGCGGCACCACCCAAAGGCTGCCAACTAGCCAAGCGCCATAGGCCCCTCTACACTCTATCCTAGTCACATGGAGGACCAAGGGCCCTCTACTAGCCCTTGATGGCTTTCCTACTGCACCAATGGTTGTATTGTGGACTAGAACCTCAGCCAAACTCCCGACTAGCTAGAAACAAAATATTTCGGCAGATGCAAAGAATATATCGGCAACTGTCAAAAATTTTGGGAATGGGGGGAATTTTTTTTCCTCGACAGCCTCCAGGCTATCAAATTTTTTCTCCTAAATTTCTAACGTTAGTGGCTGTACGACACTTCTAGCCCCCTCCTAACCCTAGTTTGCCTTCAAGGAGTAGTTTTTTTTCTTTTTGGCATAACTTGGGCATACGGTATCAAAATCAGGAAAATGAGATATCCTCAGAAAGCTGGTTCTGAGTACTTTCCAGTGGTGTAGTTTATTTTTTATTACTTTTTTTTTATGAATTTATTTTTATTTTAAATCAAATGTTCATTTTTAGCTTCTAAGCTCAACTTTTTACAACAATTTTCAATTTTTGTCTTCTTTGTAGTGTTGGAAAGGTATTGAGGAGCTCTATTTTTCTATCCATGCACTTTTTTCTATATCTATCCCAAGTTGATCATCATTCTAGATTTTCCCCAATGGGTGTTTTGGAGATTACTTGGATGGTTTGGCAGTTGGAAAGGTGAAACTTGAATATTTTTATTTCATTTTAGTACCACATCATCTTATTTTCTATTTATGCACATTAGATTCTCTCCTTTTACAATCATTGTGTTATTGTAATAAATGAATTGAGATAAAGTTCCATCAAGGGGGTTTCTTGAATAATAATTTGATTAGAGTGTGCATGCACTTTGATCTCCATCTTCATCTTGTTTTGATGACAACTTGCATGGGTTATTTGGTTTCCTAGTTTCTTTTGGCCACATCTTGTCTTAGCTTGACACATATCAGACTCATTAGTTCACACTTTAGACTGAGAGTTTATGTTTCTTGATTTGCATTGGTTCAAATCCCTCTTAATTTGAGGGCCATGTTTTTATGGTCAATGTTCTAGAGTCTTCATGGTACTTGTTCCTATGGAAAATTTTTAGTCTCAGTTTGGCATCGACATCGAGATACAAGGTTTCTAGATTCTATCATCATTTCATCTACTATTGCTTCACAGATTCCAGAGTTGTTCTAGTTTGTGAATTTTCCAATGTTCCATGGCATCGGGTCTATGTCACATTATTATGATTCCACATTTGGTTTCTTGTAGATAGAAGTATCTTTCCTTGCTTGTTGTATTGCAGTTCCAGTGTTACTCAATAGTGTTCTTCTAGTACTTCTTTGCAACAATCATCTCATTGTAGGGGGTTTTTGTCCCACTGGGTTTTCCTTCTCTACCTCATTATTGCATTTGTATATGGGTACCTGATCAAGCCTTGTTGTTGGGACCCATTCATGCTTTCTTGCATTCATCTTAGTTTAAGGTACATTATTTTTTAGTCTCCCTAAGTTGCACTTATGGGGAGGTGTTAGTGTAATTAATATTTAATTGCACTTGCATAACTTTACTTAGGTAATATTTATTTCCTAGGTTTATTATTCTCATCCTTATCTTGTTGAGCTATCTTGTTGCTCAAGATAAGATTAGGGTTATGCATCTTTGCTTTTATAAAGAAATCATATCTTGTAATTAAAATATTCCTAAATAATATTTTTTGCACATCTTTTTCAAAGCTTTACTTTTTCTTTTTTTCTCTTCTATGGAAGGATTTTTCTGGTTTTCATTTTAGATCTTGGTTTCTAACACTCAAAAATGCCTCCTTAGCCTTGATATTATACTCAACATAAGTAATATTTAGTGGAATAACATATCTATTACTTGTAATGCTCCATTAGGGTTCACCAATGCATCTCAGATGGCACTCCATTCGAGTCTTCCATAAAGAATAATTTTTTCCATAAAATCTAGGACTATCCTTCTTATAAGTTGCCATCTCATGTAACCTCAAGCTATTAAACTTCTTCCAAGGAACCACAAGATTTGATACCAATTGTTGGCATATCAAGGGAAGACAACTGAGAGGGGGGTGAATCAGTTGTCACCGAATTTCAAATTTATTTAACTTATTTTCCTTATTCTTAGATTAGAACATTAATCATGAAAGTATAAATGAACAACACATCAAAATCACATATAGCACAAATATTTTTACATGGAAACCCTATTAGGGGAAAAACCATAGTGGAGGTTAGTCCCCAAGATTATACCCTACTAAAAGTATAAGAGAATATAAATGGGGAATGCGCATGCATTTAGGCATGTTTCCTAGAGCTCACTGCTCAAATAAAAAATAGGCTTACTACCCAAAGGAAGACACACTCTCTTACATAATGGTTTTGGTTAAATCCATTAGACTTTGAATTGAGAAAACTAGCATATGCTAATGCCCAGTTATAGTTTTGATTAAGCACATGAACACTTCTTCACTCTTCTTCTTTCTCTACTCTTCCTTCGAATGATTTGAACTTTATTCACACAAAAAAATCTTACATGTCATAAAAATGCACACATAAATTCCTTAAAATGATAAAACAATCACTCTTATATATCCACGACAAGAAATTACATCTCCATAAGTTGGCTCCAAAGAAATAATAAAATAAATATAAACAGTTGACCCAAATCAATAAGGATTATTCATGCAAATCAACCAAGGTCAACCAAAAAATAATGAAGACTGAAAATAACATCCTCAAACACAAACCACTTTAATTAATTACTCCTCGAAGATCCACAACACACTTCAACACCTTTTCAGACAAAAACATGAAAAACATGAACATGCAAGAGAAAATATCAGATCATGAGCACAATGATCAATGTAGATGTGCAACATAGATAGAGAACAAACTAGAAATTCCACAAAAATCATGAAACATTAGAGAAGCATTGATAGAAAGTGAACTTACTAGAATCACATGATCTTCATTTAGGAACACAAACTGAAGTAACAGAAAAATTATCAGAATTCAAATCTCCATAACTTGATCAAATCTTCGCATGGATCTCTGAAACTTGACATGGATAAACTAGATATACTCAAAAAGAAAACGTTTATTCCAAAACCTATGAAAAACAACATACTGATCACACCAATAGAAAGAAATTCATTTCACCATTGACAACCTATAACACTTCTTATTACAATTTTCTCAATATCATTGACATATACAACTTCTAATGCAACAATGCTAATAGTGTTTACATCCATCACAACCACATATTAGCAACACAACACAAAATTCAATAGTTGATAGGTTGTTTGAAAGACTATTGATATAAGGTTGCTTGACATGTTTTCAAATGATCAAGAGTTTGATTTTGCATTTAAAATTTTGTTGTTTCAATTTTAATTTTGCGTTTGAAATTTTCTTTTGTTGATTGTTGTGGTTGTTTCTATTTGTTTTGCCAAAGGGTGAGTGTGACATTTTTTTTTATTATTGATGAGATTATTGTGGGTGAAAGTGAAATGGGATGGATGGATTTTTTTCAAATATTTAGATGTTTTTGAATTTTTGAAATGTTTTGAGATTGTTTTTGGTATTTTTGAGATTTTACAAATGTTTTGATTTTCAAAATTTCAAGTGTTTTTTGTGTTTTATGAGATTTTATGAATGTTTTTGGGTTTTGTGTCTTGGGGGATAATCAAATATTATCCTTGCCTACATTTAAGCTTAGAGACGATGTAGTTCAGATAACATGTTTTTGATGTTTTTTTAATTTTTAACTTGTTTTGGGATTTTGAGATGTTTTGAATGTTTTTGGATTTTTTTGATTTTCTAAATATTTTTGGATTTTCACATGATTTTGACATTTTTGATATGTGTGATGATATTAGTGTTTTGTTTGGGATTTTGTTGAAAAACAAGCTAGGGTTGATTGAATAGATTGGTGGATTGATGATGATAACATTTTTGAGGATGCACAATAATGCAAGGATAGTGTTTAAGCAACACAAGGATTGGGAAGGATAGCCCAAGATGATGGATTGATTCTCATGTTGTTAACCCTTTGAGATTGAGCATGTGAACAAACATGTTGGTTGGAATTATGAGGGTTTTTCTGAGACTATTGTTGGACATATATAGGTTGATTTTCAAACTGAGTAGGGGTGGGAGGGTGCCAAGTATGTGGGGAATATTGATAATCTCTTATAGCAAAGGTGCTTGGACTAAAACTAGCTACATGCTTATTTTGATATGAATGGTAATCAGGTATATGAGCAACATTTTTATGAAATGAGGGATCATGATAGAACATGTCTTCATAAAATGTAGACATATTGGAGCATTTATAGAGGGTGGAAATTCATTAAAATTTCTTGTAAAGAAAGAAAACTAGGTCTGAGTTTTCTAAAAATAATAACATACCAACACTTTGTTTGCCTAAAACTAGTTGTTATTCTTTTAGAGTCGCCATGTATGTAAAGAAAAAACCTCAAAAAGGCTGAAAATACTACTGTACACACCAAATAGCAGCATTAAAATTCATAAAAATGGAATGTGATTCAGTTCCCAATTCCATCAGATGTGAAAAAACTATTAGTGATCCATATTTGCACCCCCTTGCCAAACTGTGAAAGTAAATCAACAAATTTGGACTAACATGGGACTGCTTTTAGGTTGTGAGTGTCCTATTAAAAAGTAGATCTCCAGATTATGGGTTGGATCCCCTTTTGATAGTGTCACCTAAACTATTCCTTGCTAGGAAAAAGGGAGAAAGAAATATGAAGAGACAAACTAAATCCCTATGGTGATGCACCTAATTTGATTTTGTCAGACCCATACAATTGCTTTCACACATAGTTTTATCAAAAGCTCAACTTAACTTGACACAACTTAGACATTTAATTATATTAATGCATAAGTATTTTGTAAGGAGGCTTGGTTCATTTTCCACTTTGAAGGGAAAAGTTTTCCACAACTAAAATAACTATTTCACCCATCACACAACTTACAACTTGCATAAATATATGTTCATTCTACTTAAAGGTGCTAAACTGCGACAAACATTGAAGGAGTTATCAAAACTCACAATAGCATTCATCAGTTAGCACACCATACTCAATAAAGTAGCTTCTAAGAAGGTAAAAATACTAAAATTCATTAATAAAATGGTGTCACATATTGCTATACATGTCTGATATGGAGTCACAATGTAGTTTTTTTCCTAAAAAAAAAAGCTCCAAAGTGCTACAATACCCTATAGAAAGAAAGAAAAGAACTCCAAAACTTAAGTTTGAAGATACTTAAGCCATCTTGAAACAAATTCCCACACAAGTCCTTCTAGAAACCCTAGGTCAGATGTAGCATCAAGGAAAAAATGGAACCTTCCAAAACTCCCCCAAAATACCTCCAAAATGGTGAAGAGTCAAGCCAAGACCTAACCATACCAATAGCATGACAAAACTCCCTCCAAAGCAATCAAATATGACCTAGTCACACTTTCTCCATGTTGGCAAGTCACCACCTTTTCCTACACATGTTTTCAACCTATTTCATTTGACTTAATCTTAAAAGCACATGCCTTTTCAACACATGTCTTTTTTCAACTTTGCATTTAAAACATCATTTAATTAAATGGCTTATAAATGCTCCATTTAATTAATTTTTTTACATTTGAAATCAAAATGTAAAAAAGAAAAAGGGATCAAACATATCCCCTTTGACCATTCTTGAAAGCACCTGTAATAAATAATTTTTTTTAAGTGATTTATAAACCATCACTTTAATAAATTTTCTTTTACATTTGAAATTTTCTTCTTATTGCAAAGATAAAGGCCATGATTCAGCCATATTTTGAAAAGGAATCAACACATAAAAAGCAAGTCCTAAAGGGTTGAGAATTTGCAAAAAATGCAAAGGCAACCAAGGAATAAGGCATATGACATTAGCTTGAAAATAATTTAAAAAAATAAAGGAAAAAATTCCTTTAGATCCAATCAATTAACATTTAGGGTAAATGTGAAAACCCTAAAAGAGCACGTGCATCATTCATGTCACTTTCCATTTGTTATTTACTCTTTTGTTGTTGTACTGCCATGGTGCTTAGAATTTCTGAAGCTTAATGGAGGTTTCATGGAGTATTTTGAAGCTTCATGTTGAGTTGAGGCCACGTTGGGTAAGTTTTTTTGTTTGTGCAAAACAATGTTGTTCCTTTCATTATCTATAAATGAAATGTTATTTCGAGCTCACTCTATGTAGGAAATAATGAAGGTTTTTTCCCTTTCTGGTTTTTCCTATGTTTCTTCACTGTCATTTTCATGAAAATATTGTAATTTTCTATAGAGAGAAATAGAAAAATGTTGTAGCTTTTATCTATCTATAGATGCTTGGGTTTCATTTTATGTGGATGGAAACTCATTTCGAGCTTTATAGTTGTAAACATGAATAAAAAATATTGTTTTTCTATGCATTCTCTTGAGACTTGCCATAACCTCCACATTTTGGAATTTCTCTATAGATTTCCTCTTAAAAAAATGGTATCTTGTAAACTCTAAAAATTTATTGCATTTATATTATGAATAAAAGACTTGGGTAGTGACCATTCCTTCTCTATTCTTTGCCTTTGAAATCATTTAATAGTGGCCAATGTTGTTGCAAAATGAATCACATTCACATGATATGATTATGCAAGATTATAATAGGAATGAGATTTCATGATAAGTGGTCATTTAAAACAAGAGCTATCTCCATCCATCGTTCCACAAGAAAATGTTGTTCTATGTGAAGAAAAATGGTCCACTAAATGATTGAATGTCATTGCATAGTACATGCATATCAAAGGCTCTATACATCTTTTCCATTGCTCGTCCTTGAGCTCTGTATGTGAAAACAATGAATACAACTAGTTTCTTTTTTGTGTATTGCATATTCTATACCTCAAAATGTACATTCTATGCTTTTTTCTATGAGGTTTCTACATTTTATGTATTTCCATATGCTCGACTCAGTTATTGTGTAGAAATAATGGAAAGCCTTATTTTTTTGTCTTCTCTCACAATAGTCTTCTATACTTTACTCAACATTTATGAATAGAAAAAGTTCCCTTATACAAGATCTATGGCTATATATTTCCTTGTAGGCTTATGGGGTTTCCAATGGCCTCCTATTTTTCAACAATGCTCCAAGGTCCTTTTAGGAGAGAAGGTTCCTCATCAAACTTTCTTTCTTGGATATCATTCTCAGAAATTGTTTTATCAATTTGTTTCACATGAAGCATTTTGAGATACTCAAATTGTTGTTTTTCTTGCTCAAGGAGAATATCCCACCTTACAAAAGTAGCCTGACTATCTGTTTCAACTAGAGAACTATTGCAACCATTACCTTTAGAAATTTATTTGTTATACATCAACTCTTGCCCCACAATATTTTGTGTATAACTTTGGTCTAGAGAGTCTGAAGCACAATATTGTCTTCCCTAGTCAAACTTCTAGAGGTTTACTAGAAATTGAATTTTACAAGAGACTTTCTACCAAGCAATTTAGTAATAATCAGTGCCATATTTGAAAGAGCAATACTATGAAATAAGCTCTTTAGACACTCAAAAAGTACCTCTTGCAAAAATCCCTTGCATACATGCCCATGCTAGAGAGAAATATGTGCATCTACTAAATTACATGTCTTAGGTTATACTTTCTAGAAAATTTCTAGATCCTTCAGAAGACAAGTCACCCAAAAAACAAGTTCTTGAGTGTGGGGATGCTTGGTAGCATTCAATTTTCTTGGTTCTAATGGTTCACCAAAATTGTTCAACAAGTTAGATTTCCTTTCTTTTGCTCAAATTCATTGTGATATGAGATTATTGTTGAGGGTGAAAACAACACAACAACATTAAATATAATATTACTATTCTATTTATCTTGAATGAGAAAGATAACACTTGGAGATCTAACTCCCAAGGTCCTGGTAATTGGTTCTCAATTATGTTGATTTCACTCACTAGTTGATATAACTGTAATGTTCAAGGGGCCTTTGCTGGTAACAAGGAAAAGGAATGCATAACATCAATTATTCTATGCTTGGTGGGTTTTAAATAAAAGAAAAAGATTAAACAAAGCTTTAAATCAAAGAAATGTGAATAACATTCTAACATACCCAGACATGTATATCAACAATGAGTGTTTATTTCACCTAACCATAACTATAGCAAGATGTAATACATATAATAAACTATTCTACTCCATACATCCATAATGTTAATTTAGATACCATCAACATTCACTAGACTTACTTCAAACAAATCACACACTCATTATCCAAAACATAGATCAAATGAATACAATAACAACTCAATTCATAGATAATCCAGTTCCTTCTATTGAATTTCATCAAATAAGAAACAATTAAGCACAACAAAAATAACTGGCATATGGATTGATCATGTAACACTAGCCTTATCAAAATAGACCTAAAATTTAAGACCATAACATAAAGAGGTATCAAAAAATATTGTAAAAATAACCAAGCTTTTTACTGAACTTTTTAGTCCTAGACCTAATTTATCTCTTCTATCATTAGGTGGTTGATCTTCCTTCAATTATCCAACCTTTTCAAAGTAGATTCTCATAATACATATATGGTGTCACATGCATGAATTTATCAATTATCAATCAAGATCCACAATTTATGGAGTCAAAACTGAACATAGAAGTAGACTAAGGAACCCCTGTTTCAAGGCTGATCACTCCGTTGTACAAAAAAGTAAATCTAATACTCCAAGAAGAGAGTGAAACTGGTGGATCCAACTTAGAGTTGAGCCTACATCAAAACCCACAAAAAGGGGAGAAGAGTAGATAGATTATGATGAAAACAGTCAATCATGTTTGCATTGAATCCTCGGGAATATACTCATCAAAACTGGAGAACACCTGTTGAAGAGTACCCCAATCCGACCCATCCAACCAATCACCTTCAAATTTAATTCTTTCAAATTCTTTAGAAACTAACTTTTGCATCTCCTTTAACTTTATTATCTCCTTTCTAGCAGTACTTACCTCCTCCCAGATTTCCATAAAATGATCTAACAATAAATTCTCCCCATCATCTCCCTTTTGCATTATTTCCTCAAACCTACCCCTCCATCTCTTGCTTAGTTTATCCAAACATAGGAATTCTTTATTAGAGGAATCAAAGTTGATTAAAATGGCCACAACTACCTCTAACTACACCATCTATTGATTGAAGTCTTTACTCATTTCTTGGACTTCTTGATGTCCATGCATAACCCTACACTTATATCTTATGATGCTCACTTTTTTTTTTACTAAATCTTCATTACCATGCTCAAGAATTGAATATTCCAGTAAGGTGGACTTGGACACTTTGCTAATGTCCTCAATCCTTTTAACATATTCCTTGTATTCACCATCTTGCTTATCTAGATCCTTAGCTTGCTAGTCTAGATCTTCTGCTAATTCAAGAGAAGCTTTATGAACCTTAGAACCCTCAACAAGAACATCACCAACCTCCTAGTTGAGCTTATCCAACCATTTATCCATCATCCCTACCTTGCTTTTCATTTGAATCAAATCATCTTCTTCCTTGTTTGTTAACAAAACCAGGGATTTAGGAAGAGCAGCTTGTTGGGAAATGGGACTTGAAACATCTTTCAAAAAACTATGGAGCTGATCCAATTGAGCCTTAAGCTCATCATTTCTTTGTTTATCTTTAATCATTCGATATTTTGTTGAAGAGGCCACAATATCAATCAAACAAATCTACTAGTTTCTTGTAAGATTTCCCAAATTTACAACCCTCAACTGATAATCCATGATTTGCATATCATCATGGCTCTTCTCCATTACAAGTATGGCACATTCAACAATAATCTCTCTAGAATCAATGAGCGTAGTAGAGTGAAGAACCCGGGCCTTCTTTTTAGGTTTCTCCTTCCCAATTTGTTTCATCATTTCCTCCCAATTAAATGGTTGTGGTTGAACAACTTTTTTTCTTTCTAAGTCCATTTTTAACCAAGTGGGAGCAATAGGAGTAGTGGCTACCTAGGCTAAAGAAGAAGCAACAATAGTGGAAGACAAAGGTTGTAACAATGCAAGCCCTGGTTGAGAATCAACTTCTTGGACATTTTACTGATCACTTTTCTCCTTTTCATGTGCTAACCTTTCTGCTTCCTCTTTGTCCTTTTGCTCTTGCATCCTTTTAGCCTCTAGCTCTTGCTTTAAGCATTCCTCTTCCATTTTCTTCTTTTCTAACATTTGATCTCACTACTTCTTCAATTCTTCAAGATAGTCCCATGCCTCCTTGGATTTCCATTCATATTCAACAATCTCAGCATCCTCTCTTTCCCTTTTCAAACATTCTTGCTCTTCCCTTTCTCTTTAGGCCTCTTCTTGTTCCATGAGCTTAGCTTCAATAACTCCTTTTTTCTCTTCTTTGTTGGGCCTTTTCTTCTTCAAGGTTATAAATCTTCTGCTACATCATCATCTTATCTCTCTCTTCTTATATCTTGAGCTTTTTCTCCTTTTGTTGCTATTGAGCTAATTCATCAACCTTGAACTTATCTTCCAACTCCTTTTGCTTAACTACCAATTCAGATTGTGCCTTTGTCTCCTCCTCTTGTTGCTTAATTGATGCCTTAGCTTGTGCCTTAGCATCAACTTCTCTTTTTGCATCTTCAAAGAGTTTCCACTAATCTTCCTTAGTCAATATGTGTTCGGTTCGTACATCATCTATCATATCAAAAGATGTTAATATTGGATGCTCTTTATCAGATGGAGTCTTTTTGAATCAGTTTCTACATTATGTATCTCAATTTCATCCTCCATTTTCCTTAAGACATCTGCTTCACCATGGGGGGTTCCCCTTGGTGATGCTTGACCTAATTCTTGTGCATTAGAAGGCTGAGTAGGTACCTCCCCTACAATAGATGTAGAATCCCCCACATCTACAATTCTTTCATCTTCTTGGACCTCCAAAAGGGCTTGAGGAACCACCTCTTCTTGTGTATTAGAAGGCTTAAAATCTAAGGGTTCGTTAGGTTCCATCCTTCTCATTGCCTTTTTATATCCTTGGGTGGTACCTACAACTTTCCTCTTCTTAGATGATGGAGGCTCAACATGATTAGCCCTCAAACTCACCCATTGAATGCTCCTATCCAACATTGGTCTTGCAATATGCATTATGTCAATTGTCTCATCAACATTCCAATCTTTTGGATCAAGATCCTTGGTTCCAATATTTTTTGTATCATACCCAGGATCCAAAACTATCCCATCATCGGATAATGTTTCTAGAATGTCTTCTTTTATATGAAACTCAATCATAAGTGGGATAGGTATCCTTTCATAATTCTTCCCCCTAAGATCATTCTCATCTTGAAAGTCCTCACAAAAATCCCCCAATAGATTAAAGTGCTTCTCAAAGACACTAGGAAGCAAAGCCTTCATCTTGGGCTTGGGGTCATATTATTTCTTTGTTGTGTATAAACCCAACTTTAAATAAATAATTCATCACAAATGACCTTAGCTACCTGAATGTGTGGATAGCTAAAGGCTCCTAGCTTCATTAGAAGCTTATAGCACCCAGTCCTGTGTTTGTTGCAAAACTAGAAATTAACAACCAAGGCTTGATAAATAAACTCCATTAAAATGACCCTATCACCACAAAATCTTGGTAACAAATGGGGGTGACCATCAAATCCTGCTAATCTAAAATAGGTGAATGTGGGGTACTAGATAAACCAATGTCCCCATTCATTCACAAAAGCAATTGCCTCCCTGCTAAGCCTATATCCTGCATCACCATTAAGCTTGTTAATAATGACATAAAGAAAGGAATCATTAACCCTTCTATAATTTTTCTATGATGCTTGCAAGGTGAGATGATTATAATACTCCCACACCTTTTTTCCTTGGGCTTCTCCCAATATACCCACTATTTGAAGTCTAGGAAAAATCCCCACTCGGGTAGTTGCATAGACTACATAGGAGGTCATAAAGAAATGCTTGGTTTCTCTCACCTTTATCATTTGATAGTGAATACTCTCAGATACTATCATTGACCAGTCAAATTGTTCCCTCCCATCTAAAATAGCTTGGATAAAAGGAAGCATCCATTCCTTAAATAGTGAAGCATCTCTCTTTATAGACACCCTAGAAGGGAACATGATCATATCTATAATTTCTTTACTAAAGTCTGTCATCTTAGGCTGGTCTGGAAGCTTGGTCAGAGAATTCTTCTCCACCCTCATCCAAGTCTTATTCATGTGAAATCTATTCCTCCTTGTTACCACCATAAAGCTTCAAAGCCTTTGACTCATTTAATTTATTAGGATTCTTGGGATTAAGTATATTAAACAAGAATTTGATCATTGGAGGCGTGAAATCAATAATGACATTACCTTTTACATCCACACAGTACCTAGTAGCAGGGTTATATGCTCCAGCTACTGCAAGAATCAACTTCAGACATTGAAAAGATAGGTGAAAGAGTGCAACATGTGCTAGTCCTAATTTAACAATCCTTTATGTCCTTCATGTGACCTACTCCTCAATGAATGTTTCTTCATGAAATTCTTCATAATTAAAAGGGCCAAAATTGGTGTTAGTAATATCAGCCCAGTTGGAATCAATTTTGCTAGTTGTGAGGACAACCTCCCTATGCTTACATCTCAAGGTATACAGAAGCTGTTCCATCTTGATTTTATTTGGTCTAACTCCTTGCCATGAAGTTTCACTTGTTGGATTCTCTAAGAGGCCTCATCTGATGCTACCAACATCTCTTAATTCCTCTAGCAATTTCCTATATTAAATGAACAAAACATCTAAGTTAGTCAATCATATAATCCCTCCTCCATCCTCCTAAGATAAGATTTACTTGGTCAAACTATGCCTTTATTATAGGTGAAACCATAGAAGTATTAGGAATAAACAATCTCTCTTATCATGTGGCGGGGCAGAGATCAGAACTAGATATGGAGTAAAAAAGGGTCAGAAGCGAGACCAGAATAGGAACTAGACCAAAAAATATTAGAATTGGCTATGGCTGCCAAGATCTATGGACCAAATGGAAAGCACAAGAAAAGAGAGAAAATATGACAAGAATAGACTATATTCAATGTCATTGATATGATATGATTATGATTCTTTACAATGAGAGAGACCCCTTGGTTATATAGCCAAGGTGAGAACATAGAAGGGCATAAGATTATGACAAGTGTCATAATCTTATGACATGAGACAACTATGAAGAGCTATCACTCCACTTAAGGTGAAGAGATAATCACATAATATGTCCACAAATGGTGGAAGTGATAAGGTGATGACATGTCAAGTCCACCAGAAGTGGATATTCTCCAACAACCTCCTATGTGGTCCCTAAGTAAACTTAACTAAGGTGTAATCATGACCTAGGACAAGGTACAAGACATTTAATTACACCAACACCCCCCCTTAAGTGCAACTTAGGGAGTAGTGAACACAAATGCAAGATGGGTCCCGGCTACTAGGCCATGTTAGGTACCCATGTACAAACAATGCAATCTCTCACAACTGAGGAAAGGGAGAAAACCTCATGGGAAAAACTCCCCCTCAAAAGAGAGATGAAATACAAAAAAGAAATACAATACTCTCAATGAAGAATGAGAAGGTAAAAACCCCATGTGAGGAAAAAGACCCCCCATAAGAGAGAAGTAGAAGAGAGACAAGGTAGCCCCCCCTCAATGTTGAGTCTCTTGCAATGATGGTAGAAGCTCAACATTGAATGTTGAAGATGATCCAATCTCGTCGAACAATGTTCATCCCCTTAGGAAGAAACAAAACCAAGGATGTATGCAGGATATCATGAAGATGGATGATGTGTGATGATGTCTCTGAAGCATGCTCAAGTGTCTCCATGTTGATGTCGAAAGTTGAACCACTCCAATCAGGCATTCTAGGCCACACTGTTGAAGAGGAAAATCCAACATCTAGTAGAGAAGAATGTAGAACATGATCCAAAGAAAAAGATATCCCCTCTGAAGACAAAGAAGCCTCCTCTAAATGTTGTCCAAAAGTATCCACACTCACGCCAGTCTGTGAAGAATGATCATGTAGAGAATGAACAAGAGGGTCAACGTGTTCCCTCACAACAACTGAAGAAGGTGCATCTTCATCAAAGAGAAGATGAATGCTGTCAAGAGTGTCCTCCAAATCCACAAGATGAGACTCCACAAACAAGTCTGAAATACCTGTCAGAAAGCCATCCAAAGTAGCCATATCTAGAAGACTATGCATGTCCTACTGCATTGAATCACTAGGAGCCAAAACTATTGAATCGCAAGTATCATCAACTGCAATAGTAGGTGGAGGAAATGAAATGCATGGCTCAAGGACCAGATCTGATGTGAGTATGAACAAGTTCAAAAAGCCAAATGTCTCCTCAGAATCATAGTTGTGATCAACAATCGAAGGAACAATGTCATCATCAGAAGAAAACTATGCAAAGGAATACAACCAAGATGAATGATCAACCACCCTAGTAGCAATGACATCTCTAGTCTCCAAGTCGTGAATGATAACCGAATTAGGAGTGAACTCCATAGTTCTCCCATCTCCACCATGTGTAATCTGATAAATGGAAAGTAGATTATTCGTCAAATGAGGAACACACAAGACATCCTAAAAAGTGTTCTCCCCAATGCTAATAGATCCCTTCCCTGTTACACTCATGTATGTATTGTTTCCCATCAAGATAGGAGACATAGAACAAGGCTGAAATGAAGAGAAGATAGTCTATGAAGATGCCATATGATGAGATGCTCCTGAATCTAGAAGCCATCTTCCTGATCCTGGACTTGAATGAGCACAAAGAGCTTGTCCTTTATATCCTGATGTTTGACCTTTGTCCTTTTTAGACTAGTTTGAAGTAGAAGGAGAAGAAGATTCAGACATTCTAGAAGGCAAATCAATGTGATTCTTTTTGAGAATATTTTTCAACTCATCAATGTCCTTCTTATAACAATAGTGTTCTTCATGTCCATCCTTCTTGCAATATGCACAAAAAGGCCTCTCCTTCTTAGATGATTCTCCTTATGAAGAAGATTTTTTATTTGATTGATCTGAATGTGGATTATCCTTTACTTGATCTGAATGTTGATTATTCTTTTCTTTCTTTGGTTTCTTATTTGATTCTGATTCTTTCGCCAACAATGCTTGAGATTTAGAAGTCTTGATGAGACCCATTGAGATAAGCTTTTGTTTTTCATGTATCAACATCTCATAAAATGATGCAAATGAAGGTGTAGTGTATGTAGACCCCATAGTCAATCTTTGAGTATGAAAGCTAGAAACAAAAGAAGCATAATCAAGATCAAGTTTGTTCATTGTATTATACACCAACTGGATGTCCTTCTTATCAATTCCACATGTTTTACATTGCTCTTTTAGATCATTAACCTTAGTGATGTAGTCCTGGATGTTGTCAAAGTTCTTAGGATCAAGATTCATCAAATCATTATCAATTTGATAGCCTCTTACTTCATCTGTAGTACCATACAATTTTTTCAATTTTTCCCAAGCTTCATGAGAATTTTTACATGATTCAATCTGGAACAACAAATCTTGAGAAACTAGTCTACAAAGACACCCAAGAGCTTTGGCATGTTTGATCATCCATTTTAACTTTTTCTCATCATAATTAGGTTCATGTACCTTATTCTCAACATATAGAGAGTGGCCTTCTATCATTAGTATATTCCATGCATTTTGATGCCATGTTGAATAATTATATGATGTGAGCAAAGGAACCTTAGAATGATCCATGAGTATGGGAGAGCAAAAGCAAATAGATCAAAGACAATGCACCAAGAGACCCCCCCAAATCACTCAATAAAGAAACCCCCCAAGAAATATCTGATTTGGCACTTTATATTTAGTGTGTTTACAGTTGCCACTTGCCAAAAACAGCAAAGTGGTCTTTGATCTTAGTGCTTACAAATGCCAAAATAGGCCACAGTATCAAGTACAATTTTTGGTACAAAATGAGATCAATTTGATCCTACCAATGAGAAGTACACAAAAAATCATGTACTTTTAAAAAAAATTGCATCCAAAAATGTTACCGTAGGAGCAAGATATGAGCTCCTGAAGTTCCCAAAATGAGGACGAAGCAGCAACACCTATGAGAATCTGAAATTTTTGGAAAATACTGGCACCAAAACCAAAAATTGATTGCACCAGTGTGTAGAACATGAAATTCTAGCCCAAATAAAAAAAAAATTGCTCAAAGAAAGGAGCCAAATTGACCGCGTTATTGAGCTTCAAAGTTAGACTACAAAAACTAAAAGCTCATCTGTGAGGGGTAGAATTTTTTTTTGAAAAATGTTGACACAATGCTGATGCATGGATGATGTCAAAAACTCACGATCTTAATTTTAACATTTGCAAGCCTGTCAGAAAAGAATATTCTCCCTCTGAAGAATATTCCTGCAGAATATGCTCTGCCCGTCGGAATCCTCAAACTTATGGAATATGCTCTGAATCTTCGGCCGATTCTTAGAATATTCTTTGGTATCCCCGGAATCTAAAAAATTGGCGATGATTGAATAACATCCACTGGAATGTTTGGAGACTCGCCAATTTATTTATTTTTATTGGAGCGGCCAGATAGTGGAGGATGCAGGAGATGGAAGTGCCCGCCGGTGAAGGTGGGAGCCACGGGTGGTGGTGTGGGGTGTTCTGCCAGCGCCACGTGGCGTGCAGTGGGTGTCGCATACCCTAGTGGTACCGTAAGGTGCAGGGTTAGGTCTACAGACCTGTACTCTCGTCCCTTTTTATAATTTATTTTTATTTTTTATTTTTTGATTTCAAATACAAAATTTTTGCAGGAAATAAATATATTTGACCCAATAATTTTTTGAATTCTTTTCAAAAAAATATTAAAAATTGAAATATAATATTTTTTAAAAATATCGTACCGCTTGCAATTATGATGCCTTGGGGGGGCCATGCGGCTCTTCAGACAATTGTTCCAAATCGGATGAATCGACAGCTGATCTTAGGGTTTTTGGCCCTTTTGGATGTGATGGTAGGGTCATATTTGACCCAAAATGCTCCAAAATTGCAGCTACCTTCTAGATCTGGTAACCACTCTTCAGCTTCAAATCCTCCTAGATTTGGCCTTGTATGTCCGATTGGGACAAAACAAAAGGAAAAATCGACTATCTCGAACCTTCTGGATGCAATGGTGAGCTCAGATTTGCACCAGCAAGCTCGAATGTGAACCTGCAACAAAGAGCCACGAACGGAACCTCCTCAAATCTAGGATCTCTCTTCAGAATAAGACTCTCCAATGGCACCCAACCTGCTCTGATACCATGTTAGAATTGGCTATGGCTGCCAAGATCTATGGACCAAATGGAAAGCACAAGAAAAGAGAGAAAATATGACAAGAATAGACTATATTCAATGTCATTGATATGATATGATTATGATTCTTTACAATGAGAGAGACCCCTTGGTTATATAGCCAAGGTGAGAACATAGAAGGGCATAAGATTATGATAAGTGTCATAATCTTATGACATGAGACAACTATGAAGAGCTATCACTCCACTTAAGGTGGAGAGATAATCACATGATATGTCCACAAAAGGTGGAAGTGATGAGGTAATGACATGTCAAGTCCACCAAAAGTGGAGATTCTCCAACAACCTCCTATGTGGTCCCTAAGTAAACTTAACTAAGGTGTAATCATGACCTAGGACAAGGTACAAGACATTTAATTACACCAACAAAAACAAATGTAAGTTACTAAGTTCAACTTCCCCTTTGGATCTGGTTCCAACCAAGTGTAAAGATATAAAGACATCGTAATAATGAATGAGAGCAGATCAATTGCAGTAAACAAAGTGTATTTCAAACAAGATGGTCATATGAACCATAAACCCTAGGTCACATGGGCCCCAAAGGAAACTAGAAATAGTATAGTTTATCTCTCCTATAGCTCCTCCATACAAAAGTCATTAAAACCATGGAAAAGGTTATATTGAAAAACCCTAGTTCACTTGATATGCCATTTCCAAAAACTAGGGGACAATAAGAATCCCACACGATCAACCCAAAATTGACGTGAAAATACCATAACAGGGTTTCAAAAAAAATTACATCACCCAA
This sequence comes from Sequoia sempervirens, assembly GCA_007258455.2. Classification (NCBI taxonomy): domain Eukaryota; kingdom Viridiplantae; phylum Streptophyta; class Pinopsida; order Cupressales; family Cupressaceae; genus Sequoia; species Sequoia sempervirens. The sequence continues at coordinate 26,370,939 of VDFB02049217.1, forward strand.
GCAAGGAAACCCATTCAAAACTTGAAACCCTAGTCAAAACCAAAGTACAAAAAATGAACCTATCACAAAAGTGATAGTCAAACAAACAACAAAACCAAGAATGACAAATGAAAGAAAAACCCAAAATAGAATGGAATGGAAAATGAAGAACCAAATAGATAGAAAAAAAGAAAAGTGCAAACACCAACAAAGGAAACAAAAAGAAAGAAAAAAACCCCTCCGGTGAATGCACCAAAACAACACACTCGAAAGAAAAAACAAGAGAAGGAGAGACAAAGAAACCTACCCCAAAATTCCCCTCAGGATTGACTAGAAACAAGCCAAGATTTACTCTACAACTTGCCTCCATGATCAAATCAATTATTCTGAGAGTTTCCTGTTAATAGTTTTCTTAACAATTCACATAATAATAACAATGAGGTATTTTAAGCATAATTAAACCTTTAATCATTAATTTGTGTGTGCAAACAGGCTGCATTTAATGCCAAAAATGTTGTAGTTTGGGGATGGAGCCAACAACATGAACATACAGTTAAGTCAAGTCCACATAACATCAAAAGGTAAGGCGAATGTGGAACCGGGTTGGAGACAAAATAAAGAAACCACACAAAGTTACCTACTTCATTTCCAACCTTGGTTCTGACCCCAACAAAAAGGACTGACCAAAAATGAAAAATGAAGATGGGGGTAGAGACAAAACTGAAAGGGAACTTTACAAAGTTTGAAGTTCCATTTCAGGTTTGGATCAGGTCTTGACCAAAAAGAAAAAAGAAACACAAGAACAAGGGAAGTGGGACTAGAGTGAACACTAGACCCAATCCAAAAAACAAAGAAATTGAGGAAGGAAAAAAGTGGAGATAGAGTCGAAATGGGAACTTGAAACTTCCCACATGAGTTTCAATCCTGGTTTCGCTTCCACAAAAGCAAACTAACAAAACACAAGGAAACAAAAAAAAATTAGAGGATGGACTAACCCAAGTGTTTGCTGAAAATGACCAGAAAAAACTAAAGGAGAAACAAAAGAGAAGGAAAAGTCAGAGTCAAAACTATATTTGAACTAGAAACCTTGAAAGAGTTCAATGTTTAGATTTGATTCCAACCCTGAATCCACTAGAACAAAATACTGAATTAGGAGCAAAAAAAAGAACTCCTAAGACCAAACCAAATGACCAAAGGCAAACAAAACAAAAATAAAAAGGGGGACCCATTTGTTCCAAAATAAAACAAAATGGGGTGGTTATGTAAGGCATAGCAAATGGCGACTCAGCTGGGCAAATTTTTTTACCCATTTTTAAGATATTGAAGAATTCAATCACCCAAAAACTTATAATTTATAAGAAATGTTAACTTAAGTGTGATCAAAATATTTATGTAAAGTTGAGCTGGAATCTCAAATGTAGAACCAACATAAACTACTACTTGAATCTGATTGTGTGCATGCTTATGGTACATCCTTCTTTATTTGAGCTTTCTTCACACCTAAACAACTATACCTACTATCCAAGCTACATGGGTTGAGTCCTTTGACTGTCATGCAATGGAATCCTGGTTATTTCTTTGCTTCCAGTCAAGCGTCAATAGCCTCGACAGAGCAACCTCTAGTTCTCTCAAAGCATTGCTCTACTGCTAGTCAGGCATCCATAGCCTCGATAGAGATACTTGAATTACCCATTTAGTATTGAGTTTTCCTTTATTTTAATACTTCTCTTTTATTATTTCTTTTATAGGCCTTACTTATGAAAATTCTTTTCAAAAACCTTCTCAATACAAAGACTTTAAAAGTTTTAGATGTGGGTTGAGAACTATAGTGGATCCTATGAAATTCTTGGGGAAACAAATTTTTCACTTGAATAAAAAATATAATCACTCTAAGATGAATAGGCACCTTATAATCAGATGTTTTATCTATTTTGTGACAGATTTCAATGATAGTTCAGGAGGTTATCTACAATATACCTTACTCCTAATAGCCTTCAAAATCATGCAAAAATGACCATAAGGCATGAATTTAAAACAAAATATTTAGACATATATGCCTAAAAATTCCTAAACCAATTTCTCTGCTAGTTCCTACAACATTCTTTGAATAACAACCCCACTATTTCAAGATGGAAAGAAAAGAGAATCCCCAAAGAAGAAAAAAAAACAAACACAAAACAACAAAGGAAACAAAGAGAAAGAAAGAAACAACAAACAAACAACCAATAGAAGCAAAGAACTAGTAATTACACAAAATACATATATATAATTAATTTAGAAGCTCAAACCTTTATTATCTGAAGTAATGTTTGAGAAACTGTCCATTGACTAGCAATATAATAGGTTCTCCCATTAGGGTGCTCAAATGAAAAGTGTTCTCACCCAAGATTTTGGCCACTTGATATGGACCTAGCCAGAGTCTATAGAATTTTTGGTGATCACCCCTTTTCTCCTTAGCCTTATCCCGCAACAACACTAGATCTAAGATTCTAAATGCCTTAATCTTAGCTCATTTGTCAAACCAATGTTTGACAACAAATTAATGTTTGAAAAACTATTGTAGAGCAGTGTCTCTCTATTCTTCCATGTTTAAAAGGTTATTTAGTCTTACCTCAATTTGGTCATCGCTTGTATAAAAATCTTGCATGAACTTAAGAACATGTATCTATAAGTGTATGGGGAAAATCAAATCTTGGCCATAGACTAATTTAAAAGGGGAACTTCCTAGAGTAACCTTAATACGGGTTTGATCTACCCATAAGTAAAATATTAACTAGGTATGCCAGTCCCTAGGATTACTTTTAAGTAATTTCTTTATCACTTCTAACAAATTCGTGTTAGTAGATTTTTCCACACCATTTCCCTGAGAATAATAGTTAGAGGAATATTTCAAGATGATTTTATGTTCGTAAGCCCATTGTTTGAATTCAGTAGATGAAAAGGTAGGGCCATTTTCACATACTAGGGTGAATGGAACTCCAAACCTGGTAACAATGTTTTCAATGAGAAATTAGATAACCACATTAGTGGTGGTATTATTGCATGGTTGCACCTTAGTCCAATGGGGAGGTCTGATCCAGGGGATATTTTCACTAAAAATTGAAATGTCTCCAAACTCCAGATTTTTGCACCATTAGAAAGAGCTTGATGTCTTGATTCTAGCGCAACTTGAATAGAGCAAAAAGGAGTTTGTTTTCTCAAGTTACAGCTAGTCAAACTTTGGGTCAAAATGGCACTAGGGGTTGTCTAGAAGGTGAAAAAAAGATCATATCAAAAATTGACAAAAGCATCATCAAGTTGAAGGGCTCGTCGAGATGATTCTGACAACATTCGTTTCATCAAAATCTGACACCGTATGCTCGAGATATTGGTAGTCAAAGTTTAGTTGACTTGGTGGTATAGTTGGTGACATTAGCATGATGTCAGCATGTGACATGGCAATTGACTAGATGGTGACATGGAATTTCAAGTGATGTGGAAAAAATTTCACAAAAAAAATTCACGTACCATGCTTTATTTTTGAAAATAAACTGTGGAGGCTTATTTTATCTCACAAAAAATCCATCAGATTTTGTGGGATCCCAAGAGGATTTGGTGGAATGGGATTTTGTGGGATTAGTGGATTTGGTGGGATTAAAACAAAATCTAATAAAAAAATAAAAAATATTAACCCCTTTAATAAATGAATAAGCCCAAATGGTTATTAAATAAAAGAATAAAAACAAGTACCCAGAACAATATAGCCCGTAAATGGAGAAATGACAAGGGCAATATAAACAAATTTAAAAAATGGGTTTTGAAAGGGTTATTATTTTTGTAAACCAAGGGTATTTGTTGGTAATTTTTTATTTTATTGACTATGGTGGTTTTTGGCCTTTTTAGCCAAAATTATGTATAAAAAGGGGGTTTACGTGTTAGATTTTTATTCATTCAAAATTTTCAAGTCTAGGTGGTGAAGTAGTGGATTAGAGAAATAGGGAGATTTTCTAAGGAGATTATTTTGAGCCATTTCGTATGTCAAAGTATTGTCATGCTGCCAAAGTGCTCTTGGTGCATTTGTAACTAATTTTTGGAGATTAATCAGATTGGTTTCACTCTATTGGAGTAGACCCAGAAATGTAGTCACGTTTGTGGCGAACTCCATTATCAGATCATTTGCACTTTCTCTCTCTTCTTATTTCTCAATTCTATTTTTCACCTTCAAATTTTAATGCATAATTTCATTAATGTATGCATGAATTGTAATGACTTTAAGTTGTTATAATTAAGCATTTAATTATGCAATTAGTCTAGATCCTAATTAGATCAAGTGGTATCAAAGCTTTTGGTGACTATTATTGTACTTGGTTTTGAAGGCTAACAAGATCCAGGATTCAGAAGGGTGAAGGAAAGCTCAAGGAATATAATCCTGAGATTGGGAAACGAAGAAATTTTTCAAAAATGTCTATGTCTGGAATGGAGGTACCTGAGGAAATCAGTGAGCAAGAGTTTCAAAGAGCTTTCTGGCAGATGAGAGCTATGTTGGATATGCTACTTAAAGAAAGGGAAGAATGCCTAAAATGTGAAGAAGATCATGGAGACAGTAAAAGAAAGAAGAAGCAACTAGGAGGTGGTGATGAACCCCCAAAATCTCCTCCATCTACTCCTCCTTCTTCTACACATTCTCTTTCTGCTAATCCTTTTAAGGGTGTAAATAAGCTTTAGATTAAATTGGATGTTAAATTTGAACTACCTAAGTATTGTGGTGAATTAGATGCTGAAAAAATAGATGATTGGATTTGGCAAGTGGAATTTTATTGTAGAGTTCAAAATCTCTTTGATGATGCTTCTAGGATCCAATTAGCCACTCTTTGTTTGGGAGGTTCAACTCTTACCTGGTGGGAGAGTAGGACTAGAGAAGAAATTTCACAGCATGGTAGAGTCAATTTGTCTTGGTTAGAGTTTGTTAGTGCTCTTAAAAATCAATTATATCCCTTAGGTCACATGCAACAATTAATGATGAATTGGAAAGTGTTTGTTAGTGGTTCTCAAGTTAACTTAATTTCTAAAGATGTTGTAAGAAGCTTGGGATTAAAAACTACACAACATAAGAAACCTTATCCACTAGGTTGGATTTGAAAGAATGATAAATTGCAAGTAACAAGACAATGCACTTTGAGATTTGCAATCACTAGTAAGTTTGTGGATGAAGTATAGTTTGATGTGGTTCCACTGGATATCTATGGGATAGTTTTGGGTATCCCTTATCTATATGATCGAAAATCTATTTTATATAGGGAAATGAATCATTATCATTTGTTTAAAGATGGCATTCAATATATTGTCCATTCTCATAGGATTAAGACTAGTCATTCTTTTACAAACACAGGGCAATTAAAGAAGATGATTAATGCAAGTAAAGATCTAACTCTTATGTCTATCAGTACAGGTGGCTCTAGACAAGAACTTGGAGTAGCTAATTAGGGTCATATGTCATAGGATGCACCCATGGTATAGTATGAAGGAATGGTGATTGAAAGCATTGAAAATCCTTTGGGTAAAAATGTTTCTATTGTGAGACATCGATATGTTGTTGATTTTTTCTCTTTCATATCTGCATTATTGTCCAACTTGATGCTAGTCAATGTTTGTTGGTTAGTGGCTACAACAATTGATGTAGATGCTTATGGAAGTGATATAGTGATGTTTATGTTCAACAATGTTGTTGCAGTCTTCATTGTCATTGTGAGCCAAGTATATAGATGTGCATATGATATAGGACAAGTGGGGAGGCCAAGTCCTCACTTGATATTTGAATAAATGTCACTTTTGGAGGTCTAAAAATTCTCCAGTGGGGAGGCCTAATCCAAGGGATATTTTCACTGAAAATTGAAATGTCTCCAAACTCCAGATTTCTACACCATTAGAAAGAGCTCGATGTCCTGATTCCAACACAACTTGAACAGAGCAAAAAGGAGTCTATTTGCTCAAGTTACAAATAGTCAAACTTTGGGTCAAATTGGTACCTGGGGTTGTCCAAAAGGTGAAAAAATGATCATCTCAAAAATTTACAGAAGCAACATCAAGTTGAAGGGCTCATTGAGACAATTTCGGCAACATTCATTTCATCAAAAGTTGTCACCGTATGCTTGAGATATTGGTAGTCAAAGTTTAGTTGACTTGGTGGTACAACTGGTGGCATCGACATGATGTCAGTATGTGACATGGTAGTTGACTAGATGGTGACATGGAATTATAGGTGATGTGGAAAAAATCTCACAAAAAAAATTCACATACCATGCTTTATTTTTGAAAATAAAGTGTGGAGGCTTATTTTATCTCACAAAAAATCCATTGGATTTTGTGGGATCCCAAGAGGATTTGGTGGGATTGGATTTTGTGGGATTAGTGGATTTGGTGGGATTAAAACAAAATATCATTAAAAAAAAACAAATATTAACCCCTTTAATAAATGAATAAGCCCAAATGGTTATTAAATAATAGAATAAAAACAAATACCCAAAACAATATCGATCATAAATGGAGAAATGACAAGGGCAATATAAACAAATTTAAAAAATGGGTTTTGAAAGGGTTGTTATTATTTTTGTACATGAAGGGTATTTGTTGGTAATTTTTTATTTTATTAACTATTGTGGTTTTTGGCCTTTTTAGCCAAAATTATATATAAAAAGGGGGTTTAGGTGTGAGAGTTTTATTCATTCAGATTTTTCAAGTCTAGGTGGTGAAGTAGTGGATTAGAGAAATAGGGAGATTTTCTAAGGAGATTATTTTGAGCCATTTTGTATGTCATAGTATTGTCATTCTACCAAAGTTCTCTTGGTGCATTTGTAACTAATTTTTGGAGATTAATCAGATTGGTCTCACTCTATTGGAGTAGACTCAGAGACGTAGTCACGCTTGTGGTGAACTTCATTATCAGATTGCTTCCACTTTCTCTCTCTTCTTATTTCTCAATTCTATTTTTCACCTTCAATTTTTAATGCATAATTTCATTAATGTATGCATGAATTGTACTTCCTTTAAGTTGTTATAATTAAGCATTCAATTACGTAATTAGTCTAGATCCTAATTAGATCAGTTGAGCCTTAGTCCAATGGGTGCAATAGTCTATAGCAGTTAGGATGAATTTGTGTCCTGCAAAAGAATTATGATTAATTACCCCAACAAAATCTAGTGCTCATTGGGTAAATGGTCTTACCTCATATACTGGTTGTAGAGGCATTATTGGATTGCACTCCTTTGATGCAAAATTTTGACATGTATGACATGTCCTAACATGTTGATGTGGATCTCTGAACACATGGGGCCAATAGTATCCTGACCTGAGGATTTGATGGGCCAAAGAATCCACTGATTTATGCCTTGTGCCATTCCTACTGTGGAATTCAGCCATGGCATGCTTGGCTTCTTGCTAATCTAGACATCGCAGGTACACCCCCTCATAATTTCTTCTATATAGAGTCCCTCCTTTGAGCATGTAATGAGAACTCTTCATCCTGAGTGCCCCTCTCTAAGTAGCATTCATCCCTTTTGGGCATCTATTATTGAGAAGGAAGAAGATCAAGTCAGTATACCCTGGGTCCTTGGTTAATGAATGCACAATGTATACATCTAAAAATGGTCACATCATAATAGTCTGGTAATTAATTAAATATTTTTAATATTTAATTAAATCTCTAAATTCAATCTACATATAAGAAATTTAAAATAATTTATTTATATTGTTCATCCTTTCATTTCAATTAAATAAATAAGTTTATTTAATCACTTTTCTTATCCATTTCTTAATTAATTAAATAAACATTACGATAAATTTATATTAATTATCAAATAATCTTGGCTTGACTATTTTATTCAAATAAAGATTAAATATTCTTCTCTAATATTCCATTCTCAATTAAATATTTCCAAATATTTAATTATTTCTTCTAAAGTCCATTTTCTAAAATTGAATCTTCTATAGTCACATCAAATATTTCAAAAATATTTTAAATCCTCAAATTCACGTAAAATTAAATAAATTTATTTATTTAATTTGGATTATCTCCAACAACTGTGAAACAAACTCCAAAACAAAGAATTAATCTATAGCCCCTGTGCATATCCATATTCACTTCACCAACATATATGATAGAGAAGTACTCTCCCTTTGCATACTCATTCTATAGATTGCCACTCTGAGAAGCTTTGCTTATACAATCTGAGAGTAGTAGCTTCAAGTGAATCACTGGAGATAGAGGACAATGGGACAACTTTGAAGAAGCTCTGTTTTGTTTGTTTGATTTTAATTTAAAAAGATTTCTTTAGTTTAATGTTGCATTTGTGTGTTTTTATTATCTTATTTTGATACTAACATTTCTCACACACATTTTTGGCGCCCACTGTGGGGCCTATGCCCCAATTTTAACATCTTCGTGCAAATTTTTCTGATAGGTTACAACTAGAAGAGTGAATTAGCACATCAAACACATTTCAACACATATCACACCCAGTTTAGTGCTTTTCAACTCTGTTTTAGTGCTCGTTGTAGGTTTCATAGCGCCCATTCATTATTTCACAGTGCCCATTCATCGTTTCACAGCACTCGATCATTGTTTCATAGTGCTCATTCACAATTTTGCATCGCCCTTTAGGAATTTCACAGTGCTATTTAATCATTTCATAGTGCTCATTCATAGTTTTGTAGTGCTCATTAGGAATTGCACAGTGCCCTTTAATCATTTCATAGCACCCATTAGGAATTTCATAGCACTCGTTAATAATTTTATAGCACCCTTTTTCCATAGCGCTCTTTATGTTTGTTTTAGAGCATTTTTTTTATAGAATTTGTAAGTTTGCAACTATAATCTATAAATTAAGTAGTAATTTGACTAGATCCAACGCGACTGCGGCTAGTAGGAGCTTTAAAAGAATGAACCAATCCTAGGATAGTCACTTAATTAAAATGAAGCAATCCTAGGATAGTCACTTAATGGGAATGAATAAATCCTAGGATAGTCACCTCATTTTCTATTTTGGATTAAAAGGAACTCCATGTCTTTATGAAGCAATATCTTCACTTAGCATAGAAAACTATTTATTTGGGCTTAAAATTGAACTATTGCTTGTTGTGCTTGAACGGTGATAGGCCTATGCTCTCCCCTTGACAAGGTGATCAAAATGCCAAACTCATCTATTTTATTTCATGCAATTTTAATCTTTATTAAAACCTTTCAGAGAGACTGCTCTTGAGGGAAAAATTACTCACCCAAGAGGAACGACTCAAGTGGGTTCAAGCCAAAGCTAGGCTATTCTGCCCCACTATAAAATTTAAAGAAAATTTGGGGAAACCCTCTTTTGCCAGTAGTGTGCAAGATAGCCATCCCCAAAACCTTTGTTGTAAAGGTTGGGAGGTCTCCTGAGGGAGTTTATCATTTTCTGCTCCGAACAAAAACCCTTACTACGAACTTAGTGTAGTATCTAGCCGAGTCAATAACCAAACATTGTAATACTCGTAGTGCAAGGGGAGGGAAGAATCTGCCCCCAAGACACTCACCATATAATTTCCAAGGACCGTTTGCTCAAGGGATCGAGAAATCTAACCTTGAGTAGGCACCTAGAAAAGACAAAAGCATGGGTGCCCTCTAGGGGGTGACAAGGCTATGTGAGTTGACACAATTTTAAGCTGTGGGTTGTTGAGTATAATGATGACCTTTTGACCTTAAGAGTGAGTCTATCTGAAGTGTATTTTTGTTTATCAAACCAGTGAAAATAGGACCATATGTGGTTTTTTTGAACATACACTATTTTTTTAGATTACAACTCTTAAAAAAACATCTATCTTCATTCGAGTGATGTCTATTCCAAAATCATTAAAATTTAGTAAAGATCATCCAAAACTCACAATTACATTGATTTCTCTCATGATAAGAGATTGGAAATCCACAATATTTGTTAAGAAGTCTATTCTCAAATGAATCAAAACCCCAAAGAAACCACTTAGTTTCAAGAAACTATTGAAGAAAAGATGATTCTTGTGCCAAATTTGAAAGGTTTTACTTAATCATAGAACCTTTATCCATCGATATCACAATTGTGTTAGAGGTTACATTGATGATTATGCTATAGAACCATTATAATCAAAAGATTTCTTTCAAAGAAGAAACTTTTCTCAAATGCACAACCATAGTCAGCATATTCGTTTTCCTTATATACCTCAACCTGCAATTGAATATTCCACTCATCCAAACCAATTTCTACAATAGAGAACTCAATCACATTAGGTATTTCTCACAAAACCATCTTTTTATGAAGCTACGATCAAACTTCATAAAGTGCAAAATCATTTTTCTTAATCTTTTGTTTAAATTCCTACAAACAGGATTTTCATCCTTTCAATTAGGGAAAACACAAGACTATAAATATTTTAAGTCATAGAATTTTCATTCTATCTTGACTTTCATATCCATCAAAACTTGCACTATTTCATTCTTTTGATCAAAAGTTAGTAGAATCTGGGGCAAAGCTTATGCCTGGTGTAACAAGATCTCAAAAGCACATAGAAAAAGGTGAAGGAGAAAGTACCACAAGCAAAATGGGGGATACTAGTGAGAAGGAAGACAATCCATTTCATATTGAAGACATAACAAAAGAAAAGCTTCAAGAAGCAAAGCATGATCCCCAATTTCGTACTCTTATAGAAAGGATTTTAGAACAAAACAGAGAAAAATATTTCCTTTCATTGGCTAATCAAGGAGCTAAGTTACTTGCTGATTTTGATATAGAAGGAATTAAAGTGAATCCTGAAACTCCTTCTAATGACTTTAGTTCCCTTACTCATCAGATAAAGGAATTACAAGGACAAATAAATGAGATGCAAGGGGGTGCAACAAAGAAGTATGTTTTGGAAGACATATGTCCTTATCCATTTGATAGGAGTCTTCAAATGATCCCATTTCCTAAACATTGCGAAATCCCTAAATTTGATAGGTACAATGGAAACATTGACCCCATAGAACATGTGAGGGATTTTTGAAATACGAGTCTTCAATTCACTTATGAAGATATCTATTTAATGCAATTGTTTCCATGAAGTTTGGGTGGACAATCTATGGAGTGGATTTCAAAGGTCACCCCCATCAAAACCTTTGAGGAGCTCATAAATCAGTTTATATCACAATACGCCTATAATATCCAACACCAGATAACCATGCTTGATCTTTGTAAAGTGAAACAAAAAGTAGGGGAATCTTTCACTACATTTTTACAAAGATGGAGAAAAATGTTTATACGATATTCCCATGCTATTCCCAAAAAGGAAAAGATGGATATCTTCATCAATAGTCTAAATCAAGAATTAAGCTATAGGCTTAATCTTCATTTTCCTCCTAACTTTGAAAAATTGATTGAAAACGAAATCACCATTGAAGGGGCTTTGGTCAAAAGGGGAGTGATAAAACTTGATAATCCAAGTTCATCCAACCATAACAACAATGAAAAAACAAGGTTTTGGAATAGAAATAAAAATGTTGTCAATGATGGTATAGTGGATGCAAACGATCTATGAACAAAACCATCCATTTTCAACCTATCAAGTACTCCACAAAAAAATCAACAAGGAAATACTAATCAACAGAGAAACAAAAATCAACAAGGAAAAAATTCCAATCAAGAAACCATGATCAATCAAAACAACAAGGATAATCATGATAATCTTGGCAATACCCAAACATCAAATCCATCCAGACTTCCATTCTATTCAAATCGATGGAATTTTACTGCTTTGGGTCAATCTCTTGAATCTTCTCTCAAGGAACTTCTTGATAATAAGATTACCACCTTACCACCACAAAGAGATTATGAGCCACGATTCAAACCACCATCATGGAATGACTCGTATTATTGTAATTATCATCAATGTAAAGGTCATAGAACAAATAATTTTCAAGCCTTGCAAAATCTGGTACAAGATTTAATTGATAATGGCACTATCACAATTGAAGGACATCATACAAATGATGGTCATCAAGCATTCAAAGATCCTTTACCAAAATATGAAAAGGGGGAAACATCATATCCTAAAGCAAAAAGTATAAATAATGTTGAAGAAAACATAATCCGCCACATATATGTAGATGATCAGCGGGTTAATGTTATCAAAATCAAGGAAAAACAAGAATATCAATAGGTTATTGTGACTACGAGAGGACAAGAAAAATTTTTCTTCAAAGGGAATTCATATAAAGTAGCTATTCCTCCTCCAACTCATTATAATATAGTTGATCAATTGAGAAAAACATCAGCTCAAATATCCATTCTTGAACTTCTAAAAATATCTCCCATACACAAGAATATTTTAGAAGAAGATCTTGTAAACACAACTGTTGACACTAATCTGGATGTAAATAGATTTCAAGCCATGGTGGGACATTTGTCTTCCCCCACTTGTCTTTCATTTTCTGAAAAAGATGATGCCTCCATATCACATCCACATAATTCATCGCTTCATCTTGAAGTCATGATTCATAAACACCGAATTAGATGTGTCTTGATAGATGGAGGAGCCGGTTTAAATATTTGTACCTTAAAGTTAATACATGCCTTAGGAATATAAAAAAAAATTGTTGATCCACGAAGGAAAATAACTATCAAGGCATATGATGATGAAGAAAGAGCTTCTAAAGGACTGATAATTCTACCTATCAGAGGGGGACATATTGTGAAAAATACCTTTTGTTAGGTTCTAGATCATGATCTTTCCTATAACATACTTTTGGGTCATCCATGGATCCATGATATGTAGGCAGTACCATCAACATACCATCAATGCCTCAAGTTTCCATATGATGGACAAGAAATAACTATACAAGCTGACTACAATAGCACCCAAACTTGTTAGAATCTTTGAGCAACTCAAGATTTCTTTGTGCCACACAATAGGGAGGCTCTTACTATTTCTTCTTCCAATCTACAAGGCCAATTGCAAGACTTGATAAAGAATCTTAACACCAAGCTACAGTTAAAAGACAAAGGAGTAGGTGAATATTTATTGTGCCTTTCTAGCTTACCTCCTTCTCTGAGGTCACATGGTCAACCAACTCTCTCAAATCAAAAGATTGCAATAGCCTCTACATCTCAAGCTTCTATGCCAATCACAAAGTTTGATGGACAATTCATTAAAGCTAACACTACCAAAGAAGAAGCTGAAGATAGGGACATTTTAAGCTAGTTATACAAAGATAAAGATGAATCTCCTTTGCACATCAAGTTACCTACTGAACAATATGGTAAAGGGTATACCATCATGAAAAGAATGGGCTATGAAGGAAATGGACCTATAGGAAAAAGAAAAGAAGGTATTATTGAGCCAATTCAACCTATTTCAATACATCCAAATGATAAAATAGGACTTGGATATGGTAAAGATACAAAAGAGTCAACTTCATAGCAAGCACAACAAACTCATGAAGGAGAATCAATTTTAGATAAATCCAATGAAGATGTCAATCTACAAAAATTTTATGAATCAGTTTTACAATTGTAGAATAGTTCAGACACTGATGCTAATGAATATGAATGGGACACCATATATAATGATGAATTTTGGAGAGACAAACAAGTTGATACCATACATAAATATGCACCCATTCTTATACAAGGAGAAAGCTCAGGAACACAATCACTTGAATTTGTATCATGATATGATGATGACTCAAGTGAGGACGATTCAGATTTTAATGAGATTGATAATTGATAAGAGAATGCCATCATAGACCTTCTCCATCATGAAAATGATAACCATATCATGACTTTGACAGCTCAAGATCTTACCCAACCTAATGATCCCATACCTTTAGTTTATCCATAACTTATTGACTAGGAAAATGATCCACCTATCCATATCCCGACATTCCATGATGATGAGGATATTGTAAATTTCCTTTGTTCATCTAATCAAGAAAACAATTGTTCCATTAAAAAATTTCATACTCAAGATTTTGATAGGGAGGGTGTCAAGTCTCTTAGCTGCAAAATAAATGAAATAATTGATGGTGAAAACTGAAAAACAACAATGATAGATCACAACAAGAGAAAAATAAAGAGCGAATCCGATGGTGAAAACCTTTTTCAAGTACTGAAGGATGAGAAATTTGACACTCTTCCTGAACACTCTCAGGAAAGATCTTCTATTTTGATTGATCCAACAAAATCAATCAATATAGGTACAACAGAGCAGCTAAAAATCTCACAACTTGCAACATCATTAACAGTGGAGGAAGTACTAAAATTCATAGAGTTCTTGAAGGAGAATCAAATCAACTTTGCTTGGTCATATGCTGATATGCCAGGGTTAGATCCTAATCTGATAATGCATCATCTATCTATAAATACAGGGGTAAAACCTGTGAAGTAAAAATTCAAAAAATGCATCCACATGTTACATTATTGGTTAAAGAAGAGTTAAAGAAGCTTTTTGATGTTGGATTCATTTTATCTATTGACTATGTAGAATGGATCTCCAATATTGTACCAATTTCAAAACCAAATGGAAGGATTAGAGTTTGTACAAATTTTAGAGATTTGAACAAAACATGTCCCAAAGATGACTTCCCTTTACCAAACATAGATATAATTGTTGATTTAACTGCTGGCTATGCAATGTATTCATTAATGGATGTGTTTTCAGGATACAACCAAATAAAGATTGCACCAAAGGATCAAGATAAAACAACATTCACATGCCCTTGGGGTACCTATTGTTGGAATATCATGCCATTTGGGCTGAAAAATGCAGGAGCAACTTATCAAAGAGCAATGACCACCATTTTCCATGACATGATGCACACTTTTATAGAAGATTATGTGGATGAATTATTGGAAAAATCTAACACAAGAGAAGGACATCTTGAAATCTTGTCAAAAATATTTTTCAGAATGGAGAAGTTCAATGTTCGACTCAATCCAAAGAAATGTGTCTTCAACATTAAATTTGGAAAACTCTTAGGATATATTATTTTAGAAAGAGGCATAGAGGTTGATCCAAGAAAAGTACAAGCTATAATGGACATGCCGCCACCACGAAATATCAGTCAGCTCCGATCACTATAAGGATGATTACAATCCATCAAGAGGTTTATAGCTCAACTAGTAGACAAAAGCTTACCATTTACACATCTATTGCATAAAAATGTTCCATTCAAATGGGAGGAAAAGTGTGAAGCAACATTTAATTAGATCAAGAAATATCTTATGAATCCACCAGTTCTAATTCCACCAGTTCCAGAAAAGCCACTCATACTCTATATTTCAGCAATAGAACTATCTTTGGGAGCGTTACTAGCACAAGAGGATTCTACAGGCAAAGAAAGGGCCATATACTATATCAACATAAATTTAACAAGTCATGAACTAAACTACACTTTCATTGAAAAATATTTCCTAGCAGTAGTGTTTGCTTCCCAAAAATTGCAACACTATATGTTGGCTCATACAGTTAAGCTGATAACCAAAATTGATCCACTAAAATACCTCTTGAGCAAAGCTACCTTAACAGGAAGACTTGCAAAATGGGTAATGATCTTAAGTGAGTTTGACATTCACTACGTAGATCAAAGAGCTATAAAAGGATAGATAATTGTAGATTAGTTGGCCGATGCACCTCTACAAGAAGAAAATCCAATGCACATTGAATTTCTTGATGCAAATATCTTCACAACAACAATTGAGAACTCATGGACATTATACTTTGATGGATCTTACACGCAACATGGCTCGGGGGCAGGGATTCTTTTTGTCACACCTAAAGGACATAGCATTCCAAAATTATATTGGTTAATGTTTTCCTGCACAAATAACATAACTGAATATGAAGCATTACTCACAGGTATGAAGATAGCATTAGAATGGTGGATTACAGAGCTACAAGCTTATGGTGATTCACAACTTGTCATTAATCAAATCAATGATGATTATCAGACTAAAGATGATAAGCTACTACTTTACAAGAGCATGGTGGATTATTTTAAAAAGTATTTTGTGGCAATCAAGTTTTCACAAATCCCAAGGATTGATAATAAAGTTATAGATGCAATGGCTACAATTACTTCCTTGTTACAATTATTAAAAAATAAAAAAATGGTACGAATTATTGGTGGAACAATTGTTTTCTCTTGCCTATAATAATCCTGAGACCCAAGTCATATGCCATTTAACTAGTTCTGATTCACCTTTATATGGAAAGATCTATACCTATTTGAAATATAACATCTTACCTCCAAAATTATCTCAAAATCAAAAAAGGAATTTCATACGCCAATCATCCCATTATAGCTTGATCATCAATATCCTTTACCGACATGATCTTGATGGTATGCTCCTTTGATGTCTTGAACATGATGAATCTAAAAAATCCTTACACGAAGTACATAGTGGTATTTGTGGAACTCATTCAAGCATTTTAACCTTAGCCAAGAAACTTGTTAGAATGGGATATTATTGGCCTACCATGGAGAAGGAATCTTTTACTTTTGTCAAAAAATGTTCTGAATGTCATATCCATGGGAATCTTATTCAAGCACCTACATAGTTATTGCAAGCTTTCATTCCAACATGGCCTTTTTCTCAATGGGGACTAGATCTTGTTGGCAAAATACATCATTCTTCATCAAATGGGCATAAATTCATCATCACTGCTGCATAATATTTTACATAATGGATTTAAGTTTTTCCTTTGATGGATTTGACCAGGAAACAAATATCTACACTTATCTTGAATTACATCATATGCTGATATGGAATTCCTAATTCTATCATCACTAATAATGGGAGGCCTTTCAAGAATCAGGATGTTGAGGAACTTTGTGAAAGATTTCACATCCAACATAAGTTCTCTACACCTTACTATCCACAAGGAAATGGTCAAGCTAAAGCTTCAAATAAAACAATCCTGAAGAAGATAGTAAATGATGCCTATCATGATTGGCATGTCTAGTTAAATCTAGCTTTATGGGCATATAGAACCAGCATTTGCACACCAACAGGAGCTACCCCATATGCCTTGGTATATGGAGCAGCAACAATCTTACCATTAGAGGTAGAAATACCTTTGCTTAGGGTCTCACTCAAGGGATTGATAAATGATGAAGACTACTGAGTATCTCGTCTACAAGAGCTAGAATTGTTAGATGAAAGATGTTAACATGCAACTGATCATTTGAAGGGTTATCAACAAGTTATGTCATGTAGCTACAATCATAGAGTTAAACCACAAACATTTCAAGTAGGTGAATTAGTCTTGAAAGAAAACCCATGCAATCAGCAAGATAGGGAAAAGAAAGGAAAATTTGAACCAAATTGGCTTGGTCCATTTGTCATCATTGCAGCATACGATTTTGGGGTATATCAATTATCTACATCAGAAGGGGACCTGTTTGAAGAACTGATCAATAGCATTCATTTGAAGAAGATCTATACATAAAAATCAGCAAAAGTCCTAAAAAAATACATAAAAATCAGCAAAAGTCCTAAAAAAATACATAAAAATCAGCAAAAGTCCTAAAAAAATACATAAAAATTAGCAAAAGTCCTGAAAAAATACATAAAAATCAGCAAAAGTCCTAAAAAAATACATAAAAATTAGAAAAAGTCCTAAAAAAATACATAAAAATGAGAAAAAGTGCAACAAAAAGGTGCAATAAAAGCAAGTGGTAAAAACTTGGCAAACAGGCACTACTTGTAATCAAAATGGGCTCCTCTATCAATTAGCTTATGTCTTGCATTCACTTTACAACATCATTCATCCATATCTATCATTTGTACAAATCAATCATATCCATACCATGCAATGGGAATCCTTGTGTTTCATCATGGCTTGATGAAATTTGTACATATCCATAATATTAGGTTGTGTTTACACTAGGGGCAGCAAGGCAAAATAAACAAGAGAGGGGCGAACGAGCTTTTAGAACATCACAAATAGACAAACAATGGTTTGAAAAAATGCAACATACAATGACACATCAAATCAACCACAACATCAACACAATCACTCAATGCTATTGAAATCGAACAACATGGTCAAAACAACATAAATCAAAACACAAACATCAATGTTGATAACCAAGTTGGATGATCTTGATCTAAATAATGTTTGGAATACTTTAAGCAAAATTTGAATTGTTGTTTGATTTTCTATCATATCTCTAGAGCAATTCGATGATGTATTAAACTAGAAAAGCAAGGAAGGAATATGATTTTTCTTTGTCTATTGTTTGTGAGTGAATAATTAGTACTATGCAAATTGGTCGTGAGACATGCTCTACTAAGTATCATTAATGACATTTTAGAATTTGCATGGGAAATGGGTTAACTCTTGTCCGTTTATGCAAGCGATACACAGGTCATCTCGGTTCAATTATACCTAGATGCTTGTATTATCTTGCTATATCAAAAATCATGAAAGAAATACTTAGGTCATCACTGGTGCTAACATACCCTTTGATGCTTGTATTAACTTTCAACATTTCAATGCTCTATGATGACATAAAAAGCATAAATAACCTCTCAAAATGGAAATATTATATAGATACTCTGCATGGTTAGTATAGATTGCATTCATTTTAGAATTTCCATTTTACATTTATAGATTTTCCCAAAAAGCTAGCAAAGTATTAAAGATTCATATCAATCAAATAAATGACTAAGTATATTAGACATTAATAAAAAAAATCATCACATACATTTTTCATACATATTCGCATAAGAAAATAATAAAATATACATCATAATTCTCACATCATTTTCATCGCATATCATTTTCATAACATATCATTTTATTTTTTTCCATAAATCATACATCACATCATAAATCATGCATACATAACATAGTGAACCCATCACATAAAACATCATGCATATAGAAAATAGAAGCATTCATCATAACAAATCATCGTTGCATATCATATATCTCAAAAATGAATGTCAAAATGTACAAAGATGTCAACTGTGTATGACATAATATCATAAAAAATGGAACCATATCAATCCATGTACAAATCTCTCAATAGAGTATTAATAAGGCATCATGTCAAACACACTATGAAGTGCTATCCTTTGATGGTTCTGGTCTAGGACCTATCCCACCTACACCTGATGTACCTGCTTCACCTGTCCCTGATGGACCTCTTGGAGATAGTGGTTGTGATACACCCTTGTTGGTAGTCCGAGAGCGACTATCTGTAGACCGAGACTCTATATAACTCACTCTCTGCTCTGGTGGCACTGCTTCATGATATCTAATCTGATATAACTCTACCTCCCAGACAGCTCTGGTTAGCTCTCTCACCATACCACCCCTTGCTGCTCTTTGCAAACTGTCAGCTAGAGCCATGGCCTCCTCGCCCTGTCATCTGGCTGTATCTCTCTCAACCGTCACTGATGTCAACTGTCCTTGTAGCTATGCAGCCAAGGCCTGTGCCTATGCTAGCTGACTCTGTAAGCTTTGCACTCTACTCTGCAAGGTAGCTATCTGGCTCAACACCACTGGATCTATTGAAGATGATGGAGTTGAATGCCTCATCCATGGTCCACCTTTGCTACTACCCCTGCTGCTACCTCTACCACCTCTATCGCCACCCCCACCACCTCTATCACCAACTCTACTACTATCATCCCCATCCCCATCACTACTATCCCCATCTCCATCTAACTCATCATCATCCTCCTTAGAGTCATCACTCTCTGAAGCTGCCTCCTGTTGTCGCCTATGCACTGCTATCTGTGGTCTCTACTCTTCAATAGGGATAGGCTCATCAGGATCAAATAGTCATGGCGCAAAATGATCTAGCACATACTGACCATACTCTATAGTCATCCCCCCATCAAGACTATTAGGTTTGTAGTCCTACATCTGAGCTCCCAAACTAATGAACTCTACCACTACTACATCATATGAAATCTATGGACCCCACACTGTAACCTCGTGCTGTCGACATGCATAAATAGTAGAACCCATAGGTATACCCTGAGGCCAGCCATACTGTCGACACACCTAACCAACAAGAAATATCTCAATAATCCCAGGAGTACAACCAATTAGATATCTGGTGGTAAAAACATAGGGTATCTCCCTAGCATTCTCCAGCCATCCCTCACAATCTACATAAGGCTACCAACATACTATATCAATATCATCCAACAGATGTTGCCAATGATCCAATTTACCCAACCTTGATTGAGAAATGATATCTACATATCTAAACCTATATGGCCAACTGGCCAGCCATTATCCTCGAGTCAATGGTTGCATAATGGCAAAATGCTCCCATGCCCATATCTATAAAAGTGAGAAACCAACAACAAAACTATGACCCCCACCATACACAATATGGTGCAGCTCATCATATAAATGTGCAAGCATGCACGATACCCAAGCATAACATGTACACTGCATCACCATCCTCTTGAGTACATGACCTCACCCAACTGCCAAGCCCTTTGACCTATGGTCGGGGCACAAAACACCTCCAGTAAAGCTTGCAAGTACAAAGGGTAAGGGCGCATATGAGTCTGCAATCTCACCCCATAGGATGAAATATCTAGCAATATGAAAATCTGCCTCAAAGCCTCAGTGCCTCCCGCCTCTCGGCCATCAAACCTCACTATCTCACCCATCACTAGAATCCTCAGGATGCGATATACATCCTCAACAGTCATGGTAATCTCTCCTATCACCAAATGAAAGGTGTTCATGTCACTGTGCCACTTCTCTGCAAGTGTTGTTAGTAAACCTCTATTGAGGTGCACCTCAGGCATGTCAAGCAATGAGGTTAATCCACATGCCTCGATCACATCTCTATCTTCTTGTACAAGCTATGAAATCAAACTCCATGTCTTTGAGAATGTCCCCGTAGCTGCAAAATGCCCAGTCTCTCCTATTGAATAGGAAGAAACATCAAAGTCAAAACAACATCAAAATTAATTCATCATGACAAATCAATCAAATCTGGAAGAAAATTAATCAAAATCCTATTTGTTTTTAACAACTTTAGAAGCAAACTTATCAACACCTATTTATTTTTCATCAAATCTAAAAGAAAATTAATCAAAATCCTGTTTGTTTTTAACAACTTTAGAAGCAAACTTATCAACACCTATTTATTTTTCATCAAATCTGAAAGCAAATTAATCAAAATATTTTTTGTTTTTAACAACTTTAGAAGCAAACTTATCAACACCTATTTGTTTTTCATCAAATCTGAAAGCAAATTAATCAAAATCCTATTTGTTTTTAACAACTTTAGTAGCAAACTTATCAACACCTATTTACTTTTCATTAATTTGAAAAAAAATTTATCAGCTATTTTTCTAACCTTGGAAACAAATTTCTCACACAAAACATTATCAAATTAGGGCAACACAATTCACAAACAATCGATACAGAGTCATTAATTGCCAAATTGAAAATGGGTGCTACAAAACTAATAATGGGTGCTAATATATCAAATGCGCCACAAAATTTTTCATGAGTGCTACATAAATCATAAAGGGCACTGAGAAATGGAGGGTGCTACATAAAACACAAAGAGCACTCCAAAAACCTTAATGAGAACTACAGAATGGAGGGCGCTACAAAAAACACAACAAGCACTACAAAAACCTTAATGAGCCCTATAAAATGGAGGGTGCTATGAAAAAAAAAAGAGTGCTACAAAAAGACTGAAACACGCTAAAAGAATGCATAAAGGTACAAAAATATAGAAAAATGTGCCATAAACAATAAATTTTTAAATGCTACAAGTTTAACAGGGTACATATCGCAGGTCCATAGTGTGTCGACCGCTGATATTGTCAGATGCACTCAAAATGGTGTTGGTGGATAGGAAGTGCCATATTTTTCACTCCAGAGCTCAAAAATTACAATTTTTACTAGGTTAAAATTGGAAAATGACATGGAAAATGACATTTTTAACCTATTTAAAGGAGAAATCGGGGTATTTTATCACATTTTATCATTGCAAGGGAAATTTTGGTCATCAATTTTTCATTCCACATCTTTTCATGTCAATTTCTTCACATCATAATTTTTGAACAATGAATCGACATCATAAATATCATAAACATAAGAAAAAAAAAAAAACTAGAAAAATATTCCAAAAAAATCAAAATCTTATCAATTCATCGTCCAAGGGGGCATATACCTATCAACATTCGACAATCAACATCTAGGACAAATTTCAAAATTTCAAAATTCTTTGAAGTAATGCATAAAACTCATCACTTCAAAGACAGGCAAAATGTATACATCTAAAAATGGTCACATCATAATAGTCTAGTAATTAATTAAATATTTTTAATATTTAATTAATTCTCTAAATTTAATCTACATATAAATAAATTTAAAATAATTTATTTATATTGTTCATCCTTTCATTTCGATTAAACAAATAAGTTTATTCAATCACTTTTCTTATCCATTTCTTAATTAATTAAATAAACATTATGATTTATTTATATTAATTATCACATAATCTTGGCTTGAATATTTTATTCAAATAAAGATTAAATATTCTTCTCTAATATTCCATTCACAATTAAATATTTCCAAATATTTAATTATTTCTTCTAAAGTCCATTTTCTAAAATTGAATCTTCTATAGTCACTCACATCAAATATTTCAAAAATATTTTAAATCCTCAAATTCACATAAAATTAAATAAATTTATTTATTTAATTTGGATTATCTCCAACAATCGTGAAACAAACTTCAAAACAAAAAATTAATTTCTCTGTTTTTGAGCAAGCTTGTTCCTGTGGGTTGAAGACAAACCTCCATTCTTCTCTCCAACCTCCCAACATCTTCCATCTTCCTCTCAACCTCTCCATCTCTCACCATTCAAAATTACCAGACAATCTCACAACCATTGATCTTTGCCAGCTAGGCTCTTTCCTACAAAAATCTATAAAAGGGACCACTGGGTCTTTGAAAACAGAGAAGCTTTTGTACGGGAAAATTATAGTCAATCAGCTTTCCAACATCCATATCATTCTAGAATCATAGCATAGCATAGCTTAGTATACTAGCATTTCATATCATAGTTTCAATAGCATCCACAATCCATAGCCCCTATGCATAATCTACAGCCCTTGTGCATATTCGTATTCACTTAACCGACATATAGGATAGAGAAGTACTCTCCCTTTGCATACTCATTCTACAGATTGCCATTCTGAGAAGCTTTGCTTATACAATCTGAGACTAGCAGATTCAAGTGAATCACTAGAGATAGAGGACAATCGAACGACTCTAAAGAAGCTCTGTTTGTTTGTTTGTTTGTTTGATTTTAGTTTAAAAAACTTTCTTTAGTTTAATGTTGCATTGGTGTGTTTTTATTATCTTATTTTGATACTAACATTTCTCACACACACACACACTATATTGCTGACAAGTAATATTCTTGTCAACATCTTCCATGGCCTTTGATAAACCTTGTCCTTTGACAAGTTTCATTGGATGGATCTCTAAATAATACTCTTGCAGGATAGCCATCCATTTTCCTCTTCTTTCCCCTAATTTTCTTTGCATAAGGAGAGAATTAATCATTGGATCAGACACTATAGTAATAACTTGGCTTCTTAGAATGTAATGCCTAAATTTTTTTACTACTCATACCAATGCAAAGGCCTATTTTTCCAAGGGTGGGTACCCGACTTCTACATTCTTGAATGGTGAGCTCATGAAGGAAATTGGTTTTTCATCTCCTTCACCTCTGCATTGTGTTAGGACTAATGCACATGAATGATTAGATGCAAATGAATAAATATAAAAGGGATTTAGGTAATTTGGGCTGGTCAAGACTGGTAACTCAGATATTGATTGCTTAATTTGCAAAAATGAAGATTTAGCTTCATTGTTCCATTCAATTTCAACATCTTTCTTCATCATCTTGTTGAGGGGTTTGAAAATTTCTACAAACCCTGTTATGAACTTTCTTACAAAATTAATCCTCCTAAAAAAGGACCTCATCTATTTTTTACTACCTAGCATCATCAATTTCAAAATAGCCTCAACTCTATCAGGATCTATGGATATTCCCTTTTCTGATATCACATGCCCTAGAAGTTTCCCTTCAAAAACCCCAAAGACACACTTATTGGGATTTAGAGATACTCCATAGCTGATACATCTCTTAAGGACCTTTGCTAAATCAACAATATGATCCTTTCTTTTCTTGGAAAATATTGTCAAGTCATCCACATATATAATACATTTACCTATCAAATCCTTAAAAGCCACATCCATTGCATGCTTAAAGGTAGCTCCAATATTAATGAGGCAAAATGGCATGCACTGATAGGAAAATGTAGCCCATTTTGTAGTGAAGGACATTTTCATCCTATCCTCATGACTGACAAGCACTTGGTTATATCCAGAATAGCCACCTAAGAATGACATCATCTGGGATCCATTAATAGTTTGTAATACCTCATCAAGAGAAGGAAGTGGATAGTTATCCTTCTTTAAGGCTTTGTTTAAATTCCTAAAGTCAACAAACAACCTAATCTCCCCACTTTTCTTATGCACTGGAACTATATTGGCAACCCACATGGAGTGCCTTACTAGGAAGATGATTCTTGCTAATAAAAGTTTCTTCACTTCCCACTTTTCTTACGCACTGGAATTAGATTGGAAACCCACATGGAGTGCCTTATTGGGAAGATGATTCTTGCTGATAAAAGTTTTTTCACTTCCTTTTGTACCAATGGTTCAATCAAAGCATTGACTAGGTGATGCTTTTGATGAAAGGGCTTGGCTTCTAGCTTCAACGGTATTGTGTGTGCAATCACAAAGGTGTCAAAAGTCTTCAAATCTCCATAACTCCAAGAAATTTTTGTAATATCTTCTTTTAACACCTTAATTATTTCATTTCTGATCCCCTCAAGGAAGGTCTTTCCTATAAGGATATTTCTTTTGGGACCCAAATCAGCTAAATTAATAGATTCATACTTCCCTCCACTTTACATTGGCACTCTCTCCCGAGCTCGAGGATTAGAATCAAATATCCTTTCTAGGGCTACTATCCCCTTGGGGATGTTGTTACTCTTTAAGTTCATTACTCCTTTTGTATCACAACCTTCAGGGTCCCATTCTCCCTAATCTCTACCCAATTCATCTATGATCTACCCTTCGAAGACATCTAAACTTGCCAAGAAGGAAAGTATGTGTTGGTCCTCATTGAAGACCTAAAAATTCTAAACATTATCAGGGACTGTTGGGATTGAAACTAGTTCAACTAAAAATGTTTTCAATTTGGAGTCTTGCATAGGCTCCAAAGTACTCGCAGTAACTACCAAAGCATCTACAATATGATTTTGTTCCCTAGAAATCAAAGTAATTTTGAAAGCACCAAAGTCCTTAATTAGATTACAAACTCTATTTCTGTAAGCAGCCAATCTTTTATTATGGAAAGTATATCGGTTGTGAACCTGCTTGATAATGACTTCAGAGTCCCCCATCACCATAAGAGATGTGACCTTCTTCTAATGGGAAAACATTAAGCCCCTAGAAAGTGCTTCATACTCTGCCACATTGTTTGTGCAACTAAACTGTAGCCTATAGGAAGCAAAGTAAGTCTTCCCCTTTGGATTGGTTAATTCTACCCCTACTCTTGTTCCTGATTTGGACTTAGACCCATCAAATTTCAGACTCCATAATTGATCTAGGGCAAGGATCTCTTTCTTTTTCTAGCCTATAGCCTTTTGTTTGGAAAAAGTATATGGTGGCTCAGACTAGTGCTGATCATCATTATTTGAAAGTAACTGGGAGAACAATTCATCAGAAGATTCTCCTGAATTGAAATTTTTTTTAGGAAGTGATACCTGAACCCCCCTTGAGTTAGGTCATGATTTAGCACCTTTTTCACCAATGCCCTAGGAATTGGAAATGCTTTTGGAGTAAGTATAATTGGAAAAGATTGAGGTTGGTCAGTCTCTAGTTGTATTCTAGAACAAAAAACTTGAGTATGCTCAAGTTGAGAAGATGATTCCCTTTGAGCAAGGCCAACTCTCGTAAGGATGGTTGCATCCTTAGCTTGAAATGGAAATTCATTAGTAGGAGCTTGGGGTTGACATTCACCAATTTCTTCTACCAAGGAGACATGTTTTAAGATATCTACACAGGGTTGGCAAGTTAACTTAGAATGATTCTTGTAATGAACCCTAACCAGTTAGGAAGTAGGAGACTCCACATGTAAACCTCCTCTCTTAGTACTATCCTATCCTATTGTAATTTCATTATTAGGACTTTTTGATTAACAATAATCATTGGGTCATTTTACTCTAAGAGGGGCGAGTCATCAAAATGAATTACTGAAAAATTCATGATCTCCTCCTACTTGTAAACTCCTATCTCAGTTTCGAAATAGGCTACTTCATTAGGGGAATCATATTCAATAATCATGTGTTTGAGCCTAGGCTCACTTTCAATTTTGATCTGGCTTGCTATCCCTTTCTAGGGAAACCACATGTGTGAGAAATCCAAAGACAAATACCCACCTAGACTTTTCATCAGGTCTCTGCTCAAGAGCATACTATAGGTTTCTGGGATATTTGCAACTTGGATATCCACATAAGTTTGGATCCTTGGATCAGATCTGATCTGTACATGGATATTTTGTAGCTCTCCTACCACATTAACTTTTGTTTTTTCTAATTGGATAACCTTTTTATTTTTTTGGAGTGGGCTTAGACCTAACTTCCTACAAATGGAAAATGGGATGACATTCCCCGATGCCCTAGAATCTAATAGAAAGTTATGTAAATTCTTCCCAAAAATTCTCAGACTTAGCAAGAAAGGTGGAGTACCAGTCTTACCTTTATAGAGCACTACATTCATCTCATTAGTAGGAGTTGTCTTTTCTCTTCCTTTTGACTTGTCTGCTTCTGCGAAGGCTTTAACCAAAATTTCCTTTAGAGTAGGGCACCATTTTAAAATATCAAAGAAAGACATTGAAGTCTTCTGCCTTTGCATTTCTATAATGAAATAAAATTTTGAATCATTCCTAACTTGATATTTAGGAATTGAAGTGCTATGAGAATCTGATGGTCCGTTTGGTGGTGGTGGATTATTATCCACATTCTGATTTGGCGGGACCATGTTATTAGGAGGGGAAAAGGTCATGAATCTCCCTCTACTTTGATTTATAAGGAAATGGCCTCTCTTGGTTTCGAAGGCTTGGGCATCATACACATCTTCTACTGCTTCATTGTCTTCCTGGTTGGGAAATGGAAGTTCTTCCTAAAGATATCATATGCCATAGCAGTATCCATTGATCCACTAGATTTGTTGGATGCACCATGGAATGGAGCATCAGCTTGGGCTATCTTAACCATTTTTTCCATTTCTAGGAAATTTACCTCAGAATGGACCGTAGTATCATGTAGTCTACACCAATTGGTCATAAGGTGGAGGTTTTCCATGTTGGTAGTGTGTGGCTTTTCCTCTCCTGCTTGATAATTGTGAGAAACTCCTCTGTGTAAGGAAAGCTAAGGTGCAGAAACAACTCTCCTAATGTCAAAACCTCAGGGAAGAATGTATAGGTACTTTTAAATTTTTCAATTACAGTCCAATTAAGATACACTTGAAAGAAATAATTGAATAGAGAATTTAACATACATAGATGAACACCAGATTTATGTGGGAAAACCCCTATGGGAGAAAAACCCACCACACCAAGAAAAGCTTCTTTGTCTTACAGTAATGGAGATTACATATAGAGATCAGAATTATCTTTTCGATGTAAAATTACAATAGCATAATCCTTGATCAACCTTGTACATGAAACATTCTAGTTACAAAGCTCTCTGAGTTGAATTCACACTGTTCACTGAACTGTTCATCCCACTAATCATCCAACCAAACATCATCATCAATCTCAGAGTATATCCATGTTGACCATGGTCTATTGAACTTCCTCACAGGAACAGTCATAATAGTTCAACTACTAGTGGTTCCCATTCTACTCCTTGATTGGTCAAAGACACACCACGTATTATAGTCATTCAATTAGTCAAAGCATTCAAACTATGTTCACATGTCAATGAGACGCTAACTGTGTCTCCCTAGTGTGAAAAATCCCAACCGTTGATATCACCCAGAGTCATCACCTTCAGCAAGAGGTTACATCGAGCGCAAAAGTAGTTGGAAAGACAAACCATATCATTGAGACATCATATCAATTACCACCACATGTAGTGCTATTAGCAAGACTACCGCTTTCGGTGAGAGGTCATCTCGATGGAAAATCTATCTTGTTAAGCTCTATCGACAAGAGTTCTCCTATCACCAAGACTCCCATAGATCTTTATGTCATACTGATATTCATATCCATCGGCAAGACAAACATCCATCGCCAAGAGTACTTACCGAAGTCACACCTCTCCTCGACACTACTTGTCACTAGGAGTCTTACCGAAGACATCCGATAATAAAACACATGTAGCAATGTTGGAAAGGCTTACTGCTATCAATGAGACATCATACCAAAGCATAGAATAGTCATTGAGACTAGTTCTTTTTCCAAGAGGTCACAAACATGTTCATACCCATCAGTGAGAGAACAAACCATCAGTAAGAGTTCTTACCGAGGCTTTCATGTTACTTCGATGACTCTAAGTGTAACACTGTTAGCTAGACATACCATCTGTCACCAAGATTTCTTACCAAATTCACATGTTACACTAATGACTCCAAGTGTATAACCATTCGACGAGACATCTCTTGTTGGTAAGACTTCATACCAAAAGTTCATATCTTTCCCTAATAACTGTTGTCACCACAAGTCTCCTTGATAACCACTATGAACCATAGTTGGCAAGAGTTCTTACTAAGTGGAGAGAGATCACAATGCCAAGAAATGTCACAGTGATAGCTCCAGTCAGTAAGACAACAACAAGGTCTCAGTGACCTGAGCATTCCACAAGGTTAGACAACTACTAGTCAGCCAGACAGTAAGAATGCCACACCGAATTTTCTTTTTCAGAGGTTTTAGCCTATGATATTGAGGCACATAATTCCAAAAATCTCCCACTTGATGAAGATCATAGAGGCACCTCCAGAGCACAAAAAAACTAATGAAATTCATGGGCACTAAGGCCCATCGAATTGGCACACCACTCGAACATTTTTGTGCTCACTCGCTTCGTTAATGCATTTGCAACATTTTCTAGAGTATCTACTTCTTCTAAAGAGACCTTTCCATCCTCCACCACATCTTGTAAAAAATGATACTGAACATCCATATGTTTCATCCTGGCATGGAAAGTAGGATTCTTTTCCAAACAAATAGCACTTTGACTGTCATAGTAAATTGTTATTTCCCTGCATCAAAACCAATGTTAGAACACAAAAATTTTAACCAAATTTCTTCTTTATAGGTGTATATTGCTACCATGTATTCTACCTCTATAGTGGACAAAGCAACTACAACTTTCTACTTACTCATCCAACTCACTGCACCACCATTCATCATGAAAATATATCCACTGGTGGATCTTCTATTGTCAATGTCCCCTGCCCAATCAGAATCCACATAGCCTCGAATACTGAGAGTCCTCTATGATTAAAACAAGTTCCATGGTAACACAAAGCATATTCTGAAGTGCCCTTCAAATATCTAAAAATTCTTTTCACAACATCCCAATGTGTCCTTCTAGGATTAGCCATAAACTGACTAAGTAGTCCCACTGCTTAGGCAATGTTTGGCCTTGTATAGACCATTGCATGCATAAGACTCCAACCACACTATCATAAGGCACACTGGTCATGTCCTCCATCTCAGTAGGATATTTTGGATAGTCTTCAACAAATATCTTTGTTCCTTGCAAAACTGGAACAACTAGCTGCTTATAGTCAATCATACAAAATCTCTCTAGAACAGTCTTAACATACTTTGACTGAGCAAAAGTTTTTCACTATTCCTGTCCTTGGTGATTTCCATTCCTATAATATACCTAGCTACACCAAGATCTTTCATTTCAAACTTTGCAAACAACTAAAGAAATTTTTTCTTCACATCCATCTATTCAATCTCTAAGTCATATGCTCCTGCAAGTGATAAATTCAATCTGATAGATGTTAGCTTAGCTACATGAGAAAAAATTCCCCATAATCAATTCCCTCTACTTCGAAATAACCCTTCACAACCAACCTTGCCTTGCACTTTTCCACATTGCCATCCATACCTATTTTCTTTTTAAATACCCATTTGCAGCCAACAAATTTTCTTCCTTCAAGCAAAGGCACCAAACTCCAAGTATCATTCTTTTCTAATGATGGCATTTCTTCATTCATGGCTTCCAATCAAGAATTTAAATCAGACATTCTAAATGCCTCTTTCATAGTCCTAGGCTCATCAGTGCTATAAATCAAAGCATAGGAACAAGTAGAATCTATCAAAGAAAACCCATACCTATCAGGTTGCTTTCTTTCACGAGTTGAATGCCTCACTTGATGAGGCTGAGGTTGTTGTTCTTATTTAGAACTCTCAGAACTACTTGAGCTCTCCTCAGTTTTAGGTTCATTTTGAATTTTGAATTCCTCTTTATCTAGTGTTAGAGAAATTTCAACTACATCCTTCTTGTTTTTAGATTTTGTCTTTGACTACAGATCCAAGGTAGAAGGCTTCAACTCATGAAAGATAACACTTCTTTTATATAGAATCTTCTTTGTATCAGGATTCCAAAGCTTGTATCCTTTTATGCTAGCACTATAACCAATAAAAATACATTTGATAGACTTGGTTTCAAATTTAGATCTTTTCTCATTCGACACATGTGCATATGCCTCACAGCTAAAGACTCAAATGTGTCTCAGAGAGGGCTTATTTCTAGACCATGCTTCTAAAGGTGTTTTCTCAACAAGAGAAGAATTAGGAGAATGGTTTATCAAGTAACATGTTGTAGCAATCTCCTCAGCCTAAAACTTCTCCTCCAAGCCAACACTACTCAACATACTTCGTGCTCTTAAAATCATTGTCATGTTGAACCTTTCTACAACTCCATTTTGCTATGGAGTGTAAGGTGTAGTTTTATGTCTTTTAATCCCATGATATTTATAGTACCTCTCAAATTCATTAGAACAAAACTCACTGCCATTATCAGTCAAACATTTTATTTTTCTTCTAGTCTTATTTTCTACAAGGTTTTTAAATTCTTTAAATTCCTTAAACACTTTTGAATTACTTTTCAAAAAATAGACAAATGCTCTTCTTGAATAATCATCAATAAACGATACATAGTACCTTGAATTAAAAAAAGAAAGAACATTCACTAGACCAAAAACATCAGAATGTATATAATCAAGCAAACTAGAAGATTTTTTAGGACTAGAATAAAATGAAACATGGTGTTGTTTACCATATATACAATGTTCACAAAATTTGAATTCAAGGTTACAATCATCATGCCCTTCAACCAAGTTTTTATTCTTCAAGTTTTTTAAACCTTTTTCTCCAATATTTCCTAGCCTATGATGCTAGAGCATAGTCTTTTCCATTGGAAGTTTAACTTCCATAGTGTTTACACCATCAGGAACTTTTTCCTCTTTTCCTCCATGAGTAGCTTTCTGTGACTTTACATAAACACTATTACATTGAACAACATGTGCATCCAACTTATGCAAGGTACCAATACAAGCACCCCTTGCTAGCACCATGGAGCCTCTAGTCATCTTACAACCATTTCTAGATAATGTGACTTAAACTCCAATATCATTCAACTTACTAATATAAAGTAGATTTCAAGCCAAACTTGGTATATACATCACATCATTGATTCCCTTTACTCTTCCATTAGGGAATTGAATTCTTACTCTTCCACAACCAACAATTTCCAAAGATGAATCACTTGCCAAATACACCTTTCCACCATCATATTTTTCATACTTCATGAACCAGTCTCTATGTGATGTCATGTGGAAAGATGCTCCAGAATCAATCAACTAGACATCATTTGATGCCTACATAGCTAAGGCTGCAATGAAGGTGTTTGCATCACTTTGAGAAGTATCATTGTTAGAAGAATTCTTCTTCTTTTTCTTTTTCTCCTCTTTACAATCCTTTCAAACATGACTAGGTTTCCCAAAATTCCAACACTTCACCTTGGACTTCTTGCTAGGAGACTTTGATCTCCCTTCTGATTTGGATTTGGACTTCTTGTCCTTCTTCTTTCCTTTTTCTTTTGATCTGCCTCTAACAACAAGAGCCTCCTTCGCCATCTCAGAAGATTTCCTTCTCATCACTTCTGATAACAAAGAAGCAACAACATCTTCCATCTTAAAACTAGATTTCATACTCCCAATAGCCATCATCAGGTGATCCCAGGAATTTGGAAAAGAACATAATAATAGCATACAACAATCTTCTTCATCAATCTTCACACCCATAGATGTTAACTATGCAATCAACATGTTGAAAGTGTTCAAATGATCAACAATAGATTCTCCCTCCTATATTCTCAAAGTGTATAGCTTCTTCCTTAAGAGAAATTTATTCACCAAGGACTTGCCCTGATAAATAGCTGCCAGTCTTTTCCACAAGGAAGATGTAGTCTTCTCTTCATGAACATTCAGAAGAACATAGTCTACCAAATCAAGCCTTATCATCCCCTTTGATTTTCTATCTGCAAGGTCCCAATCCTCTTGCTTCATTCCTGTAGGCTTCATTCCAGACACAACAAGCCACAAATCATGATCAACCAACAAATCTTCCATTTTGAGTTTCCACAACTCAAAATTGTTTCCGTTCAATTTTTCAATTTCAATATTTCCTGACGTTCTTTCCATCTTAACCTATAATTTGAATTACCAACTTCTACAAGACTCCCACTGAATAAAATTGACATAAAAAACCCAACGTACCCACAAGGATAACACAACTAGCTAGGCTTTGATACCACTTGTAACGAAAGCTAAGGTGTGGAAACAACTCTCCTAATGTCAAAACCTCAGGGAAGAATGTAGAGGTGCTTTTAAATTTTTCAATTATAGTCCAATTAAGATACACTTGAAAGAAATAGCTGAAATAGAGAATTTAACATACACAGATGAACACCAAATTTATGTGGGAAAACCCTTACAAGAGAAAAACCCACCACACCAAGAAAAGCCTCTTTGTATTACAGTAATGGAGATTACATATAGAGATCAGACTTATCTTTCTGATGTAAAATTACAACAACATAATCCTTGATCAACCTTGTATAGGAAACATTCTAGTTACAAAGCTCTTTGAATTGAATTCACACTGATTACTCAACTGTTCACTGAACTGTTCATCCCACTAATCATCCAACTGAACATCATCATTGATCTCAAAGTATATCCATGTCAACCTTTGTCTATTGAACTTCCTCATAGAAATGGTTGTAATAGTTCAATTGCTAGCGGTTCCCATTCTACTCCCTGATTGGTCAAATACACACCACATAGGATAGCCTTTCAATCGGTCAAAGAATTCAAACTATGTTTGCATGTCGATGAGACACTAACCGTGTCTCCCCAATGCCAAAAATCCCAACCATCGATATCGCCCAGAGTCATCACCTTCAGCAAGAGGTTACACTAAGTTCAAAAGTAGTCAACGAGACAAACCATATTGTTGAGATGTCATACTGATAACCACCACATGAAGCTTTATCGGAAAGAGTTCTCCTATTGCCAAGAGTCCCATAGATCTTTATGTCATACCGATATTCATATCCATCAACAAGACAAACATCCATCACAAAGAGTACTTACTGAAGTCACACCTCTCCCTGACACTACCTATCACCAAGAGGCTCACTAAAGACATCCGATAATAAACACATGTAGCAATGTCGGCAAGACTTACCGCTATCAATGAGATGCCACATCAAAGAAAAAAGAATTTTGTGAGATTATCACTTTCACCAAGAGGTCACAATGATGTTCATACCCATCAATGAGAGAACCAACTGTCGGCAAGAGTTCTTACCGAGGCTTTCATGTTACTCTGATGACTTCAAGTGTAACACTATCGGTGAGACATACCATCTGTCACCAAGATTTTTTACCAAAGTCACATGTTACACTGATGACTCCAAGTGTATAACCATTTGGTGATACATCTCTTGTCTGTAAGACTTCATACTGAATGTTCATATCTTTCCTCGATAACTGCTGACACCACAAGTCCCCCCGACAACCATTATGAACCACAATCGGTGAGAGTTCTTACCGGGTGGAGAGAGATCACAATGACAAGAAATGTCACAATGATAGCTCTAGTCATTAAGATAGCAACAAAGTCTTGGTGATCTGAGCATTCCATAAGGTTATACAATTGCTAGTCTGCTAGACAGTAAGAATGTCACACCGACTTTTCTCTTTCAAAGGTTTTAGCCTGTGAGATTGAGGCACATAATTCTAACACTCCATTATTGGGTCTAGTATTCCACGGCCTATTGTTATTAGGCCTTTGATTGTATCCTCTATTTAGATTTTGATAGTTTTTATTAGATGAGTTTTGGTTCTAGAAATTCCTATTGGTGTTCTGATTGGCATTATAATTTTAATTGGGATTTTGGTTAGGATAACCACCCTGATTCTGGAAACCTTGGTTTTGGTTGTGAGGGGATTTTTTCTAAGTTGATCCATGTCATTAGACATTTGAGATAGTGTATTTTTTAGAGTCTCCATCTCATTGGTCAGTTGGAGAGTCTTTTCATTTTCTACATTCTTCACAACAAAAGATTGATTAACTAAACTTGATCCTCCAACTTGATTTTAGTAATTTTGATTTTGCTGGGAGGAGTCCTAGGGACCATTGTTAAAAAATGGCAAGGGAGGTGAAGCTTGGAACTCAAACATGTCTCTGTATTGTGAATAGGATATCCTTGGGACTGTATTGAATAGAGGGGGCAGATTGGACATTTGGTATCCTATAGGAGGGAGAACTCCTCTTAGACTCTCAAATTGTAGACTAATTTGTTGTTGCAACTAAATGGCAAGATGATATACCTTAGCCAAACAGTCAGTTTCGTTAGCATTATATGTCCTTTTCAAGAACAAGCCAATAAAAGGGTCCACAACCCTTAAGTATGCCAAGATGGCGATGTTCTCAACCACCAAGTAAGGATCCTACAACCTTCAGTACATTCTTTGGAACTTGGTGTTGAATAGAGGGAGAGGTTCATGATGTTCTTTACTTTATGGTGGAAAACTAGTGGTAAAGGATAGCGGGGTCTACATAAACCCTGAATTGATTGATAAAGTAATTCTCCAAATCCATCCAACTTAGAACCTACCCTTGGGGTAGGATTAGGTACCAATTGTACGCCATGTCTCCCAACAAATAGTTGAAAATCTATGCACCACGTCCTGATGAGCCACCTAAGAATGAGTATAGGCATCTTTAAATGCTTGTATGTGCTCCTTGGCACTTCTTAACTCTCAATGTATGTACTTAGGACATAACCTCTCTAGGTTCTTTGGGAGATTGTGTATACCTCTAGGGATAGTCCTTAATGGTGAAGGGTTGTTGATAAAGTAAGCCATAGGTCTTGGAAATGATACATGTTGAGTAGATTGTGGAATGGGTGAAAGTGGCTGGTGAGGTGGTGTAGCTAGGTTTGGTTGAAACCTAGGTGGGGTGAGTGGTGATGATAAAGGTTGGATTAAACTCTATGGGCCCATAGCCTATACTCAACAGGGGTTTGGAGTTCAACAAGTGGTTCAGGATTTTGAGAAGATCTAAGAACTCTCTCGTACCTATCTGGTGAGAGCAACCCAATGCGAGCTAGCTTATTCTTTAGGCCCTCCTAGCACTAGATCTATTGAGGGTCAAAACATCACAACAAAATTAAATAAAATATTACTATTCTATTTCTCCTGAAAGAGAAAGATAACACATGGAGATCTAACTCCCAAGGTCCTAGTAATTGGTTCTCAATTATGTTGATTTCACTCAGTGGTTGATATAACTATAATGTTCAAGGACCCTTTGCTAGTAACACGGAACAAGACTACATAGCATAAATTAGTCTACATTTGGGGGGTTTCAAATAAAATAAAAAGATGAAAAAAAGCTTTAAATATCAGTAATGAGTGTTTATTTCACCTAACCATAACTATAGCAAGATGCAATCTATAGAATAAACTATGCTACCACATACATCCATAATGCTAATTTAGATACCATCAACATTCACTCGAACAAATGTTATGAAATAACTTGCACAATAGAAGAATATGATATGAAATATGCTGCAAATACTTGATAATAACTGAGAATAACAAGCCACTTTGAGGGGGAAAACCTCCAAATATCTCTAATGAGAACACACTTCACAACTTGATGATGAAATAAGACTCACAACCTCCTATATATACCTATTTATGCCAAGGATATCACCTAGGCTGACCTAAACAACTAAATAACAATATACTAATGATAATATGACTTAATAGAGAGTTAAGATAGCCACAAGCCGACTATTCATAACCTGATGTACAATAATATTAAGGGCGTATCATGCCTCCTTCTTCAAAGAAGCATTGTCCTCAATGCTAATCAAGTTTGGAAACTTTTGAATGAACTCCTCATCTTCCCATGTGGCATCCTCAACTGGTAAATTCTTCCATTAGATGAGATACTCAGTGATATTTCTATTCCTCAGCTTCTTTGTGCGTGTTTGAAAAATGTACTCTGGTTCCAAAATGATTCTTCCTTCTTCATCCAGCTCGGGAAGTGTTGTTTGAGTGGGAATATTATGCCCAATTACCTTCTTCAAATAGGAAACATGAAAAACTAGATGTATCTTTGTTGTTGGTGGCAACTCAAGCTTGTAGGAAACACTACCGATCTTCTGCATGATTTGGTATCAACCATAATACTTTGGAGACAACTTATTATTCTTGCTTTGTTGCTTTAGTGAGATTTTCTTATAAGGCTGCAATCACAAGAAGACCCAATCCCCAACTTCAAAACTTCTTTCACTATGATGTTGGTCTGCCTGTTGTTTCATTCAATTTTGTGCCATGGCTAAATTCTCCTTGAGTCCTGAAAGTACTTTTTGTTGATGAAGCAAGTGGTCTTCTATTGCCTAAACTCTTGGGGACACCTTAGTTGATGATGTGATGGAAGGAGGATGATATCCATAAAATGCCAAAAATGGAGACATTTTTTATGAGCTATGAAAAGAAGTGTTATACCACCATTCCACAAGTAGTAGCCAATCTACCCATTGAGATTGTTTCTTTGAAGTGAAACAACATAGATATCCTTTCAAACACTTATTAACAACCTCTATTTTCCCATCTGATTGAGGGTGGTATGAAGAGCTAAGAGCCAATTGAGTACCCAAACATGAGAATAAATCTTTCCAAAAGTGACTAGTGAAGATAGGATCATGATCACTAACAATAACTTTAGGTGTACCATGTAGCTTTTGGATATTCTCCAAAAAAGCTTTAGCCACTGCACTTGTTGTAAAAGGATGTGCTAATGCATGAAATGTGCATATTTAGTGAGTCAATCAACTACCACCATGATGACATTATGACCTTTAGATTTGGGAAGCCCTGTGATGAAGTCCATGGATACCTCTTCCCAACACTGGCTAGGAATAGATAAGGGTTGCAAGAGACCTGGTGTCTTAATTGTCTCCCCTTTATGCCTTTGACACACCAAACATTCAACCACAAATTTTTGAACATCACCTTTTAGCCCTTCCCAAAAGAAATCTTGCTTGACTCGATGATATGTCTTCAAAAATCTTGAATGACCACCCACTGGAGACTCATGCAACTCTATGAGAATCTTGATTTTAAGGTTGGAATTCTTGCAAAGATACAAATTCTCTTTATACCAAAGAGTATCTCCCTTCCAACAAAGCTTATCTGAACTACTAGGATCACTTTTTAATTGCTCGATGAGATTACTTGTCGCAACATCATTTTGCCACTCTACTTTGGCTTCCTCCACCCAATTTGCTTGTAATATTGAAAGGGCACACAATAAGGCTTCATCTTTCTCATCCTTCCTTGACAGTGCATCTGCGAGAATATTTTCTTTCCCTTTCTTATACACAGTCTCAAAGTCATATCCTAACATCTTAGTGACCCATTTTTGTTGCTCTTCAGAAGATATTCATTGTTCCAAAAAATATTTTTGGCTATCATGATCTGTCTTAACCTTGAAATGTCTACCAAATAGATAAGGCTACCATTGTTTCACTACATGGAGTATTGCTAGCATTTCCTTCTCATAAATAGGTTTTAGTTGATTCTTACCTTCTAATTGATGACTCTCAAAAGCAATTGGTTGATCTTCTTGCATGAGCACTGCTCCTATCCCATTTCCAAAAGCATCACATTCCATAATGAATTCCTTGGTGAAGTCAGGAGTGGCAAGTACTAGATTTGTACACATAGCCTCCTTCAATCTCTCAAATGCTATATTGGCAGACTTGTTCCAATGAAAAGAATCCTTCTTCAATAGAGTGGTGAGAGGTGTTGCCATACTACCATAATTCTTCACAAATCTTCTATAGTACCCTATCAATCCCAAGAATCCTCTCAGTCTCTTAATGGTTTTTGGAATAGGTCATTCCATGATAGCCTTAATTTTGTTAGGGTCCACCTTTACTCCTTCATGTGAAACTATGTGTCTGAAATACTCCACCTCTATAAGACCAAAAGCACACTTCGATGGCTTAGCATAGAGTTTATGATATTCAAATATTTGTAATGTTTGGTCCACATGTTGCAAATTTTCTTCCCAAGTCTTGCTATAAATCAATATATCATCAAAGAATACTAACACAAACTTTCTCAAGAACTTCTTAAAAATGGAATTCATCAAACTTTGGAATGTAGATGGTGCATTGGTAAGACCAAATTGCATCACAAAAAAATTCATAATGACCCTCATGAGTCCGAAATGCTATCTTAAAAATATCTTCCTCCTTAATCTGAATTTGGTGATAACCAGATCTAAGATTTAACTTGGTAAAAAACATAGCTCCATTTAATTCATCTAGCAAATCATCAATGACTGGAATTGGAAACTTATCTTTAATGGTGTACATGTTGAGCACTTTATAATCTAGAAACATGCATCAAGTATCATCCTTCTTACGTACCATCACCACAGGCGAGGAGTAAGCATTTTGGCTATGCTTGATGATTCCTGCCTCTAGCATCTCTTCAACAATTTTTTCTATCTCACTCTTTTGTATGTGTGGATACCTTTAAGGCTTGATGTTCAGTGGTTGGCTCCCTGGGACTAATTGTATGGCATGATCATTCTTAGGATGAAGTCCTTTAGGCATATCTCCAAGAACAACTGAGTGACGATCAATTATAGCTTGCAAATCTAGATGAGTAGGAGTATTAGATTGAGAGACTTCTAATGAACATAGTTGGGCCACAAATCCATCCACTCCTTTCTTAAGAAAATTTTGCATTTGATGAGAGCTTACCATTTGTGGAGAATTTTCCTTCAACCCCCATAGCTCTACTAGCCTTCCTTCTTATTGAAATCTCATGAATAGTTCTTGGAAGTTCATCTCAATTGTTCCTAATGCAGTAAGCCATTGTACTCCCAAAACAATATCTGCTGCACCCATGGATATCGCATACATTGGGGTATCAAGTTGATAATATCCCATGGATAATTTAATTCTATGAAACTTCCCTAAACAACTAACTATACCACCATCTACAATCAAAACTTGAAACTCTGGAGCTGGATATATGAAACAATTTAGACAAGTAGCTAACTTTTTGTTGATGAAATTATGAGTACTACCTAAATCAATCAACACTGTTACCTTGTGCTTCTTTAGGAACCCCACCACCTTGAGAGTTTATGGAGCACTGAAACTTGAGAGTGCATGACAAGAAATGATTGGTTGAGAATCATGTGATTCCTCATTTGACTCCCTTCCATCTTCTAGTATGGGTTCCTCCTCTTCTTCCTCATTGGGACCTTCAATATAAAATAATTTCTTTTCACTACATTTATGTCCTCGACTATATTTGCTATCACAATTGAAACACAAGACTTTTGCTCTTTTCTCCTCAATTTTTTGTGGAGTCAACTTAGTAGGTTGTGTTGAATCTCCTTTCTCTCTTGTCACATTAGCCCCTTGCTTCTTAGGAATCAAATACTTCTCCTCTACCATGTGTGCTAAGGTAAAAGACTCATTTATGGAACTAGGGTTAAAAACGTGTACCTCATGTTGAATGTGATCCTTGAGACCACCCAAGAATAATTCATTCAAGTTTTCCTCCATAATTGTATCCACCCTTAAGGATAGATTTTGGAATTTCTAAATATAATCCCTAACTAATCCTATTTGTTGAATTTTAGCTAGCTAACTGAAGAAGTTGTCTATGACACTATTGCTATATTGTGCTTGGAGTTCCTTTGTAAAAATTTACCATGAGATGGTGAGCCCCTTTTTACTTTGATGAGTACAAAGCCAATGATACCAAATGAATTGATCTGGTTCTAGATATAAGGAAGCCATCATGACCTTTTGTCCATTTGGGATTTGATGTACTTAAAAAAAAATCTCCATTTGGTTTATCCATGTTAGAGGATCCTTACCATCAAACTTGTACATATCCACCTTTGGAAATAAATTTTTAGATCCCATAGGAGTACTAAAGCTTGTGTCAATAGTAGCTGACCTAGAATTTTCACCTTGGGCACCTGAGAACTCCTTTCTTGATTCAGCCATGTAGGTGCTTAACATGTTTTGTATGTCCAATATATCTCCTCTTAGGTCACACATATCCATCTTAATTGAGGAAATGTCTTCCTTGACCTTATTGATTTCCTCATTATGAGTAATATCCTTGATTGGTTCACCATCCTTATCAGG
Source organism: Sequoia sempervirens (assembly GCA_007258455.2). Classification (NCBI taxonomy): domain Eukaryota; kingdom Viridiplantae; phylum Streptophyta; class Pinopsida; order Cupressales; family Cupressaceae; genus Sequoia; species Sequoia sempervirens. The sequence continues at coordinate 26,411,806 of VDFB02049217.1, forward strand.
AGTCTTCCCCGGAGTGACAACATTCGTTTTACCCCTTGTTTTAGGCCCCGTCATGATGGAAACCAATAATGTTGAAATAAATCACACAAATAAAACTTAAATTCTCTCAAATTTTTATTGTAATCTCCTTTAGTATGTCTTCAAAAACCTAATAAAATTCAAACTCCAATTCAACAAGATGTGTGAGATATGTATATTCCAAAAAAATAGTGTAGAAACCCTAATTATGCAATAATTCGCTTAATTATACTCCAATTCTTCTAAAATCTATACTGTAGCTTCTTCAATACGTTCTTCAAAAACCCTTTAAAAATTAGAAAAAAATTCACCAAAATCTGAAAGATATGCTCTTTCCAAAATTGCCTCCAAAATTAAGAAAAACCTTGCCTCTATGGTGCCAAGATCATGCTCTAATACCACTTGTTATGAAATAACTTGCACAATAGAAGAATATGATATTAAATATGCCGCAAATTCTTGATAATAACTAAGAATAACAAGCCACTTCGAGGGGGAAAACCTCCAAATATCTCTAATGAGAACACACTTCACAACTTGAAGATGAAATAAGACTCACAACCTCCTATATATACCTATTTATGCCAAGGATATCACCTAGGCCGACTTAGACACACCTATATAAGACTTAGGCCAACCTAAACAACTAAATAACAATATACTAATGATAATATGACTTAATAGAGAGTTAAGATAGCCACAAGCTGACTATTCATAACTCGATGTACAATAATATTAAGCACGTAGCAACAAATCACTCACTCATTATCCAAAACATAGATCAAATGAATACAATAACAACTTAATTCAAAGATAATCTAATGATATAATCTTGAATCTAGTTCCTTCTATTCAATTTCATCAAATAAGAAATAATTAAGCACAACAAAAATCACTGGCATATGGATTGATCATGTACCACTAGCCTTATCAAAATAGACCTAAACTTTAAGACCATAACATAAAGAGGTATGAAAAAATACTATAAAAATAATGAAGCTTTTTATTGAACTTTTTAGAGTATATCTACTAATAAATTGAAATCCTAGATCTAATTTCTATCTTCTATCATCAGGTGGCTGATCTTCCTTCAATTAGCCGACTTTTTCAAAGTAGATTCTAATAATATATATACGGTGCCACATGCACAAATTTCTCAATTATCAATCAAGATCCACAATTCATGGAGTTAAAAATGAACACAAAAATAGACTAAGGAACCCTTATTTCAAGGATGATCACTCCATTGTACAAAAAAGGAAATATGATACTCCAAGAAGAGAGTGAAACTGACGGATCCAACTCAGAGCTGAGCCTATGTCAAAATCCACAAAAAGAGGAGAAGAGAAGATAAAGCATGATGAAAAGAGTCAATCACATTTTCACTTAATACTCAAGAATATATTCGTCAAAACTGGAGAACACCTATTGAAGAGTACCCAAATCCGGCCCATCCAACCAATCGCCTTCAAATTTAATTCTTTTAAATTCTATAGAAACTAACTTTTGCATCTCCTTGAACTTGATTAGCTCCTTTCTAGCAGTTCTTACCTCCTCCCAGATATCCATAAACTTATCTAAAAATAAATTCTCCCCATCATCTCCCTTTTGCATGATTTCCTCAAACCTACCCCTCCATCTCTCCCTTGGTTCATCCAAAGACATTCCTTCTTTATTGGGGGAATCAAACTTGATTCAGATGGCCACAACTACCTCTAACTTAACCATTTGTTGATTCAAGTTTTTACTCATTTCTCAGACTTCTTCTTGATGTCCATGCATAGCCCTAGACTTATATCTTATGATGCTCACTATTTTTTCCAAAAAATCTTCATTACCATGCTCAAGAATTGAATGTTGAAACAAGGTGGACTTAGACGCTTTGCTAATGTCCTCATTCCTTTTAACATATTCCTTGTATTCATCATCCTGCTTATCCAGATCCTTAGCCTACTGGTATAGATCTTCTACTAATTCAAGAGTATCTTTATGAACCTTCGAACCCTCAACAAGAACATCATCAACCTCCTAGTTGAGCTTATCCAACCATTTATCCATCATCCCTACCTTTCTTTTCATTTGAATCAAATCATTTGCTTCCTTCTTTGTTAACAAAACTAGGGATTCAGGAAGACCAGTTTGTTGGGAAATGGGACTTGAAACATCTTTCAAAAAACTATGGAGCTGATCCAATTGAGACTTAAGCTCATCCTTTCTTTGTTTATCTTTAATCATCCAAGATTTTGTTGAAGAGGCCACAATATCAATCAAACTCATCTGCTAGTTTCTCGTAGGCTTTCCCAAATTTACTGCCCCAACTAATAATCTATGATTTGCATATCATCATGGATCTTCTCCATTACAGGTATGGGACATTCAACAATAATCTCTCCAGCATCAGTGAGCCTAGTAGAGTGAAGAACTGAGGCTTTATTTTTAGGTTTCTCCTTCCCAATTTCTTTCATCATTTCCTCCCAATTCAATGGTTGTGTTTGAACAAATTGTTTTCTTTCTAAGTCCAATTTTAACCAAGTGGGAGCAATAGGAGTAGTGGCTACCTGGGCTGAAGAAGAAGAAATAGTAGTGGAAGACAAATATTGTAATAACATAAGCCCTGGTTGAGAATCAACTTCCTACCCATTTTTCTGATCTCTTTGCTCCTTTTCCTATGCTAACCTTTCTGCTCCCTCTTTACACTTTTTCTCTTGCAGCCTTTTAGCCTGCAGCTCCTGCTTTAAGCAGTCCTCTTCCATTTTCTTCTTTTCTAACATTTGATCTTGCTTCTTCAATTCTTCAACATAGTCCCATGCCTCCTTGGAATTCCTTTCATATTCAACAATCTCAATAGCCTCTCTTTCCCTTTTCAAATGTTCGTGCTCTTCCCTTTTTCTATAGGCCTCTTCTTGTTCCTTGAGCTTAGCTTCAATAGTTTATTTTTCTCTTCTTTGTTGGGCCTTTTATTCTTCAAGGTTATGAATCTTCTATTGCATCATTAGCTTATCTCTCTCTTCTTGTATCTTGAGCTCCTACTCCTATTCTTGTTGTTGAGCTAATTCATCGCCCTTGACCTTATCTTCCAACTCCTACTTAATTGCCAATTCAGATTGTGTCTTGGCCTCTTCCTCTTGTTGCTTAGCTGATGCCTCAGCTTGTGCATTAGCATTAGCTTCTCTTTTTGCATCTTCAAAGATTTTCCACTAATATTCCTTAGTCAATATGTGCTCAGTCCCAACATCATTTTTCATATCAAAAGATGTTAATGTCAGATGCTTTTTATTAGACGGAGTCTTTTCTGAATCAGTTTCTACATTATGGATCCCAATTTCATCCTCCATTTTCCTTAGGACCTTTGCTTCACCATGGAGGGATCCCTTTGGTGATTCTTGGCCTAATTCTTGTGCATTAAAAGGATAAGTAGGTGCCTCCCCTACAACAGATGTAGAAATCCCCACATCCACAATTATTTCATCTTCCTGCACCTCTGGAAGGTTTTGACAAACAATGTCTTCTTGTGTATTAGAAGGCATAAACTCTAAGGGTTCCCTAGATGCCATCATTCTATTTTCCATTTTATATCATTGGGTGGTACCTACATCTTTCCTCTTCTTAGATGATGGAGGATCAGCCTGATTAGCCTTAAAACTCACCCATTGAATGCTCCTATCCAACACCGGTCTTGCAATCTACATTATGTCAATTGTCTCATCAACATTCCAATCTATTGGATCAAGATCCTTGGTTCCAATATTGTTTGTATTGTACCTGGGATCCAAAACTATCCCATCATTGTATCATACTCATCCTGCAAGTCCTCCCAAAAATCTTACAATAGATTAAAGTGCTCAAAGAAATTGGGAAGCAAAGGCCTCATCTTGTACTTGGGGTCATAGTATTTCCTTGCTATGTAGAAGCCCAGATTTAAATAAACTAATTCATCACAAATGACCTTAGCTGCCTAAATGTGTGGACAACTAAAGGCTCCCAGCTTCATTAGAAACTTATGGCATCCAGTCTTGTGTTTGTTGTAAAACTAGAAATTAACAACCAAGGCTTGATAAATAAACTCCATTAAAATGAACCTATCACCACAATATCTTGGTAAAAAATGGGGGTGACCATCAAATCCTACTAATTTGAAATAGCTAAATGTGGGGTACTGGATAAAAAATGTCCCCATTCATTCACAAAATTCATTGCCTCCCTTCTAAGCCTATATCTCGCATCACCATTAAGCTTGTTAATAATGACATAAAGAAAGGCACCATTAACCCTTCTATAATGTTGCTCTAATGCCTGCAAGGTGAGCTGATTATAATAATCCCACACCTTCTTCTATCCTTGGGCTTCTCCCAATATAACCACTATTTGAAGTCTAGGAAAAATCCCCACTCAAGTAGCTGCATAGACTACATAGGAGGTCATAAAGAAACACTTGGTTTCTCTCACCTTTATCATTTGATAGTGAATAATGTTTGATACTATCATTGTCCAATAAAATTATTGCCTCCCATCTAAAATATCTTGGATAAAAGGAAGCATCCATTCCTTAACTAGTGAAGCATCCCTCTTTCCAAACACCCTACAAAAGGAACATGATCATATCTACAATTTCTTTACTAAAGTCTATCCTCTTAGGCTGGTCTAGAAGCTTTATCAAATACTTCTTCTCCACCCTCATCCAAGTCTTATTCACATGAAATCTATTCCTCTCCTTGTTATCACTGTAAAGCTTCAAAGCCTTTACCACATTTAATTGCCTAGGATTCTTGGGATCAGGGATATTAAATAGGAATTTGATCATTGGAGGCATGAAATCAATAATGAGATTACCTTTTACATCCACACAGTACCTAGTAGAAAGGTTATATGCTCTAGCTACAGCAAGAATCAACTCCAGACATTGGATAGATAGGGGAAAAGTGCAACATGTACGAGTCCCAATTGAACAATCCTTTTTGTCCTTCCTATGACCTACTCCTTAGTGAATGTTTCTTCATGCAATTCTTCGTAATTAAAAGGGCCCAAATTGGTGTCAGTAATATTAGCCCAGTTAAAATCAATTTTCCTAACTATGAGGACAACCTCCCTATGCCTGCATCTCAAGGTATATGGAAGCTATTCCACATTGATCTTCTTTGGTCTAACTTCTTGCCATGAAGTTTCACCTGGTTGGCTTCTCTGAGAGGCCTCATCTGATGCTCTCGACATCTCTTAATTCTTGCAACAATTTCCTATATTAGATGAAAAAAACATCTAAGTTAGTCAATAATATAATCCCTCCTCCATCCTCTTAAGATAATATTTACTTTGTCAAACTATGCCTTATTGAAGGTAGAACCGTAGAAGTATTAGGCATAAATAATCTCACTTATCATACGACGGGGCCATGATCAAAACTAGAGATGGAGTAAAACTTGATCAGAAGTTGGACTAGAATGGGAACCGAACTAGAAACAAATGTAAGTTACTAAGTTCAACTTCCCCTCCATATTTGGTTCTGACCAAGTGTAAAGATATAAAGACGTCATAATAATGAATTGGAGTAGATCAATTCCACTAAACGAAGAGTATTTCAAACAAGGCAGTCATATGAACCATAAACCCTAGGTCACATGGGCCCTAAAGGAAACTATAAATAGCATAGTTTATCCCTCCTATAGCTCCTCCATACAAAAGTCATGAAAACCATGGAAAAGGTTATATTGCAAAACCCTAGTTCGCTCAATATGTCGTTTCAAAAAACTAGGGTACAATGAGAATCCCACATGATCAACCCAAAACTGATGTGAAAATACTATAACAGGGTCTCAAAATTAATTACATCACCCAAGCAAGGAAACCCCTTCAAAATGTGAAACCCTATTCAGAAATAGAGTATGAAAAATGTACCTATCATGAAAGTGATAGCCGAACAAACAACAAAACCAAGAATGACAAATGAAAGACAAACCCAAAATGGAACATAATGGAAAAGAAAGAACCAAAAAAGCAAAACAAAAGAAAATCACAAACACCAACAAAGGAAACAAAAAGAAAGCATAAAACCCCTCTTGCAAATGTGCCAAAACAAGACACTCAAAAGAAGAAACAAGAGAAGGAAAGACAAAGAAACCTTCCTCAAAATGCCCCTCAGGATTGACTAGAAATAAGCCAAGATTTGTTCTGCAATTCTCCTCCATGATCAAATCAATTCTTTCAAGAATTTTCTGGTTTTTTTTTCTTAACAATTTGCATAATAATAACAATGAGGCAGTTTAAGCATAATTAAACCTTTAATCATTAATTTGCATGTACAAATAGGCTGCATTTAATGCCAAAAATGTTGTAATTCAAGGATGAAGCCAATGATGTGAACAAACAATTAAGTCAAGTCCATAGAACATTAAAAGGTAAGGAAAACATGGAGCCAGGTCAGAGACAAAATAAAGAAACCACACAAAGTTACCTACTTCATTTCCAACCCTAGTTTTGATCCCGACAAAAACGACTAACCAAAAATGGCAAATGAAGATGGGAGTGGAGACAAAACTCAAAGGGAACTTTAGAAAGTTTGAAGTTCCTTTCCAAGTCCAGATCCGGTCCTGACCAAAAAGAAATGAACAACAAAAGAGAAAGGGAAGTGGGACTAGAGTGAACACTAGACCCAACCCAAACAACCAAGAAAGCGAGGAAGAAAAAGAGTGGAGACGGAGTTGGAACAGGAACATAAAAATGGAAACTCAAACCTTCATATGTGAGTTCCAATCCCAGTTCCACTTCCACGCAAGAAAACAAACAAAAAAAAAGGAAATGACAAACAAACAAGAGAACAGACTAACCCAAGTGTTTTCTAAAAATGACCAACGAAAGTAAAGGAGAAACAAAAGAGAAGGCAGAGTCAAAGTCAGAACTATATCCGAACTAGAAACCTTGAAAGAGTTCAATGTTTAGATTTGGTTCTAGATGTGGATTCACCAAAAAAAAAGATTGACTTAGGAGCAAAAAAAATAACTCCTAAGACCCAACCAAACAACCAAAGGTGAACAAAACAAAAACAAAAAGGGGGACCCATTTTGTTCCAAAATAAAACAAAATGGGATGGTTATGCAAGGCATAACATTTATCACTATACATTGACATGACAATTGTTGCACCAACTTGCTTCTCTATCTTTGAAATGATGCCATAGCACTATTCTTGTAACATGCCTTTTTCTTTATGATAGTCATGACTTCCCACTTGGTCTTTTATTGTGCATCTTCTAATTAGAGGATTGTCCTCTTGTTGCATTTGTGTTCCTTTTGATCCCTCTGATTTATGAACATGTTTACTATCCTTGCATTATGATTGTCCACAACACATGCGAATACATCTTTAATGGAGTCACTACCCATTGTCAAAGCCTTCATTATGACCATTTTTGGTTCCATTCATGGTGCAACTATAATGACTTGATTCTTCTGAATATTATAAGACTGCATCCATAGATCATTCCCTTGACAAGGGTTTTCCTCTATGAGATGTAGCATGAGATCATGATTGTAATTTGACGATTCTTACCTCTTTAAGGCCATTGTTTCCCTCCTTATTGTGACTATACTTTTTACTTTCCCTGAAATTCCATGTAATCCTTTTATATCAAATGCTATGTGGACTAAGATTTGGATGATGGATACCCCCTCCCGATGTTGTGTGGTTGTCATCCATTAAGTGTAGAATTCATTACACCATTAATGTCTCCTTGTGATTACTTTTCATTTACTTGTGTTTGACCTTTGTGACACTTAGGAGATGGTTCCTTCTTTGATGAGTGTTTATGATGCACCCCATATGATTACTTGCTGCCCCACAAGTTTGTTATGTGATCATAAAAAAAAATTAGTCCTTTTGATCATGTGCAACAAATAAATACCGTATCCTCACTTTAATCCTAGTGAGCAAACACATGTCACCCATGTTGGTGACCTGAAAGTTCACCATCCTATGTGATATGTGGCTATCCAATAGGGTTGAGGTGAGAGGGACTTGATAGTACCTTGGATTATTTATTCCTTTTGTCCCATATTTTTGATGATGTCTTCAAGCATGCTTTGATTTCTCCTTCATTATTTAAGAGATGCATAATTGAAATTGATACATCTATAATTAAGCTTGATGCATCTTTGAAATCACTTACTTCTTTTTTATAAAATGGATCATGGATCCACTTAAGATGATTGAAATACATGTCCAACACAATGTACCTTCCTTTTGACATGATGGCAGCCATATGACTAATTCATGATGAAGAGATGAAGCATAAACTCTTGAAAGCTCAAATTATATATTGTATCTTTTGAATTTGATAATGGAATTTGATCAACTAGTGTGATTCCACACTAATTTAATGCATTAATAGCATGTATATCTTTGATCAATTTGCTCAATTTCCTATCCCTCTTAAAACAACAGAGGGAAACATGTTGAGCTCTACCCTCGTGGGAGCCACATTTTCCCCACATGTTGTAATTAGCTAAATCAAAATAGTAACAAGACTTGTCCTAAATATGCACAAGGAACAAACAGTTAGAAAAAAAAAGCATATAATAGGTGTGTTTGATCACTTCTTTCTTATTTTCAAGGACAATTATGGTATGTTGCTATTTTAATTCTTATAGACATTTGATCACATGTTTATGGATGTTTTGTATATAATTTTGATTAGGGATCTTTCAGTGCTCTAACAAAATAGTTTTAATCCAATGCAGGACACCTAGGAGCAACAAGGAGGGAGTCAAATGGAAGTAGAGCAACAAAGCAAAAAATATGATGCAAGGCCAATTCAATGGGATTCGTCATTCCACCAGGCAATGACGGGTCCATTTTCATGCTATATGCAATTTTAATCTTTGTATCCATATGTGTATGGTTTATTCTTTACTAGCATTAGGATAGCTAGTCCCTTGGCTTGTGAGGGACATTTACACTTTCATGATTATCAATAAAGATTAAATTTGTAACACATATGGTTCTCTTTCTCATTTTCTATAATTGCAACATTGGAATAAAATGTAATCTATTTCTTTGACAATCTCTTTCATGCATATTGATGACTTAACAAACTATGGTTTTATCTTTTAAATGTTTAAACAAATAACACATAAGAATAAAATAATGAGTTACCTAATTTCAGCTGAAAGCTAAAATTTAGGTAACATTTCAATGAAAGATAAATCTTGATAAGGAACATCTTCTTGTAAAAATATGCCATGGGCTAGTGATTTGGATTTTGGCTCACAAATGCTTTGACCAATTTGATTTCACATTTTCCAATGTTTTGATCACCATATAAGTTGGAGGATATAGATCAAGATTTATTCCCAAAGAAAGATATAAATATCTACACTCAGTGTCTAACAATGCATGAAATGCAATTGGTGGATGCTTGGATAGGTGTATGGATGGATTTATATGGATTATCTTGTGATAAGATAAGGTTTTCAAATAAACAATTCTCATTTGGATAATGATGCATGGATTTAGATAATGTTGGGTAGAATATGATCAATGAAAATGACCCATGTCAATATGTTTAACATAAGCAAGTGTAAAGTGTACACTAAAACTTTCTCAATATCAAGATAATGTGGAAGATGGATGAAAATGGATTGGATAAATGGTTCATAGATAAAATGGATTTATTATGGATAAGATGTATGGAATGTTGGAGTTCATTATGAATGAGATGAGATGCTTTCACTTGAACTAGTGCACACAAATGATTGATTCTACACATGATGCATGTTTGCTAGGTTTTCATCATGGTACCTGTCCAAAGCGCCATCATGGTTTTCACTAGAGGACAATTTTTCTTTACTATTTTCAATCCTTTTTCTAATTTTTTTGGATTTTTATACTTTTTGATTTTTTGATTTTTTCTGAAATATTTTAAGCTAATCTCAAACTACCTGGTGGTATTGATGTAGATAATTCTATCATAATGTGCCATCAATATCCCGCTTGAAGAAGCTTCTTTTCCAAGATACATGCACTTGCATTCAATTTTTGAGATTCTTAATTTGGTTTGCTGATATTAGAGGTAACTATGTCTTTGTGTGCACATCACGATAGAGTTCCTTCTGAATCCTTATGATGAAGGGTGGATGCCAATACCTAGTCAATGTGAGAATTGGATATCATGCATGGAGGCATGGATGGAGTGTTTTTATGAATAAAAGATGGATTAGTTGATAGTTTGGAACCTTTGACTCTCCAAACTTGGGAAGATGAGAAATAATGGGTGGATATGAAAGTATGCATGGAATTAGAACCAATTGCTTGATATACTTTATAAATTACTTGAGAATCATTCTTTTTCCTTTGTGGACATCTTTGATGAATAATTTTCCATTTTTTTATTTTTCCCCATAGTTTCTTTGACTAATGGAGTTTTATAGGGATAATCTTTCTTTGTATTTTTGGTATCCATGTCCATTTGATTTTTCCATTATGATTCTTAGCTTCTTTTTATTTGATGATGTTCTTCTTGCTTTGATTCACATCCTTCTTTTGATGTTGGTCCCAATTCATGGATTGGGTGATGGGTGGATGAAGATTCATGACGTGGCTGGTTGTAGTATTGGCATATTTTTCATCATAAGGATTCTTCATGCTCCCTATGTTTTTGTTTTCTTGAGATGAAGTTGCCCCCAATGTGGTGGTGGTAGAAACTTTTCTCTTTGATTCTACTTTTTTTTAGAGTTCCTATTTAGAATGAATTCTTTGATAAATGATCACTACAAATGATGTTATTTCAATTTGCTACTCTATTGACTCTAGAATATCCTGTTATGTCTAACCTATTTCATTGAGTGGATAATGCTAGATACCTTCACACATGATGTCCTTAGTCTAAATTTTGGATATATCTAATCTTGATGTTAAAAAATAAGTTTGACTATAGGAATCAATAACCTACTCTTTTTGTGTAACAATGTTAGGAGTAAAGGAATCCTATTTTGAATGAAGATCATCTACATGTCCATCCAAAGAAAGAATCTCATGGGTAGATGGAGGAGTATGTGCTTTGTGGATGTGATCATCATTTGTGACATCTTGTATAGATAGTAGAGTGTCCATTAGATCACTGTAGTATCTTGGAGATACAAATTCTTGATCTTGAATGATTTCAAAATTTCTTTTGACATGCTTTGGATCAAGTTCTTGACATGGGTCAATTTCAAAGGATGGGTTTCTTACAAAGGGTTCTTGGAAATCATCATTAGGCATGGGAAGTGGCTCAATATCCTCTTTATTTTTGAGTGGACTTGGATCAAATGTCGAGTTGAGGATCCCTTTAGTATCTATAACCATGAGGTCAAAGGATGTCAATATGTCTTGGAAAGGGACATTGCTAGACTTTGGTGAAAGATGTTGATCATGCTTTGGAATAAATTCTTGAGATATGTTCTCTAAATCATTAGGTGATGTAGAGAAATTTTTAACATGATCATTGGTTGATGGGTCATGGATTGTGTCAATAGGATCAAATAAGTCTAACACCCGTTGAAATAGATCATTGTCAAATATTGTTGAGGTATTTTGATCACAACTAAAAAATGACTCTTGATGAATGTTGATTTGATCATTAGATGGGGTATAAACATATTCAAGGTGCTAATTTATGGATAGGTCTTGATCATTATTTTCAACAAATGTGGTGGAGAGATTTTCAATGCTATCACTAGTGGTTGAATATTCATAATTGTCCCCAATAGTTATTATTTTTTTTATCAATAAGGTCTTGGATGAGATTTTTGAGTTGAATGTAATTTGATGTTGTGTCCCTTTATTTTGTGAAAATCACAAAGGTGATTTTAACTTGGGGCTCTTGATAATTCTCATAAATGGTGATTTTGATGATATTTTCTTGTACCAAGTATTACATGACCGATTTGATTGGTTTCCCAAGTGGTGTGTATTTCCTCTTGTTACCTTGTGATATTTTAAATTGACCTTGTGGTGATTGATTTTGCAGATTTGGTGATTGATATTTGAGACATGGTGATTGGGTTTGTTTCTTTTTATCTTGATATCCAACCCCTTGACATTGGAGATATTGTTCTAGATTTCATTGCAGACACAACTTGATGCTTTGATGACATGGTTTAACCAATGGAAGAGTATTAATTTTTGGGTGGAGATGTCTCTTGGCACGATGAATCAACTATTTTGGTAAGTATATTAATTTTTTCTCACAAAATTTTATCTTAATTTTGATCTAGAAACCCTTGATATAGTTGATTTGGTTTTTGTTCAAGTAGATTTGGAATGCATACTTGTGGTGTTTGCATGGGATCATGGACAAATTGATTTTGGACAATGTTATGATTTGGGATGATGTTTAGATTTGGCATGATAGGTTGAAATTGAACATTGTTGTGGTTGGGAATCACCTTGTCTTGATTTAGGTAACTTTGATTTTGCATGGTGTTACCTTGACTTGGTTCAATACATGGAGTCATTAACATATTGTTTGGACTTTGAACAACATTTTTATGATTCACAAACATATCTATCCCAAAGTTTACCAAGTTCAAATTCAAAATTTTCATGTTTGGTAAATTTGTACTTCATATATTCACATTAGGTATATATGAATTTGGTGGGATAATGTTGTCTTGTTGTATCTACTCGTGCATTGATTGTTTGGTTGATAGATTTGTAGGTTTGGAATTTGATTTAAATCTACTGTAGGGATTTAGGTGTTCCAAAATTTAGATTTGGCATACTCACATTTGTTGTACCATTGAGGTTTGTAGGAGATAATCATCCCATGTATGGATTGTATAAATGTGAGTTTTGATAATCAATTGGCATTCTAGGGATTTGATAGTTTGGTTGATTTAGACCACTCATGATGTATGAATCAAGTTTATATTCCATGTTTATATTTTTTTTTTACCTTGTTGATCTCTAAGGGATTTAGGACCAATGATGAAATGAAGGATGAAAGGGGTGAATGATATGAGTGTTGAACTTTGGATTTGATTTATATTTGTATTTTGGACAATGAACTAATAAACCCCAAGATGTTGGAGGTTATCTTGGAATAAATTTTCCCACAAGGTGATAATTAAAATAAGTGTATGAAGAAGGATTCATCTACACACACTTAGTCAAACAAGATGGTTTTGATTTTGATTTAGAAGGATTTTCCAAAAGTCTAGCATGGATTTTTTTTCCAACGGTTCAAAAGTTGTTTGTGAGATGGGATTTGATTGATATTTGAGATAGATGAAATGATTGGTTGTTTTGATCCTAAATGAACCTAAGAACTTTGTTTACAAGACCAAGGTTTTGAAGAACATTCTTTTCCATAAGATTACTTCAAACCAAAAGATTAGTGTTTTCTCAAAATACCATAAGAAAAAAGATAAACAAGAATATGTGTGGAGTTCAATTGATTTTATATTGATTAATGAATTGATTTTACCACATCTAATGTCTTTCTTAAGTCTCAAACTGAATGCCACTATCTCAATTTCTTCTCATCCCACAAGGTCCATTATGTGGAAATCAAGGAAATTAAGGAAAAAGTTACCTAGTGTTGACTTTAGTGAGAGAAATTTGAGATGTAAATTCAAATGCTTAGAAGCCTCTAAGGATAGAATCCCTAGGGAAAGCAATAGCACTTGAATTTTGTCAAAGGTATATTATTCCTCTAAAATGTTCAAAAATTTTATGATCATTTTGAATTTTTTTTCCAATGTTTAAGATCCAAGCAAAGTGTTTTGATTCCAAGAGAATGCACAATCCTATGGATAGTCAAAAGACAATATTTGTTGAATTCTCATTTGGATAAATCCAACTACACTTATTCTTGGCAGATGATTAAAATATTAACCATAGTGGCTCCCCTCCATGACACTCACTTCTATAGGTCAGCCAATATTTATTACCCATGGAACTCCCATGGCATATTTCTCATCTCTACCAAGAACCGAAAAAATGTGGGTCAGACTTGAACTTTCCCCAAGTACCCACACTTGTATATTGGGTGAAAGTCACTTGGCTTTAGTGTGTTACTAGTTAGGTTGTTCCTTGGGGTGATTAATTTTTCCCACTAGGTAGGCCCTCTAAGGATAAATAAAAGTGAGCAAGTACATCCGTAGTTTGATCAATCTTTGTTGAGAAACAAAGAGAGAACACACATAATATACTCCACTTACACTTGCAAGATTTTGTTCAATTTTAAGAATCCAAATTTAAGTGTGGAGGCAATCACTTATACAACTTAATATCACAAAAATCTTCTTTATTCTCAAGATCACCATGAGGAGTGAGATAACTGCATACATATTTTAAATGATATTACTTTGGATATGAGATTACAAAACATAAAGGAACATGTTCATTTTAATCCTTCAATGTAAGAATTATATTCTTTTTAAGCACCAAAAGAAAATGTGAGATTTTCTTGTTCAATTGTTAAGTCCAAAATAAAATCTAGTAAGTTGCCTAAGGTTCTTTTTAATCCCTTTTTATTGTTCTTTTTAAGCCCAAACAAAAATTAGTGAGTCCTAAAGAGGCATGAAGATGACAATGTCCTTAGAAAAGGGATTATAATTTCTCCCAAAGTGTTTGAAAACACTTGTTACAATCATATGATAATGCAATTTCTTTCATTTCCATGCTCCATTTTCCTTTAAAACCTACAATACAAGCTCCAAATCTTAGATGAAATCAAGAAACAAGAAGATATGAGGGTGAGATAAATGATTAAGCATAAAAAACCTAAAATGTAGACCAAGTTTTATTGTGATTTGAAATTAGGTGAAAATTAAAAAATCTTAACTCTATCAAAGTTGATTAAACATCTACACCATTGGATAGCTTATGAAATTATACCCCATTTCAAAAAACAAAGCTCTAAAAAAGACCAAAAAATGACAAAGATATTACCATTTTAAGATTGAGTGAAAAAGAAAGAAAGCAAAGGTGACACCCTTTGTAGTGGTGCTATATGGGTCCAAACAATGATGTTGGAACAAAAGTAGTGTCATTTGAGGATTTGATCAGCACTCTGGTGAAACTAGAGGCAATGTTTAGAAAAATAGAGGTCCCGCAAATGCGTCACAATTTCCTCTAGTGACACTGTTAGACCTGTAAAGACAAAAAAACATAAAAAACAATGGAAATAGCCAAAAAAATGTGTTAATTTTGAAAGATTCGCCCTCCTTCTAGCACCAAAATGTGAATGGTGATGTTAGACCTTCACAAACACAATCAAATAGAACATCATTAGTCTATTATGCAAGTTAAATCAACATTCCCCATAGAATTAATTTGAAATGCATAAAAGAAGAAATGGAATGATGAACACCAATAAAATATTTTAAATCCTATCTAATGCAAACAAACTCTCAATACCATGGGGGAATTGGTGCCATTTTGATGTGAAAAATGGCCCTTTCCTAATCCCTTGTAATATTGAATGATTATTTGATGAAGATTTGATGCTCCTTGGTTGAATTCTTGCATAACCTAGCTATGAAAATGAGAAAATAGATGAACAAGGGATGAGAAAATTCAAAATCTCAAGATAATGTATTTGCATGAAGTCATGGATCCAAAATAAAAATGAGAGCCTCTTATTTATAGATGAGAATTATGGAGGAATAGGAAAAATGGATGAATGTGGGACTAAAGACAAACCAATGATAAAATGCAAATTTTCAACATGCCATTGAAGGGAGATGGAGCACATTTTGGGTAATGTGCAAAGAGGGAGAAATTTGAAATTCAAAAGATGGCTTGAAAGATGAGGTGAAAGATGGAGTTAATATCACTTGGATCAAGAAAAATGATATGTAAGAGGCCTTTAATGTCTTGTTGGATGGACAAGTACTTTTGGTGGGAGATTTCAAATTTGAGGAATATTCCATCCTTTGATGCCTTTTTGAATGAAAAAGGAGATTTAATAAATCAATTAAAATAATTTTTATGAGCAAGTTGCAAAAGCTAGAGGATTTGATGGATTAAGATTAGGATTAATCAAAATTTGATTAATTAAGATAGGATTTAGCTGATTTGACATTTTGATTTAGATTTTAGGATTTAAATAAATAAAAAATGAGAATAATACTAATTTTAGACTTAATTAAATAAATTTTAATTTATTTAATTAAAGAGAATGGTGTTAGTTTTAAATCAAATAAAGATAAATTTGTTTAATTTAAATGAGATGACTTTAGAGATTAATTAAATAAAATAAATTATTTAATTAAAAGAGGGACTATATGATTAATTAAACAAAATGATTTATTTAATTAATGGGAGATAATGACTTAATAAGATAAAAGTAATTAATTTAATTAAGAGATGAAATGTGATGAATTATTTTAAGTAAAGATTATTTAATTAAATGATTAGTAAAGGAGATGATTCAGGATGAACTGGTGTTAGTAATCAGGATTAGGTGCATGAGATCAATCAATATATTTTACATGTCTACACTATCTATTTGTCTATTTGGATGTATGTGGAGGTGGAAACATCAAAGTGGGGGTTTGAATGAGACAAGCCCTTAAATAGCACCAAAATTTTCTTTCATTGTTTTGATTATAGGTGAAAAAGGGTTTTGATGGGGCCTGAAACTAAAAACAAAGAAAGGTAGGCTGTAATTTAGATACATCATAAACCATTATTAGCCCCACAACAACCACAAAAGATAAGCAGGATTACAAATGCTACAACTAATAGACAGGCATAGGCCAAAGACCCTACAACTCTTGGTTTTAACTGCGACCAAAAACCATCTAAATACATAAGAAACCCGCCTTCATCTGCTAGACATTAGCAAACTAGACACTCATGGAATACATCACATAGCCAAAAAAGAATAACAAAATAGTGATAAAAGACACCACTAGGACCCTAATCAAAAACTTGAGCAAGACAAACCATTGGGCACAATGCCACAACATGAACCAAGAGGGAATCACCAAATAAAACCAACCTACCTACAACAAAGCAAGAGAAACCAAGGCACTAAAAACATCCAAGGATAGCACCAACAACACCAACTTCTTAGAAACACTCTGACAATAGGAAACCAACTCCACAACCACCTCAAAAGGAAGGAGCTCCCCTCTAATGGAGAGAATGCTACAAGAAGCAAGACCACCATAGCTAGAAATCACCAACACCCTCCACCTCCACATCCATAGGAGGATCACCCACCTAATTAAGAACAACTAAGGGAGGTCCACCTTCATAGGACCATATGAGGCAACTAACATAGTAGTCAAGTAAACAACTAAAGAATCCTTTGGTAACCACAACAATAAAAGAAAACTCAACACCAACCAACCAACAACAAAAAGAACCCTAGGAAAAAATACCACCAGAAACAAGGATCCAATCTCTTAAGGAATGAGAACAACTAACCCCTAAGAGGAATAGGGGAGCCCAAAAAAGAATAAAATCAGGAGATGAGCCAATAGGAAAGACCATCGAGTAACTCCAACATGCCAGTTAGAGCCAAAGATATGCCAAGACTCCCAACATCCAACTAGAAGGTAACACCACCATACCTCAATGAGGGGATAAGAACCCAAAACACACAAAGAACAAAAACCCCCACAACAAAGCCACCAAACAAGAAACAAGTAGAACCAAGGGATGACCAAGAAGAAAATAGTAGCAGAATAGACCAACTAGAAGAACCACCAAGCCTTCCTATTACAATGAATAGGAACAAAAAGAGGCCCCTTCTGCAGCCAAACTTCCACATAGAATCCCACATTCACTAGCTACTTGGAAGAAAGCCAAAAACCTCAGCTCTTAGCCACCACATAAGGAGCCAAACCAAAAACCATGGGAACCTAAAACACCAAACCCCAACACTTTAAAAAAGCCACACACCAAATCCTTGAAAAAGGAAAGTCAGGAGGGATGAACATCCTCACACTAAGAGATAACCCACGAACAAGGGGAGTCCCCAACCAAAGCCAACAATGGGAGTAGGAGAAAAGCCCACCAAAAACTAAACGCTCTCAGTAGAAACACAAAACATCTCCCTCATTGGAGAGCCAATCGCACCAAGAATGTCACATAAGGCCAACACCAATGTTAGCCATGTCGAAAACACCAAGGATATCTTCATGTTTAGGTAGGTCAAAACCACTCATAAAACCTCCGCCAAGTAACAGAGAGGGAACAACCTACAAACCCACAGAGCCATAGAAAGCAACTCCGAAAATAATAGCTTTCCCATCTATGGAAAAGAAAAAGGAATGCCACCCACAAAGAAGGCGAAGGGAAAAACCTACCATCGCTAAAGGATCTCCATCCCATGCGCCCAAAGAGACTAGTGGTAAAAGCCCAACAAGAAGACCAAATTTCATTTTTATGTGTGTATGTATTGAAAATATTTATTTTCTAGAGGCTTAATTGATTCAGTTGTTGTGAGCACTTTCTTTTTCCTCCTTATTTTTATTATCTACATTCCATTTAGTATAGATTTCTTCTAATCTATATTTTATCTAGTTTACATTACTTTATTTTAGATTTGTTATACTTTGTTTATTTCTTCACATTTTGAGAGATCTTAGCAATCAAATTGTTAGTAGCCACTTAATTTATTTTGTGTGATAGTCTTATTTTTTTGTTCATGTGCATCATTGAGATGCCAATACGCAATGCTATCATCCTTGGTGAAAAACTTGTTAGTCTGTTCAAATGACCTCTATGAGCTACTCTTCCTATTTCTGGAATTCTTTCCTTTTTATCTTGTCACTTGAATTACTTGTTCCTTGAGGTAGTTGAGGACCATTTTCTCTTTGTAGAATCTTCTTGTATTGAGATTCAAGAGTAGCAAATTTCCTCCTCTACATTTGGTTGTTGAGCCAAGTGGCATTTCATTACTACAAAATCCAAATTGATAAATATCAATAGCCTAGACAAAGGCACTCACTAAATAAATGACTTAGCAGCTATAAATGATTTTCAATAGGAGGTGGCCTCCCAACACTAGCGAGTTTGGACTTGAAATGCTTAATCTTAAAATAGACCCTACCATACAAAAAAGATACTAAGATATTCTATGACTCTTTTGTTGTGAATTTTTCTGATCAAATTTAAAACACTCAATCCATCAGAAACAAAGATTTTAACACATGTGAACATATTTTAAATACTTTTTGTGAAGTGGTAGGCATGGGTTTGGTTAGAGAAAACTTAGGATAATCTAACAAGATGTTCACAATTGTCTTCCACTAAAGCTGCAATCTCCCTTAAATGTGTATGGCTGGTAAAGTTTTCAATACTATTCTATAATTTGTAGAGTAGCCTTATAAATGACTTACCCTTTACTCAATTGGCATAGAAATATGTACAATAGAGAGTATCAGAAACAATAAAATAACAATTTTTAGAATGTTTCTTTTGATTGGATCAATCTTTGATCTAAATAGAAAATGTTCAATCTAAGCACATTAGAAAATAAAATGGTTTCCTCTCCAGACATAGGTTTGTAAATATATTAGAACTTCTATGTAGAAAAATATTTCTATTTTATGGGTTATGATATCAATTGTTAAAAATAAAAAGATAAAATTAATATTGTCTGAAGATCCTTAAATAGATATCACGCTTGAAGAGATGTCTCTCTTACAAAAGATATAACTTTACATAACAAAATACTAAAATGAATATGATATATTTTTAACATTGACAATAATTTATCTCATACAACAACTCTTTGCTTGCATTAGTACTGATTTTTATTTATATTTTTCCCACTAAATATTTCTCTCATACAACATCTCTTGCTTATGTTAGTACTGATTTTTTGGTTTATATTTTTCCTTTCCTTCATACATTCAATTTGTATGCTATGCTGCTCCCTATTTGCATGAAATAAACTAGTTTATTAACTTTTCTTGTTTGGTTTTCTGTAGGATTGCAACTTCATGTCCTACCTAATAAAATGCATAATAAACTGCATGTATACATAGTGTACATGTGTGCACACAAGTTTAGTTTTAATTTAGTTTACATGAGATAAACACAACATAGTTCAATTCTATTTTGGTTTAAATTTAAGAAACATGTTATCAATGGACCACTCTTGTAGTTAATGATATAATAATTGATAAAGAGGTTAATTTCTTTAAAAAAATTTATTTTATATTAAATATTTTTAAATAAAAGTCTATTTTCAAGAATTGCATGTGTAAAGATAGCCTAGGATGTGTGAAAGACTCTACAATAAATTTACTAAGATAGTGATCAAATAAAAGTTGTTAAATTATAGATACTGACATGAGAATTTAAAGATGAAGTTGAAAGTGTGAGTGAAAAATGTGTGAGTCAAAGATATGGTCAATATGATGGAAACTTTTGGAGAAATTGTGAGCAAAGAGGTTGTGATTAAAGTGTTGTTGAAGTCTCTTAACACCAAGGTTGAACCATGTAAATATAATCATTGAATAAATCAAGGATTGAATACTCTTTAGTTTGATCATCTAGTTTGATCTCTTATGTATCCTAAAGAAATATTGTGAGATTCTTGTAAAGAAAGTGATGAGAAGGTGTTTTCTTCAAAATTAGAAATTGCAAAGAATGAAGATGCCAACACTAGCACCAGAAGCAACTAATGCCAAAGTAGAGGTCAAAATAAAAATTATTAAACAAGAAATAAATGAAGTGGTTCAAAAGGAAGAGGTAGAGGCATATTTGCAAAGATAAATATTAGATGTTATCATTGTAATAGATATGGTTAGTTTGAAGAGGATTGTAGATTAAAAACATATCTATTTTGAATTATAGTGTTACTCATGATATTGATCATGAGCAACCCATTATTATTTATGTTTCAAGTATTATAAATCCACCAATGCAAGTCCATATTCAAGTCCAAGTTCTAGAAGGAAGGTAAGCTTAAATGACATTTATTGAAAGGGTACAATTCAAGTACCTGAAAAAATCCAAAAGGAAAGACAATAATATTTTATTTACTACCACATGTTGAATATGAACCATCATGTTTTCAAGATGAGGTTTGGATTCAAGGAATGCAAGAAAAGATATATTCTATTTCTAGGAATGATAATTGGGATCTTATAGAACTTCCACATGACAAAAAAGAAAAGAAAAAGATAGGTAAGATTAAGTACAACAATGATGGGAATGTTGGAAGACACATTGCAAGATTATTTGCTAAATTCTTATGCTTACAGTTTTTGTTATCAATTTTGAGAGCTTGCCAAATTTTCTCTAGATTTTGACTATTATAATATATATGTTAATATATATGATAATTTAAGGATGGGGCTTCTTCTCCCTCTTTATGATAATCAGAAATATATTAAAAGGCTAGTAGTGATAGTGATAAAGTTTTTCTTGTTTTTTAGACAACTTTCATCTCTTTCCTAGCAAGAACAGATGGAAAGAAAGGTCAAGTTCACGTTTAGATGTAAGTGCTGAAAAAATAGCTAATCAACATAGCCATCATCCTCCAATATTCATCAAGAATTGGGAATCGTGAAGCGGGATGGAAATTAGCACTTCTTGAATATGACCCTTTTAACATGTCTTATCAAGGCCAATCTAAATTTTCAAATTATCTTGAGATAATGAGCTTAGAAGAAGAATCAAATACCAAAGCTAGTTATAAATTATGCTGTTGAATTGGATTGCTATTAATGAAGTAGAGCAAAGAAGTACTGAAACAAGCCTATGATCTCCCAAGCTTGTTGTAGATATTGTTTAATTTCTAATTTGATGATTTCTAACTTCTTGTTGCCTAGAGATATTTTGATTGCTTTGCATGAAATTGCAAGTTGTATGTTTAGGATAAAAAACTTTAGATTCTACTTTAATCATTGTCCCATCATATATTGGTATTGAATTGGCCTAATGAGATTCTCACTATTTTTTTAATTAGATTACTTAAACTTCATTCCAAATAGTCAATAATAATGTTGTACTTTATTTATATTAAAACAATAATTATTTATTCTATTTTATTAATCAAAACTGAAGGATATTGGGAATAAAGCATCCTGATTGCACCTCATGTTTGAAATAATCCCAACATCTAGTATTAATTTCCTCCACCATAGACATTCAATTTTGGTCCCCAACATATTTTCTAAATCTTCTCACATTTGTGAGATTTCTTTTCTCTAGCCCAACTTAATTTTTGCATTTGATGCATCAAGACTATTTTTGAATTAAGATTCAAATGCATATCTTTTTAGACAAGATTTCCCAGTTGTAATATTAAATGTTTTATTTTCCCTCCTTTTGCTAGGTCATACGTAGGTTCTAGAATTGTCTTATTTTTTGGTTAATAGAAATATATAGTCATTTTGGAAGTGAGTTGAATGAAAAAAAGTGTACAAGTGCAAAGCAGAGCAAAAAATATATTTTTTGTAGTAGTAGTTAGTAGAAGCAACTAGTGTAGTAGAAATAACTAGAAACAAGGGATTTTATGTTATTTTATTTTCTAAGTATAAACAGAAAGAGCAACAACTCTATAATTTTCTTTTTAGTGAAAATATTGTAAGCTTTGAAAATATATAATATATAAAAATCTATTTTGGCTTATTTTTGTACTTAAATTTCTACACATTATTTTTCTTTCCTATCTTCTATGTTCTACTCTATTTTGTATTTTTTCTCCACCTCTTCCTTTATGTGGTATCAAAGCTAAAGGTTATTAGAGATGAATATTTTCAAAAAGGATTCTCAAGAATTTAAATTTTTCTCAACATAAAGATTTATAGTCATCAATGGAAGCTCCAAGCACAAGTTTTTGAAACCCACAAATTCCTCAGTTAAATGGAAAGAATTATGAATATTGGTCTATTACAATGAAGGCATTATTCTGTTCTCAAGATATTTGGGAGCTTGTTGAAAATGGATACCCAAAACCAATAGATGCAACAGCATACAATGCACTTACACAAGCAAAAAAATATTTGTTAAGGGACAACAAGAAGAAAGATTCTAAAGCTCTCTTTTATATTTTCCAAGCAATGCATGATAGTATCTTTCCAAGGGTTGTAGAAACAACAAAGTATAAACAAGCCTAGGATATTCTACAAACAACATACTAGGGAATGGACAAGGTGAAGACAACAAAACTAAAAATGATAAGAAGATAATTTGAAACCATACTCCTAAAGGAGAGTAAATCAACAAAATCATTTTTTACACAAATTATTGGATTGGTTAATCAAATCAAGTCTCATGGTGAGACACTTGAAGAAAGAAGGGTGGTTGAGAAAATATTGAGAAGTTTACCTACAAGGTTTGATCCAATTATTGTGGCCATTTAAGAGAAAAATAACCTCTCTCAATTTTCTATTGATGAATTACATGCATCATTCATTTCACATGAGCATAGGTTAAGTAGAACAAAAAATTCATCATTAGAGCATGCTTTCAAGACACAAGCTACAATTAACCATGGTAGAGGTAGAGGAAGATCAAATTCAAGAGGAAGAGGGAGAAATTTGTATAGAGGTGGAAGAAGCAGCCCATCAAACATAGGTGGAAGAAGCAACCCATCAAACTCAAGTGGAAGAGGTAGCAACCAAAATCCCAATAAAAATCAGCCTCAAGGAAAAAGGTGTGATAAATCACAAGTCCAGTGTCATTATTGCAAAAAATATGGGAATTATTTAAGTGAATGTAGGAAAAAGAAATGATTTTAGGCAAAAAAATATAAATTTTAGAAAATAAAATGAAAATCAGAGCAGTATGTTCTTATCTTGTAATGTTGCACAAGAAAAACAAAAGGATGTATGGTTTTTAGATTCTAGATGCAACAATCATATGATAGGGAATGCTGAACTATTTTATAGTTTAGATGAAAATATAAAATTTGATGTCACATTGGGGAATGATAACAAGGTTTCAATTATGGGTAAAGGAAAAATTCATATTCTAAATCAGAAGGGGGAAATTTTTTTTATTTCTAATGTTTATTTTGTCCCTTGGTTAAAACATAATTTGATTAGCATTGGGAAACTTGTTATTTCTAAAAAATAGAGAATGCAAAATCTTCGATAAACACCCCAAAAATAATCTTATTGCAAAAGTAAAAATGACAAACAATAGAAATTTTCCCCTTAGGATACAACCATATTTGAAAGCATAATTCTCTTAAACACAACTAGTAGATAAAAAGGTGTAGCAATCACCCAAACAATATTTCAAGCTGAAATTAAGGATACAAATTGGTTATGGCATTTAAGATTTGGACACCTAAACCTTGGAGGTTTAAACTTGTTGCATAGGAAAAATATGGTAAGGGTATTTCCACTCATAGAGAAATGAACAAGGTTGTGTGAATGATGTATTATGGGAAAACAACATAGGGAATCATTTCCAATAGGAAAGTCAATAAGGGCAACAACACCATTAGAGATTGTCTACTTAGATTTATGTGGTCCTATGCAAACAACATCAATTGGTGGAAGATATTATTTTATGACATTCATTGATGATTAAACAAGTAAAACATGGGTTTACTTCTTAAAGCATATGGATGAAGCATTTGATTACTTTTGTCAATTCAAGGCTCTTGTAGAGAAGCAAAGTGGGAACTATATCAAAGCATTAAGAACAAATAGAGGAGGTGAGTATATCTCAAATGAATTCCTAAAATTTTGCAAAGATAATGGTATTCACAAACAATTCACTACAAGGTACACACCTCAACAAAAGTATGAAGCTGAAAGGAAGAATAAAGCAATTATGGAAATGCCAAGGAGCATGTTGAAGGAAAAAAATTTATTAAATGAGTATTGGGTTGAATTTGTTTCATGTGTAGTCTATATAATGAATAGATGTCCAAATAAAAGCCTAAAGAATATGATTCTGAAAGAAGCATGGAGTGGAAGGAAACATAATGTTGCTCACATGAGAGTAATTGGTATTGTGGCATATGCACATGTCTCAAATGAATTGAGAAAGAAATTGGACAACAAATGAGAAATATGCATATTTGTGGGATATAGTGAAGAATCAAAGGAATATAAGCTATACAATCAAATAACCAAAAAGGTAATAATCAAAAAAGATATGTAGTTAATAGAAGAGGAAGCATGGGATGGCAACATAGAGAAAAAAATGAAAGTAACAAGTATACAACAAAAATATGGAGAGGAAATAATACTAGCAAGTATCCCTCCAAATGTGACTCCTCTTACTCCTATTCAAGGCTAGAAAAGTGGTCCTCAAGTGACACCTTCAACAAGCACAAAGAAAACCTCACACATTCAAGAAAACACACCTTTAAATGAACAATAAACACTATCATCAATAGGAACTCATAGTGCAACCCCATCAAGTCCGTGTTCTACAAGTTCAAATTCAAGTGATATGTCAAATCCAACCTTGGCAAGCATGAGGAGACAAAAAATTAGAAGTATAAGAGATATTTATGAGAAAAATGATGGTTGGAAATGATGGAGTACCCAAAATTTTTAGCATTTACAATCCCTTTTGAGCTCAGTAATAGCATCTCACAAGTTTCCCACAAGTAGGGTTCAAAATTTTCCTTATGTAGCATTGTTTTCAAATGCTTCACTTATAGAACTTGGGCATTTTAATTTTCCATTGACTTTCCCTACCTAGTAATAAGTTGTTTAAGTTTCCTTTTGAGCCATTTTTGTGTGTTCCTTATTAGCCCCTTTTTTTAGGTTACTCAGCCACCTTGAACTATGAACCATTTAATTTTACCAAGTTTGAACTTTAATATTTTTCTCATAAATGACTTAAGTCTAAGTCATTGGTCTTCAAGGGTAAAATGTTATCGGCCTAGTCATGGCCCTCTTTTATAACTAACTTTGTTGCATGTGAAAGATTGATAATCATTAGATCATGGGATTTAATTTGAGTTGTTCCCCATTAGCTCACGTATCCTAAATGATGGTACTTTAATTGCTACATGGTATACAAAATACTAACATGTGTTTAACCATGGGTACCTACCCCATTGTCACTTTTCATTCCAATGCTCAAAGTTTTAAGATCAATGGTGATTATTAAGAGGGAAGAGTTGATCGCTATCATTCCTCGCCATCTCATAGAGGGAAGATGAAAGTTTGTTAAAAGCTATGGAAAGTCGCCACATATGTCCTAATGCTACTAGCATGTGGAGCCCACAAGTACATGAAAACTCTTTTTCATTGGTTTGGTAATAGGAACCTTGGAGCCCCTCTTTGTAATCCTTGGAGGTTAGATATGGGAAAATTAGTTGTTCCCAATGTGTACATGGATGTGGATCTTTTGAAAGATATCACCTCAAGGTATGATCCAGTTTCTAGGGTTGTCAAGACATTTGATGAGAGGGATATGATAAATATAACCAAGAAATAAATTGAAGATTTTTTTTATTTGTATGAGTGGAGTTGGTATTTGGTCCCTCTGGATATGGATGATATCAGGAAGGAACACAACAATACCAAGATATTCATTAGGATAAAGTTGTTTCCCTTGCATACTATTGTAACTAGTACTAGGAAGCATAGAAAGAAAATAAAAATTGGTGACATGGAGCTTGATCCTTTCTCAATGACCTATTTCAAGAAAATTGTATATTCTTTGTGCCAAATAATTAGTTCTTTTTAACCAGACAAATTGCAGAAAGACTATAGCTATCTAGCAACACATCTGCAACACCCAACTTATAACATAGTCTATCATTATGCCACTTATATCTAGTAGAAAATATAAACAAGGGTTTAGTTGCACCAAAGGAAGGGAAACAATGGTTGAAATTATAGTGGTATTCACTATTAATGTATATGTTCTTGCATAAAGGGTAGAAGGTTTTTGAGAAAGATATAACTTTGAAAAGGAAGGAAAAAGGTAATGATTTTCCTATTCAATGTTAGACCCAAATTTTGGACAAGGATAATTTTAAGTATAATTATGTGATGTTTCAAAATTATTTTTCATCAAGAATAAGGAGATCCTTGATAGATGAACCACCAATAATTCCTAAAGAAATTCATGAATTCTTGAGACCTATGGAGATGAGGCCAGACTTGAATTTGAGTCACAATTAGGGAGACTTGATTTTATACCCTGATAAAAAAAAATCAAAGTATATGGAAATGGTCTATATCCATATGTTTTTCCAAGATATGTGCCACTAAAGATAGGGTTTCTTGAAATAATGAGACAATTGGGAGATTCAAAGAAAATACACTTACCACATACAGTAAGGAAAGGTTCGTTCTTTCCAGAGTGGACATCATTTATTGATTATGTTCTAGTGATAGGGGCATGGAAGCAATTAGTACATATTCTAGCACCTTACAATTTGGAAACTATGCACTCAACAAATCATGATCCCAAGGGATTTATCACCAAATTGAAAGTAGGTAAGAGGCTGGTTAATTTTGTGTGTATCTTTGATTATCCTGAAGATTTCATCAACATTTTTAGCTTTCAAGAGTAGGATGAAAGGAAAGCTAAGTACCTTGCTTATAGGAATATGTTAGAAGAAAAATGGAAGAAGGATCCCAATCATAATCCTCTACTAAATATACTAGATTAATTTAGTCGGGCCATGTATGTTATGAATAATTTTGAAAATATAGTTGGTATATTGAGGGAGCAATGAGAGGTTACAGACAAAGGAAAAGAAAGAGTGGTTGAAGAAGAGACCAATCTAACATTGGAGGAAAGACCTACTTACTAACCACCCAAGTAACTAATAAAATACTCTGAGAGGAAAAAAGAAATGGATGAAGAATAAACCTTTCCAACCCCTATCACTTATGAGGGATCAAAGGTAGCTTCTCCATAGAGTACAATTCCACCACCTTTAGGGTAGGTTCCTCCACTTGTAGTCGACCTTGATTCACCCCCAAGAAATCTTGCTCCATTGGAGCAACCACCTCATAAGAAACAAAGGATTGAGGTAGGAGGAGTGGTTGAATATTCTGATAAAGATGAAGATGATATCTTTATCACTCTTGAGGATATGCAACAAGGAATGCTTCCCCTTGTTGGGGAAATTGATTCAAGTTTAGGAAAAAGTAGTCTCAGGTTTGGAAAACTAGACATTAGTGGCCTAAATGGTGCAGATGACCTAAGGATTGAAGCTTATAAGGAGTTTATGAAAGATGACTCCTTTGTTGAAACATCTATGTTTAGGGATTTTTGGTGGAGATCCAAAGCTATAGAATGGGATATTGTTGATGTTATAGTTTTGGATGCTATAAGAAGGGTTGAAAGGACTCTAGTGAAAATGAAAGAGGAATTGGATATGAAACTTAGGAGGTTTGCATTTAGTGAAGATTGGGATGCACTAGTAATCTGGTCATTATCCATGGGATCTAGGAAACCAATACTTGTTGAATCATCAAATCTTAGTGGGAAATTACTTGTGAGAAGAGTTGTTGATACCTTTGCAGCTAACATGGAAGTTAATTTTTCTAGATTCACTAAAGAAACTATGGAAAACCTCATCCTAAAAAGGGAAAAATTCAATAAAAAATACCATGAGTTACTCAATGAATATAATAGAAGTCAACAAAAGGTAGTTGTGCTAGAGACATAGTTGGCATTGTATAAGTAGAGGGAAGAAATGTAGAGAGATCAAGGCTAGGCCAACTCAAGTCACCCATCTCCATATTCTCTAATGAAACCTTCTCAGTCTCCTCCTCAAGATCAAGCTTTGGAAATAGTACCATATAATTTGGGACAAGAGCCACTTTTAGTGGAGGAACGAAGGAAATTAGACCCTGGTTCATCCAACGAACCTACAAGGGAACAACTTCTTTCACAAGTTGAAATGCATAAGAAGTTATTGGAATAGACACAAGAATATCTCAAAGATTGTTCATACTATCTTGAAGCATCTGCATATGAAGATCCAAGAAAAACTCAATAGTGTGCATGACAATTACGCCCTAATGATGTGAGCAATAGGATTATCTCAAAGAGATAAGGAGTTGGCTATGCCAATCTTGAACAAGTGGATTCCAAGGGCTAAGACATTGAAGTTGATAGCGGTTGGATCCAATCAACATGAGGATAAATACCATAACATGCTTCTAACATATACATTTATGGGTGAACTCAGTGAAAAAAAGTTTCAGGGATATATAGCCCCACTGGAGCAAAAAATAAGAGAACTATATGATCTGGCAGATTTGTCATTGTTGCTAGATTTTCAGCTCACTAATAGTGACCTAAAGCCATTGGAAATGTGGAAAAGAGAGATGGATGATGTTATTGCTTCCAAAGTGAATAAAATTTGGAAAGAGGTTAACATCAATACATTTAATGACACTTTGGGAAATTTGACATTTATTATCAACATTCTGGAAGATTTTGATAAGGAATCCAATTATGTAGTGACAAAGTATTCCCCATACAAGAAGTTTGAGAAATCATTGATTTCAACTAGCCATCTAAAGAAGAATACGAAGAATGGGGAAGGGTATTGGTTGGTCAATTGGGTCTGTAAACATGGATGTGAAACATATAATTGGTCAAGTATTGTATAGGTTTGGCCTCAAAAGTTACAATGTATAAAATGCATTTTTCACAATTAAATATTATTTGTTGATGATGTGGAATGCAGACTAGGATGCCGATTCATTTTTTGATTTGCATCATTTTTTCATCTTGCTTGATGAGATGGACATGATACAACATAGAAGATTATTCTTTTTAATATGTGCCTTTTGGGAAGTCAATTTTGCTTCTTATATCAAATATAAATAATATTTGTCTCATGTGTATTCCCTCTAGTTTAAAGAATGAAAATATAACTAAATTAGGGAATATGTTTTGTAGTGGTCTAATTAGAATGTGACACATGTACATTTGGATTGAGGCTTTTTTTCCCCTTATTCTATAAAAGGTAATTTAGGGCCAATTTTGTAGGTCTTTTGTTGAATTCTAGAATCAAATTGTGAAAATTGAGAACACTGAGTGAATATTTTAAGTCCTAGTCTAATGCTATGAGTCTAGATAATAGATTTTGTCAAATGTATGGTTCTTGAGCATACTTGAATTATAATGGAAATTTTATGAGTCTATAGTCTCTCCATTTAGATTTGTATTCAAATTATTAATGAAATTTTTGATCAAAGATCATTTCATTTATTGTCATCATTTTCTTACTTTGATATATGTTTTGGTTTTAGCTCGGGTTCATAGAATGGGTTAAAATGCTTAAATCAACTCATAATTTTTTTCCAGGATGATTGGATCTGATAAGTATTCTTTAGAGTTTGGTTACCGAATCATGAATTTAAAAGTAATATCATTGAGATCATGAATGTTTAGAATTAAAAAATACCTTATCTTTCAATTTTCTTAGACTCCTAGCTTGTAGATAATGGCATTGATCCTAACCCCTTTACGTCTTTCTCTTGGTTCTAGTTACCCGACTTGAGAACAATATTTGTAAATAATGATTGATCCTTCTTTAATTTGATGTAATTTATGTTGTCTCATATTCTTGGCTTAGGATGCATAATTCATTCAAGGAAATGCCAACTTCTTGAGTAATTTCATCTTATTAGTCATTGGTTAGAATATATCTACTTGAATATGCAATGTATTCACGATTTTTGTGAAAGAATTGTATAATGTATATTGTGGGACCACCCTCTCAAGTTTTGAAAAGCCCAAAGTGAGGAGATAAAGCAATTGGTGCTATATCTCATTCATTTTCCAATTATCTTGCAGGTATTCAACAATTGAGTCTGGAAAAATCATAGGTATCTGGCAAGATCTAATTGGTTTGTTGAAACAACCAATACAATGGAAACTCTACTGGAGATGTAAAATTTACAATTATTAGTTATCTAAAATGCCTTATCATAGATCACTATGTTAGATGGTGATATTTACTTATAGAGTCGGTCAAATTAAATCATCTGCTAAATTTATCTCATATCTTTGTCAAATATTTCACCTACATTCCTAATAAGTTTCCCACCCATTGGTCTTGAAAGCTTGTGTTCAAACTTCATGCAAATGCATGTCATATGTGTCAAATTTTGTCTTGGGCTCTAAAGATCTATTGAAATTTGCATATAGCATAACAAAATTGCTACTAATTTTTCCCAAGGAATTTGGGTGGCGACTCTAACATCTCTGCACCAGTGTGAGTTAGTGTTTAAGGATATTAAAGAAGTAAAGAAGAAAGTTATAAAGAAATCAAAGAAGGTGACAAATGTGAAGAAAACTTAAGTAAAAATGAGAGGAATGCGAGACCACATGAAGAAGAATCCAAAATAGAAGTTGGAAGGAGAATGATCTAAGAACATGAACTTACACGGGAAATGGTTAGAATCAAAAGATAGAAAAGGTAAGTCTACCCCTCATCCAACCCTTGAACATGAAACGTATTCTAATTCTAGCTTAGAATGTGAAAGGAATCTATTGGACTTTAGTGATAATAATTCTAGTGAGAGGGGAGTTGTTTTTATGAAGTCTATTATAAATGAGTACTCCTCAGATCTAGACATGCAAGCCATGAAGAGGAAAGAAAATGATAGAATAGAAAGGGATAAAATACAAAAAGACAATGCTAGCACTAGGTGTGCTAGAGCTGAAGGATGCATCACCCCAAATTCCCATACATATATCCTTGTCCCTCCCAACTTGTTAACCAAAGAGGAATATTCTCATGATGTTTCTCCCCACCAAGTTGAGACTACAGTAGTATCTGATAGAGAGTTTACTTTTCCAAATGAAGAGGAGGTGTTGAATGATATGCATTTTCTCAATCAAAGAGCCTCTAAGTGCAATGAAAATAGAAAGAAGAGGGATGCAGAGAAGGAAAAGAGAATTAGGGATGCTATGATGCAGAGGGATATGTTAAGAAGGAAGGTTGAGGAGATAGAGGCATTAGAAAAATTGGCAGCCCAAGCTGACCAAGAGAATGATCAAGTTGTGTGAGACACTGTAGGAAAAATCCCTATAAATTCCCCAGCTGGAAATACTACTATAGATCCATAAAATAATAATATTGAAAAGACTTCTATCCCATCTACTCCCACTCCCAAAAATATAAAGTTTGAATCTTGTGATATTGATAAATGGAAATGACCTATGGGAGAGAAAAAATCAAATGAAGGGGTAAAAATTGACGAGGGGGTGCTTCCAAGAAAGATACATCACAAGATGCTTATATCCCATTACTAGATAAATTGATGAAATAAAATTAGGGATTGGACAGCAAGATGAAGGAGATGGAATTACTTGTTGTAAACAAAGAGATGAAAAACAATCTTAGCTTCTTAGAATCTACATTGAATGATCCTATCCTTGAGACCTAGAGCCCTCATAGCCACACATCTTCTTCAAATCCTCACACTAATGAAAAAAAATCATCTACTCACAACCCCTCTAGTTCTTCCTCACAACCTAAAGATAAAACTAAAATAATTCATTTAATAATCAACATGACTCCCAACACAAAAGGTCTCAACACAATGGTGATAGGAGAGATAATGATAACCAAGTTGAGGAAGGACCTACTGGGAGGATATTATTGCATACTGATAGGTATAGGCAGTTATGTTTTGAAAATATCAGAGGATACCCAAACCTAGTGTGAGATAATGCCAAGAAACATGTGCCCAAGTTTACTAGAAATAATTCTCTTAGTGGTGAAGACTACTTAAATGATTTTTAGAGTTTTTTAGAAGAATTTGAATTGTGGGATGAGGATGTGCCTATGAAATACTTTAGGCAATCCCTAATGGAGGATATAAGGGATTGGTATAGGAGCTTTCTAGATGCAAGAATTGATTCCAAAGATTCTTTCTTTTGAATCTTCAGAGAGAAATACAAAGACCAAAATCATCCATGGTTTAGATTGAATGACTTTAATAACATCACAAAAGGGCACACTAAAATGGCTATTGAGTTCAATGTGAGGTTCCAAAAGGAAATGTATAAAGTCCTTGGATTCTTGAGGCCCAATGAAAGAGCATGTTTGGTTGTGTATTGTAATGCATATGACTCTAAGATGTGTTAATTTCTTAGAGACAAGAATCCACAGTCCCTAAGGGAAGCCTACAAGATGGTGGTAAACATTGAAAATAATAGAAGGGAATCTAGTAAAGTTGCTAGAAGGGATGATCCTAGGCCTTCTAAGAGCTCAAAAGCTCAAAATGAGAAAGCAATTAAATTTGTAGTCCTAGATGAAAAGCTAGATTAGGTCCTAAATTTATTGCAAAAGCAAACACAGAATAAAAAACCTCAGTTCCAAAAGAATGGGAGCCCCCCAAGACTTCAAGATTATCCTTACCATACAAATTGGCATAATGGGAAGCTAGTTTAGAATAATCAAAAGAACTTTTAGACTACACCTGACCATTTACATAAGAATGCAACAAATGTTGTTGAAGACTTACCATGGTGTGGAGTGTGTGAGATGCACCATTCATCACAACAATGTGTAATTGTAAGATCCTTGGAAGAATCTCAAGATGATTAGAAGGAATCTAATTCTTCCCATAATCCAAATGAAATTGCAAATGCATTCATGACTAGGTCAAATTTGGAATGTAGCGATTATTCTTCTAGTGATGATGCTGACACAAATTATGTGGATGTGCAAAGACAAAAAGTAGTTCTACACCATCAACAAGTGCTTTTGAATGAAGAAAGAGAAGAATAATACTTTTCTTACAATCTTGAGGCATGTAGTGTTTCTCTAAGAAGACTTTCAAATAAGGAAATAGAGAGATATATAATTGCATTGGCTGCTAGAGCTCAAGCAAGAAGTGATATCCACCTAAGGAATATGGTGCTGAGTGGAAACCAAGGCCATCTTGGAGACATGTTCATTAAAGAGAATAGTGAAGACAATAAAGGAGTTACGACAGAGAATAAGAAGGAAGAGATATTCCCAAAGAAACTAAAGAAATGAGAATTTGGGCTAAGAAAGGTAGCAAAGCAAAGGCTACTTCTAAAGCTACTCATCAGGATCCAAAGGCCAAAGAGTTGAGGCCTACCATTGAAAAGATTGATAAGAAAGTTGATAAGGTAGTCCCTTAGGAAATAGTACTTCCAAAGTTACCAAGTTATTCTCCCATTGATGTGTTTCATCTCTTTTCTCAAGTCAGGGTTATAGTCCCATTTCTTGAGATGATGAGGATTGATGAACATAAGAACAAAAGGGTGGTTTTCATTAACAACATTGACGAGGTAGAAAACACAAAGTAGAGGCTAATGCACCTGAAACAACTAAGAATAAAGAAAATAATACTAAGGAAGGAGTAGTAATTAATGAGAACCTTGAGATTTATTTAGGAACCACCATCACTGCAAATCCTAGTTTGGTCAATCCTTTCTTTCTGAGCTTGATCATTGATGGTAAACTACTCAAGAGTTGTATGATAGATTCTAGTGCTTCAAATAATGTTATGCTAGTTAGGATAATGGAGGAAATGGGCTTGAAGGTTGATAACACTTATGGAAAGTGCTATGCCATGGATTCTAAAGAGGTCCCTATTATCGGGGTAATTTATAATGTCCCATATAAACTGGCTACATTTCCTAAAAAGGAGCTATTTATGAGTGTTACAGTGGTGGATATTCCACCAACTTATGGAATTCTACTATCAAGACAATGGTGTGCTTCTATGGGAGGAAGTATGCAATGTGATTTATCTTCGCTACATTCTCAATTGATCAAAAAGATGTCAAAATTTCTAGAGAATCAAGATTTTGGCACATGATTGAGCATATTAAAGAGCTAGAGGAGCCCATGATAATTAACTTTGTGGAAATTGGTATGGAAACCTTTCATGTGGAAGAGTTGAAGCAAGAAGAAGAAGAAACTAAGCCTACACCAATTGTTAGAGAGGTCTTACAAGAACCACATGAAGATGCTCTATGGATGCTATATTTTGATGGAGCCTGTTCAAAGGAAGGCTGAGGTGCTGGGGTCATCCTTATATCTCCGCAAGGTAATAATTTCAAGTACTAGGTGTAACGCTGAAAATGAAAAGGGGTTTTTGTACAATAGACAATAGAAGAAGATTAGAAGCACACATGCATACAATACTAAATCTAAAATGCAAATTCATTCGTTAAGCAACAAAGAACATGGGAAAGTAAAAACGTAATTAAAACTAGAACAATCTCACCAATTCCAAACATATTTCCATGATTCATCTCGATTGCCCTTCTCCATTTTGCTTGTGTAGTATAATTGCCCTCAGATTTTCAAGTTCGTGCAAGTATAGCCTAAGATAGTGATTAGCAAAATATCGAAGATTCAAGATTAAGTGCTCTCAAAGTCATAAGATTTCGTGAGAGATTGGAATGAAGAATGACAAATCAATTTATAGAAAATTGATTATTCGAACGACAGGTCAAGATCGAATGATTAACGAACGGTTGAGATTGACTGATTGGACATGCAATTAGATAAATAATAGTATTGACATGAGTGATTCAAATTAGAAATAGAATTAAAGATTAAATGAATGATTTAATCTTCAGTTTAGCATTCAAAAACATAAGAAATATCTTTGCATGACAAAGATGAAGATTGATTATAATGACTCTCTATTCGAATGCACGCATAACATTTAATTAATTAAATAAGAATATTTAATTAATATGCATGTACATACAAATGAGTTAGAACTGGATGATTGCATGATTTGACGAAGAGATTACTCGAGACAGCCACTCAGACATCGAATCCATAGTTAACGAGTGATTAAAATAGATGTTGAGTCGAGTAAAAGTGAATACTTAGATAACTCACATAATTATCTAAAATATAGAAGAATGTGTTAAAATAGAATTAATGAATTAAATAATTCATTTAATTCAAGACTTGATATTCGAAGAATAATTAAATAAATAAGATTTATTTAATTAAATGATGAAAGGATTTAAATGAATAATTAAATAAAGAATTTATTTAATTATAGTTGAAATATGATAAAGAGTAAATTAAATAAGAATTTATTTAATTTGACAAGACAAATAAGGTTAATTAGTAAGATAATTAAATAAAAAGCGTTTATTTAATTAATTAGATAGAATAAATAAAAGTGTGAATTAATTAAATAATTAAGATTATTTAATTAATAGAAGAATTAATAGAAGATGAATTAATTAAATAATTGACATTATTTAATCATAACCATGAAGAATACGAAATATGAAGAATATAGAAGTCGCAGGCTAAAAACTAGATTTCGGTGTCTACATTTTCCCCTCTTTGATACAATGTTGTTTCGGCGTTGTGTCAAAGAAAGTCGATAAAAATATGCCCCAGTCATGCTCCAGATTAAAACAAGTGAAGGTATGCCCCCTCGGGAAAATTGACAAAATTTTGAAACGGTCAGAAAAATTTGGAAATGCACCCGATTGGTCCAATAAATAGGCAGAAATGCAAAGCAGTTGACGGAATTGGGAGTGGAAGTGGGAGGGACGGGTATGGGATGATAGAAAATTGAAGTTTACATGGCCAGTAGGAAGGAAATGCCACCTAAGTCCTAGGTATATATTTGAATTGGGGTGAAAAACTATTCATTTGCACCCACCTAGCTTAGAGATTTAAAAATTTGCTCTGACTTGCTAGCGAGGACGTCTCTAGTTCCAGCCACTCACCATCGTGCATACAGGATCCGGACATACCAGAGACTAGCCAGTGCGGACCCTGTATGGACCTAAAACTTTCCTTTTGAAATTTTTTGATTTGTGCGTTATTTAATGCATTTAATTCAATTTTTAGTTATGCGTCATTTTTTATTTCACACCACATGTGTATGCGTAAACGACACATTTGACCACGAAAAGCCGCATTTGAAAGTTTACGCTGGTCATTTAGAATAGGCTTTAGTAAATAAACGCATCTATTTATTTTTGCTACGCATTTGAAATTTTGCAACGCATGTGCATATTAATAGCCGCATTTGTTTATTTTGAAACACATTTGTCATTTCGAAATGCAAATGTTATTTTTATGAAACATTTGATTATTATGAACCGCATTTGATTAATAATGACACATATAGAATTTGTGAACAGCATTTGTTAAAAAGTGACGCATGTGTAAAATAATGACGCATGTGCAAAATAACGACGCATTTGCATTTTATGTTAAAACAGTCATTTTCTCACTAGAATAGATGATTCAGACTGACATGAGGTATGTATAATGTTGTCGCAGGTTGTATTAGACCCTATTTATACATGGGAGTCGAGACCCATGGCATTTCGATTTAGAGACAGCTTGTGGCCAGCTGAGCGACAAACTCTATGGCATTTGGGTTTGTTGCATGTGACTGATATGCCCTAGATTCAGGCAAATCAGGGATTACTAACAGCACTATGTGAGCGGTGGCACTCGGAGACATCTTCCTTCCACCTTCCGATTGGAGAGGCCACGGTGACATTAGAGGATGTATATAGGATATTGAGACTACCAATTAGAGGGACATGGGTAGTCTATGATACCCAGAGGGGTATAGCTGAGATGTGCAAATATTACCCCCATGCTGACGTTAGATAGCTAGGGGTTGATGACTATGAGATCAGATGGCGGGTGTTGGCTTAGAGATATAGACAGTTAGGTTGTCTAGTAGCAACATTGATAGGCAGTATAGTACTGCCTGACCGCTGAGGACATGGATTCCCTACGGGATGGGGGGAGATGTTAGTGGGCATGCTCGAGTGTCGAGTTGTATATGTCTGGGGTTCATGTGTGCTAGGGATGTTATACTTCCACTTGCATGACATTGCCTATCGAGAGGCACAGTCGATGAGCTACGATACCACACTCCTGATGGTATGGGCATGGCAGCATATCGCTATTTTTAGGCCACCTGTTATAGTAGACGTACCTCATGGAGCTCCATACGCCTTCCGTTATGTAGGGGCGACCACTTAGCATCATATTGGAGACACAGGCTACTTTAGACATGCCATAGACACCATGCAAGAGTTTACATGGTGACCATACCTAGGCTGCAAGCAGTGGTCAAATGAGGACGAGCACCTGCCATTTTGTAGACAGACATAGTATTTTGTGGGACAGATAGTGTCCTATATGCACATTATAGAGCGACAATTGCCAGACCGGGTATTGAGACAGTTTGGAGAAGTACAGGATGTACCTCGAGGGAGAGCAGAGTTTGCTCGGTCATCACGAGAGGCCCTACTATGGGGGCCAAAGATTCCAGTCGCCATTGTAGAGGCAGATATTGATGGTTTACAGGAACTTCCATGGAGATGGAGGGACGGACCAGCAGATCCAGGGACCACTCCAACTTATGATCAGTGGTGGGCAGTGCACAGGCCGATCCCCTTGATAGATCCAAGGCAGCCAACACCGATAGAGCAGCGTGGTATAGGTCCACGAGGCAGATGAGGCATAGGGACAGGCCGAGGAGGCAGAGGAGGCCATGGTGATGGAGGGGATGATGGCAGAGGTAGCCGACATGGAGGTAGGAGAGGGAGACATGGTCGGCGGGGATGAGGGCCAGCCTTGTCACTGATCCGGGAGGAGGGAGGAGGAGAGGAGGATGTGGCTATGTTAGATGTGGCTAGAGGTGGTGAGGAGGAGCATCCAGTAGAGGCTGTTATCCCAGACATCCCAGATATCCCAGCAGAGGTAGAGGTAGGTGCCGAGGAGGCAGGCAGAGAGGAGGGAGGTGTCGAGGAGGTAGGTGTAGAGGAGGCAGAGATTGATGCACTTGGGTTGCTAGGTGCCTACCATGAGGATGATGAGGAGGAGGATGATCATGATTAGGAGATTCAAGATCAGATCCTGGAGGAGTTGGACGAGGAGGAGGATGGGAGAGACAGAGACAAAGGATCCCAACATAGATACATTGTGAGCCCAGGTTGCCTCATTGGAGGATCAGATGAGAGTGTTGATGGCAGAGAGGGATGCTTATCGGGTAGAGAGAGACAGAGCCTTGATGGACAGGGATCAGGCCATAGCCCGGTGGTAGGAGACTGAGCAGAGGTTCACAGAGCTCAGGTCACTATGCATAGGACCATCAGCAGTGTTTGCCAAAGAGTTGGTCAGAGCCGAAGAGAGGGAGAGATACTACTGAGACTTATATGA
Source organism: Sequoia sempervirens (assembly GCA_007258455.2). Lineage (NCBI taxonomy): Eukaryota > Viridiplantae > Streptophyta > Pinopsida > Cupressales > Cupressaceae > Sequoia > Sequoia sempervirens. The sequence goes on from VDFB02049217.1 coordinate 26,450,888, forward strand.
GGCAGAGGTTCCCCTAGAGAGATGGGCTCCCAGTTTTTCAGTGGCACACAGTAGCAGGTCCCAGACTAGGACCCACAAGCGGACGGTTAGCATAGAGGGGGTGGATCAGCCACGTAGAGCAGGACCATATGACATACCTCCCATGGCTCAGAGATCAGCTGGTTCCCAACATCATTCTCCCACACACTCTTGGCATGATGGCAGTGGCAGTTTAGGATAGAGATACTGCTTGAGATTCATTGTATTTTGATCTTATAGCCTACGGGCTTCCATGTATTTGTGATACATTATGACATTGTGACGTGACACATTTGAGCGATATATATATATATATGATTTTGGCGATGAGTCTTATGATATGCATTTCTATTTATTGATTATGCAATCTTTATTTATACATGTGATGTTTATATGATATGCCTATGTAATGGATGATTGTATGTACTTTATGATGTTTATACAATTAATGAGATAATGTTGATTCTATGTGATGTATGATTCTATATGATGTTAATCCTATATGATTATGAGATGCCATGTGATGTTATATATCTGATGAAGATGACATGTGATGCTATACAAATGTAATGTGATGCATGTATTTATAGTTGATTTGTACATGAAATGCTTATGATATGCACTATTAAATGATGATTATTGTCTATTATGCCATGATGATCTAAATGTGAAAGATGCCTATATGTATGTATGTTTCTAACATGTATGTTGATGCAGGATGATGTATAATATTTTGTGTCACAGGACTTCATCATAATGCAATAAAGAAGAACTGTTAGTGCGGAAAGAAAGATCGACAAAGAATGAAAAGATAGAAAATAAATGTTAGTATTAGGAATCTTTGACATTTTTCTGTATCACACAAGGTATTGCACTTTATCATCATTGGGCGGGACTAGTAAAAATAGAGAAAAACACCAGGATATGACATAAATCAAGGTGTGCAAGGTCATCCACTTGCTAATAACAGACAGTCGTGGACAAGGATTGTCATTAACTTATACTAAGGACACAAGTTGCCCCAGTCTTTTTGTCAGGACAAACCAGATACACAAACAAAAGAAAAAGATGGGTCATGAGACATCATCGCTCCTCTAAATCCTTCATGGGACATCCTTGAGGAAACTAGTAACATGACTCAAAATCAAATTGAAAAGACAGTCGACAAATAGCAGTCAAAGAAAGTAGAATCCTGATACATCGTTGCTTCTCTAAATCCTTCATGGGACATCCTTGAGAAAGCTAGTAACACGAATCCCAGTCATCAATTCAAGATAAATGATAAGATAAACAAGCCATAAAGTCAATAAGCTAATGAAAATATTTTCCAAAACATGATTTGTTTGTTTGATTTGTTGATTGGTAGAGCCTGATTTTAGGAGATACACATACTGAATAAGACTATGAGTCTGGTTTCGATGTTATGACTATCTGTATAAGGCATGACAAAACCTGGTTTTAGAAAGTCATGTATCGTATAAGACATTGAGTCAGATGCCATTGATGTGATAACCTATGTAAGGCTATGTTTGATTGATTGACCTTGTCGATTATGCAGGAAGGACTCATCCTGTATAAGACATAGGTTGATTGTTTTGATAACGTCTATTTCCAAGAAGGACACATCCTATAGCAGACTGTGGGTGATTCATTTTGATTATTTTGTTTGGCAAGGTGTTTGATTTGACTCAGAGATATTGCTGACTTGTTCACCAGATTGATGCATGACTTGATATGATGTGTGGACAATTGACTGTGTGTGACGACAAACCCTAAAGCACTGACCTAGTGCGGCCTCAGGGGCTCATCGTGTGATGGCCTTGCCTACATTGTACATGTAGAGACCTCGTAGTTCAACTTGACTTGACTGACAAGACTAACTGCAAATAGAAGACGTGTGTGAAAGTGAATGTGACGAACCCTAATGGACTGACCTAGTGTGGCCTCGGGGGCTCATTGATTGATGGCCTTGCCTATGTTGTACACGCAGAGACCTCATAGTTCGACACAACCAATGACCTTGTCATATAGACAAATGGATTGACTCATAAATTTATATAGACAAACCTAAATAGACTAACCTAATGCTTTGGGGGCACATCGACAGATGGCCTTGCCTATGTCCAGTCACAGAGGCAACGTAGTTCGACAAACGATAAAGACTGACACGCGCGACTGACTTTGACTCTGTTTTTTTTGGATTTTGAAGTTTTTTTGATGTTTTTGTGTTTTCTCAGGTCTTTTTGCGATGTTTGTGGATTGTCCATGGTTTTACGTCTTCAACACAACCAATGTAAGAACCAATATGACACATCTCAAGTGTTTGCCCCCAGTCGAGTATAAGACCAACTGACTATGAATAGGGTAAAATGAGGGATATGAAATGCTCTTGATGTCAATCATTCCAAGTTATGGGAAGGACTACCACTTATTATGAATGGTATATACAAGCGATGGATAGGGTAGTGGACTATGTACAAGAATAAGGACTATGTATAGGGTAGTGGACTAAGTACAGGGAAGTGGTCTATGTATAGGGTAGTGGACTATGTACAGAGATAGGTAGTATGTACAGGGATAAGGGACTATGTACAATGAAGTGTACTATGTACAGTGATAAGGACTATGTACAGGGTAGGTATATATATAATGATGTGGTGTATGTACAAGATAGATTAGAATAATAGTAGACAAAGGAGTAGAGTTGAGTACACATGGCGCCTATTTGCCAGGTTTTCACCAAGGTGCCTATCCAAAGCACCACCGAAGTGGTTTTCACCATTGGATGAATGATTTGTCTTTACTATTTTCCATATTAACTATTTTTTTGGTGTTAGCAAGATGCATGTTTGCCAGGTTTTCACCTTGATAACGATTTTTTTGATTTTTTGATTTTTGATTTTTTAAATAAGACAAAGGCTCCCAGAAGCTATGCATAGAACTTCTTCAGATGCATACTATTGATTGGTGAGGACAATGGTTCACCTTCAGGAGTAGAGAGTTGGTACACTCCTGATCCAAAATCTTATGTAACAACATAAGGTCCTAACCAATTAGGTTCAAACTTTCCTGGTTTGTCTCTTTCTACTTGATTCTTTGGGTTTTCCATTAAAACCAGGTCACCAATGTCAAAGTTTCTATTCAAGACCCTCCTGTTATAGCTACGACGAAGGCGATTCTGATATGCTTGAAGATGGTCTAGTTCCTTCTGTCTTCGTTCATCTAAAAATTCTAGCTCATGGAGTCTTGACACTCGGTACTCTTCATCATCAATGTGGCCTTTCAGGGATACCCTTAGGGAAGGAATATTGACCTCAATAGGAAAAATGGCTTTAGACCCAAAGATAAGTGAATATGGGGTAGCACCAGTGGGAGTACAAATACTTGTATGATAAGCCCATAAGGCAGGGTTAAGCTATAAATGTCAGTCACGACCAGTATCATTGACAGTCTTCTTGAGAATTCTAATGATGGTCTTGTTAGATGCCTCCACTTGGCCGTTACCTTGGGGGTAGTATGGAGTGGAGAAGTGATGTTGGATATGAAATTGATCACACATATGACATACTTCTTGGTTCTTAAATGGGTGGCCATTATCAGTGATTATGGACTGAGGGACACCATACCGACAAATGATATAGTTCAAGATAAATCTAGAAATCTATGTGCCAGTAATATATGTCATAGGAATAGCTTCAATCCACTTCGTAAAGTACTCAGTGGTAGTGATAATGAACTTGTGTCCATTAGATGATGTGGGGTGGATCTTACCTATGAGGTCGAGTCCCCATTGGGCAAAGGGCCATGGTGACGTGATAGGACAGAGCTCCTGTGCTAGGGCATGTATCAAATCTCCATGAACTTGGCATTGGCAGCATTTTGTTACAAAGACATATGAATCTTTTTCCATAGTAGGCCAGTAATAACCTAGTCTCATAATATTTTTGGCTAAGGTAGGACCGCTAGAATGGGAACCACATATACCCTCATGCACCCCATGCAAGGTTGTTTGTGCTTCAGTAGAATCAAGACATCTCAATAGGGTATTATCTAAGGCGCATCTATATAGGGTGTCTCCAACGATGGTGTATTTGGCTAACTTGCAGAGGAATGTCCTACATTGGTTATTGGATAGGCCAATGGATATGACTTCGGCATGAAGGTAATCATAGATTTCTTTGTACCATGGGGAATCAGGATCAACAATGTCACACACCATTTCAGAATCTAGGATATCGTAGGCTGGGACAAAAAGTTGTTCGACCAAGAACTCAAACTTAGGCACGTTGTTAGGAATGTCAAGAAGTGATGCAATTATAGCCATAGTGTCTGCTGCCCTGTTTAAAACATGAGGTATCTGATGAAACTTGACTTTTTCAAAGTACTCTTTAAAGCTATCAGCCATGCACTTGTACGAAGCAAGCTTCTCATCCTTAGTCTCATATTCATCATTTACCTTTCTGATTACCAGTTGAGAATTGCCATATACCTGTAGGTTCTTGATTTTCCACTTGACTGCCATGCGTAAACCTATCACTAAAGCTTCATATTCCACCATGTTGTTAGTGCATGGAAATGCAATCCTGAATGACTTAGGGATGGAATCACCCTGCGGTGTGATAAACAGTATACCCGCTCCTGAACCATGATTTGTATGTGAGCCATCAAAGTATAGTTTCCATGTTATGTTTGTGTCAAATGTGAATATAAACTCATCCAGAAAGTCTGCAACTAATGGGTGATCTGCTTGTATGGGTGTGTCAGCTAACTGATCAGCAATTACCTATCCTTTAATAGCTTTTCTTTCTACATATTGGATATCATACTCACTAAGTATCATGACCCATTTGGCTAATCATCCTATTAATGATTCCTTGTTGAGAAGATATTTCAGAGGATCTATTTTAGCAATCAACATTGTTTGATGGCTTAGCATGTAGTGCCTTAGTTTTTGGGTAGCAAATACTACTGCAAGACAAGCACGTTCAATGTTACTATAGTTGAGCTCATAACCAACCAAAGTCTGATTGATATAATAGACTGCCCTTTCATGACCTTCATCGTCATTCTGTGCAAGTAATGCTCCAAGTGATGAATGTGTTGCTGTAATATAAAGAATCAATGGTTTTCCTTCAACAAGTGACATTAAAATAGGTGGTGTGAGTAAATATTCTTTAATCAGTTGAAAAGCCTCTCCACACTTAGCTGTCCATGCAAAGGGTACTCCTTTCTTAAGTAAATGTTGAAAAGGATGTGTCTTGTCTACTAGTTGCACTATAAATCTTCTGATAGATTGCAACCTTCCCTATAATGTCCTTAATTGACTGAGATTGGTGGGTGGTGGCATGTCCATGATTGCTTTCACCTTAGCAGGATCCACTTCAATGCCTCATCTTGAGATGATATAACCTAACAGTTTCCCTGACTTGACTCCAAACACACATTTCTTTGGATTAAGTCTCACTTTATACTTTTCTAGCCTCTAAAATATCTTGTCTAAAACATGTAAGTGTTCTGCCCTTGTCTTGGATTTTACAATAAGGTCATCGACATAATCCTCCATACAAGTGTGTACCAAATCATGAAAGATAGTAGTCATGGCACGTTGATAGGTTGCTCCTGCATTCTTGAGTCTGAAGGGCATAACATTCTAGTAATACGTTCCCCAAGGACAATTAAAAGTTGTCTTATGTTGATCTTCAGTTGCAATTCTAATCTGGTTATATCTTGAAAATCCATCCATAAGGGACAACATCTCATATCCTGCTGTCATGTCAACTATCATGTCTATGTTAGGCAAAGGGAAGTCATCCTTAGGACAAGCCTTGTTGATATCTCTAAAATCAATGCAGATGCAGATGCCCCTAGTTGGTTTACTAGCTGGTACAAGATTGGAAATCCAATCTACATAGTCGATAGATCTGATGAAACCAACGTCTAACAATTTCTTAAGTTCTGTCTTGACTAATAAAGCAATCTGTGGATGCATTTTTCTCAACTTTTGTTTCACTTGTTTGGCACCTGGTTGTAAAGGAAAATGGTGTAGAACAAGTTTAGGATCCAACCTTGGCATGTCTGCATATGACCAAGCAAAATTAATCTGTCTCTGTGCAAAGAAGTCATGGAACTCAGGCTTCTCTTCTGTTGTCAATGACGCTGAAAAATAAACCAGTCGAGGATTCTCTTTTGTGCCTATGTTGACCTCTACAGTTTCTTCAACAAGCATGGGTGAATTTTCCTGTGCAATGGGAAGAATGTTCAAACCTCCATCCTTGGGTGCCTCAGAGAGTTTTTCACCTTTGGATGCGTCCTTTCTTTTTACTTTTTCATTGTCTAAGGGTGCCTTTCGGTTTTCACCTAGAGACTCATCTTTTTGATTTTGTTTATTCTTTTTCGCATTTTTCTGACTGGAGGGTTGAACAGATTCCCCAAAATATGCTTTGTTTTCCAAGTCAATGGTAAAACCAACTTTATGATCCCTGTTAGGTATGCCTTCACATAATCCAAGGAACTCAACAATTGCTTCGTCATTCTCAAAAGTGTCTAAAACGGGTGTATCTTGTTGATCCCAATCGATGAGTTGGGGATAGACTAAGGGCATGTCATCGTCGGAGTTATCAAAGTCTAATGGGGTCAAGGTAAAGATTGAATTATTCATGTGGTTACAAAAGCCTTGTACCAAGTCCTTTTTGCTCTTGGGTTTGGGTCTAGGTGGATGAATAGGTGGGCCTAATGCCAAGGTTTGACAATCAAAAATAGGTGGCTCAGGTAGCCATGAGGTAGGATCAAGTGATTCCCAATAGTAGTGTTTAAACCAATCCTCTTTTGTCATTTTCTTTGGTGGATAAGAATTTAAAGGATTTGGTGAGGAACTTAACATCAAGTCAAGTTCTCCAAATAATTTGTCAAGGTCCATGGAAGAAGTAGAGGATAAGTAATCCCACTCATAATCATTAGAGTCAGGGGAGTTACAATGATTTTGGTCCAATGGTTCGTGAGATGTCTTAATATTTTCTGAAGCATGTACTTCCTCAAGTAAGGGTAATGGAGTATTAGGAACGCCAATCTGAATTAATTGAAACCCTAGCCCTACTCCTTTTGGCCACTGAGAAACAAATATTGGTTCAATTCTACCATCTTGGTTCAAACCTAAACCACTATGTCCATCATATCCTTTGCTTTGCATGATTTTGAAACCCTTCCCATATAGCCTTGTAGGAATATGAGCAAGTAAAAGGGGTTCTTGATTATCTTCCTTATACAGCCAGGAAGTGACATCTTCTTTATCTACAGCCTCTTTGCTTAATTCACCCCATTTAGTGAAAGTTGTTGTGGGGGGAACCTGTATAGTGATCATAGACTGTCCCCTACCTATTGTAGGAAAAACATATGACTTAGGAGGAACCAAATGGCTAACACAATAAGAAGTCTTCATGTAATACTCTCCACAACCCTTGTCTTGGATTTCAACCCTAGGAGTAGTAGGAAGTGAGGGTGAAACTGATGTTCGAGTGAGTGTGGATGGGTCAACATAAGAAGATGCATTAGATGATAAGGCCTCTTGGTTGACTGGCACTTGGTGTTGAGGGATCTCCTTTTAGATTGGTGCAATACTGGAAAGGATCGGAATCACCATCTATAGTTATTTCGGTGCCATTGTAAGGGAATTTAAGACACTGATGATATGTGGAAGGGACTACCTTCATGGCATGAATCCATGGTCTACCTAGCAAAAGGTTATAAGGGAGGGTGAGATCCAAGACCTGGAACTTTGTCTCCATCACGGCAGGACCAATTCTGATAGGAAGTGTTACCACCCCCTTTGATTTTCTTTCTTCATCATCATAAGCCTTAATGACAATACTCTTAGTGGTTTCTACACATGCTTTTGAAATACCTAATGCCTTAATTAGTTTTAAAGTGCATAGATTTAACCCTACTCCTTCATCTACCAAAACTTGTCTAACTTTGGTGTCATCAACAAGGACTTCTAGATGTAAAGGGTCATTGTGGTTCATCTTTTTTGTGGCATAGTCTTGTTCAGAGAACATGGCATGATGATTATTGGTCAAGTAGCCTACCATTTCCTGGAAACGATTGACATCAAGGTCATTAGGGACTGTGGTTTTCTGTAAAGCCTTATCGAGGATGGATCGATGCTCAGGAGAAATACGCAACAGTTCCAAGATTGAAATTTGGGCTGGGGTCTTCCCCAACTGGTCAAGTAGGTTATATTGTAACTTGGAAGGTTGTGATGTTTGCTGCGATGGAGGGCCTTGGATAGTGAACTTGGTATGATGAGTATTGACCGCACACTCAGGATTAGCATTGATAGTAATGGTGTTGATGTTTTGATCAGCAGCGTGAAGGCAATGAATGATTTTTCCGCTATCATAATCATGTTTGATACTCGCATAATTGGCCGACATATTGGTCTTAGTACTCGAACTGGGGATAGTTCCTTTCCCATGGTCATGTAGTGGGTCTGAAAAGACTTGATGATCAGTGTTGGATGTCTTTTGTTTTTGTCCACTAACCTCAATAATTCTCTTGTCAACAAGATCCTGTATGATATTCTTCAGTTGTCGACAGTTTTGTAGGTTATGCCCCTTAGTCCTATGATAATCACAAAAGGCATTGTCATCCCACCAAGCTGGTTTAAACTGTCCTGGATCGTATTGTCTTGGTTCCTGCAGCTGTATGAGGTTGTGTTGTAACAATTGTTTGAACACTGACTCAATGGGTTCCCCTAAGGGAGTGAACTCACATTTCTGAAATCTCCTTGGTTGTGGACGTTGAGTATTTTGGACCACGTTGGGAGGTTGATTGGCAGCAATAAGCGTGTTGGAAAAGTTATGAGGCCCTTGTAATGTGAGGAGGGGTCCTGCTTGCAATGTTTTAGCATCAACCACCCCATCATTTGTGACATTTTTATTGTGAGACCAAAATTTGTTTCTATGATCCATGGGGGTGTTTTGTACGATAGGGTTTCAATTGGGTGTTGTCATCTTGAGTTCACCCTTTTCAATGAGATCCTTCTCTATTATCACCCCTTTTTCCACTAGTTCCAAAAAAGATATACAACAATGTACCCTTAAGTTACTCCTGAGTTTTGGATGAAGGTTTTCTTGAAACATTGTAACCTTTTGTTTTTCGGGTATCTCGATAGGACACCTACTAGCAATAGTTCTCCATCTCTGGAAGAAAGCAATGAATGTTTCACCTTCATCTTGTGTTGTGTGGCACAAGGTTGCTATATTTATCTCATGGTCAATGTGGAAGGAGAATTGCTGCACAAATTTCTCAACTAGTTCTCCCCATGATCTAATGCCAGAATCTAGACCCGAAAACCATTCTAGTGCAACTCCTACAAGACTTCATGGAAATAGCCTCATAAGATACGTGGGGTCGTAAGCAACATCTATGCATATGGTAGAAAATTTCCTGATATGTTCTACTGGATTGCGTTTGCCATTGTACTTAGGAATATTCGGTATGACATATCCATGAGGGAAAGGTGTCATGTACAATGATCTATCAAAAGGGAATGGGCATATGTCCTTTGGTGAAAATGATTTCTTAGTTGACACCGACATGTTATCCATTTGCGTTTGTAATGTGTGCATTTGTTTTTGTAGGACATCAACTTGGGTCAAAGATGTGCTAGGAGGATTATGCGGATCCATGTATGTATTCTGAAATCCAAAATCTCGTGATGGGTTTTTATTGAACATTGGCATTTGAGGTGGATTCAGATTTGGAATGTTGGTAAATGTATTATGGTTTGGAATCGGCATAAATTGGTGTTGACCTAGGTTCTGTGTAAATGGATTCTGAGTACCACTCTGTGAAAAGGGATTCTGATTTGGAATCATGTGAAATAGTTTTGTCCTAGAATCTGTGTAGACGGATTCTGATTCAGAACCGATGTAAATTGGTTTTGACTTGGAATCTATGTGGACGGATTCTGACTACCAATCTGTGAAAAAGGATTCTAATTCAGAACCGATGTAAATTGGTTTTGACTGCTAGTCTGGAAGAGTGGATTTTGATTGCCATATTAGAAGGAAGGAATGCCCCCTATTTGTGTAATACTTGGTATAGTACTAGTGATTTGAACACTAGGTATGGCCATCGACTGTGGTAAGGTACCCATGATACTAGTAGTAGGTATGGTTGTTGATTGTGCACTTGTGACACCGACATAAGATGTATGGGCTGATGTTTTAGGTATTTTACTCCCACTAAAAGGAACAGAGGGAGTGGATGATGATGCCCCTACAATGAAATTAAATCCAGATGTCGTGCCAGACGTACCAAATGGGGAAGTATGGACTGTCGTACTTTGTGTAGATGTGCTAGATGGCATAGTTGTGCTTATCTGAGGTATAGTAGTACTAGCAGTCATAGTGTTTGTCCCTTGTGTAGGTTGAGTTTGTAAGGTGCTAATGTCAAATCTTGGATGTAAGGTAGTGCCTTCAGCTAGCAATTTGGCTAAATATCGTTGTTGGTCATTTACTAGGTACTCATCTACAAAAGAGGCAAATTCAGGGTCTTGTGCGGCAGCCTCAATGTCTTCTATTGTAACATGTCCTTGAGTGTTTCTAGTGGTGAATTTTTCTAATAGAGTCTTATGAGTTCTTGAAGAAAATGGATTGATGAACTCACTTGGGTTTGACATGTTTTCTCTCTCTCTTCTCTTAGACCTAGTTTCAACCATGTAAGACAAGCTCAATATGCGGGAAATGCAAGACTATATGTATGAACAATATGACCCTAATCTATGTTTTTGGGATTTTCTTATGCAAAATAAGGGATGTCCTAAGATGAAACTAGTCTAGAATCTAAAGGTGCAAAAGTCTAAGTAAGACCCTAAAGTGATCAGTTCTATAAACCCAAAGTGAAGGGACCAACTACCTAAAGTCAAACCAAGGTGTCAATTTAGTTAAGTCAAGGAACCAATGTAGGATGAAGATTAAAGACAAGTTGAGTTTCCTAACTAGACTGATGAGCTAGGAGGACTCTCTATAGGACAAAGTATTAAGATGATAGGACTGGGTTCAATGACAAATTTTGTTGACACTATGACTTTTCTAGAGTATAGATGGTGGACTACTCCTAAAGTTTGTAAAAGTGACCTTTCTAGAAGTCTGATGCAAGGTGATATGTACCCTAAGATGAAGCTAAACTCTAACTGAAGACAACTATGGCAATAACTAAATGACCCTAAAGGATGCAAAATTGAGCAAATCATTTCAGGTTTCTGTTCAAGGACTGTTTGTGTGAAGACATTTGAAACTAGTGCAAATGTAATGACTAGACAGTGACTGTGAATTTTGGTTTTCTGATAATCAGACAGATGCATTGTAGGATTAATAGATGTGGTTCAAGTTTAACAGCTGTGGTCCAAACTGATAGATGCGACTCAGAATTACCAGATGTGATTCTAACTGACAGATGCAACTTAGAATATAACGCATGCAGTGTTTCTAAAACAGATGCAAGCCAAACTAACAGATGCGACTCATAAATTACAAATATGACTCAAAACCTAACATATGTGACTCTAAAAATTAGATGCATGTTTCTGGTGAACACTTGTGACTCTCTGTGAATTTTTAGTGACATGAAATTTTAAACTGACTCTATTTTATGTGATCAAATTATGACAATCAAAGACAATCGTAAGACAAAGTGTTTTCAGTTTCAATTTTGGACTCAAAGAATGTTTAAAGTGATAATAGACATGCACATCCTAATAGGCCAAAGGCCTAGGGTTTGTATACTTGGTATAGCCCACCTATTACACCCTGTATTGGTGATGAACACCTTTCCTTCTCGAGAGCGGATAGCTTAGGAATTTGGTGGCATTGGCTCCCCTCCACGGCTCATTAACATCTTTCGAGCACACCAATTCTAAATTCTTTGGGCAATGACCTCCCAAGAACTGCTATCTCTACTCAAGGGGATCAATAGTGAGTATCTTCGAGCATGATACTATACCCTGCACTAATACCAAGCAACAGCCACAAATAGGTTGGTCTCTAAAACAAAAAGGTGTTTAATTCGAGCATTTCGTTCATGGGGTGTGATCCATATAGCGTGAGTCCCCTTTCAGACCCATCTCGTCGGAACCACACTCATGATTCTTGGGGTTTCCCCAATAACCCACTTTTATATACCGGCTAGAAGTCCCTCGGGTTCAGGGTGCTACCGGTCTGAGTCATCCTGGGGTGAGTACTTTTTCCCACTAGAACAGGCCCAAGTTCTAGAGTTGGTAACCGTTTCTCTTACACCCAAGATCACACGGATGCACAAGGGGAGAGGATACTTCTGTGTTCCAAGTCGTAAGGGTGACCAAACTTGTGCTTTCACACCAAACATAGTAGACACTTGTTAATTTTAATCCAAACGAAATATTTTCTACGCTACCAAACAATTGGTTTTAAATTTAACTAGGGTCTTCGACAAACATCCTACAAAAAAACTAATTAGTAATTTTCAATATTGTCTTCGTCAATCGTCTTGCAAAAAGCTTGTTAACTCCGAAAAGACCACACGCTGAAAATAAGATATCAATAACACAAAAATCAATTGAAAATTTTAGATTGCGGGAAACAAAAATAAAATTTTACCAGTCAATTGCGTCGTTCATTACCAGTCAAATGCATCGTTTATTTTTCAGTTGAGGCTCGGGAAATCACTTATGGTTTAGAAACTTCAATTGTGTCATTTTTCTATCAGATGCGGTTCAGAAAGTCAATTGCGGTGCAGAAAACTTCACATGCATCGTTCCGTGTGAAAAACCTATAAAAACGAAAATAAAATGTCTACGGATCCGTGAAGATGGTGTCTTCATGTTGGGTTCACAAAAATGTAATGCTGAAAATGAAAAGAGGTTTTTGCACAATAGACAACAGAAGAAGATTAGAAGCACACATGCATACAATACTAAATCTAAAATGCAAATTCATTCGTTAAGCAACAAAGAACATGGGAAAGTAAAAACGTAATTAAAACTAGAACAATCTCACCAATTCCAAATGTATTTCCATGATTCATCTCGATTGCCCTTCTCCATTTTGCTTGTGTAGTATAATTGCCCTCATATTTTCAAGTTCGTGCAAGTATAGCCTAAGATAGTGATTAGCAAAATATCGAAGATTCAAGATTGAGTGCTCTCAAAAGTCATAAGATTTCGCAAGAGATTGGAATGAAGAATGACAAATCAATTTATAGAAAATTGATTATTCGAACGATAGGTCAAGATTGAATGATTAACGGATGGTTGAGATTGACTGATTGGACATGCAATTAGATAACTAATAGTATTGACATGAGTGATTTGAATTAGAAATAGAATTAAAGATTAAATGAATGATTTAATCTTCAGTTCGGCATTCAAAAACATAAGAAATATCTTTGCATGACAAAGATGAAGACTAATTATAATGACTCTCTGTTCGAATGCACGCACAACATTTAATTAATTAAATAAGAATATTTAATTAATATGCATGTACACGCAAATGAGTTAGAACTAGATAATTGCATGATTTGACGAAGAGATTACTCGAGACAGCCACTCAGACATCGAATCCATAGTTAACTGAGTGATTAAAATAGATGTTGAGTCGAGTAAAAGTGAATACTTAGATAACTCACATAATTATGTAAAATATAGAAGAATGTGTTAAAATAGAATTAATGAATTAAATAATTCATTTAATTCAAGACTCGATATTCGAAGAATAATTAAATAAATAAGATTTATTTAATTAAATGATGAAAGGATTTAAATGAATAATTAAATAAAGAATTTATTTAATTATAGTTAAAATATGATAAAGAGTAAATTAAATAAGAATTTATTTAATTTGACAAGATGAATAAGGTTAATTAGTAAGATAATTAAATAAAAAGCGTTTATTTAATTAATCAGATAGAATAAAGAAAAGTGTGAATTAATTAAATAATTAAGATTATTTAATTAATAGAAGAATTAATAGAAGATGAATTAATTAAATAATTGACATTATTTAATCATAACCATGAAGAATACGAAATATGAAGAATATAGAAGTCGCAGGCTAAAAAACAGATTTCGGTGTCTACACTAGGTTTTGCTATAGTTTTCATGTACAAATAATGTTGCTAAATATGAGGCTTTACTACTTGGTTTGAAGTTAGCTTCCAAACATGAGATAAAATCATTAAAATCATTTGGGGATTTTGAATTAGTAGTTTCCCAAGTTAGGTCTAGGTTTATCACTAAGGGCACAAGATTGATACAATATAGAAATGAGGTATGGGATACTATTGAAGCATTCGATGCTTTTGGAATAGATTAGATAGAGAGAGGATAAAATATTAGATTAGATATACTAGCTAATAGTGTAGTCAAGCCAGATGATGTGACTTTTGATGTTGTCTCAATAATTTAGGTATAGACATGAATTGTAGTACTTGAAAAAATTTGCAATTGGCAAGTGTTTGAAGACAATAATGCCATTTTGAAGTTCTTGCACTACATTGACCAATATGAAAGTAAAAATATTAACTTTATTTCATATGTAGTGGAAGTTGATGGAAATGAGACATTGTTCAGTAATGAGGTAATTCAGTTGAAAACCAATAAAATTCCTAAGTGGTTAGTTTTGCATATGGTTTTGGGAGATTGTTTTTGGTTTCTATTGTTGTCATTGATGACAACTGGAGTCTTTAGTATGGTCCATAATTCAGAAATAGCTCATACCAGTAGGAAAAGTAGAAGACAATATTCTACTAGCAGGAAGTAGAAAGAACAAAGTATCTGGTTGGTAAGTTGGTCTAAATACTTTACTGAATCATTATTTTATTGTGTGGATCCCTAGGGAAGATATTCAAGCATGTATGTTACCTAATTGGTAAGTTTTACAATGTTGCATTGATTGGTGTACAAGTTTGGAGATTCAATAGAATGACTTATTGTTTATTTTCTCATTATGACCAACCTTGTGTATATAGCATGTATATAGCATGTCGTGGATGTATAAGGAGTAGTTTTTTAACTATTTATTGTGTTGGGAATTTTTATTTAGGTCCCTAATATAGTCTAGCCAACTTGTGTGGGTACACATTAATTCTAAGTGGTGATTTGGGTTGACATGTGGAAGTATATTATATTTTGTTTGAAAGTTGACATATAGAAATGAAATCCTTGTTAGTAGATATAAATATGAGATTTGTAATTCATTTTGTATATAATGTATGAAGCAATAAGAAGATGTGTGTGTGCGAAAAAGGGTAGAGTAGTTGTATGAGTGTACATCAGATCTTTTTATTAAATTTTTGCTTATGTAGTAGAAGGGGTTTTGTGTAAGCAAAGAAGAGCAAAGCAAAAGTGTGAATTGGATAGAAGGTCCATAATCCATTTTGTGTGCTTCATTGGAACTGAATCTAGGCATTTGGAGATGTTATTTTCTCAGTTCAAATTTTGTTGTATTCTCAAATATTTTGTAAGGTAGTGAGCCTTCCTTATTTTGAGCAGTGAGCTCTAGGTAGTGTGCCTGAATGCAAGTGCATTCCCTTTTGATCATACTTCTAATAAAGTATGCTTGTGGATTAATCTCCACCATGGTTTTTCCCTTAACAGGGTTTCCATTTAAAAATCTTGGTGTTATGGTGTTCACATTGTCTCTTTAATATGTTTTCATGTTTCCTTTTGTTTATATGTTGTGGATACTGTTAAAGTTTAATATTTCTATTGATATTTTTTATTTGAAATTCTAATATTGTTGAACATTGATTCACCCCCCTCCTCTCAGTGTTCCTAGTGTCTAACAATTGGTATTAGAGTAGGTTCCTCTTCTAAAGTTTAACAGATTTAGGTGGATCTTGGATTACAATGGATGTTGGTGATCCTCAACAATAACTTATGGTGGCACTTGATGATCTTGATCAATATAAAGCAGAGGTCATGGAGTTACAAGAAAATCTTGCGGTTGCCAAAAAATTCATTCAATCACTGAAGGATAGAATAATTGATTCAAGGGAAAAGTGGAAGGAACTATGTGGATAGTTGACACAAAAATAAAGTAGAGGTCCAAAAGATGTTTATTTGACTCAAACCTTAAAAGAAATAGCAAAAGAATGTGAAAAGCTTGCTAAGGACAATACTTCTCTAAAGATTGAAATGGAATCTATGGTGATGAAGTTAACCAAAGAGATTGAAGAGAGAAAAAAGAAGGAGGATAATCTGGCCCAGTCCTTGAAAAAAAATTCTAAGGAATGTAACATAGTTAATAGTGGATTCATTCAGTTGGAGATTTAACTACAACAATCTAGAAACAATGACCAAGAGCTTGAGAGATAGATAGTTATTCTTAGATATGAGCTTACTACTACAAATGAGTTTAAGGTGAAGTTTAGGATCAGTTATGCTAAGCTTGATGAGATGACTAAAGGACAAAAGAATATTAATGATAAGTGAGGTCTTGGCTATGTGAATGATGAGAGCTCTAGATCTGAAGAAAAGGTCCCTTAAAAGAAAACTTAGAAGAACAAATATAGAAGATATTTGGTAAGGATACACAATGCTCAGAAATTTAATTGATATTTCCTTGTTTGTAATAAATTTGGATATATGGATTCTCAGTGTAGAAGCAAGATAAATTTTGGCAATCCATCATTTTTTGGTCAATGTTTTAATTGCAAAAAGTTTGGTCATAAGTCATTAGAATGTATAAGTATGTATGTCAGCATAAGGAAATTTAAATGCTACACCTATGGAAGATTTGGACATGTTGGTAATCAATGAATATTAGGAGGAAATCAATGAAATGGATGGTATAGATAGAAAAATCTGGTGTGCTACAATTGTAACATATTTGGTAACATTGCACAATTTTGTAGGAACAAAAACATGGATAGGAGAGGTTTGGTGTATTAAGGAGGAAATTCATAGAAAGGTGACAAAGGAAAAGAAAAAGAATCCATGGAAGAGATAAGAGATCAGATGAAAAAATGTGGGTAAAGACGAATGGATCTGATGAATGTAATAAGGTTGTACCGGAAGCTCCGTCTGGTAATTCATCCAAATATTTTGTCCACTTGTGTATAGTTGGTACCAGATCATAGGAAGTTTTCAATAGGTATAGTATTCATCTTCAAATGTATCGGTGATCCTTTGTTCAGAAAGATGAAATATTTAAGGTCTGTAGATGTATTCTACTCTTGTTGTCTAAGAGTGTAGAGTAATCAAAAATCCTAGTAAAAAGCATTTAATGCAACAAGGAAGTTAGGTGTGCAAAGTTATCAAAGGGAATTTGGAAACCTCATTTGTCACCGTGGGTTGAAGGAGAATAGTTGGAGATCTTTTTCAATAAAATTTTGGAGTGAAAGTCAAATCAATAGCAAATTCTCTAGGTATTTTAGTTGCTTGTCAATTTCTTATTCAATGATTGGTAGAACCCTATTCGGTACAAAAAATGAAGAGAATCAAAGGAACAATAACTTTGAAGGAATATAGTAGTCCAAAGGTCAGGTATATAATAAATTTGTTGTCTTCTAACAAATTAAAGAAGCTTGGAGGTGTGAAATATAAGAATTTGGACATTTGGAATGAATTCCCTTATTTCATCAACATGGAGGTAGTCCAGTTTATCTTGAATGGATAGTATGGTGATATCCTTACTCTGGATAAATGCTATCAAGTTTCTAAGTATGCAATATAAAATCTAATGAGATTATGTAAAATTGGAGATGTCCTGAAAAAGAAATCAATTCAAAATGTTGAGGTTGAAGCCGTAACCAGTGTAAAAGGAGACTTGAGGGCTCTAATGATTTCAACAATCAAAGATCCATTAACAAAGTACATTGCATATGGAATTTTGTACAAAATTTTCTTAAGAAATAAGGAAGGTGCAACCTTTGTAGGCACAATCTACATTGTGCACAAAATGATAATGGAAGAAGAAGACTTTGATCTGTGTGGATTGTTGAAGGATCAATTGATGGAGAATGTGCAATTGATGAAGGATATATATTACTCTTTCAGGTTTGGTACCCTAGTTATATGCATTATGATTTATTTCTTGAATTGCTTACCTCAGAATGATAATGTGGTATGGAAGGAAAACATATCAATTTGTAAGAAAATTCTTGAGCATTTCAACACTTTTGAAAATGGTGAACAAGTTTATGAAAATTTCTTTAGAAAGTTGTTAGGAAAGTTTGGTGTAAGTGATATTCCTCTCCTGGTAAAGTAGTTTAAATTGGATCATCCTACGGTAAGGTGGTGAAAAAGAAGAAGAGAGAAAGAGAATTGGCTAGTGACACTCCTCTGACATCTAAATAAACAAAATTTGAGGGAAAAGGTAATGAGAAAATAGTTGTGGATGTAATTGATGAATATTTTGATTAATATACACCAAAGGTGAACTAGAACTAGTTGAACCGGATGTGATAATAGCAGAAGAAAGTGATGAAGAAGGTGCTTTATTCAAAGCAAAGATACTATAGATTTTTTCAGGAAGAATGTGGAATGCAAAAGATAGCTAACATATGGATAAATGAACCATCATATGAACATGAATTCATTAAGGAAACTCTAGGAAGATACTATGTAGAAAGTAACATTGAATTGGAAAGTTTGCATAATGAACTTCCAAAAGAATTGATTGAATACATCAGGGATGCTAAGGCCTCTATGCCTTAGGATAGAAAAGAGGACATAATCTCGCATTTGAAGATGTAGTTTAGGATATCTATCAAATAACTAAAAAATAAAATGAATGTACTAAGACAATGTTTTGACTTAGTGAATAAGATCTTCAATTATTGTCTTAGGTGGCCTCATGTGGTTGGTAAATACAAGGAAAAGTTGGAGAAAATTGAGAATGAATTGATAAAAATCGGTCAAGATTATAGTATTCTTTAGGACAAGGATGGAGAAGTTAAGAAGAAGGTTCATGAGTTGTAGGTTGAGCATGAAAAGGTTCACTTTTCCAGAAACATTCTTATGGATACTTTTTGGAAAGTGAAATATCAGACTAAATGCAAATTAGAGAAAATGGTTGAAGTTTTGAAGAAAGGAGAAAAGATGGAAGAAGCCATTACCAATCTTGAATCCCTTATCCAAGTCATCAATAGGACATAAAAAAAAATAGTTTAATAATAGACATTGGGATTATAGTGGACTCTTGGGAGGAATTTCTCCGAGTGATGAAAGATAGGTATAAAATAATTTTCTAAATTTAGCAACAATTGCAACCTTTTTGATCAATTGAGGGAGAGAATGCAGTGAGAGAGAGTGTAGTAAAAATAATAAGGGGGAGAGAAAATTAGTGGAAGTTTTTGTAGAAAATTAGTGAGAGAGAATGCAATGAAAAATGCATTGACATCCAAAGGGAAGCAATGTTTTGTTGTGTTTTGAAGCTTTGAGTTTTGGTTCTGACACTTAGTCATTTTTCACTAAGTGTTGCCATTAATTAAAAATGGGGAGATTGTTGGAATATGGATTTGGGAGATTGTTTTTGGTTTCTGGTGCTGTCATTGATGGAAACTGGAGTCTTTAGTATGGTCTGTAGTTCAAAAGTAGCTCTACCATTAGGAAAAGTAGAAGACAATATTCTACTAGTAGAAAGCAGAAAGAACGGAGTATATGATTGGTAAGTTGGTCTGAATACTTCACTAGATCCCTAGGGAAGCTTTTCAAGCATGTATGTTACCCGATTGGTAAATCTTACAATGTTGCATTGATCAGTGTATGAGTTTGGAGATTCAATAGAATGAATTATTGTTTATTTTCTCATTATAGCTAACCTTTTGTATATAGCATGTTGCGGATGTATAAGGAGTATTTGTTTCAACTATTTCTTGTGTTGGGAATTTTGATTTAGTTCCCTACTATATTCTAGCCAACTTGTGTGGGTATGAATTAATTCTAAGTGGTGATTTGAGCCAACATGTAGGAGGATATTATATTTTGTTTGAAAGCTAACATATAGAAATGAAATCCTTGTTAGTGGATATAAATATGAGATCGGTAATTGATTTTGTATATAATGTATGAAGAGGTGAGAAGGTGTGTGTGTGGAAAAAATGGGAGATTAGTTGTATGAGTGTACATTAGAAGATCTATTGAGTAAATTTTTTCTTGTGCAACAAAAGGGGTTTTGTGTAAGCATAGTAGAGTAGGGAAGAAGTGCAAATTGGATAGAAGGTATAAAATTTATTTTATGTTCTTCATTGGAACTGAATCTAGGAATTTGGAGATGTTATTTTCTCAGTTCAACTTTTGTTGTATTCTCAAATATTCTGTAAGGTAGTGATCCTTTCTTATTTTGAGTAGTGAGCTCTAGGCAGTGTGCCTGAATGCAAGTGCATTCTCTTTTGATCATAATTTTAATAGAGTATACTTGTGGATTAATCTCCACTAAGGTTTTTCCCCTAATAGGGTTTCCACATAAAAATCTTGGTATTATGGTGTTCATATTATCTCTTTAATGTGTTTGCATGCTTCCTTATGTTTATATGTTGTGGATACTATTAAAGTTTAATATTGTTGTTGATAGTTTTGATTTGAAAATTTGATATTATGGAACAATGATTCACCGCCCCCTCCAAGTGTTCCTAGTCTCCAACAAGTTGCACTCGAAATGGTATTTGATGGCCTATATAGAAAAAATGCTAATCAATCATCTACACACAAATAAGACCTAGAGGAGATAAATCTAGGAACAAAAATTCTCCTAAGAAGGTATATATTGGTAAAAAAATGAAGCCATATGTGAGGACTATGTTAATTTCCTTATTGAGAAAATAACGACATGTATTCACATGGTCGTATGATGATCTAAAGGCCTATAGGGAATATTTTTTCCAACATGAGATTCAATTGAAGCCTGATATGAAACCTTTTAGGAAAAAAAAAAGACCTATTAATCCAACCTTGAGACCTAAAATGCAAGAAGAGCTTGCTAAGCTGAGTGATGCAGGAATTATCAAACCTATAACGAATTTCTTATGGGTGTTCAATTTGGTTCCAGTTAGGAAAAAGAATGGTGACTTAAGAATGTGTGTGGATTTTGGGAACCTCAATGTCGCATCCTTGAAAGATAATTACCCCTTACCTAACATGGTAGAAATTTGAAAAAAGGTAACAAGTTGTGAACTTCTTTCTATGATGGATGGATTTTTAGGTTATAACATGGTTATGGTGAGGGAATCAGAGTACAAAAAAAACAACATTTACCACACCATGGGGTACCTATGTTTATGTGAGGATTCCTTTCAGCCTAATAAATGCTAGTGCCACCTTTCAAAGAGCCATGGATGTGGCTTTTTATGATTTCTTAGATATGTTTCTTGCTATCTACCAGGATGACCTCACTACTCATAGTAAGAAGGGGAATCATTGTTCACATATTGAGAATTTTTTCATTAAAGCATTAGCATATAGTATTTCATTGAATCCCAAGAAATGTTCCTTTAGAGTCAAAGAAGGTAAGTTGCTAGGGCACATTGTCTCAAAAGATGGTATCAAGATTGACCTTGAAAGAGTAGCAGCTATAGAAAAAATTACACCACCAAAGAATGTTAAAGGGATTCAATCTTTCTTTGGGTAGATAAAATTTCTAAGGAGGTTTGTGACTAATTTTGTAGAGATAGTTAGGCCTATATCGAGGATGCTCAAAAAAGGAGAAAAGGTGATATGGTTAGATGAGCCTCTCAAAGCTTTTCAAGCCATTAAGGATACTATTAAAGTTGCACCTATCTTGAAAACTCTAGACTACTCTAATCCATTCTAATTGTTTACATTTGCCTCTTTTGATACTGTAGTGGGAGTTTTGTTACAAAAAAATGATGATGGTTTTGAACAACCAATTACCTTTTTCAACAATTGCAAGAAGCTGAACTCAAGTATGCCACCATTGAAAAGCAAGCTTATGCCTTAGTTAAGGCTATCAAAAATTTTAGAACATATTTGATCTATGCAACTATGGTGGCCTAAGTTCCAAGCGCAGCAGTCAAGGAAATTTTCACTCAACAAGAAACTATAGGTCATAAATGTAGGTAGAGTAGTAGAATCCAAGAGTTCAACATAGATCTTCAAATTACAAAGCTAGTAAGAGGCCAAGGTTTAGCCAAACTCATGGCTGAAACTAATCTAGAAGCCAATCAAATTAATGAAGTTGAATAGGAAAAAATTACTCCCATCTATGATATGCAAACTTGTGGCTAGTATAAAAGAATAGTTGAATATCTGTAGATCATGAAGTGCCTTGATGGCATGCCAAACAATGAGAAGAGAAATTTAAAATTTTAGGAAATTAGGTAAGTTATCATTGATGGTGAACTCTAGTGGAGAAGACAAGATGGTGTGCTACTCAGATGTGTAGATGGTGACCAAGTAGAAGATCTGTTAATTGAAATGCAAAAGGGTATGTGTGGAGGTCACTACATGGATAAGACTACTAAAAATAAGGTATTAAGAATAGTTTTTTTTATGGCCCACAATGTACAAAGATGCACATAGACTTGTGAAGAAGTGTGATGCCTATCAGAGGTTTATTGGTAAACTAAAGTTTTTCAGGTAACCTACCACTTAGGCTAGTATCAACACCAACCCCTTCCAATAATGGGGTATTAAATTTATTAGAGAAATGGTGGTGAAGTCTAGTTGAGGAAATGCCTAGATTTTGGTCGTAACTGACTATTTCATGAAGTGGGTTAAAGTTATCCCTAGCAAAAAGGCAACCAGTAAAGTTGTCATTGAATTCTTGATGAATATTATTTTGAGTAGGTTTGGTGTTCCTAATAGAATTGTCTCTGATAATGCTATGTTCTTTAGGTCTAAGTAATTTATTGATTTCTACAACCAACATGGCATAAATGTATCTTATTCGTCCCCATACCATCCCCAAGGGAGTGGAAAATTTGAGTCCAATAATAAGAGCCTTATGAAGATCATTAAACAAATGCTTGAGAAGAGTAAGAAATCTTGGGATACAAAATTATAATTGACACTATGGGCAGACAAAACCATAGTGAAGAAAGTCATTGGACAATCCCCTTTTAACTTAGTGTATGGGGTTGAAGCCAAAATACTGCACAATAATATGATGAAAATGTATAAATTTTTCTAGGAATATGATATTGATATCTATGATGAGATGAAAAATTGGATGGATGAGTTGACTGAGCTTGATGAGAAGATAAGAGAAGATCATAAGAGAAATGAGAGGTTATAGCTTCAATTCAAGCACTTGTATGAAAAAAGGGCTATTCAGAGGAAGTTTGAAGTAGGTTGTATGGTCTTGATGTGGAACACAAGGCTGGAGGACAAAGAAAAGCACAAAAAGTTTGACCCCCTATGGCTTGGGCCTTATTTTATTGCAGACACTCATAGGGAAGATTCTTACATTCTACAATCACTAATAGGTGAACTTTTGGAACTTCTAGTACATGGATAGTTCCTAAAACCCTATTTCTCCTAACATAGGTTATATCTTCATGCACATTGTATAGTCCTATAAATTATGTACATATGGTTTGGTGTGTTTTTTTTATATTGCATCTGCTTGCCTTGTCTAGGTGAGATCCTAGTTTTTTTTAGTCCCCTTGTGTTTGGTCTGCATCACCAAGAAATCTATTTCTCACCATACCCGCCAAGGGTATGCGTCCCTGAGCATGAGCCACTAATGGAGTCCCCAAAATTTTCAGCATTTAGAAGCCCTTTTGAGCTCAATAATATCATGTCACAAGTTTCCCATAGGTAGGGTTTAAGGTTTTTCTTATGTAGCATTGTTTTTAAATGCTTCACTTACAAACTTTAGGCATTTTAATTTTGTATTGATTTTCCCTACGTAGTTATCAGTTGTTTAAGTTTCCTTTTGATCCATTTCTACACATCCCTTATCAACCCCTTTGTTTAGGTTACCTGGTCACCTTCAAATGTGAAGCGTTTAATTTTCCCAATGTCAAGCTTTAATATTTTTCTCATAAATGACTTAAGTCTAAGTCATCGGTCTTCAAGGGTAAAATGTTGTTGGCCTAGTCATGGCCCTCTTTTATAATTGACTTTGTCTCATGTGGAGGATTGATAATCACTAGATCATGGGATTTAATCTGAGTTGTTCCCTATTGGATCGTGTATCCCAAATGATGATACTTTAATTTTTGTATGGTTAATGAGATGCTAACATGTGTTTAACCATGGGTACCAACCCCACCATCAATTTTCATTCCAATTCTCAAAGTTTTAAGATCAACAATGATTATTAAGAGGGAAGAGTTGATGGTTTCCATTCCCCACCATCTTGCAAAGGGAAGATGAATTTTTTTTAAAAGCTATGAGGTCCATGAGAAGTCACCATGTATGTCCTACTACTACTAGCATGTGGATCCCACAAGTACATGAAAGAAGATCTGATTGGAGAATTTCTATTTGCCAATTTGTCCAAGCTGGAACAACGATGAAATTCAAATGTGATTGACTCAATTTGAGTCATCCAACATGGCCATCTTAGCTAAAGATAAATGGTACACATTCAAAATTACAAGTAAACCCATTGTAATTATTGTGCTTCACACTAGTGAGCAATAATGGCATTGGTGACTCATAAATCTACTTAATTTCCCTCAAAATATATGAATATGGTCAGTTCTTGCATAATTGGGATTTGAAGACATGTTGGGAGCAATATGAAAAATTGAAAGAAGTGACTTGTAGAGTTCATCTTGACCGCCATTAGTTTTATTGCGATTGAAATTTGTAAGTATGATAAATGCAGTTTTATGCTTTATTCTAGTCTTTCTAAATTAGGGTTGGTTTTCAATTTGCTTTCAGTGAATGTGCTTTATTGTTTTGCTTTAATTGCTTGAAATTAGGATTAATTTCATCTTTAAAAGATGTAGTCTCCTAAAAAAAAATTGAGTTAGCATTCACATTGAGTTTTAGGCCTAAATTAGGAGGTTGGTAGTTGAAACCTTTCTCATTAAAATCATTGTCTACTCAAAATTCATGGCTCCCAAGGTAAAAAGTGCTGCCCCTTTTGACCTAGTCCAAAATGTTCTCCTAGGATGTAATTGACTTGTTACCCTCCTCTACAAATAAGAAACCAAAAGGAACGGTGTTGTTCTATGGCCCTCCTGTTAAAGAGGGAGCAATGGATAAACAATGATTCATAAAGGATGTTGAGTTGCCTTATACAGGATGGGAGCTCTTTCAACATTGGTTTAGGAATAGGAACCTTGGAGCCACTCTCTATAATTCCTGGAGGTTAGATATGGGAAAATTAGTTGTTCTCAATGTGTACATGGATGTGGATCTTCTCAAAGATATTGCCTCAAGGTATGATCCAGTTTATAGGGTTGTCAGGACATTTTATGGGAGGGATATGGTAAAGATAACTAGGAAAGAAATTGAAGATGATTTTGATTTGTAGGAGTGGAGTCACGATTTGGTCCATCTTGATATGGATGATATCAGGAAGGAACACAACAATACCAAGATATTCATCAGGAAAAAGTTGTTTCCCTTGCATATGTTGTAACTAGTACCGAGAAGCATAGAAAGAAAATCAAAAATGGTGAGAAGGATCTTGAGCCTTTCCAAATGAGCTATTTTGTGAGCTATTTCAAGAAAAATGTATAGTCTTTGTTCCAAATCATTGGTTTTTCTCCACCAGACACATTGCAAAAAAATATAGCTATTTGGCAACACATCTACAGTACCCAACTTATAACATAGTCTATGATTATGCCACTTATCTAGGAAAACATATCCACAAAGGTTTAGTTGAGCTGAAGGAAGGGAAAAAAAAAGTGAAATTATGGTGGTATTCACTATTAATGCATATGTTCTTGCATAAAGGTTTTTGAGAAGTATATAACTTTTAAAAGGAAGGTAGAAGGTATCGATTTTCTTATTCAATGTTGGACCTAGGTTCTAGAAAAGGATGATCTGAGGCATAATTATGTGATGCGTCAAAATGATTTTGCATCAAGAATAAGGAGATCCTTGATCTATGAACCACCAATAATTCCTAAAGAAATTCATGAGTTCTTGAGACCTATGGAGATGAGGCCAGACTTGAATTTGAGTCACAATTGGGGAGACTTGATTTTATACCCTAATAAAAAAAAATCAAAGTATATGGAAATGGTCTAGATCCATATGTTTTCCCAAGAGATGTGAAACTAAGGATAGGGTTTCTTGAAATAATGAGACAGTTGGGAGATTCACAAACAATACACTTTCCTGATACAACAAGGAAAGGTTCATTCTTTCTAGAGTGGACAACGTTTGTTGATGATGTTCTAGTGAAAGGGGCATGGAAGCATTTGGTACATTTTATAGTTCCTTAGAATTTTGAAACTATTTTCCCAAGGAGTCATGATCCTGAAGGATTTATCACCAAATTGAAAACAGATAAGAGGCTGGGTAATTTTGTACTTATCTTTGATTATCCTAAAGATTTCATCAGGAACATTTTTAGCTTTCAAGAGCAGGATGAAAGGAAAGATAAGGACCTTGCTCATAAGAAGATGTTAGAAGAAAAATGGAAGTAGGATCCCAATCATAATCCTTTGCCAAATATACCTAATGAATTTAGTTGGGCCATGTATGTTATGAATAACTTTGAAAATATAGTTGGTATATTGAGGGAGCAACATGAGGTTACATACAAAGGAAAAGAAAGAGTGGTTGAAGAAGAAACCACTGTAACATTGGAGAAAATTCCTACTTACCAACTACCTAAGAAACTAAGAATCTACTCCAAGAAGAAGAAAGAAATGGATGAAGAATAAACCTTGTCGATCCCTATCACTTTTGAGGGATAAAATGAAGCTTCTGTAGAGAGTGCAATGCCACCACCTCCAGGTTGGGTTCCTCCATCTATAATCAACCTTGATTCACCCCCAAGAATTTTTTCTCCATTGGAGTAGACACCTCTTAAGAAACAAAGGACTGAGGCAAGAGGAGTGGTTGAATATTTTGATAGAGACAAAGATTATATATTTATCACTCCTAAGGATATGCAACAAGGAATGCCTCCCCTGTGGGGAAAATTGCATCAAGTTTAGGACAAAGCATTCTCAGGCTGGGAAAAATAAACTTAATTGGTCTAAATAGTGTAGATGACCAAAGGATTGAAGCTTGTAAGGAGTTTATGAAAGATGAATGCTTTATTGAAACATCTACATTTACAAATTTCTAGTGGAGATCCAAAGCTCCAAAAAATGCAAAGAAAGTGGCTACTAAAAGGAGTTTACATCTAGAGTTAATTGAAACTGTCATTAAGGCCAATGTGAGGAGTGTTACAAAAAATGAATTTCAAAAGATTAATGCCTAGGATGGTAGAGAGCTTGTAAAGAAGTGTTGTGTGTTGCTTCTGCCAAAAGGGGATATTGTTGATGCTATAGTCCTAGATGCTATAAGAAGGGCTAAAAGGCCTCTAGTGAAAAAAAAAGAGGAATTGGATATGGCACTTAGGGGGTTTTCATTTAGTGAAGACTGTGATGCACTAGCAATCTAGTCATTATCCATGGAGTACAAGAAACTAGTACTTGTTGAATCATCAAATGTAAGTGGGAAATTACTTGTGAGAAGAGTGGTTGATACCCCTGTAGCTCACATGGAAATTAATGTTGCTAGATTCACTAAAGAAACTATGAAAAACTTCACACTCAAAAGGGATGACTTCAAGAACAAGTACCATGAGTTACTCAATGAATATGATAGAAGTCAACAAAAGGTAGTTGTACTAGAGACAAAATTGGCATTGTATAACCAAAGGGAAGAAATGCAGAGAGATCAAGTACATGCCAGCTCAAGTCACCATCTCCATCTTCTCCAATGGAACCTTCTCAGTCTCCTCCTCGAGATCAATATTTGGAAATGGTTCCATATAATTTGGGACAAGAGCCACTTTTAGTGGAGGAACAAAGCAAATAAGGCCTCGGTTCATCCAACAAACCTACAATGGAACAACTTCTTTCACAAGTTGAAATATATAAGAAGTTGTTGGAACAAACATAAGACACAATGTATGAGAACATTTCAAATATTATTCATACTATCTTGAAGCATCTAAATATGAAGATCTATGCCAAATTGAATAGTGTGCATGACAATGATGATAAATACCCTAACATTCTTCCAACATATACATTTGTGTGTGAACTCAGTGAGCACAAGTTTTAGGGATATATAGCCCCACTGAAGTAGAAAATAAGAGAACTGAAGGCTCATTATGATTTGGCAGATTTGTCACTATTGCTATATTTTCAATGCACCAATAGTGAACTAAATCCATTACAAATGTGGAAAAGAGAGATGGGTGATGTTATTGCTTCCCAAGTGAATCAAATTTACAAAGAGGTTAACATCAATACCTTTAATGAAACTTTGGGAAAGTCGACATTTATTATTAGCTTTCGGGAAGATTTTGACAAGGAATCTGATTCTCTGATGACAAAGTATTCCCCATATAGGAAGAAGTTGGATGAAATCATCGATTTTAATTGACCATCTAATGAAGAATATGAAGAATGGGGAAGGGTATTAGTTGGTTGATTGGGTTTGTAAACATGGATGTGAAACATATAATTGGTCAAGTATTGTACAGGTCTAGCCTTAAAAGTTATGATGTATAAAATGTATTTTTCATAGGTAAATATTAGTTGTTGATGATGTGGAATGTTGACCGAGATGCCGATTCAATTTTTTTCTTTGCATCATTTTTTCATGTTGCTTGATGAGATGGACATGCTACAACATAGAAGACTATTCTTTTTGACATGTCCCTTTTGGGAAGGTGGTTTTGCTTCTTACAACAAATGTAAATAATCTTTGTCTCATGTGTATTCCCTCCAATTTGAAGAATGCAAATATAACTGAATTAGGGAATATGTTTTGTAGCTATCCAATTAGAATGTGACATGTGTACATTTGGCTTGAGGCTTTTTTTTTCTCCCTTATTTTATAACATGGAATTTAGGGCCATTTTTGTGGGTCTTTTATTGAATTCTCAAATCAAATTGTGAAAATTAAGAACATAGAGTGAATATGTTAAGTCCTAGTCTAGTGCTATGAGTCTAGATAGTAGATTTCATCAAATGTATGGTTCCTTAGCATACCTAAATTATAATGGAAATTTTCTGAGTCTATAGTCTCTCCATTTAGATATGTATTCAAATTATTAATGAAAATTATGATCAAATATCATTTCATTTATTTTCATCATTTTCTTACTTTGATATATGTTTTGGTTTTATCTTTGGTTCATAGAATGGGTTAAAATGCTTAAATCAACTCATAAATTCATGTGTAGGATGATTGGATCTAGTAAGTAGTCTTTAATTTTGGTTACCAAATCGTGAATTGCAAAGTAATATCAATGAGATCATGGGTGTTTAGAATTAACTATACCTTATATTTAAATTTTCTTAAACTCCTAGCCCATAGATAATGGCACTAATCCTAACCCCTTTACATCTTTCTTTTGGTTCCAGTTACTCAACTTGAGAACAATCTTTTTAACTAATCATTGATCCATCTTTAATTTGTTGTAATTTTTGTTGTCTCATATTCTCAACTTAAGATTCATAATTCATTAAAGGAAATGCCAACTTCTTCTCTAATTTCATATAATTAGTCATTGGTGAGAATATATCTGCTTGAATATGTAATGTATTTGTGAGTTGTGTGAAAGAATTGTATAATGTACATTATTGGACCACCCTCCTAGGTTTGGTAGAGCTTGAATTGTAGGAGATAAAGCAATTGGTGCTATATCTCATTCATTGTCCAATTATCTTACATGTATTCAAGAATTGAGTCTAGAAAACTCATAGGTATTTGGAAAGATCTGATTGGTTCTATGTCATAGAAAAATGGCATATTTTCATTTTCATCACCTTTTAGGTCTTGTTTCATGGTGTTTGATCTATTTTTATCTAATTTTATGATGTAACATGGCTTGAACATGCATATTTAGGTACCAAAATTCAAATAATGACATCTTGTGAAGGTGTTGTGAAGTGTTGTAAGAAATTCCTACACTCTTCCAGAATCTATTCATTATAATTAACTTAAAAATCACCCTTTCAGCACTAAACAAGTCCTATTTTGAAGTGTTGTAAAGTCTTGTGACAAGATTTCATGTTTTTCTAGGAATAACTTCACTATTCACCCCTTTCTTATGCTTTATTTGACCCCTTTATGCCCTTATATGCTTTAATTAAGTGCATTTTTTAATGTTAACTTGACAAACAACATTATATGCAAGATAACTCCTGTCACCCATTTTCAAGTCTTAGGTGGGACCCATTCACCATGGGTGGAAAATGAGTTCCCCTTGGCTCCAAATTCAAAATATTTGAATTTTTCTTTCTATTTTTTATTAAAAAACACTTGATGTTGGCCTATGATTAAGGCACAAGATTTTATAAATAAGTTATTTTCACCTCATTTTACATCCTCCAACATTCAAACATCATATTCAAGCATCTTACATCAAACCAAGTACTATTCAAGCATTTTGGAGCATCCATTGACACTACTTCAGATTTTCATCATCAAGGGATTGGTAAGTTGATAGAATTTTCATGTTGTTAGTTTATCATTCTCTTGCATTTCATTATTTCATTAAGGGTTTGACTACCAAAGTGGGATTTGACAAAGGTAGACCCCTATTTGCTAACCCTCAACCATTTTCCCCCTCTTTCATGTGTGTTTGTAGACTTTTGTATGCATATTTTACAAGAATTTAGGTGATTGAAGATTGGTCAAAAATTCAACTAGGTGCTTCAAATCAAATCAAGTCTATTTCAAACTTGGAAAAGGCTTTCTGTCTATTTCCTCCATAATTGACTTTGGCAACCAAACAATTAGAGATTTCTAGATCTATTGTTGCAAAGTCGTCTCCTAATTTTTTAGAATTTTGGAAGAGGATTGATTTGGCACCAGTGGTGAATAAGTCCCACCTTAAGATTGGAAATCTAGGTTTTGTCAGATTTCGGATCCTGATAGTCAGAAAGTCGCTTCCGACAGGTTTTCACTAGTAGCTAGACTAATTCACCACCCTAGGCGAATGAGTCCCATTGTTAAATTTTAGTAATTTCAGTCAACATTCACAACATTCTAGATTCATCAAATATTGCACAGGTGCACTCTATTTCATACTATTTCTTTCTATTTTAGTTCATTCTTTGCATATCATAGTGTGTTTTCCAACATAGTTTAAATCTTAGTTTTGAATTCATATTCCAGCTTTCTAAACCATTTAATTACATTAAGTTCACTTCATTTAGCTTATAAAATATCACACATAACATAATTTGAATGAACCCTTAGCATTTTTGGTCCTATCTCTCTCCTTTTAGGTGAAAAACCCTAGAAGAGCAAGATAAGTGCATTGGTGCCAAAAATTGATGGTTCATTTTGGTGAATTTGACTTTTTAACATCTCGCATTTCTAATTTCATTCACATATTACATCTTATTTTACATTTTCATCAACATTCAATTAGGATATTTTTTTGTTCTTGCATTCTAGTACTTTTCATATTGCATTAGTGAAAAATTCATTTAGATTTTATTTTTGTATTGCATCTCATTGAAAAAACTAAAAAATTTACATTTTTCATCCTTGATTGCATTATGTAGAGCATTAAAATCACATTATTTTTTTTGCAAAACACACAAAAATATCATACTGGGACTCATTCACCACCCTGGGTGAATCAATCCCTTTGCACTTTTTAAACAACACTTTTGGAATTTTTTTGGCATTTGTCTACATTTCTATTTTTTGTAGTTAGTTCTCAGTTACATTTACCAAAATTTCTATTATTTTTATTTAAGAGCTCCTATATTCCCTTGCATTTGCATTCACCCCATCCTTTGTGGTACTTGTATGATTGTTTGGTGCCCTGTTGATAATACTTTAATGAGAAGAAGTTCTAGATTCATGGCCTCCCATGATAGCACTTTCCTTGTGGACATTGGGATTTCACAAGGTCCTACTCCTAGTATGGACAGTGGTACATTAGGAACTGACAATAACACTTCTATTCCTTCACCTTACCATCCAATGAATGTTGACACCCAAAAAAACTCCCTCTCGCAAGAAAAGGTCATTAATATTCATGATGATTTTTCACATTTACAACAAGACTTGTCGCTTGAAAAAATTTCCACCACTACCATACTCGCCATTTAAAAACTTCATCGCTTAATTGAAAGTGATGATGGCTTGAAAGTTATGAATAAAATTGATGAGATTTACAATAAACATGCCTCATCTAATACTCAATACACAAACATTCCTATAAGCCAAGGAGGACCTCAAGTTCCTCACCCTTCAACCATAGTATCCATACCAACTTATACCAATCCACAAGTCCACACAATTGTGCACCAAGTTAATTATGGAGCTACTTCTATCCCAATTCCAACTAGCATTCCTACTTCTCTTGTGGCATTGCAAGTCGCCTTCACCATCTTCACACCCCTTAGTATTCTTTTCACTTCCCCTAGCATTGCTTACACTCAATCACCATTTTCTCTTCCACCTCAACCCACTTACCCCGATCCTATTCTTACACAACTCCTTCACACCATTTCTTCCATGCAACACCAGCTTTCCACCATCAGCCAAGGTGAAACTGCTCCACCCACATATCATGTCTATAGCAACCCTTTATATTTAGAAATCTTACGTATTCTGATGCCACAAGGGATAGAAAAGGCTTGGTTTCAGAAATACAAAGGAATAGGAGACCCTATCAACCATGTTAATGTTTATACAACTTTATGTAGTGATTTTTCTCTTGATGATAATTTGTTAGCCAAACTATTTCCAAGGACCTTGAAAGATATTACATTAGAGTCATTTTCCAACTTGCCTAATCATTCCTTTCATTCTTTCAATGAATTGGTGGATTCTTTCATAAGTCGCTTTCAAGTGCACATGACACCTAAAAAGACAATGGTTTACCTTATGTGATGTAGACAAAACACAAATGAAAAAGTAACTAATTTTATGTAATGATACCAATCCTTGTATGCTCAAATTGATGTTAAGATTCTTGATGCACATTTACAAAAGATGTTTATTGAAAACTTGCACACAAATCTTGAAGATAAACTAACCATGATGAAATTCCCTTCATTCATGCATTTATGCACAACCTTGTGTGAATACCATAACTCAATTTCAAGTTATGAATCAAAATACACTTCTAATTGAGCTAAAAAAATCAAACACAACAATCAAAACCAAAATCACATACAAAAAATTTTGCAAACCAAATAGAGGATTTTTATAGTTCAATCCACCTTCTCCATCACAACCAGAACCAACCCAACCAGTTTAAAATAAAGTGGCAACTATTAAAGAAACAGTTCCTTATACCTATGGGGACCCAAAGAGACAATTTACTCCCTTACCTAATACCCTACATAAAACAATGAACCAATTAATTCAACAACACATGCTCACTTTGCCACCCATTAGACTAGTTGATCCAAATCAGCCCTTACCACCCACCTTCAAACCTAAAGATTATTGTCATTTTCATCACCAAAATGGACATGACACTAAAAATTTCAAGTGTCTAAAACATTTTTTTGAAGACCTCATTGATTTAGGCAATTTGTCCATTGTGGGTGTTAATGATCAAGGAAATATGTCTGTTGCACCCCCTAACTAGAACTTACAAATTTTCACCAATCCCATGCCTAAACACACTTCATTTGTCAAGGCTAGGGAACCTTCAAACAATGATGTAATGATTGTTGATACACACAATGAACATCATGATATACCTCCACCTATTATTGAAGATAGTCCTATGGATAAACTTGTAGCTACGATATACATTATCCCTTGTAAGAACCAAACCACTAAATCTCTTGATATCACTTTTTCTACTAAAGAAAAACTACAAAAGCTTCCTGATGGTTCTCTCTACATAGCTGACAGAATCTATGATAATCCCACTAATGGGATATTAATAGATCCCACTTGTGGCAAGAATGTGATCACATAGGAGTTTCTAGTATTACATGAGCTATATCAAGATGCTTATAATAAACCAATTGCATGCATTAAAACACATACTGGTTTTGCATGCCCTATGATCAGATTGATTGTACTCCCCTTACAGATAGGACCTAAAACTTTGGATGTAACATTTTCAATTATTCCACAATTTGACCAATTTCATTTATGGCTAGGCCACCCTTGGCTTCGATCAATGAAAGTGGTCCCATCATTTATTCACAAGTGTTTTAAGTTTCCACATGGAAATGATATATTCAACATACACCATAGTGGCTTTAATCCCTTATCTTCCAAAGGTAATTTTTCATTACAAGTATTTTGGCCTAAACCCATGGAACCCATCACCCCTCAAAGGACTTCATTTTAATAGCTTATCAAAATTTTAAAGCCAAAAAGTTAGCCAAAGTGTCTCTTTGTAATGCATCCCTGTCCACTTCTAAACCTCCTATCATAGATGAAACCATGATTCAACCTAAGTCTGACATTGAGAAAACCATGCAACCTCTTGAACAACCACCCCTAGATACTTCCCCGTCATAGTTTAAATGACCAAGGGAAAAAGAAACAAATCCTAGCATGCCTCCTTATATTAAAAAAGTGTATAAAGAAAAAGAAAAAGTTCTTGATCCATCCTCCTCAGTTTCTTCTATTCTTCCCTCTTTGGAAGCAGAAGAACCTATTATGCCTCAATCTACTCTTATACCTCAAAAACTCCAAAAGAAAATTAAATAAAACTGTGGTGCTAGGGAGTGTAGGCATCATCATCGTCTCCTTGCTCATCAATCTCACATGGAAGAAATTAAAGAAAATCAAACTTATCCTTTGACAAAATTAATAGATGACCACCCTCCTCTTGATCTACAAAAGATAGTCTAGTGAAACAATCACAAAAATATGAACCAATCCAACAACCACAACTTTTGATACATCCATAAATCACCCTTCATCCTCCTATTGTCATTAATCTTGATGATGATGATGATGCGATGATAGAAAAAATAAATGATGAGGTGCATAATGACCTAAATTCTCTATTTTCATCTACAATGAGCTTATATGATAAATCCTATCAACCAAGTGAAGAACCCAGTATAAATCCTATTTCTACACTTGTAATTATTCCTTTGGATAGTCTAAAACCACCCTTGCATTACATTGAACATGATTAGGAGGTAGATGACGTGTTAGATGGTTGAGTTGCATTTACCTAACTAGCCTTTTTTTTTTTCTGTCATGTGTGTATCATGTTCCCTTATATCATGCATTTGATGTTCCCTCTCTTTGTACACTTCTTCTATTCATAACTCTATTCGTCTATTCGTTGTGCATTGTCTTTTTCACTTTTGTTTTGTGTTCTCCTTTTGGGGATGATGTAGAGCATAGAGACACCTTATGTCTCTTCCATGTTGACCCAAAAGATCCTTGTCTTTTTCACTTTTGTTTTGTATTCTCCTTTTAGGGATGATGCAAAGTGTAGAGACACCTTATGTCTCTTCCATGTTGACCCAAATAGTCCTTTTTCTTTTGTTTTGTATTTTCCTTTCAGAGATGATGCAAGGAATTGAGATTGTAATGTCTCCTTCATGTTGAACCAAAACCTTTTTCATTTTATTTTTTCTTTTTGTTTTCTTTATTTTTGCTTTTGTTTTCCTTTTGGGGACGATTCAAAGTGTTGAGACAACAATGTCTCTTCCATGTTGAATCGAAATCAACTTTCCTTTCCTTTGATTTTCGCTCTCTTTGTGTCATTCTTCCAGTTCTATGTGCCTTGGGGAATGATGACAATTTTTAGCTCTTTCATAAACACATTGTAACAACTAACATACTAACCCAAAATCCATAGATCCCTTATGTGTTTGGTGTGCTCTTTTCTAGGGGGCAACTCCCTCTCTTTGTTTTTCATTTTCCTTGACATGATGCAGCCTAAATTCAAAACATATGACTTGGAATAGGGATTTCCAAGTTGGCTTTCATGTCTTGTTTTCATTTTTCTTTTTCATTCCTTTTCTACTTTAAAGTAATTTCTCATAGAGTGGTGTGTAGAAATTTATTTAAAGTGGGGGGAATACATTACCATTAATTCATTTGCATTCTTGGTTCCTAGTGTAGCCTTGTCATTTATGTGATGTGTTCGTCACTTTGTAGATGACATTGGGTGTGATGTATTTCATAATTGTGATCTATCTCAACATATTACATTCCTCTTAGTGGCTTGATGTGATACAATGCATCCCCTAAGTTGTGAATATAATATTCTTTTATTGGTCCTATCTTGGAGATAGTAAACATAATGTTCCCTAAGTGACTGACATTGCATGAACTTAACAAGACTCCTTTTTTTTACATTTTACATTTTTGCATTTTTTTTACATTTTTCACCTTTTTCCACCTTGCATAGTGCAACTTGCATGACTGTGGTACCTTCTTTTTGTTCATGACATTTTTCTTTTTGGTTCCTTGTTAAAGTTATCAGGAGGCATACCTTTAATATGGTTGAGTAGGAAGCGCACCTAGTAGCATGAATTTTCCCCATAGCCACCTTTGTGTTTGTGAGTGCATACCAACTAGTGTATGTATCTTACCTTTTTGGGATTTCACACCCCATGGAAAACCAAAATTTTTGTGGCCCTAGAGTGAGTAAATTTGGGCCTTCTCACTTGGTGGATAGTTATGTGTTTTGTCACCCCAAAGTGAGTACACATTCTCTTTTTCAAACAATCAACCTAGATCTAATCCACAACAAGTTGGACTCACAATTGAAACTTCATCTTATTCATTTCAACACTTGTGTGTTCCTTTGTTCTTATGTTTAGTTTTCCATGGGATCTTCATCTTGGGGGCTTGATCATCCCTCTTGATCATTGCTATTACATCTTGCTAATGTAAGTACATTTTAACCCTCATCTCAATGTTCATGGCTACTTTAGTGTGAGTTTGAAGCAAGTTCATCTCTCACTAAAGTGGGGGCTAAATGTGCCATAGAAAAATTCCCCCTTTTCATTTTCATGGCCTTTTAGGTATTGATTCATGGTGTTTGATCTATTTTTCACTGATTTTATGATGTAACATGGATTGCACATGCATATTTAGGTACTAAAATTCAAATAATGATGCCTTGTGAAAGTTTTGTGAAGTGTTGTAAAACATTCCTACACTCTTCTAGACTTTATTCATTACACTTCACCTAAAAATCACCCTTTCATCACTAAACAAGTCCTATTTTGAAGTGTTGGAAAGTCTTGTAACAATATTTCATGTTTTTTCTAGCATAACTTCACCATTGACCCCTTTATGCCCTTATATGCTTTAATTAAGTGCATCTTTTAATGTTAATTCAACAAAAAAAATTAAATGAAAGTTCATTCTTGACACCCATTTTTAGGTCCTAGGTGGAACCCATTCACCATGGGTGGTGAATGAGTCCCCCTTGGATCCAAATTAAAAATATTTTAAATTTTCTTTCAGGTTTTTATTTAAAAAAACTTGATTTCGGCTTGTGATGAGGTATGAATAGGTTACTAAGGAACAAGATTGTATAAATAAGTAATTTCACCTCATTTACATCATCCAACATTCACACATCATATTCAAGCAATCTCAAGATTTGAGCATCTTGCAACATCAAATCAAGCACTATTCAAGAATTTTGGAGCATCCATTAACACTACTTCAGTTTTTCATCATCAATGGTTTGGTAAGTTGATAGCATTTGCATGTTTTTAGTTTATCATTCTCTTTCATTTCATTATTTCATTAAGGGTTTGATTACCAAAGTGGGGTTTGACAAAGGAAAATCCCTATTTGCTAACCCTCAACCATTTTCCCCCTCTTGCATGTGCGTTTGTAGACTTTTATGTGAAAATTTAAAAAGAATTTAGGTGATTGAAGATTGGTCAACAAGTAAACTAGGTGCTTAAAATCAAATCAAGTCTATTTCAATCTTGGGAAATGTTTTTTGTCTGTTTCTTACAAAATTGACTTTGGCAACTTGACAATAAGAGATTTCTAGATTTGGTGTTGTAGAGTTGTCTGTTGATTTTTTAGAATTTTTGGAGAGGACTAATTTTCAACCAATTACAAATAATTCCCACCTTAAGATTGAAAAATCTAGGTTTTGTCAGATTCTGAATCCTGATAGAAAGAAACTTGCTTTCAACAAATTTTCACCAGTAGCTAGACTAATTCACCACCCTAGGCGAATGAGTCCCACTATGAAATTTCAATTGTTTTAGTTAACATTCACAACATTCTAGATTCATCAAATATTTCCTAGGTGCATTTTTTTATCCTATTTCTTTCTATTCTGCATTATTTCATCTTTTAGTTCATTTATTGCATATCATAGTGTGTTTTCCAACATAGTTTAATCTTAGTTTTCCATTCATATTTTAGCTTTCTAAACCATTTAATTGCATTTATTTTACTTAATTTATCATAGAAAACATCACACATAATATAATTTGAATGAACCCTTAGCATGATTGGTCCTATCTCTCTCCTTTTAGGTGAAAAACCCTAGAAGAGCAAGATAAGTGCATTGGTACCAAAAATATATAGCTTAGGTTCATTGAAAACAATCAATAGGAAAATTGCAGGTCTAAATTCTCTTTTTTCATTATATTCACATGTTGATGATCCTATTCATTTTGCAGATGCAATTAAAGATTAAAAAATGGATAAATACAATGGATGAAGAAATTGATGCAATTGAAAATAATGAAACATGGGAGTTAGTGAGTCTTCCAAAAGGAAAAGAAGTTATAGGAGTAAAGTGGGTGTATAAAAAAAATGCAATGTAGAAGGAAGGATTGAAAGGAATAAAGAAGGATTGGTTGTCAAGGGATAAAAACAACAACTAGGTAGATACTATGATGAAGCATATGCTCTTGTTGCAATAATGGAAACATTAAAGGCAATCTTAGCAATAGCAGCTCAACACCAATGGAAGGTATATCAAATGGACATAAAGTCAACATTCTTAAATGAAGTGTTAAAAGAGAAAGTTAATATAGAGCAGTCACCTAGATATGAGATTCAAGTACAAGAAGACAAGGTCTATATGATAAAAAAAACACTTTATGGTTTGAAGCAAGCACCACATGCATGGTATAGTAGAATTGACACATATCTCTTGAGGAATGAATTTAGAAAAAGTGATGGAAAACCTACTCTCTTGATGAGGGCGCAGCCTAAAACATAGAAAATAACCCACAAACAAGAGAAATAATTTTATTATTCAGAAAATGAAGCTTCTTACATGCAGAGGATCTCAAATCCCCAAGTTCTACAACACATGCAAGTTATAGAAAGCTACAGAATAACCCTTTTGCAATATGCAAGCTTGTCCCCAAAAAAGCTGCCCAAAAATTAGAAACCCACCCCTAAATAGAGCTCCTCCTTAGTTTGGAGCCAAAACAAAATTCAAATTTGAGTTTAGGAGGTTTGGCGCTGAAAATTACAACTTGAAGTTCAAATTTCAAAAGAACATTTGCAATTGTATCTTCTAGAAAGTGCGCCAACTTCCCGGGGCCATAACTTTTGATCCGGGACTCCGATTCGTGAACCGTTTGAACCATTGGAAAGGTTTCAAAGTTAATAACACACTCAAAATCTGCTACACCAATTTTTGAAAGTTTCAAGGCTGTTTTGGGAACTCTTAGTGCCTCAAATCTAACTCGAAAGATTTTCAAGTGCAAATTTGGGAAACTAAAACTGCAATATCATTCAACCTAGGAATAGAAAATAAAAACTATAAATTAGGAATTTCATTATGATGAAAAGGGTATCCAAAAATGTAAAAACATCTAAAAATTAAGAAACTTGAAATTTAATTATTTTTGTGTGATGCAAGATTGCCCTTATACCACTAGATGCTCTTGCATCAAACACCCAGGGTAATTTGAGAAGTGACCCCATCACGTCTTAGATGGTTGAGGAAAACCCAACCAGTCAACTACTACCTTAGATAGCCAGGATGAATTTTTCATAGGCCTTCCTCTCCATTTCACTAGATATTCTTCATACTACCTATTTCTGGTACTCCTTCCCACATAAATATCCAAGATTGCTTCAATCTCCTCCCTTTCTAAAGTAGGTGCTGGAATGCCATACTGCCCTATTGTTAGTGCTTCCTTTGTTCCATCTTCATGATACTCTATCAAATCTAAAATGTTGAACATAGGGGAAATATTGATTCCATCAGGTAACTCTACCTCATATGCATTCCCCGAATCATGCTTCTTCAAAATCTTATAGAGACCAAATTTCTTCATCTTCAATTTTTTATATGTTCCCACGGGAAACCTTTCTTTCCTCAAGTGGACCATTACTTCATCACCAATTTGAAACTCCTTATTCCTCCTTTTCTGATCTGCCTTAGCCTTATATTGTATATCCATCTTATTAATGTGTTCTTATACCTTCTCATGTATATTCTTGACATGCTCTGCAAAATATTCGGCTTCAACACTTATTTTCTGCTCTTGGTCCATCTTCCTCAATTCTAGAGCTATTCTAGGGCTACCTCCATACACAATCTAGAATAGTGATCTACCAGTGCTTCTGTTGATAGAATTGTTGTAAGAAAATTCTCTATGGGGTAAGATCACATCCCATCCCTTGGGTTTATCCCCTACCAAACATCTCAGTAGGTTACCCAGACTCCTATTAACAACCTCTATCTACCCATTTGTTTGTGGATGGTGTGGAGAACTGAACTTTAGCTTCTTCCACAAGGTCCTCCAAAAGTACCCCATGAATTTGGTGTCACAATCTAAAACAATACTCTTTGGCAGACCATATAGCCTCACCACCTCTTTGAAGAACAAGTCAACAATGTGGACTGTATCATGGGTCTTTTGACATGGAATGAAATGTGTCATCTTCGAAAACCTATCAACCACCACAAAGGTTGAATAATTTCCTCATTGTGTCCTTGGCAAACCAAGAACAAAGTCCATACTTATATCCTCCCATGGCCTCTTTGGTACAAGTAAGGGTTGATATAAGCCTATATTCTAGCTCACTCCTTTAGCCATCTGACATACCCTGCAGATTTGTACAAACTTCTTCACATCTTGTGACAACTGTGGCCAATAATAATGCTCACTCATAATGGAAATAGTCTTATCCTGACTAAAATGTCCTACCATTCCTCCACTATGCTTCTCCTTTATCAAGTTCTCTATCATGGAACTCTGTGGGATACACAATTGACTTCCCTTAAATAACATGCCATCCTAGATTATGAAATCCAGCCACCTTGTCCTGTCCACTGTAATAGGTTCTTTGCAAGCTTTCCAAGCCTCTGAAAAATTAGGATCTTCTGCATACAGTGTCTTGAGTTCATTGAACCCAACCACTTCAATCTGCATCTTTGTCATCAATGTATGCCTCCTACTGAAGGCATCTGCAACCCTATTTGACCTCCCACTCCTACATTTCAAAACAAAGGTATAACTCTGCAAAAACTCTACCCATTTCATATGCCTCTGATTTAATTTTCCCTGACAATTTAGGTACTGCAAGGCCTGATGATCAGTATATAGAAAAAATTCCTTTGGCAACAAATAATGTCTCCATTTCTTTAATGCTTGAATTATTGCATAAATTTTTTGATCATATATCGAATACTTTCTCTTGGCATCATTTAAATTTTCAGTAAAATAGGAAATGGGCTTACCTTCTTGGCCCAACACTGCTCCAATGGCACAACCACTGGCATCACAATCCACTTGAAACACCTTGCTGAAATATGGGAGGGCTAGAATAGGTTACTCTATCACCTTCTGCTTCAACAGTTCAAAACTTTTTTCCTTTCTAGTACTCCACTTGAATTCTTTTCTATCCCTCTCATTGTTTCAGTCAGGGGTCCACAAATACTACTAAAGTTTCCAATGAAATTTCTATAAAAACTAGCCAAACCATGGAAAGATCTCACCTTGGTAGCAATTCTTGGGGTAGGCCATTCTAGAATAGCCTTCACCTTCTCTAGGTCCATCTTGAGATCTTCTACTGAGACAACAAACCCCAAGTACACCAACTCCCTCTTCACAAAACTACACTTCTTCAAATTAATCAATAGTTTCTCTTCTATTAACTTCTCAAAGGCTCTTTGAATATGCATCAGATGCTCATCCAACATCTTATTGAAAATCAAAATATCATCTAAATACACAATAACAAAAATTTCCAGAAATTCTTTTAGTACCTCATTCATGAGCCATATGAATGTGCTCGGTGCATTGGTTAGCCCAAAAGGTATGACTAACCACTCATACAGGCCATCTTTGGTCTTGAAGGTAGTCTTCCATTCATCTCCCTCTCAAATCCAGATCTGGTGATATCTACTCTTCAGATCAATCTTTGTGAAGTATTGAGCTCCACTCAAATAGTCCATCAGGTCATCCATCCTTGGCAGGGGGAATTTTTACTTGATTATTATCCTATTTATGGCTCAGGAATATGTACACATCCTCCACTCCCCATCCTTCATTGGTTTTAGTACTAC
This sequence comes from Sequoia sempervirens, assembly GCA_007258455.2. Classification (NCBI taxonomy): domain Eukaryota; kingdom Viridiplantae; phylum Streptophyta; class Pinopsida; order Cupressales; family Cupressaceae; genus Sequoia; species Sequoia sempervirens. Next base: position 26,493,472 of record VDFB02049217.1, read on the forward strand.
AGGTACTACACATGGACTCAAACTCTTCTGTACCAAACCCTTTCTCAACAACTCTTGAACTTGTCTATTCAACTCCTCATTTTTTGCTTGAGTCAAGTCAATCTAATGACTGATCTTCCTTATTGGTGGTAAACCCTCAGTTACATTATCAGAAACAATATCCTGAAACCCATCCAATATCCCAGAAACTTCTTTTGGAACCTTCTCACTATCCTCCATACTCACTCTAGGAATCAATGCATAACACACATGCTCATGCTTCATACCTTCTAAAAAAATTCTTCCATCTACATAACAAATTCTATGACTATTGCATACCTTTTCTTTGGTCTCCTTCAGGGGTTTCAACTTGTGACAAACCCCATCCTTTTTTAGGGAATAAGTGTTTGCATGGCCATCATGCATAGCTCGCCTATCGAACTACGATGGCCTCCCCAACAACATGTGACATGCATCCATGGGGATGATATCACAGAGTACCTCATCATGGTAGCTCCCGATCTTGAACTTTACTAGGCACTGCTCATTGACCAAAACTTTGTGGTCTTTCTACAACTAGGCAGTCTGATACAAATGTGGGTGCCTTTCCCTCTTTAGCTTCAACTTTGTGACTATCTCCTCTAACACTAGATTATCAGAGCTCCCACCGTCAATAATGACATCACAACATTTTCCTTAACACTTGCACCTTGTGCGAAACAAATTCTTGCTCTATTCTGGTTCCTTTTCCTTAGTCACTAGGGTTCTCCTAATCACTAGGGTTTCTACCCTTTCAGCATCATCTAAATGTTCAGATTGGGCCTTCTCATCTGCATGTGCAACCCTTCCATGACCTTATGTCCTTTTGTCTACCCTTCCTTGGTGTTGTGGAAGTTCATAGGCTCGATGCCCTTCTTCATCGCACTGGAAACACGTTCCTCTGAAACCACCTCTTCTAGATCCTTGTCCATATCTCCCTCATCCTCTACCTCTTTGGTCACCACTATTTTGATCACGAGGGTGATAGAAGTTGTCATTCCTTTGGCTTTGACTCATACCCACATCTTCACTTTTCTTTTCATCATCATTTCAGCTTCCTAAAGGTCTTCCACTGCCCCTTCTGCTTTGACCTCCTCATCCATTTTTCTTGCCATCAAATATTTTGTTTAGCTTCTCTTCCACCTTCATAGAAAATTGATACACATCCTCAATGGTGGTCATTCTGACTAGGCTTAACTCCTCCTGAATGCTCAGTTGTAACCCATTAAGATATTAGGCTACCTTCTCCTTATTGGCCTCTATGTGACCCATTCTGATGATTATCTTGTGAAAATCTTCAGTATATTCTTTCATAGATCTGCTTCCTTGCTTCAACCCTTGCAATTTCTTCAACATATCTAACTTGTAGTCCACTGGTACGAACTACTTATTTTCTCTACCATGTGATCCCATATGGTGATCTTTCCTTTTCCTCCTTGATTTCTTTCCAACTGGACCTCTTTCCACCAAATACTTGCATGGCCCTTCAACTTCATTTTTGCAAAATTAACCCGATCTAGGTCTTTTATTTCCTCATACTCAAAATATTCTTCTACCTCGTTGATCCAGTCGATCAACTCTTCTAGGTTCAAACTTCTAGAATGACTGGGGACTTTTGCTCTGGGTCTTTTCTCGATCTTCGAAATGACCCTTATTAGCCACATTAGGTCATGATCAATTTCTTCTTCTTCCTCTTCTACATTTGAACCTTCTTCCTCTTCTTCATCCTCACTTTCCTCCCTTGAGATTAACCCTCTTCTCAACTGCTCTTATAATCCATCAATCTGTCTCTTAAGGGCTGCTAGTGTATCTCTTCCACTAGCATTTCTGCCGCCTGGACTAACTCTGGCACCACCACGCCTACCAGGCATCACTCTTGGAGGCATCTTTTGTTGACCTCGACCCAAAACCATGGTCCTAATGTGAATTTCCTCATGATCGGCGATCTATCCACACACTCAAGAAAACCTCACTCTGATACCACTTGATGAGGGCACAGCCTAAGACAGAAAATAACCCACAAACAAGAGAAATGATTTTATTATTTAGAAAATGGAGCTTATTGCATGCAAAGGATCTCAAATACCCAAATTATACAACACATGCAAGTTACAGAAAGCTATAGAATAACCCTTTCCCAATATGTAAGTTTGTCCCCAAAAAGCTACCCAAAAATTAGAAACCCACCCCTAAATAGAGCTCATCCTTAGTTTGGAGCCAAAACAATATTCAAATTTGAGTTTAGGCAGTTTGGTGCCAAAAATTACAACTTAAAGTTCAAATTTCAAAAGAACATTTGCAATTGTATCTTCTAGAAAGTGCGTCAACTTCCCAGGGCCATAACTTTTGATCTGGGACTCCAATACACAAACCGTTTGAACCATTGGAAAGGTCTCGAAGTCAATAACGCACTTGAAATTGCTACACCAATTTTTGAAAGTTTCGGGGCCCTTATTGGAACTCTAAGTGCCTCAAATCTATCTCGAAAGATTTTCAAGTGCAAATTTGGGAAACTAAAACTGTAATATATTTCAACCTAGGAATAGAAAATAAAAACCGTAAATTGAAAATTTCATTACGACAAAAAGGGTATTGAAAACTATAAAAACATCTAAAAATCAAGAAACTTGAAATTTAACTATTTTTGGGTGATGCAAGATTTCCCTTACACTACTGGATGCTCCTGCATTAGACACCCAGAGTAATTTGAGAAGTGAGCCCATCACGTCTTAGATGGTTGAGGAAAACCCAACTAGTCAACCGCTGCCTTAGATAGCCAGGATGAATCTTCCATAGGCCTTCCTCTCCATTTCACCAGATATTCTTCATACTACCTATTTCTGGTACTCCTTCCCACACAAATATCCAAAATTTCTTTAATATCCTCCTTTTCTGAAGTAGGTGCTACAATGCCATACTACCCTATTTTTGGTGCTTCCTTCGTTCCACCTTCATGATACTCTGTCAAATCTGAAATGATGAACATAGGGGAAATGTTGATTCCATCAGGAAACTCTACCTCATATGCATTCCCTGAATCATGCTTCTTGAAAATCTTATAGGGACCAAATTTCTTCATCTTCAATTTGTTATAGGTTCCCACGGGAAACCTTTCTTTCTTCAAGTGGACCATTAGTTCATCGCCAATCTGAAACTCCTTATTCCTCCCTTTCTGATATGCCTTAGCCTTATATTGCATATTCATCTTATTAATGTGTTCTTGTACCTTCTCATGTATATTCTTGATGTGCTCTACAAAATCTTTGGCTTCAACACTTATTTTCTGCTCTTGGTCCATCTTCCTCAATTTTGGAGCTATTCTGGGGCTACCTCTATACACAATCTGGAATGGTGATCTACCAGTGCTTCTATTAACAGAATTGTTGTAAAAAAATTCTACCTTGGGTAAGATCAAGCCCCATCCCTTGGGTTTATCTCCTACCAAACATCTCAGTAGGTTACCCAGACTCCTGTTAACAACCTCTCTCTACCCATTTGTTTGTGGATGGTGTGCAGAACTGAACTTCAACTCTATCTTCAACTTCTTCCATAAGGTCCTCCAAAAGTACCCCATGAATTTGGTGTCATGATTTGAAACAATACCCTTTGGCAGACCATATAACCTCACCACCACTTTGAAGAACAAGTCAGCAATGTGGACTGCATCATGGGTCTTTTGACATGGAATGAAAGGTGCCATCTTTGAAAACCTATCAACAACCACAAAGACTGAATCATTCCCTCGTTGTGTCCTTGGAAAACCAAGAACAAAGTCCATACTTATATCCTTCCATGGCCTCTCTAGTGCAGATAAGGGCTGATATAAGCCTGTATTCTGGCTCACTCCTTTAGGCATTTGACATACCCTACAGATTTTTACAAACTTCTTCACATCCTGTGACAACTATGGCTAATAATAATGCTCATTGATAATGGTAATGGTTTTATCCCGACCAAAATTTTATGTCATTCCTCCACTATGCTTCTCCTTTATCAGGTTCTCCCTCATGGAACTCCTTGGGATACAAAATTGATTTTGCTTAAATAACATGCCATCCTAGATTATGAAATCTAGCCACCTTGTCCTGTCCACTATAACAAGTTCCTTGCAAGCTTTCCAAGCCTCTATAAAAGAAGGATCCTCTGCATACAGTGCCTTGAGTTCATTGAACCCAACCACTTCAATCTGCATCTTTGTCATCAATGTATGCCTCAGCCTTAAGGAATCTGCAACCCTATTTGATTTCCCACTCCTATGTTTCAAAACAAAGGTATAACTCTAAAAAAAATATACCCATTTCATATGCCTCTAATTTAATTTTTCCTAACTATTTAGGTACTACAAGGCCTGATGATTAGTATATAGAAAAAATTCTTTTGGAAACAAATAATGTCTCCATTTCTTTAATGCTTGAACTATTGCATAAAATTTATGATCATATACATAATACTTTCTCTTGGCATTATTTAAGTTTTCACTGAAATAGGCAATGGGCTTACCATCTTGGCTCAACACTGCTCCAATGGCAAAACCACTAGTATCACAATCCACCTGAAAACACCTTGTTGAAATCTGAGAGGGCTAGAATAGGTTGCTTTGTCACCTTCTTCAATAGTTCAAAACTTTTTCCGCTCGAGTGCTCCACTTGAATTCTTTTCTATCCCCTCTTATTGTTTTAGTCATGGGTCTACAAATACTACTGAAGTTTCTAATGAACTTTCTATAAAAACTAACCAAACCATGGAAAGATCTCACCTCGGTAGTAGTTCTTGGGGTAGGCCATTCTAGAATAGCCTTCACCTTCTTTGGGTCCATCTTGAGACCTTCTGCTGAGACAACAAAACCCAAGTACACTAACTCCCTCTTCACAAAACTGCACTTCTTTAGATTAATCAACATTTTCTCTTCTCTTAACTTCTCAAAGGCTCTCTGAATATGCATTAGATGTTCATTCAATGTCTTACTAAAAATTTAAATATCATCTAAATACACAATAAGAAAAATTCCTAAAAATTCTTTTAGTACCTCATTCATGAGCCGCATGAATGTGCTCAGTGCATTGGTTAGCCCAAAAGGCATGACTAACCACTCATATAGGCCCTCTTTGGTCTTGAAGGTAGTCTTCCATTCATCTCCCTCTCGAATTTGGATCTGATGATATCCACTCTTTAGATCAATCTTTGTGAAGTACTGAGCTGCACTCAAATAGTCCATCAGGTCATCCATCCTTGGCAGGGGAAATTTGTACTTGATTGTTATCTTGTTTATGGCTCAGGAATCTATACACATCCTCCACTCCCCATCCTTCTTTGGTGTTAGTACTGTAGGTACTACACATGGACTAAAAATCTCCTGTATCAAACCCTTTCTCAACAACTCTTGAACTTGTCTATTCAACTCCTCATTTTCTGCTGGAGTCATTCTATGAGCTACCTTATTTGGCAAACTAGCTCCAGGAATCAAGTCAATTTGATGACTGATCTCCTTATTGGTGGTAAACCCTCAGGTACATTCTTAGAAACAATATCCTGAAACTCATCCAACATCCCAGAAACTTCTTATGGAACCTTCTCACTATCCTCCTTACTCACTCTAGGAATCAATGTATAACACACACACTCATGCTTCATACCTTCAAAAAAAATTCTTCCATCTACATAACAAATTCTAGCACTACTGCATACCTTTTTTTCGGTTTCCTTCAGGGGTTTCAACTTGTGATGAACCCCATCCTTTGTCAAGGAATAAGTGGTTGCATGGCCATCATGTATAACTCACCTATCAAACTACCATGGCCTCCCCAACAACATGTGACATGCATCCATGGGGATGATATCATAGAGTACCTCATCATGGTAGCTCCCGATCTTGAACTTTACTAGGGACTACTCATTGACCAAAAATTTCTAGTCTTTCTGCAACCAGGCAATCCGATACAGATACAATTGTCTTTCCCTCTTTAGCTTCAACTTTGTGCCCATCTCCTCTGACACTAGATTATCGGTGCTCCCACTATCAATATTGACATCACAATATTTTCCTTCACACTTGCACCTTGTGCAAAACAAAATTTTCCTCTGTTCTGGTTCCTTTTCCTCAGTCACCAAGGCTCTCCTAATCACTAGGATTTCTCCCCTTTCAGCATCATCTAAATGTTCAGATTGGGCCTCCTCATCTGCATGTGCAACCCTTCCATGACCTTCTGGTCTTTTGTCTCCCCTTCCTTGGTGTTATGGACATTCATAGATTCGATGCCCTTCTTCACCACACTGGAAACACGTTCCTCTGAAACCACCTCTTTCAGATCCTTGTCCATATCTCCCTCATCCTCTACCTTTTTGGTCACCACTATTTTGATCACGAGGGTGGTAGAAGTTGTCATTCCTTTGGCATTAGATCATACCCACATCTTCACTTTTCTTTTCATCATCATTTTTGCTTCCTGAAGGTCTTCCACTGCTCCTTCCACTTTGACCTCCTTGTCTTTTTTTCTTGCCATCAAATCTTTTCTTCAACTTCTCTTCCACTTTTAGAGGAAACTAATAGACATCATCAATGGTGGTCATTCTGACTAGGCTTAACTCCTCTTGAATGCTCATTTGTAACCCATTAAGATATTGGGATACCTTCTCCTTATTGGCCTCTGTGTGACCTGTTATGATGATTATCTTGTGAAAATATTTAGTATATTCTTTCACAGAACTGCTTCCTTGCTTCATCCCTTTCAATTTCTTCAACAGATATAACTCGTAGTCCACTGGTATAAACTGCTTCTTTAGTTTCTCTACCATGCGATCCCATCTGGTGATCTTGCCTTATCCTCTTTGATTTCTTTCCAACTGGACCTCTTTCCACCAAATACTGGCATAGACCTTTAGCTTCATTTTCACAAACTTAACCTGATCTAGGTCTTCTATTTCCTCATACTCAAAATATTCTTCTGGCTCGTTGATCTGGTCGATCAACTCTTCTGGGTTTAGACTTCTGGAATAACTAGGGACTTTTGCTCTGGTTCTTTTCCTGATCTTCGAAATGGACCTTATTAGCTGCATTTAGTCTTGATCAATTTCTTCTTCTTCCTCTTCTACATTTGAACCTTCTTCCTCTCCTTCATCCTCACTTTCCTCCCTCAGGTTTAACCCTCTTCTCAACTACTCTTGTAATGCATTAGTTTGTCTTTGGTGAGCTACCAGTGCATCTCTTCCACCAACATTTCTTTTGCCTCGACCACCCCTAGCACCACCACGCCTACTAGGCATCACTCTTGGAGGCATCTTTCTTGACCTTGACCCACAACCATAGTCCTGGTGTGAACTGCCTCATGATTGACGATCTATCCACATGCTCAAGAAAACCTCGCTATGATACCACTTGATGAGGGCAAAGCACGAGACATAAAATAACCCACAAACAAAAGAAATAATTTTATTATTCAGAAAATGGAACTTCTTACATGCAGAGGATCTCAAATCCCCAAGTTTTACAACACATGCAAGTTATAGAAAGCTAGAGAATAACCCTTTCGTAATATGTGAGCTCGAAACCAAAAAGCCACCCAAAAATTAGAAACCCACCCCTAAATAGAGCTCCTCCTTAGTTTGGAGCCAAAACAACATTCAAATTTTAGTTTAGGCAGTTTGGTGCCAAAAATTATAACTTGAAGTTCAAATTTCAAAAGAACATTTGCAATTGTATCTTCTAGAAAGTGCACCAGCTTCCTGGGGCCATAACTTTTGATCTGGGACTCCGATTCACGAACCGTTTGAACCATTGGATAGGTCTCGAAGTCAATAACGCACTTTATATCCACTACACCTATTTTAGAAAGTTTTAGGGCTGTTTTAGAACTCTAGGTGCCTCAAATATAACTCGGTATATTTTCAGGTGCAAATCTCATAAACTAAAACTGTAATATGTTTCAACCCAAGAATAGAAAATAAAAACCATAAATTGAGAATTTCATTATGACAAAAAGGGCATCCAAAAATGTAAAATTATCTAAAAATTGAGAAACTTAAAATTTAACTATTTTTGGGTGATGCAAGATTTCCCTTACACCACTGGATGCTCCTACATTAGACACCTAGGGTAATTTGAGAAGTGATCCTGTCATGTCTCAGATGGTTGAGGAAAACCCAACTAGTCAACCGCTACCTTAGATAGCCATGATGAATCTTCCACACGCCTTCCTCCCCATTTCACCAGATATTCTTCATACTACCTATTTCTGATACTTCTTCCCACACGAATATCCAAGATTGCTTCAATCTCCTCCCTTTCTGAAGTAGGTGCTAGAATACCATACTACCCTAATGTTGGTGCTTCCTTCGTTCCACCTTGATGATAATCTATCAAATCTAAAATTTTGAACATAGAGGAAATATTGATTCCATCAGACAACTCTACCTCATATGCATTCCCTGAATCATGCTTCTTCAAAATCTTATAGGGACCAAATTTTTTCATCTTGAATTTGTTATAGGTTCCCATAAGAAACCTTTCCTTCCTCAAGTGGACCATTACTTCATCGCCAATCTAAAACTCCTTATTCCTCCTTTTCTTATCTGCCTTAGCCTTATAGTGCATATCCATCTTATTAATGTGTTCTCCTACCTTCTCATGTATATTCTTTATGTGCTCTAAAAAATCTTCGGCTTCAACACTTATTTTCTGCTTTTGGTCCATCTTTCTCAATTCTGGAGCTATTCTAGGGCTACCTCCATACACAATATGGAACGATGATCTACTAGTGCTTCTGTTGATAGAATTGTTGTAAGAAAATTATGCCTAGGGTACGATCAAGTCCCATCCCTTGGGTTTATCTCCTACCAAACATCTCAGTAGGTTACCCAGACTCCTGTTAACAACCTCTATCTATCCATCTATTTGTGGATGGTGTGCAGAACTGAACTTCAGCTCTATCTTCAACTTCTTCTACAAGGTCCTCCAAAAGTACCCCACGAATTTGGTGTCATGATCTGAAACAATACTCTTTGGCAGACCATGTAGCCTCACCACCTCTTTGAAGAACAAGTCAGCAATGTTGACTACATCATGGGTCTTCTAACATGGAATGAAATGTGCCATCTTCAAAAACCTATCAACCACCACAAAGACTGAATCATTCCCTCATTGTGTCCTTGACAAACCAAGAACAAAGTACATACTTATATACTCCCATGGACTCTTTGGTATAGGTAAGGGTTGATATAAGCCTGTATTTTGGCTCACTCCTTTAGCCATCTGACATACCCTGCAGATTTGTACAAACTTCTTCACATCCTGTGACAACTGAGCCCAATAATAATGCTCACTGATAATGGCAATGGTCTTATCCCAACTAAAATGTCCTACCATTCCTCCACTATGCTTCTCCTTTATCAGGTTCTCCCTGATGGAACTCATTGGGATACATAATTGACTTCCCTTAAATAACATGTCATCCTAGATTATGAAATCTAGCCACCTTGTCCTGTCCACTGCAATAGGTTCCTTGCAAGATTTCCAAGCCTTTGCAAAATTAGGATCTTCTGCATACAGTGTCTTGAGTTCATTGAACCCAACCACTTCAATCTACATCTTTGTCATCAATGTATTCCTCCTACTTAAGGCATCTTCAACCCTATTTGACTTCCCACTCCTATGTTTCAAAATAAAGGTATAACTCTACAAAAACTCTACACATTTCATATACCTCTAATTTAATTTTGAATAACTATTTAGGTACTACAATGCCTGATAATAACTATATAGAACAAATTCCTTTGGCAACAAATAATATCTTCATTTCTTTAATTCTTGAATTATTGCATAAAATTCTTGATCATATACAAAGTACTTTCTCTTGGCATCATTTAACTTTTCACTGAAATAGGCAATGGGCTTACCTTCTTCACTCAACACTGCTCCAATGACACAACCACTAGCATCACTATCCATCTGAAACACCTTGTTTAAATTTGGGAGGGATAGAATAGGATGCTCTGTCACCTTCTGCTTCAACAGTTCAATTTTTTTTGCCGCTCTAGTGCTCCACTTGAATTCTTTTCTATCCCCTCTCATTGTTTCAGTTAGGGGTCCACAAATACTACTTAAGTTTCTAATGAACTATCTATAAAAACTAGCCAAACCATGGAAAGATCTCACCTCGGTAGCAGTTCTTGGGGTAGGCCATTCCAAAATAGCCTTCACCTTCTCTGGGTCCATCTTGAGACCTTATGCGCAGACAACATACCCCAAGTACACTAACTCCCTCTTCACAAAATTGCACTTCTTTAGATTAATCAACAGTTTCTCTTCTCTTAACTTCTCAAAGGCTCTCTAAATATGCATCAGATGCTCATCCAATGTCTTACTGAAAATCAAAATATCATCTAAATACACAATAACAAAACTTACCAAAAATTCTTTTAGTACCTCGTTCATGAGCCACATGAATGTGCTCGGTGCATTGGTTACCCCAAAAGGCATGACTAACCACTCGTACAAGCCCTCTTTGGTCTTGAAGGCAGTCTTCCATTCATCTCCCTCTCGAATCTGGATCTAGTGATATCCACTCTTCAGATCAATCTTTGTGAAGTACTGAGCTCCACTCAAATAGTCCATCTGGTCATCCATCCTTGGAAAGGGAAATATGTACTTGATTGTTATCTTGTTTATTTCTCAGGAATCTGTACACATCCTTCACTCCCCATCCTTCTTTGGTGTTAATACTATAGGTACTGCACATGGACTAAAACTCTCCTATATCAAACCCTTTCTGAACAACTCTTGAACTTGTCTATTCAACTCCTCATTTCCTACTAGAGTCATTCTTTGAGCTACCTTATTTGGTAAATTGGCTCCAAAAATCAAGTCAATATGATGACTAATCTTCCTTATTGGTGGTAAACCCTTAGGTACATTCTCAGAAACAATATCCTGCAACTCATCCAACATCCCATAAACTTCTTCTGGAACCTTCTCACTATCCTCCTTACTCTAGGAATCAATGCATAACACACACGCTCAAACTTCATACCTTCTAAAAATTTTCTTCCATCTACATAACAAATTCAATGACTACTGCATACCTTTTCTTTGGTCTCCTTTAGGGGTTTCAACTTGTGATGAACCCCATCCTTTGTCAAGGAATAAGTGTTTGCATGGCCATCATGTATAGCTCACCTCTCGAACTACCACAGCCTCCCCAACAATATGTGACATGCATCCATGGGGATGATACCACGGAATACCTCATCATGGTAGCTCCCGATCTTGAACTTTACTAGGCACTACTCATTGACCAAAAATTTGTGGTCTTTCTACAACCAGGCAATTCGATACTGATGCGGGTGCCTTTCCCTCTTTAGCTTCAACTTTATGACCATGTCCTATAACACTAGATTATCGGTGCTCCCACCGTCAATAATGACATCACAACATTTTCCTTCACACTTGCACCTTGTGTGAAATAGATTCTTCCTCTGTTCTGGTTCCTTTTCCTCAATCACCAGGGCTCTCCTAATCACTAGGGTCTCTCCCTTTTTGGCATCATCTGAATGTTCAGATTCGGCCTTCTAATTTTCATGCACAACCCTTCCATGAATTTATGGCCTTTTGTCTACCCTTCCTTTGTGTTGTGGACATTCATAGGCTCGATGCCCTTTTTCACCATACTAGAAACACATTCCTCTAAAACCACCTCTTCTAGATCCTTGTCCATATCTCCTTCATCCTCTACCTCTTTGATCACCATTGTTTTCATCACGAGGGTAGTAGAAGTTGTCATTCCTTTGGCTTCAGCTCATACCCACATCTTCACTTTCTTTTCATCATCATTTCGGATTCTTGAAGGTCTTCCACTACCCCTTCCGCTTTGAGCTTCTCATCCTTTTTGTTTGCCATCAAATCTTTTGTTCAGCTTCTCTTCCACCTTTAGAGCAAACTGATACACATCCTCAATGGTGGTCATTCTAACTAGGCTTAACTCCTCCTGAATGCTCGGTCGTAACCCATTAAGATATCAGGCTACCTTCTCCTTATTGGCCTTTGTGTGACCCATTCTGATGGTTATCTTGTGAAAATCTTTAGTATATTCTTTCACATATCTACTTCCTTGTTTCAACCCTTGCAATTTCTTCAATAGATCTAACTTGTAGTCCACTGATATGAACTGCTTCTTCAGTTTCTCTACCATGTGATCCCATCTGGTGATCTTGTCTTTTCCTCTTTGATTTCTTTCTAACTGGACTTCTTTCCACCAAATAATGGCATAGCCCTTCAACTTCATTTTGATAAACTTAACTTGATCTGGGTCTTCTATTTCCTCATACTCAAAATATTCTTCTACCTCGTTGATCCAGTCGATCAACTCTTATGGGTTAAAACTTCTAGAATAACTAGAGATTTCTACTCTAGGTCTTTTCCTGATCTTCGAAATGACCCTTATTAGCCGCATTTGTTCTTGATCAATTTCTTCTTCTTCCTCTTCTACATTTGAACCTTCTTCCTCTCCTTCATCCTCACTTTCCTCCCTCGGGTTTAACCCTCTTCTCAACTGCTCTTGTAACACATCAATCTGTCTCTGGAGGGCTGTCAGTGCATCTCTTCCACTAGTATTTCTACTGCCTCAACCACCTCTGGCACCACCATGCCTACCAAGCATCACTCTTTGAGGCATATTTCTTGACCTTGACCCACAACCATTGTCCTGGTGCAAACTGCCTCACGATCGACAATCTATCCACACACTCAAGAAAACCTCACTCTAATACCACTTGATGGGGGCGTAGCCTAAGACATAGAAAATAACCCACAAACAAGAGAAATAATTTTATTATTTAGAAAATGGAGCTTCTTACATGCAGAGGATCTCAAATCCCCAAGTTCTACAACACATGCAAGTTACAAAAAGCTACAGAATAACCCTTTTGCAATATGCGAGCTTGTCCCCAAAAAGCTACCCAAAAATTAGAAACCCATCCCTAAATAGAGCTCCTCCTTAGTTTGGAGCCAAAACAACATTCAAATTTGAGTTTAGGCAGTTTGGCGCAGAAAATTACAACTTGAAGCTCAAATTTGAAAAGAACATTTGCAATTGTATCTTCTAGAAAGTGTGCCAACTTCCCGAGGCCATAAATTTTGATCTGGGACTGATTCGTGAACCATTTCAACTGTTGGAAAGGTCTCAAAGTCAATAACACACTTGAAATTCACTACGCCAATTTCAGTAAGTTTTAGCATCATTATGGGAACTCTAAGTGCCTCAAATCTAACTCAGAAGATTTTTAGGTGTAAATCTGGTAAACTAAAACTGCAATATCTTTCAACCCAGGAATAGAAAATAAAAATTGGGAATTGGGAATTTCATTATGACGAAAAGGGTATCCAAAAATGTAAAAATATCTAAAAACAAAGAAACTTGAAATTTAACTATTTTTGGGTGATGCAAGATTGCCCTTACACCACTGGATGCTCCTGCATCATCTCTACATCAAGGAAATTTATGGTAAGATCTTGATTATTTTTTTGTATCTAGATGACTTAATATTCATGGGGAATGATGATATCTTCATTTCTGATTTTAAGAGACTATGAAAACTGAATTTGACATTACTAATTTAGGGATGTTAAGATACTTCCTAGGCATAGAAGTGCAACAAAAGAAAAATGGCATTTTAAGTTGTAAATAAAAGTATGCAACTTAGATCTTGAAGAGGTTTAAAATGAAAAACAAGTATGTGCCAACACCAATAACCATAGGTTTGGAATTAAGTAATGATGATTGCAACAACAATGTGAATCCAACCCTATACAAAAGCATGGTTGGAAGTCTAATGTATTTGACTACAACACAACTTGATATAATGTATGCAGTAAGTTTGATTTCAAGGTTTATGTAGGCCCCAAAGGAGACACATTGGTTGCTATCCAAAAGCATATTGAAATATGTTAATGGAACCAAGGGATATGGAATTTTATATAATGTTAAAAATGATTTTAAGCTAGTTGGATATATTGATAGTGATTGGGTAGGAAGTTTAGATGATAGAAATAACACAAGTCAGGGTATGCATTTTATTTAGGTTTGAGTGTCATTTCATGTGATCCCAAGAAACAACCAATTGTTTCTCTATCTACAATTGAATATAAGTATGTAGTAGCAACAAGGGCAACATGTCAAGCCATATGGATGAGAAAAAATTTCAAAGATTGAAGGCATGAACAAGAAGGGGTAACTACAATATTTTATGACAACAATTCAGCAATTTCACTATCCAAGAATGTGGTCTTTCATAAAAGGAGAAAACATGTTGATACAAGGTATCATTTCATAAGGGAACTAGTAAATGATGGTGAAATTGTTTTGGAGAATTGCAAGTTTGAAGAACAATATGCAAATATCTTCACAAAACCATTGGCAAAGGAAAATTTTGTTCATCAAAGAGATAACTTGGGCATCATGGATGGAAATAGTTGTGATTAAGGGGGAGTGTTGGAAATAATCCCAAGCACCAACATTAATTTCCTCTGCCATAGACATTCAATTTTGGTCCCCAACATATTTTATAAATCTTCTCACATGTGTGAGATTTATTTTCTCCATCCCAGATTAATTTTTGCCTCATTATAATTCGACGCATCAAGACAAATTTTGAATTAAGATTAAAATGCATTTATTTTTAGACAAGATTTCCCAATTGCAATATTAAATGTAATTATATGTTTTATTTTCTCTCCTTTTGTTGGGTCATACGTAGGTTCTAGAATTGTATTAGGTTTCAGTTAATAGAAATATGTAGTCATTTTGGAAGTGAATTGAATGAAAAATAGTGTACAAGTGCAAAGAAGAGCAACAAATATATTTTCTATAGTAGTAGTTAGTAGAAGCAGCCAGTGTTGTAGCAACAACCAAAAATAGGGGAGTTTATGTTATTTTATTTTTTGAGTATAAAAGAAAGAGAAACAACTCTATAATTTTGTTTTTGGTGAAAATATTGTAAGCTTTAAAAATATATGAGATATAAAAATTATTTTTTGCTTGTTTCTGTGCTTAAATTTTTGTATGTTACTTTTGTTTCCTATCTACTCTGTTCAAATCTATTTTGTATTTGTCCTCTTCCTCTTCCTTCACTTGATACACCCATTTTTCCCATCAAATTTAATTTTGAGGCATGCTTGAATTTGAGGAGATGATCTTTTTGAAGCTTTATTTTCTCTTTTAGAATTAACCTAACTGGCTTTATTAGTTCCTGTTGGGAACTATAACAAAGCCTTCAATCCTTAAACAATGATTAACCTATGCTCAAATAGTCAATGAGGATGAAAATTTGTTTGAAATTTTTTCTTTCATCTATTATTTCCATAGTTAACTTGCATAATTTTTATGCCAAACATTGACTTATGGTTTTTTGGGACTTTGTGATTGGTATTTAAGATATGTCTCTATATTTCCAAACACTTGTGGGTATTTAGAGGCAAGAGAGCATATACAAATTGATGTTTCTTTGTAGATCATCAGAGGCTCTATGGGCACTATGAGATAGGAGAAGGTGCAAAAACCTTGTCGACATTTGTTTGTTTTGCATGCAAAGGAGACATGGATGTGTTGCATCCTCCACATAGAAAATGCATTCATTCATGACTTATCATCAACTACTTCCATCCTGCAAGTTTGGGTAACAAGCTAAAGTTTCATTTTTTCATTCTTTGCTACCCTTTATTGTCCCTCTTCTTGATTCCCATTCCAACAAGATTAGTTTTTTGGTAAATACACAATTTCCATTGCCTCCACTTTGTGTGAGGGAGCAAAGCCACCAGCCACACCAAAAATGCAATGAGGCAAGCCAAGATGGAAACTATTGATAATCTTCTTCATCTGTATCAAGATGCCCATCTCATGCAACAACAAGTCATTTTCTTTGCTTAACCAGATTGAAAATAGGATGGGGGTCTTTGACATCTGTTGTTTGACATAACACCTTCCTTCTACAATATTGAAATGAATACTACTAGTGAAAAAATGCATATTGGTATACTTATTTCAATGTGTTTGTAAACAATGCTAGCAAATTTATTTCAATAGTTATCTAGATGTAACTCCCTTGTAACATGCTACTTACTAATTTTCAATATATTGTTTGGAGGATAATTTTATGAGGTTTTAAAAAAATTGATTCAGGGATTAAGTGTTTATAAATGCTAATATTTTTTTTTAATTCCAATGCAAGGAAATATTTGTAAGTGTTTATCATGGGTTATGGAATCTGCACCAATTGTGGCCATTTCCTTGCCAAGTGGAGGAGTACGTTTGGATTTCATTATTGCTCATTTTTTTCATCATATTTTTATGTGTATCTATTGCTTGGAATTTGAAATTTTTTACCATGTTTTGTGGGTTTTATTGCATGTTTGGTTTGTATGGGAAGGCTCCTATTTGGCAATATTTTGTTGGTATCATGATAATGCTCATCATCAACTCCACTATAAGTTTTATTGAAGAGAATAATGTTGGAAATGCAGTTGCATAACTAATAGCCCAGTTGGCTCCAAAAGTAAAGGTCCTTCCTTGTTCCAAACCCTACAACTTTTTTATATTACAAATTTTTGTTTCCCCTTCTTAGGTTGTTCTAACATCCATATTTTTAATTCAAGTTCTAAGAGACAGTTGGTGGAGTCTAGAAGATGTTGCATGACTAGTTCCTAGAGACATAGTTAGCATTAAACTTGGATATATTGTTCTTGAAGATTCTCAACTACTTTAAGGATACCCTTTAAATATTGACCAAGTTGTATACTCTAATCAATTATCATGATATCTAAATAATTAGTACTTTGAGTTTTCAATTGACATTCTTGTCTATTGATGACAGTTTTCACTAATTGGAGAATCATTTATTCAGGATCAACTTGCAAGCAAGGTGAAATTGAAGCTATGATTATAGCTACTGGTGTTCACACCCTTTCTATTACAACTGCCCATCATGTGGACACTACAAATAATGTGGGAAATTTTCAAAAGGTGAATGATTTATCCTAAGGGAATTTGTTTTTTAGAAGTTATTTGTATTCAAATTGTAGTTTTTTTTATGTGTATATGATCTTATGCAGACTGTATCAATCCTTACCGTGCAATCATAGTAAGAATGATGAGAAATCATATTCCAAGTTAAGAAAGAACGTAAGAGAGAAATGAAGATGAGACTATTCTGCATTTGAAGAAGTTAATATTCTGCCTTCACAAAATAAAAGATATAGGAAAATATTACATTCAATGAAATATAAAGAGTGTAAATAAAAATAGTTTAAGTAGTTTTTCATTAATCCTTACCATGCAATGATAGCAAGGATGATAAGAGAATTTGACTTTACTGCTTTTACCATTCCATCCTGGATAACCTATGTTTAGTTTCAATGCCAAAAACTCTTTCTTATTACTTCATGGTTTTGGAATTACCTTGTGGTTTATGATTTGTTATAGCTTGATGGTCACTTTTTCATTTCACATTGTGATTACATTCCCACATATATCCTTTATTTGGTGAATAAAAAAAATTAACTTCTTCAAATGAAGAATAGTCTAATATGCATTTCTCTCTTGTGTCTTTATTAACTTAGTATACGATTTCTCCTGTCATTCTTGTTGTCATTATACTTGATTGAAGTAAGATAATATTTTCCTAGGGTGGTTCTACTTTTTGAAGTTTGTAAAAAAAGTTTAATGGAATTTTACAATATATTTTGTTTTGGGTTTCTATTATTTTTCAGTTCATTTTTTATGTTGTTCAATATAATAGAATTTTTTTGTTTTCCTTTATGTGATATTACACAACTTTGATTCTTTGCTTCTTTGGCAGTTGTAATCTAGTAACACTTCTTCTGCAAGCTACTTAGTTTGAGCTAATCTATTGTCATGCCTCTCATATGGGCCATCTCACAAATCTCTACAAGCACATCTAGCATATTATCATTTGTAAAGCTATAGTTTTGTGACATATGAAAATAAATTCCACATGTTTCAAAAAAAATTCAAGGTAATCCTTTCCTAAAAATTCCCTAACAAGGTTTTATTTGATAATCATTATTTATATTATGAATAAATTCCCTATGCAACATCCTTGTGTTTATATTCAATGTTATAGGTGGAAGCTTTAGCTCTCAAGAGCATTGTATGTGTAGATAGGGGAAAGAATTAGGTTTATTGTTGAAAACAACAAACTAACTAAATAACTAAACCCTATCAAGCACCATGACAAATAAACTAGAATGAAAATACAAATAAACAAAAGAAATGCAAACTAATTCTCAAACTAGACTTGATTGATGTCCATGGCTCT
Source organism: Sequoia sempervirens (assembly GCA_007258455.2). Classification (NCBI taxonomy): domain Eukaryota; kingdom Viridiplantae; phylum Streptophyta; class Pinopsida; order Cupressales; family Cupressaceae; genus Sequoia; species Sequoia sempervirens. The sequence continues at coordinate 26,511,808 of VDFB02049217.1, forward strand.
TCTCAACCTTGCATGAGAATGCAAGCTTTCAAAGGGTTGATAATGGATGAATGTTCTATTCTAACTCCTGCAACATAATAGTACTCCAATGCATGATGTCCTGAAAATGACTTGTGTAGGGTTTTGTTTATAGAAAAGGCTTGATCTAAATGGATGGATAGGATTGCAAGTTATGTTGAATAATATGGATGGTTTGAATTAATTAGGGTTGATTAGGGTTTCCAACTTCATAAGAGGTTGTATTCATGTGACAAGTGTGTGATGGAAGAGAAATGAGACCTAATAAAATATTATTTAAATTAGTTTGACATGTGAAGGAATTAAATGGAAGATGTAGCATGTGACACTTGTTTGAATGTGATGAGAGGTGGGGGAATAATTCAAATATTTAATTTTAATTATGTGAGACATGTGAATGGGGGAAATTAATTAAATAAAGGGATTAAATGTGAGGATAGGGTTTTCTTGTTTTTGCAGTGTCTAGCGTCATATTGTGCTTATTACGAAAGAAATTTCTCTTTCCTTATGTGTATGACCACATTTACTGTGGTTTTTGTGTATTAATATCCCTTCAATTGGATCTAACCCAATAATTCATGCTGGTGTTAGTGGTTTGATGACTCCGTTTAATGGTTCCTCCAAACAAACAACCATGAAAATTTGTTTTGAAAGTCTTTCATGAGGTAAGTGTTCTAACTCCCTAGCTAATGTGGTTTTTCCTTTACTAGATTTTGATTCTTCTTGTCAATAGCTTGAACAACACACCCTTGTTGGGTATTTTTTTGGGAGGATCTCCCCTAAAAGTGTGCTTAAGGAATGGGTCAACAAAGCATGAGTCCCTCATGGGGTTCACCTTGATATGGTCCAAAATTTAAACAAGGGTTTTTTTCTTGTTCCACTTTGCAAAGGTCAATCATGTCAAGGCTATCCTAACCCATGGTCCCTTGTATGTCAAGTATTCTTTGTTTGTTTTCTAGGCATGGAATCGAGACTTTATTGTCTCAGATGACACCAATTTTTGAGTCCTAATTTGGATTGAGTTTCTTGGTTTACCTTTCTCATGTGTGCCTTTTCTGAATCATATTGTGTCCTCTCTGGGGAGGATCATTTACATTGAACTAGAAAAAAAAATTAGGTCCAACCCTAGAACCAGGTCTCTATTGAACTGGACCTTTCCAAAGATTTGAAAGACTCCATTTACATTCAAATTGAAGCTCTTTGGAAAACCGAAAAGGTCACTTATTTTAATTTTTCCAACACGTGTTATAGGTGTTAGTCCCTATACCACAAGATCAAGGACTACCCTTTGGAAGTGCTTCGTACACCTTCTCCAACATGAGATACTAAAAATCCTCATTAGGTAGATACTTCTATTGCCAAACCTAACAAAAAATGGACCATGGTTTCAAACTAGAAAAATAAGTATTGTGGTTCAGGCTTAGCTTCCAAGGCATTTGAATCAACAAAGAGAATTTCAAACCATTTTGTGAAGGGGAACCAAGACCCATCCGATGTTGGGAAAATTTTTTCATCTCAGAGAAACCTCCAAGAATATTAGTGCCTTCGATAAATTTAATTTCAAATAGTTTCCCTCAAAAACACATACAACTATGTCACAAAGTGGAATCAGACATAGTTCATTTCCCACATTAATCTTTTTGAGAGAAGCACATGTAAATTGAGTTTCAACAATTTGCATAAACAGATTCAAAAAATAGAACCATTAAACATGAAAGATAGTATAGAAGATTAGAACACACAGATTTACGTGGGGAAAACCCTTTCAAATAAAAAACCCAAACTCCAAAAGATCCGAGCCATTGTATTATTCAACAAAAAATAGAGTTACAATACAATCTCAGGCTCATAGCCTTCTTCACAAAGATTATTCCTTGTTTCATTTTGGAGACAAACTACCAACAACCTTGTTTTATTTTCCTCTCTTCTTTTTACATTTCACTAATCAACCTATTAGTCCATACAACTTTCACAATATTACAATAGTCTCACACAGTATATAGTGTAGATTAACACAAGAGATAAACCAAGACACTTAATCTGGAGAGATTTCAGAAGCATGATCCTGCCTCAATCTTCCTCTCATAGCAAGAGACATCTCACTTAGCTACACAGCCACATGACTTGACCATTAGCCTCTCAACCTCTTTGTTGCACAGCTGCTCAACCTTCATCTCATGTGAGATTAATCTCCCTCTCCCTCTCTTTTCATACTACAAAAACATCCAATGTATATACATTCATCTTCTACATATAGGAAATGATTCATCTTCTATAGATCAGTTTGTATTCCAATAGTCAAACCAACTGTTAACTACTCTAACTTCTCCAAACACCACACCCCTTTAGGGTTACCTATTCACCTCTAGCCACACACTATCATCCAAAATTCAAACTTGGTCATCAGATAAGTAGTTGAATAAATCTCCTTCATTGAAGTTAGGGTTCTCCAAGAGTCACTGAGTCAACCGTCGAGCACATGGGCCCACATGCCATCTGTCCTCCACATAATCACCACCTATCAACCTTCAACATGATTCACCATCCTATTGGGTCCCACATCCATTGGTAGTTGGAAACTAACCATCACTTTCCAACTGTCAACACTCCTTCAGATTCTACTTACTATGGCAAGGGGTCCACCAAGACACTTGTCCATTGCTTGTGTAATTTTGTAGCATCAAAAGGGAATCTACAATATTCTCAACAAGTTTCTTGGAAAATACTTAAATATTAACTCCAAGTGGTCCCCACATCTGTTGGCATCCAAGTAGCTATATCACTGGAGAACCAAGATATAGAACCTCATGTCGGATGTTACAAAGTTCCCAAAACCCATGACTTTCCGACAAAGGGATCACTTCCTCACTCAAAACCTAAACTTCCAAAACCCAAGTTAGAGGTTACAAAGTTCCCAAAACCCAGGATGAGCCAACAAAAAGGAAGGAGCCTTCCCTCCACTTTCACTAAGTTAGGAGGTTATGAAACTTTGGAACCCCACAACTTTAGTTAGATAAACTTGAAAACCAACGACTTAACTCAGGCCAATGAAGGAGGAAAACATAACTACTGTAGGAAGCAATCAATCTAGTAAATTTGAGTCATAATTCTCAATAGTCAGGGTTGACAATGTTCTGTTGTAGCTTGGGCCAAAGACAACACCTCAGCTCGTAGTTGTTATAATAACAAAGCTGAACATTTCTCCTCCTATCACAGGAGCTCAAAGGTGGTCACACAGTCCTTCTACACCATTGGAAGAAGGTGAATATGTGCAAGAAAAGTGGAGGTTTTCTTCTCCTTCTATTTAGATTGGGTTAGTTCCACCAAAGTTTCTACAAAATCATTTTTCTCTAAATGAAGAGGAGCCAGACTCTAAGAATATGGAGTAGTTTCACTAATGGATTTCCTCTCATGGAATGTTTGAGGTCTGACAGACCTCTCCAAAAATTATTCTGTTAGGGATACTTTGAGTAAATATTCTAGTATTAAAGTGCTTTGTCTCCAAGAGGTTAAAATTTCTAGTTTTTTTCTTGCTTCACCTTCTCACTCTATTTGACCAACTAGTAAAATGTTTTGCATTGATCATGAAGCTAGGTGTGGTGGAGCTATCACCTTTTTTTCCCCATAGTGGCACTCTTATGTGGTCAACCATGAGTCTAACCCCACTCATCAAATCATCTGGATCCTTCTCAACATTGATAATCATTCCCTTGGGATTATTAATGTATATGCTTATAATGATGATGTAGAATGCTCCTTACTTTAGAATTGGATTGTAGATTCATTACAAGTTGCTACTTGGTTATTGTGTGGAGATTTCAATATGGTTGAGATGGCCTATGGAAAAGATGGAACCTTTCCATTTAGATGGAAAACTAGTAAAAGGGAGGAGTGGTTTTACATGCATAATAAATTGGGGATTTTTTATCCCAATATTGGTCACCACCATTCTCATTCTCTCTGGCACACTTGTTGTAATAACATGGCTGACTCTGATAGGATATTTAAGTGCCTCAATCATGCCATGATCTTGGCTCAATATCTTTTCACATTGAATGGGAGAGAAGATAGTCTTACATGTGTAAAACTTAATTCTTTTTGAACAAATCTTTGCTTTGTCATCAACCCACTCTAGCCCACAATCGTAGAGTCTAGAACTTGGAGTTTTGGTTAGCTCATCATATAGGCTAGATTGCTTGGTGGAATGATACTATCACTCATAGGACTAGATTTATGTGCATCTATGGGTGCCAGCTGGCCATTTTTCACTGGTGGTATTATGAAGCTATCACTATTGACCTACACTCAACAACCAAGGAATGAATGGCCAACCCATTTTCCTCATCATTACAAGTCAGGGTGGCAGAATTAAGGCACAAAAAGAAAGTTATAGATAATTATGTTGTCAGAGGTGTTTAAATCAAAGCCATGTTACACTGGTTAAAAATTGGTGACCGTGCCTCTAAGGAGTTTTTTCTATCATGTGTGCTAGGAACTCATCTCCAAGAATTAAAAAAATTAAAGATGAAATTCAAGTGCTCTCTAAGCTTCCTGACATTCTCCAAGCCTTTGTTTGACATTATGAGTAATTCTTCACTACAAAGGAATCCACGCTCTTGCAATAGCAAGCCCTCTAGGATTTCCTTGTTGTTGTGCCAAATAGGCTCTCCTCAACCTAGAGAAATTTTTGTGATCAATTGTTAACAACTAAGGACCTTAAGAAAGCTATTAATTCCATGGCTGATGATAAATCCCTAGGGTTGATGGCTTCCCTTGTTAATTTTACAAGGCCCTTTGGGACTATGTTGGGAATGACTTGAAAAATGTTTATTTAGAAGCCTTTCATGCTAAATCTCTTGGAAACTTAATAAACAAATGCAATATTAAATTTGTACCTAAGTATGGAGATCCTGAGGGATATTTATAGTTGGAGTCCTATCACACTTCTCAATGTCTCCTACAAGATCATCACCAAACCTTTGGATATGAAGATCCACCATCTCTTACCTCAAATTGTGCATTTGGAGTAGTCTGGGTTTATCAAATCTAGGTTTATTTTGGACAACATTATTGTTGTTTGGAAAGGCATGGAGTGGGCCAAGCGCTCAAACTAGAAAGATCCTTTCATTAAAATTGTTTTTTCCAAGGCTTATGACTGCATTGAATGGCCTTTCATTCTTGCTATGCTACATGCCTTGGGGTTTGGGCCTAATTTTATTTAGTCTATTCAAATAATTTTTTCATGTCTTTGTTTGTATCACCTTTAATGGCTCCCTCTCTTTATGTTCTTTTCATTGAAGGATTTGGTTACCTGCTAGCCAATGTGGTTTCTCAGCAGCATGTCAAAGACATCTTGCTACCCAATTCTTAGACCCAATTGGTTAATGGCCATTTTCTTAATGAATCTTTCCTCACTCTCTTGGAGGAAGAAGAAAATATCATGGTGGCCCTGGGATTTCTTAATACAATCTTCTTTGCATCTAGTTCTACCATTTAGTGGCACAAAAATTTGTGCTGTCGATAATCTATATTTCCCATTCTTCCTTGGTTTCAACAATTGGTTGGACGTGGATTGGGCCAAGAGAAATCATCTAATTCTTAGGCATTCCCTTTGATTTCTAGGCTTCTCCAATTGAGCTATGGCAAGTTGTTCTTACCAAAGTTGAGAAAAAGCTTGCATACTAAATTACTAAGCCCCTCTTTGTGACAACGAAATTCCATGTGTGCTCCAAAATTATTGCAACTACAGGTATATTTATTATTCTTGTTGTTGGGCCCCTTCAAAAGCGGCTTATAGCAAGCTCAAAAAGTTTATGTAGGACTTTCTTTGGGCTTTTGTTGATTCCCATAGAGGGTTTCACCATGTCACTTGTTAGTTTTTCTGCCTTCCTAGAGATTCTAGTGGTCTTGGGCTGCTCTCCACACAATAAAAAAGGGACTTCCTTGTGTGTAAAATGGATAATTCTTTCCCCTGTTGGAGATGAGGCCTGGAATATTCTCCTCAAGAATTGTATTCAGTCATAATTTCTTATTCACAAACTTGCTTGGAAGGGGATTGGTTTTCAAACCCTTCTGGTTATGAAAGAACCAGTTTAGATTGTGGGGACTTTTGTGGCCAAAAGCATTTGGATAGTCTGGGAGGTAGTTAAGCCCTAGCTCCATTATGCTAGCTCTAGTTTTTGTGATAAGCCTTCACTTAATCAATAAAATGTTTGGTGGTCACCTTTGTTTGCTAACAATGGCCAGCCTTTGGCTAAATCACCTTGGATTAAGGTGCTCAGATTCCACAAGAAAGGAGTTCAAATCTTATAGTAGGTGTTTCAAAGACCCATAATGCACATCATGCCATGGAAATATTTATGCACCTTTTACAATATTCAAAACTAGGACCATGCTAGTTATGGTGGTCTGGTGAATTCTATTCCTCTAGAAATGCTTCATAAGGTGGGAATTTGTGGGTCCAAGCCCTAGTAGAAGGACTGAAAGTGGTACCCAGACACCCCTTTCAGAAACTACAAGCCCAAGCTTGGTTATAGGTGGATTTCATCACACTTTCCTATGATTGAAAGTCTGAACTAGAGGTTGCTTCTTCAATCTCCTAATCATGTTTGGTGAAAAAGATTCTTTTCCACTTGTTCTGTAAGTGTTGAGCTGAAACTTACCCATTTTTTCTTGGTGCATTCTTTTTCAAGGCTTTTCTGTGTGCTCTCTGCTTGCTCACCTAGGGGTCTTGGAACCTCATTGCCCTTTATGTGGGAAATTTGAGTCTTTTAAGCATCTCTTTTGTTTTTGCACTAGAGCCCAACAATTTTGGACTTGGATTCATGACTTCTTTCAACCCTTTAGACTAGATCCTTTTTCTTGGCATATGATTCTGCTAGGAGACTCACCCAGACTTTCTGCTAAGTATACCTAGCTTTGATACACTTTTAGGGTGGAAATCCTATTTACTATTTGGAAAGACATAAATTCTTGCATATTTTCTCAAATTAAAATGGATAATGTTTCATTATATTATAAAGTTATTATTTTTTCTAATGCACTCTTATAGATTTAGGTGCAGGAAGATAAAGTTGCAATTGAGGTGACTCACCTGTAACTACTTTTATATCACTGGGGTAATGTCTCGTGTAATATTTCTTAGGTTCCCACTTCTTCCACCTCCTCTCATGGTTATTCACCTTCTTAAGGATGACAATGGAGTGGCTCTATGCACCCCCACTCTCAGCCTCCTTGGCAGACTCACTCTCCTCCATGTGTTGGCTAGGAGTGGCCCTCTAGGGGAGTTGTAGGGAGTGACATTGATAGTTTTGGGTGGCCCTCTAATGAAACTCCTACTTCTAGCTCTAGTTGGCCTGACTCTAGTAGAAGTTTTCTATGGATTACACTTGCAATCTCACCTCAACATGAGGAAGATCAACATAAAGAAAAAGAAACTGATGATGGTTGGGGTCCTCCTCCTAATGTCACTCTAGACCTTGCTAGTGTATGGGGAAATAAAATGGATGACAGAGACCCTCCTGGCTCTGTTGACACTACATTGGCTACTTAATGGCCTTTTTATTGTTTGTTATCATGGACTTCTAGGATATTCCCATGTGACTAGTTATTTTTTTTTCTTTTATGGGTTTTATCCATGTCTCTCAGGGTGTGCCTTCTTACCACCCACTTTTTTTGTGAATATTTTTTTAATATTTAATTTAATATAGATTAATGCCTATTCATTAAAAAAAATGAGAGGGAATAATTCAAATATTTAATTTGAATTATGCGAGACATGTGAATGGGAGAAATTATTTAAATAAAGGGATTTATTTAATTAAATAGGAATGTGATTAAGGTGGGATTAGGACAAAATGGCTTATGATGTCCCTAGTAAAGTGTCAACTAGGTCATGATAAGGACATGTACAAATTTATGTGTCTACATTTTTCCCCTCTTTGAGATGATATTGTGATTGAAAGTAACATCATTTCAAAGAAGCTAAGGAAAATGATAGAAGAAAATGGATGATGATAGAAAGATAGGATGATTATGAAATAAGAGTGGGATGATGATGATATAAGAATAGGATGATTATGGGATGATTATTCCCCCTCAATAGGATAGGCGGGTTGGACAAACACGAGTATGCTCTTGAAATGAAATGATAAGGAGGGACAAGATGAATGATGCAAGATAGGTAGTGGATGAAGGAGATGAATAATACGTTATGCTACAAGAAAGTGAACAACCATGATGTTTTATGTAACACTAGACATGATGCATGAAGGTATAAGGACCAAGGTGATGATGTGTCTTGTGCCCCAGCGTAATACAACCTTCTCTAGATACAAGATATGAATATTAGCTAGAATAACTATGATTTGATGCAAATGTAAGATAAAAATGATAACACACACAAGCAAGAAAGAAAAGATGCACACATAATACAAAAACAAACAAGGTATTGCCCCTGCCAAGCTATAAACCAATGAGTAATTGATTGATTGATTTTGATTGATCGTGATAGTGTTATCATTGCGGGGAATAGCATATCCCCAGATAAACAAAAGGATGATTGATAAATGATTGATTGAATTTGATTTACAACAAGTTTAGGATCAAAACCAAAGGATATGACTTCAAATAATTTGGAAAGATCGATCAACTTGATTGGTATCAATTAAGGACTGACTTGCATTTGGATTATTTTTTGAAATGATTGAAGATGATTTGATTTGAATAAGTTTTTTGGAATGATATGATGAATTATTTTATGATTTGATTGGATGAAAGGATGTGATGAATTGAATAGAGGAATTGATGTGATTGGAATGATGTAGGCTGGAGTGGTTTGATTAGAGGATTTTTTTGATGTTTTTTTTTTTGCACAACAACTCAGACAAGATACAAGTATCCTATCTCTCTTGAAAGGTGAATCTCTATCAGCAAGCCTCAAGAGATAACCCCAAGGTCTCTAATGCTAGGTCTTCAAAATCCATAAACAAATCAAATAATATGTGAAAATGTTGGTAATCACAAGGGTCCTTACAAATGAACAATGTTGGAAGCATACTTTCATTGGATGCAATAATATGGTGATGCTTTCAATCCTAAAACTAACCCAGATTCAAAATAAACAACAAAAGAGATAAGGGCTGAGAGAGATCCAACTCTAAACTAACTCCTAAGATCAATCACAATAATGATGAATGATACAAATGGAAAAATATCCAATAAAACCAATCTTTGCTTGATCAAGGACAAGCCACAACTTTGGAGAAATGGTGCAATCTTCTAAGGAAACTGAAGAATTTCATACTATGAATATTCATTTGCATACCCAATGATTGGCGCAATGTAAACAAACATCTACAACTAAACTTAGCACAAAATAATGTCCAAACTAACTTTAGACAACAAATTACAATCAACAAATTGCTAAAAGTATGGATCGGAGATCAATCAACATCATTAACATTTCACCATCATTGCAAAAGAACTAAAATCTAACATCTAACATTGAGAATTGAGAACAAGAAACCATAAATTGTCAAAGATAAATACAAAGTTTTCCAAATCAACAACTTAGTTCCATTACTTCTCCAATATTACATAACAATTTCATGTCTCTCCTCTCCTACTACTACTGACTTCTCCAACTTAGCCAATTATGGTTTTTATAGCCTCAAACCAGCTATTCTAACCTAGCCTAATCCTTTTACAAATGAGAAGGTGTCAAATTTTTATATAAAATTACATTCTGAATTAATGGCCATGATTTAATTCATCCAATGGTTGCAATTGCACTTCTAGAAGTATCAAGTTGTTACATTTAATTTGGGAGCTCATGGTACATCATCATCCAATTGTATAAAAGTAGTTACATCATGGAACAATGAGAAGAAAATATTATGCCAGCTTGACATTAATGAAAATTATGATTTGAGGATAAAATCAACTTCACATGTCTTCCAAAAACTCCTTCCAGCTATAGACATTTTGGGTATGAATTCATATGCAGACCCCACTTTTAAATTTTGAATTGAACTCTTCCATATTTCCCTTTTGACACGAATCCATATGCAAGTTTCCCTTTTTTATTTATTTAATCCTAAAAAATAGATATCATCATTAGTAGCTCACATGTTCAAATTCCAATCCAAATTAAACTTGAATAAAATTTTGGCCTTTTAAAAAAACTTACATATTTTTATGGAAACTTTCCATTTTTGGAAAAAAATTTTTCAGGTTCTTGAGTGGGTCTTGGAATTTTCCAAAAATGGAAATTTTGGGATTTTGAGGGGGCCATGGAAATTTCAATATTTTCCATTAGGGATGGAAATACTCGAATTCCCTACAAGGTCAAAATCCCCTAAACTTCATAACTTTTTTTCTAGAAGGAATTTTCAAAAAGTGCAAAAAGCAACCTTGCCTAGTTTTTCATCCACTATCCATGGGTGCAAAAAAGAAAAAAAATCCAGTTTTGAAAAATTCCAGGATTTTGAGGGGGTCTTGGAAATTTCCAAAAATAGAAATTTTGGGGATTTCCATCAAGGACGAAAATTTCCCAATTCCCTGTACAGTCAAAATCCCCTAAACTCCGTAACTTTTTTTCTAGAAGGAATTTTCAAAGTGTTCAAAAAGCAACTTGATCTAATTTTTCATTCTCTATCCACAAGTGCAAAAAATATTTACATATAATAGTAAAAATTCACTTCAAAATCCCTATTTTCAAATTCCACGATAGACGAATTTCCCCTAGAGCCTCAAAACATTGTCCTCATCAAACCCAGTCTAGAATTAATCCCAAAATAACCTCCCAAGAAGAGAAAAACCAAAATTTCACCAATCCAAGAGGAAGAGATGCAAAAGAAAAAAGAGGGTCCCCACCTTCAGTGGGGTGTATGTACAAAAATTGCACAACAAAATGATTGATTGATAATTTGAAGATTGATTTGAAGGAGTTGAATTGATGAGTTGAATTGATTTGAAGAATTGATTGGAAGAAGTGATTTTGTTTTATTTTATTGTTTGGATTTTTGTTGGCTATTTGAATTTTTTGTCTTTTTCCTTTTAGGACCTTTTTCCATTTTTTAAATTTTTTTGGGGATATTTTTATTTTTTTATATTTTTGAAATGTTATGATTTTTTGGATTTTGAAATGTTTTGAGGTTTCAATGGATGAAAATTTGGGTATCCTTTATGCCAGATAGCAATGAAAAGGGAAAACCAAGTCTAGGTGCAAAGAGATAGATGAGATTGATGGATGAAAGGGGTGGGTGATAGGATAAGGAGTAGAAGTCTTATGAAAGATGGATGAATGGAATGGATGTATGCATCATAAGAGAGAAAGTATATGATCTCCAAAGAATATGACACACAGAAATAACATGCCCCATTCTAGGTACAATTTACTTAGGAGTTTTCATGAAAAAGCTTATGACAATAGGATAATCATATGCTTGTTTGGAAGGATGAGGTATGTCAAAAGATATCCAAAGCATGTTTCAACATTCTCCCCCCTATATCTTCATCAATATCAAAAGGAGGAAGGGAGGATGAACAAACTCAAATATGATAGGTAGGTATGATGGCTAAAGATGCTAGGTAGGATGGAAATGATACGATAAGAAGTGACATTATAGGATAGATAGTGTGGATGAGACAAAGTGCCCCAAAGTGTCAGTGACATAGAAGATCAACCTACACATGATTCCTATTTTATAGGTTTTCATCATGGCACTTATCCAGGGAACCTCTTTACTAGGCTTTCAATGTTGGACGAAGGGATTTCTCTTTAATTTTTTTGAATTTTTTTTTACCTTTTTTACATTTTGAATAGGGGAAGGATAGGAGGGACTCAAGTGTCTAGTTCCATGAAAGGTGATAGTCCTATTAGAGGAATGTTTTTGCATGGACCATGTCAAGTCATTATGCTCATTGATGTTGGTAGGGTGATTGTGTGAGAATGAGATGGATTAGGTAGATAGTGGATTATAAAAGGTGTGATAATGGATTATAATGTATATTATGTAGGACTAATGCAAGCAAGATGGGAAAAATGTTTATGCAAAAGCATGGACCATAGGGATAGGGTGAGTGAAATGTGTAGGGAAATAGTTGAGTGTTGAGGTGGTGGAGGTATGGAAAGGAATCATGACTAATGGCTGCACACACTATGAAAAATATTGAAGCTTTGAGTGGATGGTGGTGTAGGAAGCAATGCTAATGTTTTCTTAGTGGATGGATGATTTAAGCATATAGGGACCCACATTTAGTTAGGTTTTTTATGATTTTTTTTTTCATGTGGGATGGAGGAATTTGATATTTTTGTATGTAATGAAATTTCTAAAGGGATGAGGAGGATGGTTGGGATTTTGAGAGGTGGATGCCTCATTTGACTTACATTTTTGTTTAGGGACCCATATCATTTTACTTTTTGATTTTTATTTTGGATGTATGGGTTTTGATGATTTTTTAATGTATTTTTATTTGGTTTCTTGCATTTGTACCCTAAGGGACTAAGACCCTTAGGATTTTTGTCTTTATGAAAGGAGGCATCCAAATGTTTATTTTTGAATCCCATGGGGTGGATGAAATGAGTGGAAGCTTTATGTTTACACAATGTGGACATTTTTTGGTCATGACTAGGATATTTAGGATTCTTATGAATGATTGGGATATTAGGTGTTGGAAGCAATGGTGGCAAAGGGGATAGAGGGATATGCGACATTGGAAGAAATAAGGGTAAATTGGATGGTGGAAGGTGTATGGTCACATGATTTTGACACTTGTAGGATAATGGAGATAGAATGAAAATGTACGGTTTGGGAATATGATAAGGCTTGTGGTGGAAAGTGGTTTTAGGATGGATGGAGGAAGTACTAACATCATTAGGTTGTTGACCTTGGGTTGTGTATCCAAGGCCATATGAGCATGGAGGAGTGACTTTGACATGTATAGGCTCCAAGATTTACTGTTCAAGAAGGCCTAAGCTTTTGAATTGATAATTAATTTTTTGGAGCATGGATTGACTATAGGACTAGGTGTATTTTGGGAATTAGATATGAGTTGATTATTAGAAAATGTAGGTGAAGTGATGGAAAATGGTTGTTAATGTCCTAAGGAGGAACACTCATGGATGAAAGCAGATAAGCCAAGTGTATGATGGTGGTTTTGAAATAGGTTTAATGGTGGATGTGGAAGGATCATTAGGATCTTGATTAGTATTGTGTTCACTAAGATCCAAGGTAATGGTTTGATCTCCTATGTTTTCTTGGGAGCCACTTGTCTCATCATGGGAATTGGATGAGTGAGGTGGCAAGCTCTTGACCATGGAGTGCATAAATTTGGCTAAGTGGATCATCATGGTCTTCTTGATCAAAGATGGGAGCTTGATCATGAATAGTATTAGGTGTGTTATGAATGTAATCATTAGGAGGGTATTGATATTTATGTGGATGAGAGGGTAATGTTTCATCATGTTTAGGATTTTTCTCTTGACATACCTCATGAATTATTTGAATGGAGGTGGAAGGGGATTTATAATGGAGAGACTTGACATGTTCTTGATGATAAACAACATAGGAGCATGATAGAAGGTGACTTGGACTTACGAGGGGAGACTTTTGAATTGGATCAAGGGGTTATGGATTACATGGTTGGCTTAAAGGACTTGGCATGATGGTTTTGGAATCTTTTGTATGTTCAAGTATATGTGTTGAATGACATGGTGACAATTGATTCCTTGCTTGTAGCACTTGGTTCACATCCTTTATTGGTTTAGGGGTGGAAGGTGTTGGCCTAGGTTTTTGATTTTGATTGGATGGAGGAGTGAATGGATTGAGCGGGTTGGTGGATTTGGGAAAATATACATGTTTAACTTTGTAATTTTTGTACTTAGGATGTGGATTTGATGTATTGGAAAGTGGATTAGAGGTTGGCAAGAGTAGTGAAGGGGTTAATGGGTTGTAAAGTGTAGGGACCATTGGATTAGGACTAGGACATTGTGGCTTTAGGATAGGATTTTTATTGGATAGTGGTATGATATACTTATAGGGTGAATGACCTATATTAGTGTTCCCCTTGTCAATGGTTGCATTAGAACATGAGGAATTTTGACCTTTTTGGAAGGTATAACTTGAGTTAAAATTTGTTTTTTGTTGTGGCTTGATAGGTTGATGTGGCATTGACATGCAAAGAAGTGGATGGATTAGATTGGTATGAGGTAGAAGGGGATGACACATAATGTTGAGGTGGCATTGGTTCATAATGAATGGGTAGGGGATGATGTTGTGGTTCTTGTATTTGACAAGTGGAAATGAATTGATTAGCTTGAGCTAGGAGGTTTTGGGTTTGAGGTGATTTAATTTGTTGAAAATTTTGGAAGAGGGTTTGAAGTCTTTGTATGGTTTGGTGGTCTAGGGGTTGGGGTTTTTGGTGAAGTGTTTGAAGGAGGTTTTGAAGTTGGGATGCTATGAATTTATTTTTGAATGTGGAAATGGTGTCACACATGTGTTTAAATTCTTGCATGTTGATTTGTTCCTCAAGGTATGCAACATAGTTCATGTCATCATTAGAGGTGGTAGGAAGAGCCCCTCAAAGTATGATTTTAGGTTTTGGTTTTTTTTCATTATTTGAACTAGAGAGAGGGCCTCCTTGAATTATGATCTTGGGATTAGGTTTTGTTTCATTATTTGCATTAGAGGGATAGCCCCCTTGAACTATGATCTTGGGATTAGGATTATGATTGGGATTTTTTATGATTAGGGCCATTTTGACAAGTGTTTATTGACTAGGACCAAGTTGGTGATGATGTTGAGATGATAAGATTGGATGATTAGGAATGATTAGATTTGATGGTTAGAATGAAAGTTTAATGATGAGGATATGATTGGACTATGATTAGGAATGGGTAGGATGAGATAAATGTGAGATGATGACTATGATAATGATTTGGAATGATGTGGAATGAAAAGATTGGGTGACTTGATTGATTAGGATGATGTCTAGGATATGATTAGGATGAAGTGGATATGATGTGGCTAAGAAGGGTGATTAGGATGAAAGTGATTGGATATGAATGTGTTGGAAGAATGTGTAGAGGGACTTTTATTTATGTGCTTGGTGTTTAGATTGATTTGGAAATGTTTAAACAAATGATCACACATGTAAACACATGAATCACACATGCAAGACACATAAACAAGATTAAATTTTAAAATTTAAAGAATGTAATGATGATTATTAAACAAGCACACGTGGAAGACACATCAACAAACCCTATGACTAGTCAAGTGGGGTATGGTCAATTAGGTCTCAAGCTAGTTTGTTCAAGGTTGACTAAGGAATTGTTTGAAAGAAAAATCTTGCCACACAGCCAAGAGAAAGGGGTAATGCACCCTTGACCTTCACTTCCCAAAGGTATAAAGTTCTTTGGGGCTTAGCCAAGAGTGACAAGATTTTAACTCCTAAAGAATCATGAATTTAGATTCACACTTCGATTGAGGTTATCCCTTGGAGGGGTGTGTGATCCAAGCAAGCCTATTAAGAAGGGTATGACAAAAGAAAACCAAGTGAGGTGTTTTGGAGGACACACACACTTGATTTACATTTGCAGTTATTAATTGTCCCTTAGAAATGAAATGTGTGTAAGAAAAAAATGGAAGAACTTTTTCTTTTTAACCAAAGCCAAAATATGTGATGGAAGACAATGGTTAATTTAGGACCCAATTTTTGATATGTGATTGAAGACAAGATTCATTTTAAGTGCAATTTCAAATGTGTGACATACAAGATTAAGAGATAAAAGATGGAATTTGTGCACCTAATTATTCACTTAAAAGTTGTTGTGATTGATCACAATGCTATGCTAGCTCCTTTGATGCACCTGCAAGTAACCAAATCAAGAAGAAACACAAACACACAAGCCAAAATGAGATTAGATCAAAAACATACAATGCATTAAAAATCTAGACTAAATTAAAAATTAGAAATTTAAAATACATTAAAAAGTTAAAAAGATAAATTAAATTAGAAATTAGAAATCTAACTAAATGAAAAATTAGAAAACTAAACTAAATTAAAAAAATTAAAAATCTAAGTTAATTTAGAAATTAAATTTAAAATTAGCTCATTCAGATTAGAAAAATCTATTCTACAATCTAAACTAAAATTTAAATTAAAAATATAAATCGAATTAAGAATCTAAATTAATTTATAAAAAAAAAATCTAAATTTGAAATCTAAAAATCTAATTAAAATCTAAATCTAAATAAAAAATTTAAAACCTAAAAATCTAACTAAAATCTTTTAAAAAAATCTAAATTTTAAAAAGAAAAACTAAATTTGGCTTTAAATTAAATCTAAATTTATTCTAAAATCTAAATTAATTCAAAACTAATCCCTAAAATAAAAACTAAAGCAAACACAAATAAAAGACTCCCTGCTTAGCTACGACAAGCCCTCAACATACTACTATATTTGACTACAAATTCCAATGAATGTTTGGTGACATATTGACAAAATATTGTCAAATTACTGACACAACATGTTTTAAATTTCATCGCTGGAATTTTTTCGCTTTAACGACCAACTTTTATCTGTTGAAACCATGACCTAGCATCATTGGTCAATGCCACAAAAAAATGTTGGCAGTGTCCATTTCAAAATTGACATAACTTCATCCATCTATCAATGACAAAAAACACAAAACATTGCAGAGTGCCCATTTGAAAGTGTCGAAAAACCACCAAACATTCATATTTTTCTGTCAAGGTGGAGTTTCCATTACGATGAAAACTATGTTGTGTGTATAGCAACCTCATCGCAAAGTTTTGTGGTTCATTGGGCTATGTTTGTCAAAATTGAGATGAAACCCTGTAGGTTTTTTTCTTTTTAATTATTCGTTCAAAAATTATATTGAAAACTACATTACCTTATTGATCTCTTTGTTTCAACAATAGTTTAATATTTTCTACTTAATAGGGCCAACCACGTGCATCATTTATCTACCACCATAGTGAAAAGTTAGCAATTGCATTTGGTTTGTGAAACATGGCCCCTGGTACAACTATTAGAGTTGTTAAGAACCTTCAAGTATGTTTTGATTACCACATTGCATCTCAAAGGAGAAATTCAATACTTGGAGGGCTCAATATCATGATGCCCACACCTCATGCACTATAGGACATTCCTTTGGATCAAATTTTCTATAGAACAAGGAAATATATTCCTCAAATGCAAACACATAATGCCTAAAGAGACCTAAATTTGTTGATTTCTAATGCCAATTAAATGGCTGGAATACAACCCATAACTTAGGGAGTCAATCTCCTCAATTTCCATGAGCACTATGGGAAAAAATAAACTCTCAGCTACCATCTTCCCAAGCAGCAACTTGGCATCCAAATCATGTTCCGCCTCTAAAACTATACCCTTACAAGAAAACTCCTTGAAGAATAAGAGTTAATCTTACTATGCCAAGTGTACTTCAAATGTTTCCTATTCATTACTTGGATCCACCATCTTAATTTCCTAAACAATTGAGATGCTTTGGCTTTGATGATCAATTATATCAATGAATAGATGAACTACCAAGGTGGAAGGTGGACCAATCTACCAAAATCTACTAGATGACACCACATGGTTTTGAAAAATCTAATTGATCATCCATTATAATGCACTCTAACCCAACTCAATTAATGGTCTAGATCAATTTTACATCAATATTAATGGTCAAGGGAGATCTTCTCTTCAATCCCAAATTACTTGAACATATTTGACTTCAAAAGCCAACCAAGACATGTCGTGTAAACTTATGTTTTTGCACTTGACTATATACCCTTTGATTCACCTTGAAGATCAACAACTTGGGAAAATCAGTAGACTACTAAAGTGTTGAATGGTATGATTTATCAAAGTACCTAAATCCACCAAAGTTCTTAGATCACACCACATGGTTTCACCAAAACCATTTGATAAAATTGCTGGATATCTATATGCTTTACTTAAACATCAATCAACATTGAAAGTGTAGATCAACTTTCCCAAGAGATTAGTGATTACGACCAATTGGTGGATGGCTAAAGTGTTGAGTGGTTTTATTCACTAAATTACAAACATTTTTTAAATCCACTAGTTCATGCCACGTGGACATATCATATATGCACCTACCCTCCTACTTTCCATCAATGGCCATAATTTTCTCATCTCAAGATTGACACCTTCAATAGATGGTTGAGGAGATTGGTAGATTAATCTATTAATATGCTACAATACACTACATTGTGCCAAGTAGCCACAATGTCCATTTCCAAACAAGGACCTTAACAAATACTTGTTGCACCTCTATCCCAATAAGGATCATACACCTCAGCATACCTTTGAACAAGGCTCCATGTTGGAGATGCCCATGCTAACAATAGAGACCTTTTTGGAAGATCAATATATGGAAGGCCATAGTATGATTCCAATGGAGAAGGAATAATATTAATAGGTCATAGTGAGCTGCAATACTATCTATCCCTTATGAATCAACAATTACCAATTGAGAGACAATTTATCTCAAAATTAGCAAATCATTTAAATGCAGAAATTGTCCTAGGTATAGTTCAAAATGTAAAGGAGGCATGCACATGGTTGGGATACACTTATCTTTACATTCAAATGCTATAAAACCTAGTTCTTTATGGTATATCTATTGATTCTTTACAGAAAGATAATACCTTAGAAGAGATAAGGGTAGACTTGGTAAGCATAGCTGTGATTTTCAATTTAGTACATAGTAATTTTACTATGGTATTGTTAGAAAAGTATGACCCTTGTATTTTACTTTAATGGTACTTGTTAGTGCTTCTAATAATTGAACTCTTTATGTTAACAAATACATTCAGCTGCAACTATCTTGGACAAAAGTAATTTGGTGAAATATGATTGGAAAAGTGGATATTTCTAGGTTAATGATCTAGGAAGGATAACTAGTTATTACTACATCACTCATGGGACAATGGCTACTTATAATGAGCACTTGAAGCCAAAAAGGGTGATATTGAGCTATGCTGATTTTTTTCATTAAGTGAAGAGTTTAAATATGTGACAATAAGAGAAGAAGAGAATATGGAACAACATGAGTATTCATATATTTTTGGTGTTTTAATTTCTAACTCTTTATCATGAGGGAACAAGATAGCAAAGAAAGGAAAATGTATTCATAAAATTACATTATTGAAACCATAAATATATTTTTTACATTATTATATTACATTATTTAGCCTTTCATTCATCTGAGTGGGCTCCCATCAGTGATGTGAGAAGACAAATTAATTAATTATTTCAATATTTGTAGGTAGGTGTTGTATTGTTGTGTGCTAGTGGAAGGGGTTTGTGAGATAGCATTTATCCATCTTGAGGTTGCAAGTTCTCAAACATGGATGAATTTGCATACTAAATTGTAAATTGACTTTTACAAAATATTCCAAAAGTTGTAGTATAGGAAAATAATTGGAATTACAAAAAGAATAATTGTACGAGAGTAGAAAAAATATTACTTCTATTTCAAAGGCAGTGTTCAATATAATGCTAGTAATTTAGATAGGACCGGTATTAAGATCAATACCATAACAACAGAAGGGGGGGCATTGAAAAAAAATCACATATATGTCTCTATCCATCTCCATGCAACTCTTATTGAAACTAGTGCATTGTTATTTATTGTTACACGTACAATCTTATATTGTTATTATTCCAAAACTTCTCAGACATCTAATCAACTACGTATATGCATGCAACTCCTTTCTTGGTACTTCCTATATATATATATATATATATATATATATATCCAAGATCATAAAGCTTGGATACAACAATATATGTAGTACATACTCATGTATTGAATAGAGTTCTCTTCCTAGTCTATATATTTAAGAATTTTAGGAATAATGAATAAATATAACATAATATAAAGTAGCATACTCATGTATTGTTAATGATGGTAGTTTTAACTTACACTCCCCTTTTCACCCTCTATTCATTGTAAACTATGCATAACTTGAACATATTAAAAAACTATAGCCCACATTGACATTGTATGCCACATTAATCCAACCATATGACAAAACATAAGTGATCTAGCCTCTTAAATAAATGTAAGTAGTGAAATTTTTGCATACCTGCAGATGGTACAAAATTTCATGGTTAAGTGGAAGCCTCCCATAAACAACAAGATCCAAATATCCATGTATCTCTCTCAATCAAGCCTCTAAACCCTTTAGAGATATCAATTTTTCCACTCTAAACCCTTTAGAGCTATCAATTTTTCCACTAACTTGTTATGCAAAAAAGTCAAATGTTAGAGTTATGTCACCACTAAAAACAAAAGAAATAGAGCTTTGAAACCAAATCCACACACAACATAGAGTGGTGTTCATACCAAGCCATACAAAAAAACTAAACTCAGAACATTGGAATGGAAACTATAGACACTTAAAAATGTCCTAGGCCTATGAGCTTTATTTATAACACTTTCATCCTGGAATAATTATGACATTTAATTATGTCCTTGATCCACGTCCGACTATTAATTAAATAATTCATTATTGTTTGATTAATTCATGACCTTCTATTCTTCATGATTATTAGATAAATAAATTTTATTTATTTATTTAATACGTCTTTAATTGTCTAAAGTCTTCCTTCGTTAATTCTTCCTCATTACTAAATAAATTTCATTTATTTAGTTAATATGTCACTAATAATCACAATTAAATAAATTCATTGATTTATTTAAATCCTAAACCATATCTTCTAAATTGAATAATTAATGGTTAATTATTTAATTGTCTGAATTGATATTCCTCTCATTTTAAATAAATGAAATTATTTAAAATGTCATCACATCTTTAATTAATGGTTCATTTTGGGTAAATAATCTGAAAAAGATTATTTATTGTCTCACAAAATCCATATTTTGGATAAACCTATTTATTTATTCCACATAGGAATTAAACCATTATTTAATTCATAAATGGACATTCGACCTTGAATTTATTAATTTGCATTATTTCCACCATGAATCTAATAATGTGAGTTATTTCCACTATCTTATTTATTTATTCTCAATAATTATTTATTAATCCCACTTTTCATTCCACCAAAATAAATAATTATGACAATTGTTTATTAATCCCCACTTATGAATTTAATCATTATGTAATTTATAAGTGGACTTTCCACCTTCTACCTTTGTGATCTTTTAAATCTCATAAAGTGGGTCACCTTGTCTTTTTAATTTTAAAAATATTTATTTTTAAAATTGATTATCTCACATTTTTCTCCATCACTGAACTGATTTTCTTAGATGACATCTTGACCCTTCATTTAAGGATTTTTCCCTAACCCTAATTAGGGATGGTCAGATTTAATCTTGGCCCTTCATTTTAGGTTTTTGTCAAGATTCAATCCAGACCATCCATTCAAAATTGGATTTTCTATAAAATTTCAAGCTTGCTCATAAGAGAGGAGGATTCTTAGGACCTTGTTCTGGGAAAACTATTAGGACTTTTGTAAATAGGAAAGGAATTATAGTCATTTTAGGATTCTAGTCATTTATGATTTCCATAGTCATAGGCATTTAGGAAAAATCCTACAAATCTTGTTTTAGGACATTGGCATAGTCAAAGATTACTCACACACTCGATTTGAGGGAAACACAATCAGCAAGTTAGAAGGTGTAATGGAGGCTAGCCATGGAGATTGAAAACATTTGGTGAGATTATTCCATTCTTCATGTTTTCATTTACATTTCCTTTGCTCTTTATTACTTCTTTTGGTCTTTGATTTCAATTCCTTTGATAATATTAATCCTAAAAATAACCCATAGAAACATTAGTGAACCTGATGTGAAAATATTATTTTTCTTGGATTCCGTATAGCCTCAGTTTCTATGTCTCTTTTTGTAGGTACAAGTACTGTGTGACACATTCAACATTTATTGTGATGCATATGCTGCATCACGATGCATTCAAGATGCAAAATGATGCAAAAGCTTTGACACGTCGCAATTGCTATCAAAACGTCGCATTTGGACAATCGTGTCGCATCTGATACTTAAAACAATGCATTTTCTATTTCGTGATGCATTCGTCTGGCTATGATTTCCATTTGGATTTTTCACTAATTTTCTGTTATGTCTGTTTCCTTTAGCATTTTGACTTCATTTCCTACATTTTGCCTAGTAGGGATTTTTCATAGTTTTCCAGTTTAAATGTCAAAGACTTTGTTTTCTATGGTTTTCATGTATGGTTTTGGGTGTGTGTTTTGTCATTTTTGCAGGAATAGGTATGGAACGACACAGTCATCTTTCTTTTTTTACTGTGACGTGACAGATGCGTCATGATGCATTCGTTAACTCAAACACCACAATCAACCTGTCGAGATGCATTTGATAGATTAAGCGACATATGTGTCATATCGAGCTACATTTGAAATACATAGTGACGCATTTGCTCTATCATGACACATTTGAATGGTAATATTTTCTGGTTATTTTCTATATTCTGCCTAGCATAGATTTTTGTGTTACTGATCGGGATGTATAACATTTGGAAATTACTTTTCCTGGGTCAAAGGAAAACATTCAAACTACTAATGTGTGGTCTCACAGGTTTGAACATCAAAGACTAAACATCAAAACAATGTGCTTGTTTTTTTCTTAGTATAATACACATTTCCTTTGGGACAATTAAAAGGAACTTGCGTTTCTTCTATGTCTGAGTGTGTCTAACAAAATGGTAGGCGAGTATGCTCTCACCTTGTGAAAAATCAATGATAAAAATACTAGATCCATTTTAATGTCTTTTACCCTTATGACTTAGTAATTGAAGTATCCTCTCCCCTTATGCTTTCAAGTGATCCTAGGTGTAAGAGAAATGGTTACTAACTCTAGAACTTGGGCCTATTCTAGTAGGAAAAAGTACTCACCCTAGGACGACTTAGACCAGTAGCACCCTGACACCGAGGGACTTTTAGCCAATATATAAAAGTGGATTCTTGGGGAAAGCCCAAGAATCAAGCGTATGGTTCTGATGAGATTGATCTGAAAGGGGACTCTTGCCACATGGATCATGCCCTATGAACGAAATGCCTAAATTAAACACCTCTTGTTTTAGTGTCCAACCATTCTTTGGTCGTTGCTTGGTATAGTGCAAGGTATAGTATCATGCCTAAAGACACTCACTACTGATCCCCTTGAGTAGAGATAGCAGTTCTTGGGAGGTCATTACCCAAGAATTTGAAGTTGGTGTGCTCGAATGACATTAATGAGCCGTGGAGGGGAGCCAATGACACCAAACTTCTAAGCTATCCGCTCTCGAGAAGGAAAGGTGTTTAGCACCAATCCGGGGTATATTAGAAGGCTATATCAAGTATACAAACCATTTTCCCATTGGCCTATTAGGATCATGCTTGTCTTATGTGTTTTTTCTTACACTAAAACATTGCGCTTGTCAAGTTTTTTCTAGATTCTCAAACAATATACACAACAATCACAAATCTAGAAACAAAACAATCAACTTTGGACAATTCTGAATTTTCATCAAAACATCACAAAAGTGAATTTGAATCCAACAATATTACCTACTATACAACATCTTTTCTAGAAGTCTTTGTTAGAAACCAAAACTGAAATTGCTCAAAATTTTCATGATTCAACCATTAGCTTTCATTTTTACCTTAGTATCAACATTGTTAGTTGCATTCCTTAGGCTTCATAATCATCCTTTCCTACATAGACTTTGGATTAGGCCACCTCATCACACTTTACAAAATCATTTCATTTAAGAGTAGGTTATCTTGGGACTTAATCAACGATCTCCTCTTTCAGTCATTGTCCTTTTTGTGAGAATTTTCCAACTCAATAGTCATTTTGACCTTGTCACTTAGTCCCCTTAACAAGTCCTTTGATAACCAAAATTAAGACATAGATTAAGCTTAGAGTGGTTAGGCAACCCTTTCTCCAAATTTTATTCATCTTAGTCCATACTTTGCATATTTTATGCCTAAAAATCCAAAAATATCCAAAAAAATTATTCATCCTAGTCTTCATTTTGCACATAGACAATTTCTCTTACCCTGCATTGATCAACATCATCATCTTAGTCATCATTGTCACCTTCACCTTTGACATATTTCTTTGGAAATCTTGTCATCTTGCATCAATCATTTCCTTAGGAAACATCATAATCACCTTGCATTGTCATCCTTATCACAAAAACACCAAAAGAATAGACTATTTTTCATAATCATCATTCTCATTTGAGCAATTCTCTTTTATGGTCAAAACTAGGCTTCAAAGAAATAAAAGAAAAATGGAAAATTTTGGACAAGACTTCAACACCAACATCAACACCAAAACTTTTGATATGAACCAGGACATAACTTTTAATGATCCATTTACCAGCATGAACACACAACCTCCCATGAACCAACCAACATCCTCTTGAAATTTATTTGAACCATTCATGCAAAGAGACCAAAATGGACAAGTATTAGCTAAGGATTTAGAGGTTGCAACCCAAGATCTTGATGTATCTTCATTTATAGAGGATTTGACATTAATACTATAAAACCTTCTCCTCTGGATGACACGACACAAAACACAACACCTCAACAAAACATGAACAATGCCTCCAACAATAACACTATTGACACCACACAAATTACTACAAACACCATCAATGTTACATCTAGTGGCACCATAAGTCAAAACAACTCCAACTCAATCAATGCAACACCTATTGAAGGAACACCTACCATGCCACAAGTAATATCACAATCCATTCCCGCAATGTCAATGACATCTTAAAAAATAGCTAGAACTACCCTTGGATCTACATCAATAGGGGAAAATTCCTCAAACCCCATTGGAACTTCATCTATGACCATAGGGACATTATCATCAAATCCATATGTTGGAACCTCATTCAACCTCCTTAGAGGAACTAAGCGACACAGTCTTATTAGAGGTTCCAAACCAAACATTAACACGTCATCACAATTAAACATCAAAGCATCACAAGGGTGAAGTACCAACATCCTGCATGGCCAATTCCAAGGACAAAGTACCAACATCCCACATGGAAAATTCCAAGGACAAAATACCAACATCCTGCATGGACAATTCCAAGTCCATAATAACAACATCCCACATGGACAACTCCAAGGCCATAATAACAACATCCCGCCTGGATAATACCAAGGACAAAACACCAACATCACACATGGAAAATTCTTCCAACATGGAAAAGGAACTCAAATGACACAACAAATGAATACCTTTGGACACCAAAATAGTCAAGGTTATCAGATTCCCCAAATATTAACAAATATGGCTAGATCACACATCCCCACATATTCATCATAGATTCACGCACAACAACACATTCCTCATCAAAATTGGCAATACTAGCAATCGCCAAACCAATGTATATCACAGTAATACATGTCCCATCCAAACTCAAGCATGCTATCACAATCAATGGGGATTCAAGGGATACCCATCACTCCCATGTGTGATGTGACCAATAATCCCATAATAGATGCCTTGATAGCAAGAGCGGCAGACCTCCAAAAATAGATGGAAAACATACAAACATCTAACAAAACACCACCAATGTCATATGACCTATGTCCATATCCTTTTGACACTTTATACATGCCACCATTTCCTCTTGGATATGTGGCCCCAAAATTCACCAAATATAAGGGCAAGACAAATCCTATTGAACACATTCAAGAATTCACAACCAACTGTATGGAAATCGCATATGAACACACTTACTTGATGAGACTATTCTCTAAAAGTCTAACAGGACCCACACTTGAATGGTTCTCCACTTTGAAGGGGATAAAAACATGGAGTGAACTTGTAGGAAAATTTATAAAAAATTATGCCTATAACATTGACATAGACGCCTCCATTACTAGCTTACGCACACTTACACAAGAAGATGTTGGTGAAACTTTTATCCCATTTTTCCAATGATGGAGAGGCTTAGAAAGTTGTTGCCACATAGACATACCTGAAAAGGAGAAGGTTAACATTTTAGTACAAACACTCCTAGACCCATTGAGAAACGGCTTGTGAGTTCATTATTGTACAACCTTTACGTACCTAGTCAAACAAGGTGTTCAACTTAAGAAGGCCCTTATTGCTGAGGGAAGATTAAAATATGGTCCTAAAAACACAAATGCAAATCAAAATCCTCCCGCTGATAGGAATAAGTACTGGGTAAAAAATAAACATGTTACAAATGAGAGTGTTGTTGATGCCAAGACTGCAAACATGGTGGGTCCTAAATTGGCTCTAAAGGGGGTTCAACCACAAAACAAGCCAATAGTGATATCGACACCCCCTACCAATGTACCTTCAAACAACCAAGGCATCCACAATAATCAAGGACAATACCATCAAATAAGATAATTCCCTAAGGGTCACACGTACACTTCTTTGGGGGAACCCATTGAAGAAGTCCTCAAGAAATGCCTCTAGAATGGGGTCATCATGCTTCAAGAACCCAAATCATATGACCTAGGACAATTCAAACTAGCATGGTGGAATGATAATGCATTTTATGAGTATCATCGAGAAAAAGGACATAAAACTTCTACCTATCGACAACTGAAAAATATGATACAAGACCTTATCGAAAGATGTATCATCAAGGTTAGTGAACAAAAATTTGTGTCTAATTCTGATCATACCATTCATAAGAACCCACTATAGGACCATGGTTTTAATAATGCTTCTACATCAGGTCCAAAGACAAACAATAATCAAGCAAGTTTTTCCTGCGCTAAATATGACTATTCTGGTGGACCTATTATAAATAATGTCTAAACTAACAAAGAATACATTAATACCATTATGGTCAAGAGAGCACCCCACTACAATGCTATTACTCATAGTGGCAAGGTCACCATAGCTAGTCCACCTCCCACTCAACAACCTAAGATTACCATACCTGGTCCATCTCCTAAGCAATCACAATTCACCTTGACGATAAAGTAGTGGCAACCAAAGAGTCAATTTAACCTAATCAACCAGCTTGGAAAAAATCCTACACAGATTTCTATGCTCAAGTTGCTTCACATCTCTCCTACGAATAAGGCTATACTGGATAAAACCATGCAAGAGTCATCAGTCCCTAAGGATATTGATGCCAACCAATTTGAGACCATGGTGGGATACCTCACCACACCTCACCATGCCACCTTTTCTGATCAAGACTAATCGTCATCTAAGACCAATCACAACGACGCATTTCACATAGAAACTTTTGTGCATAAGCACAAATTTAGACAAGTTTTAGTAGATGGTGGAGTAGGATTGAACATATGCTCCCTCAAAGTGGTTAAGGCTCTAGGGTTCTATGATGCAAGTGTAGACCCAACAAAGAGTATAGTGATAAAATCATATGATGATGATGAACACTCCTCACGTGGCATTATCTCTCTCCCCATTAGAGTGGGACCAGTCATTGTGGACACCACTTGTCAAGTCCTAGATCTAGAACTTCCATATAATATTTTACTTGGTTGACCTTGGATTCATGCCTTAAAAGCCGTCCTGTCCACATATCACCAATGCCTAAAGTTTCCATTTAATGGCAAGGAAATAACCATATATGGAGACCCCGATCCTTTCCAATATTGCACCAACTTAAGAGGTATTTTTAAAAATTGAGTGCTTATTATCCAAGAAGCACCTAGCTTCTCATCATCCAACTACATCGACCCATCCACACTCATGTCATCTTCTTCATCCGCTCCATCCACGTCTCTTGCTACATCACCACCTTCCACAAACCCTAAGGCTGAATCCATTGTCAAGATCTAGGACCTTGGCTATGGGGAGTTCAAACTACATACATCATATAGCATAACAACATTACCCAAGCCTCAAAAGGTATATGGTCAGCCATGTTTTAGAATGGAACTCAAGGAAACTTTCAAGGTTCCCCCAAAAATAGTTTTTATTAAATGGGGAGATATGAGTAACAAGGACCTCGCCGATATAATAGGATGGATCTATAAAGATAATGTTGCACTACCCCCATTACTAGTTCAAAAATATGGCGAGGGATATGACATAATGAAGGCTAAAGGCTACAATGGTACTAGTGGTCTAGGCATAAATAAAGCGGGACAGAGAGAACCCATAGAACCTTTCCAAATACCAAAATATTTGGGATTAGGATTTAAATCACCTAAAAATGATGATCGACATGCCATTAGACTTCCAAGTGAGCAAGTACATGCTTTGGAAAGTATCAAGGCCACTAAGGAAAACTGACTCCTAAGAGTGGCAATTTGACTCAGACCAATCCTTAAGTGACTATTACCTTGATAATTTATTTGCCGAAGCAGGGGAACCGACCTCTAAACAAAGATTTTGGAAAACATTCAAAATTGATCAGGCACCCAATAGTCTAAATCCCATTACCACTCCCCATGACATACAAGAACCACCATTTGAATCTCTCCAATTCAATCCATGTGAAATACCAAAAGACACTGACAACTAGGACTCTAGGTCCTTCAACCCCTATATTGCCAACAAATATGAGACCAGTGAAGGGGAATATTGGATAGAGTTGGATGTCGAGGTGGACGATGATAATCTCATTTATGACACTACTGAATTTGTCTACATGCTTTCTATATCCTCCCCTCAATTCACCAACAATGATGATGGCATTTCACTAGTCTATCCTCAGTTAGTTGATTGGGACCAACAAAGCTCACCAGTCTTGGATATATTTCAGAATGATGAGGAAATTGCAAAATTTATGGGATTATGTGAGGGTATACCCAATGGCGATCACAAGGAAGGATTCTCCATTGACTTAGATTGCACGACATACTTTGGTGAGATTGCTCTATCCTCCATTCACAAAATTAAGAATAGAAATAAATTAAAAAATGAAACATCTCTAGGTGAAAAATGAAAGGCGCCCTTTGATGATAAAATAGTAAAAATAAAGGACGTATCTGTAGGTGAAAACTTTCCTGAGGCACCGAAATATGGAGGACTAGACTTTCTTCCTATACAATAGGAGAAATTGACCATGCTTATAGAAGACACCATAGAGGATAACATATCAACTATAGAAGACCCCAAAATGGTCCTCTTTGTTGCATCATTGACTGAAGAAGAGAAACCAGAATTTCATAAATTCTTTGTAGAACGTAAAATCAACTTTGCATGGTCCTATGTTGACATGCTAGGATTAGACCAAAAATTGGTTCCGCACCATTTTCCACTATTTCCTAATACAAAGCCAGTCAAATAGAAGTTATGCAAAATGCACCCTCAAGCTGCTTTGCTAGTCAAGGTCGAGTTAAAGAAACTTCTAGACGCTAGATTCGTATAGTCTATTGACTATGCTAAATGGATATCTAACCTAGTGCCAGTAACAAAGCCAAATGGGCTGATCTGCTTCTGTACAAATTTTAGAGACCTAAATAAAGCATGCCCAAAAGATGACTTTCCTTTACCGAATATTGATATCATAGTTGACCTCATAGCAGGATATGAGATGTTGTCCCTTATGGATGGTTTCTTCGGCTATAATCAAATTTGCATTGCCCCTGAAGACCAGCACAAAATGACATTTACTTGCCCATGGGGTACATACTATTGGAATGCCATGCCATTCAGTCTCAAAAACACAGGCGCCACATATCAAAGGGCTATGACCACAATCTTCCATGACATGATGCATAAAATAATGGAAGATTATGTAGATGACCTATTGACTAAATCAGTAACCAAGAAAGATCATCTCATGGTTTTAGACACAATTTTCAAGAGACTAGAGGAATACAAAGTCTGACTAAATCCTAAGAAATGTGTCTTCAGTGTCACATCAGGTAAACTCTTGGGATACATAGTTTCTTGAAGAGGCACTGAGGTTGATCCAACAAAATTCAAACCATCATAGAAATTCCTCCACCTAGAGGAATCAGTGAACTCAGAACTCCACAAGGTAGGGCACAATCTATTTGGTGCTTCATAGCCTAATTGGCTGACAAGTGTCACCCATTCCAATATCTGTTGCACAAGGGTATCCCCTTTGTGTGGACAGATAAATGTCAAGAGGCCTTTCAACAAATCAAATATTTCTTACTATCAACACCAGTCCTCATGCCTCCCATTCATGGAAAGCCATTGATCCTATACATCTCAACAACTAATTCAACACTAGGGGCATTACTAGCACAAAATGACCAAGAAGAAAAAGAAAGAGCTATATATTACATCAGTCGAACATTGGTCAGGTATGAACTAAACTACACACCAATTGAATGAGCTTGTCTAGCTATGGTCTTTGTAGCATAGAAGCTAAGACATTATATGCTAAGCCATCTGACACATCTAGTAGCAAAGATTGACCCCCTCAAATATTTGTTGAGTCCGCAACATTAACAAGACGTCTAGCAAAATGGGTCATGATTCTGAGTGAATATGACATTCAATATGTAGAAAGAAAGGAAATAAAAGGACAAGTCATACCAGACTAGCTAGCAGACGCACCCTTACAAAGTAATCACCCATTAGCAGCAGATTTTCCAAATGAGTCGATATTCCATGCAAAACCAAAGGTACCTTGGCAACTCTATTTTGACGGATCACACAAAAATCATGGCTTGGGGGCAAGAATCTTGTTCATCACCCCTTAAGGAGATTTGATTCCTAAGTCTTTTTGCATTGCCTTCCCATGCACTAACAATGTGGTAGAATACAAGGCACTAGTTATAGGACTAAAAATGGTAATAAAATGGAAAATCAAAGTGTTACATGTCTACAGGGATTCTCAAATCATCATCAAACAAGTTAATGATGACTACGACACAAAATATGAGAAGTTGATGCCCTACAAATGGATGGTGGATAGTTTCCAAACATACTTTCATATGGTAAATTTTGAACAAATTTTGAGAGTACAGAATAAGGTAGTAGATGCAATGGCTACAATAGGCTCCCTTCTCGATATACCAAGCAAGATGCCTCAATTGGAATTCCTAATAGAACAATTACTGGGCCCTATCTATGACATTCTATAGTCTGAGATGGTCTGTGAACTTGTTGGTCCTGACTCTCCCTGGTACTAGGATATTTATGACTACCTTAAGTCTCAAACTCTTCCATTGAACCTATCCAATAACCAAAGGAAGTCGTTTATCTAAAAAGACGCAAGGTATGCCATCATCAGTGACACCCTTTACTACCATAGCTTTGATTATACCCTCCTTAGGTGTCTCGATAGCAACGAAGCATGTACAAACTTACACAAAGTACATGATAGTATATGTAGGTCTCATTTGAGTGGTCCTACTCTAGCCAAGAAAGTAACAAGACTTGGGTACTATTGGCTGACCATTGAAAAGGATGCAATAGAATATGTCATGGCTTGTCGCAAATGTCAAATTCATAATGATTTGATCCATGCTCCAGCACAAGAACTTTGGCCAATCACTTCTCCTTGGCCTTTTGCTCAGTGGGGACTCAACCTCGTGGGTAAGATTCATCTGACCTCATCCAATGGCCATAAATTCATCATCACTGCCACTAAGTATTTTATGAAGTGGATCAAAGCCATTCCTCTAATGTATATAACTGGCAAGCAAATATCCAAGTTCATCCTTAACTATATCATTTGTTGGTATGGCCTTCCACAATCCATTATCACTGAAAATGGACTTTCATTTAAAAACCAATACATTTGAGAGTTATGTGAATGATTCCATATCCAACACCATTTTTCATCTCCATATTACCCTCAAGGAAATAGTCAAGTGGAGGTGTCAAATAAAACCATTTCAAAATCCTCAAAAAGCTATCAATGAAACTGGGTGTGACTGCCATATCCAACTCAACCCTGCTTTGTGGGCTTATCACACGAGCATTTGTACACCTATAGGAACTACTCCATTTTCCCTAGTCTTTGGGGCTGTGGCTATCTTTCCCATTGAGGTTGAAATTCCTTTTTTATGAGTCTCCATGAAGGGTCTAACAGATGATGAAGAATATAGATAGTCACGCCTGCATGAGCTGGAAATGTTAGAAGAAAGAAGGAAAAATTCCCTGAATCATCTACAAGCGTAGTAGAACCATCTTTTTCATAGCTACAACAAGAAGGCTATGACTAGGAAATTTGACATTGGCAACTTAGTCCTCATGCAGAACCCTAAAAATTAGGCTGACAGAGAAAAGTTAGGAAAGTTTGAGCCAAATTGGTTGGGTCCTTATGTTATCATATCTTATTTTGGTTCTAGAGCATATCAATTGGCTACTCCAGATGGGGAACAACTAACCAAGCCTATTAATATTCTACATCTATAGAAATGTTATGCATAGCATTAGGAGATTGAGCTAGAAACCATAAAAAAATTGAAAAAATTACAAAATGATGAAAATAGTAAAGAAAAATGATTCATCCAATGGTGAAAATCTGGCAAATAGGAACTTTGGATAGGTATGATGGTGAAAACCTGGTAAATAGGTGCCATGCATAATCAATTGTTGCTTCGCCATCTACTATCACTTTGTCTAATATGGCCTAGGATGAAATACATTTTCTATCATTACCACATTATTACCCTTCCCTCCATGGTTGATAATGGTTGACATCAAGTCCTCTATACTATCTATTTAATACTCTAGGCATGTTCCTTTCATATCCCTCAAAACTAAGTCTTGGACCTGACTGGGGGAAAAATGTTTATTATGTAATTGTAGTGGATGTCACACATAATTTCAACATCACAAAATGTCCTGAAGGAAGACCAAAAACATCTCAAAATTTCCTGAAGAAAGACCAAAAACATCGCAAAATGTCCTAAAGAAAGACCAAAAACATCTCAAAATTTCCTGTAGAAAGACCAAAAACATTGCAAAATGTCCTAAAGAAAGATAAAAAAAAATCTCAAAATGTCCTGAAGAAACACCAAAAACATCGCAAAATGTCCTAAAGAAAGATCAAAAACATCGCAAAATGTCTTGAAGAAAGACCTAAAAATTGAAAAACGTCTTGAAGAAAACAAAAAAACATCCAAATCAATGTCAAAATGCTAAAAACGGAGGCAAAGTCAGTCATGTTAGTCAATCCACATCATAGTTTGAACTACGTTGTCTCTACGCATTTTCTATGTAGGCAAGACTCATAATTGAGTCCCCGAAACATTAGGTTAGTCCTTGTAGGTTTTTCAAAATAAAATCATGATACAATCTTTGGTCATCAATACAAAGTCATGGTCATGTCAAACTACGAGGTCTCTGAGTGCATGACATAGGAAAGGCCATCTGTCGATGAGCCCCTGAGGCCGCACTAGGTCAATCCATCAGGATTCATAACACTACACTGGCACACACATCATAAATCTTCAAGTCAAGACAAATCATTTTCCAAATAGGAAAACTCTTAAAACAAGGTATGGAAATATTTTATTCAAACACATCAATCATCTCATCATGGAAAAATTGACATATAGTCAACACAATTCAAACTCGGCCAAACTTCAGTCAAGACTTGGTCAAAAGAAGTCACATTATCATAACTAGTCAAACTGTCAACACTTGGTTCACTTTCAAATGTTCCCTTCTAAAAGGTAAACTCTATCATTCATGCCTTAGGATGTGTCCTTCCTAGGCATCGTCACCATGTTCAGATGTTTCCTTCTGAAGAACAATCTTTGTCCCTTATACTTTAGGATGCGTCCTTCCTAGGCATCATCATCTGTCATCTAGCATTCTAAGGATTCCTTTTGACTTATAATGACAAAATCCTCTTGACATCAACATTATTCAAGATGTGTCCTTCCTAAACTTGGAAACCTTTGACATTTTGTCATCTTGGCACTAACAAGACTTTGTCACCCTAACATTTCATCATCATAAAAACTTGACATATTCATAACAAAACAATGGGTATTCAGACGCACTTGAAAAACACTTGGCACTTGTCTTTTGGCTTTCATCATGCTACTAGTTTTTTAGTGAGATCCCAACAATAGTATTTAGAGAAGCTGCGATGTATCATGACATTTGTCTTGACTTTTGACATGCATGATTACTAGTTTCTCAGTGATATCCTAATTTAGTGATTTAGAAAAAAATGACATCATGATAATGGATTTATTTTTGTATTTTGACAATCATGCTACTAGTTTCTCAAGGATATCCTAGAAATAGGATTTAGAGAAACAATGACGTTTCATGATTTTCCCTGCTTGTCTTTCTCTACTTGTGGTTGATTATGACAAAAATACTGAGGCAATTGTGCTCTTGGTATGAGTCATGATCATCCTTGTCTGTGACTACTTCTCTTAGGTGATGATACTACCTTGCACACCTTGATCTATGTCATATCATGGTGTTTGTTGGTCATCACAACAATCTACCCAATTATGATTAAGAGCAATAAATATTAAAGTCCTATGGCTAAGTTTTGAAGGATTTAGTCTAGGAAGTAACATGCATCTCCTTTGATATGGTCATCTTCTCCTATCAGTCTGGTCGTCCTCTCTCATCCATCTCACAATGATATCGTGTGACATACAAAAAAAAACACATGAGGGAATACATGATCATATAAGTAGTGCATTAGGTCTATACATACATCATCAATAACATTAAATCATATACATATCATTGCACATTGCATCAACATTGCACATTGCATTAACATAATCATCAACATTGCATCCATTTCATAAATACATCATGCATATTATTATCATCATCCTCACATAGAAATAAGCATGACATCATCATGGCATAATAATCATAAATAAGCATCATAGGACATATATGATACATCATAACTCAACATTATACATCACATATATCATAAGGCATAAATTAAAGGAGTATCACATAACACACATATAGGCTGTATCAAAACTACATCATATAATATCATAGGATAAAGTCAAGAGATATCCAAAAAAATGGAGCTCGCAGGCTCAATAGTCTATAAATAATGTGTCATAATAACAAAATGCCCCTAGGGTAGACTCTCATCATCCCCTCGAGGCAAAGAATGTGTCGGCGTAAGCGCTATCACTACGACTGAAGTGATTGGTGGACCTATAGGAACCTCCCCCTGAGCAACCAAGGAAGCTGACACTGATGGCACTACAACCCAACTCTGTGAGGTAGATGGATCTGTCACTGGTGACTTCCCCTGTCCTGACCACTGTACTAAACTAGTAGACCCCTAACTATGGCTCGAATGGTGACTTAGGGTGTGCCTACGTGAGTGGTGAGACTTCTTCCATGATATATGTCCTGAGGAGGTGGATCCTCCTACACTGGTGTGACTCCACCTGCCACTGGCACTCCCTAACCTGTGTCCACTGCCCATCCTCATCTGTGATTGTGATAATGTAGGATCTCATCGCTCGGGAGGCACTATTTGCTCATATAAATTCTTGTACTAACCCAGCCTTGTGCTCATCCTAGCTAGCTCACGAGCCATATCACCTATGGGTCTTGTACATAATGTGGCAAACTCAATGCACCACCGAGCTGAGTCTTGCTGACGGATCACTACCTGATCCTGCTCTACTCAAGCCACCTCAAGTGCTAACTAGAGTGATTGGACCTGAGCCATGCTCTCATCTATTTGCTGCTATAAATTGGCCACCCTCTGATCTGTCATAGCATCTGGGGGAAATCTTGAGGAGGATGGTATCTCCTCCTCTCCCTCTACCATCCACCAATGAAGTAGACTCTCTGCCTCATCCATGACATCCTCCTCCTCATCCTCTCCCCAAACCTCCTCCTCAGCCACATCCTACTGCCTTGATCTCTCATCCTGTGTCGCCTCCACCTCCACCCCTCTAACCTCTGCCACTCCTCTAACCTCTGTCTCCCCTCTGACCTCTGCCACCTCCACATCCTCTCCTCTGACCTTTGCTACCTCCACATCCTCTCCCTGGACCTCTGCCACTTCCACATCCTCCTCTCTCTCCCTCACCTCCTACCTCTCCTCACCCTATCCCTCCTCTCTCTCCCCATCCTTATCCACCTCAGGGATAACATCTAATGCTACCCTCACCAAGCATGGGCGTACCCTCCAACCCTACCTCTGGCCATCATGCCATTTTCTCCGGCCATCTCTGCCATCATCTCCATCACCCCCATTATCCCCACCCCTGCATCCATCTCTGCTTCCATCCCCACCCTTGCGTCCATCTCCACCCCTGCCTCCATCTCTATCTCCATCCCAACCCCGGCCTCTACCCCTATCACCCCCTCTCCCCTATCACCACCTCTAGCTCCCTACTTATTCCTCAACACACGAGGTATCACTGACTGCCTATCTATAGGTGCTAGCCCATTAGGATCTATCAAAGGCATTGGTCTATGTGCCTGCCACCACAAATCATAGTCTACTATGGTCCTAGCATCGGCTAGTCCACCTCTCCATCCCTATAGCTGAGCTCCTAGCCCATCAATCTACTGCTCAGCAAAGGCTACTGGAATGGTGGGTCCCCAATCCTAAATGACTAAAATCCCAAATTGTAGAAGACTATAATTTTTCTCCTAGCTCCAAAGGTACTAAAAATCATTAGGGTCGTACCACATGAGATACTCTCTGCACATCTGTGCGCAACCTTGTGTAGCTGGTGATAGAGTGTCCCTAGTAAACAAGGACCCCAGGCATAAACCATCCTATCCCATCTCATCCCAATGAGAACATTCCCCCAGCCAATGGGAAATCCATTCCCTTGACAGTCAGGAATCAAGATACCACTAATCAATGTCACTAGGAAAACATCAAAACGAGCATAGTGCTCCGCTATGAACTCCTAGCGGATCTCATATCCCTAAATTCCAAGCCCGACACCCTCATCTTAGTAATATGTCTAGAAGGTCTACTCTCCATGGTGAGGCTCATAGACAATCCGCTCACCTCAGATCGACACTCAAAGAATCTAGTAGACGTCCTCAAGTGTGATGGTGGCCTCACCTATCGGTAGGTGAAAGGAACAGGTCTCAGAGTGCCACCACTCGCACAGTGTAGTTAGTAGTCCCCTATTAGCCTAAATGGCAGGCATATAGGTGACATAGAATAGGCTGAGTCGCATCAATCGATGCCACTCTTGTGGGCTCAACTAGTCTACAAACCTAAAAGTCATCATTGTACTCTCGCAGGTGTATATCAGCACAAGCTGCCTCTACACAAGGCCAAACAAGGCATTATTACCTTCTACATAAACTACCAGTAGTATCAAAAGCATTTAAGATTGGACAAACATCAAAATCAGCCACTGTCAAAGTCAAAGTCAAATGCATCACAATGAAACAATTGTGTTGCAAAATAATGAATGTGTTGTTCCATATGTCAAATGCGACACAAGCGCAATTGCATCGCTTGGAAACACAAATGCATCACATGGTAGTAGATGCATCACAATATTTGACACTTGCATCACTCGAGTCAAATGCGTCATGAATTCCAACAAGTGCATCACAAAATAACAATTGCGGTGTTCAAATATGCAAATGCAACTCGCAAATGCGAATGTGTCATGATTTTTGAAAAATGTGGCACAAAATCTTGGGTCCCCTAAACTAGCATATCATTTGCGTGACGATGGATCAAATGCATCAAATGTGAAGGCGAATGTAGCTTATGTGAATGCACATGCATCGCAGCACATTCGTTGTTTCACCTAGAAAACTATAATTGGCATGTAAAACAAAAAATTACAAAGGAAGATAGGGGTACATACCGCTGGCTCTGAGCCCTCTAGGCATCTGAATGTCTGCACAAGCTCACCATGATGCTCTGTCTTTGAAATCACCATCCTCGCTACACTGCGTTTCACTCTACACTCTCAAAATTTACAAAGTGAATAGTAAAAATGAATTGACTTTTACCCCTTTGTCAACCTATTTATAGAAGTCAAAAGGATATAGGTCAACTAGGTTAATACTGAGGGCTCATTTGACCAACTTTGATTACCCTGTTTGCCACTTTAAACATATCAAAATCCAAAACTGACTGCACCATCATTTTTCTAGTCATCAAATTGACTATTTGGAACCCTTTCGAAAAAAATTTTCCACCAACCCAAAACTTGAAAAATCTCCCGAGGGGGCATTGATACCCTATACCTTCACTGGGGAAGGGCTTTGACTTATTTTCTTTGTCACAATGCAACATGTGACATTATGACAAAGAGGGGAAAAATGTAGACACTTAAAAATGTCCTAGGCCTACGAGCTCTATTTATACCACTTTCATCCTCGCATAATTATGACATTTAATTATTTCCTTGATTGACGTCCGACTATTAATTAAATAATTCATTATTGTTTGAATAATTCATAACCTTCTATTCTTCATGATTATTAGATAAATAAATTTTATTTATTTATTTAATATGTCTTTAATTGTCTAAAGTCTTCCTTCATTAATTCTTCCTCATTACTAAATAAATGAATTTCATTTATTTAGTTAATATGTCACTAATAATAACAATTACATAAATTCATTGATTTATTTAATTCTTAAACCATATCTTCTAAATTGAATAATTAATGTTTAATTATTTAATTGTCTGAATTGATATTCCTCTCATTTTAAATAAATGAAATTATTTAAAATGTCATCACATCTTTAATTAATGGTTCATTTTGGGTAAATAATCTGAAAAAGATTATTTATTGTCTCACAAAATCCATATTTTGGATAAACCTATTTATTTATTCCACTTAGGAATTAAACCATTATTTAATTCATAAATGGACATTCCACCTTGAATTTATTAATTTTCATTATTTTCACCATGAATCTAATAATGGGAGTTATTCCCACTAACTTATTTATTTATTCTCACTAATTATTTATTAATTCCACTTTCCATTCCACCAAAATAAATAATTATGACAATTATTTATTAATCCCCACTTATGAATTAAATCATTATGTAATTTATAAGTGGACTTTCCACCTTCTACCTTTGTGATTTTTTAAATCTCACAAAGTGGGTCACCTTATCTTTTTTATTTTAAAAATCTTTATTTTTAAAATTGATTATCTCACATTTTTCTCCACCATTGATCTGATTTTCTCAGATGACATCTTGACCCTTCATTTAAGGATTTTTACCTAATCCTAATTAGGGATGGAAAATTTAATCTTGGCCCTTCATTTTAGGTTTTTGTCAAGATTCAATCTAGTCCGTCCATTCAAAATTGGATTTTCAATAAAATGTCAAGCTTGCTTGTAAGAGAGGAGGATTCTTAGGACCTTGTTCTTGGAGAACTCTTAGGACTTTTGGAAATAGAAAAGGAATTATAGTCATTTTCGGATTCTAGTCATTTATGATTTCCATAGTCATAGGCATTTAGGAAAAATCCTTCAAAGCTTGTTTTAGGACATTGGCATAGTCAAAGATTGCTCACACACACGATTTGAGGGCAACACAATCAGCAAGTTAGAAGGTGTAATGGAGGTTAGCCATGGAGATTGAAGACATTGGGTGAGATTATTCAATTCTTCATGTTTTCATTTACATTTCCTTTGCTCTTTATTACTTCTTTGGGTCTTTGATTTCAATTCTTTTGATAATATTAATCCCGAAATGAACCTTTAGATTACAGAAACAACTTCAAATTATGATGCAAAGCATGGATTCACTTTACTCAACTAGAGGAACATTTCACAATAATGGTTTCTTCATCTAAAACATCTATACGAGGTTCAAATAGTAAAGAGATTAATGAAATATAGAGGAATTAAAAAGATACTTGGATGTAGTTGGATTGAAGGCCTTAAAGTAGTACATGTTTTTTCTATAGGAGACATATCACATCCAAAAACATGGAAAAGCTATGCAAAGTAGGAGAAATTGGCATGGAAAATGAAGGCATCAGGGTATAAAGAATCATTTTTCTACCACCATAGTGAAAAGTTAGCACTTTCTTTCATCTTTGCATATTGGTTTGATGCTTCAAATGATGCATTTCATATATTGAAAAGTGCATTACCTTGTTGAGTTTTTCTTTGTTTCAAGAATAGTTTAATATTCTCTAGTTAACAAGGCCAACCACATGATGATGGAAGCTCATTTGGCCCCTCCTGTCCTCCTCACATCACTCTTAATTCCCCATACCTAATCATATAACATTAATCATTAATTCATCCATTAATAACATATAGTATTCATTCATAACATATTCACATTCATTCATTCATTCATCCATTAATAACATATAACATTCATTTATTAACATATTCACATTCATTCATTAATGTATAACATTCATTCTTTCAATTTTTACATATTATTAAAAATATAGTTGTCAAAAATATTAGTTTTTAATATTCATTAACATATTATCAAAAATATGGTTGTCATAATATGATTACAATCACTTCTTTTTGGTTTCTTTTTTTAGCTAAAAAAAGAAGTGGAGTATTGTTTTCTAAATCATTTGTCCCCCCTTCAGTTGTTCTGCCCTCTGCTTGTGATCCTAATGTATGCCTAGTTGTGTACTCATGATGTGGAGGGCACTGCAACGGGGGGTCTACTATAATAACAAATAAATATTAAATTGATATGCTTTATTATTATTGTTACAAGTATTTCATTAATTAAAAGAACATTAGAGTGGTGCTCTTTACCTAATGGGGCCACATCATGTTCTTGATCTTGTCTTATAGCCTCATGCTCAACATGTTAAACACCCTCTACATCTTGATATGGAGTTGAAACATGAAATGTTACATTAATTAATACACCAATTACAATTAAATATGTTTAAAATAATATTAGAGTGGTCCTCTTTACCTGATGGGGCCACATTATGTCCCTGATCTTGTCTAGCCTGATCATGCTCAACATGTTGATCATGCTCTACATGATCTAAAGTTGAAACATGAAAGATTACATTAATTAATACACCAATTGCAATTAAATATGTTTAATTGTATTAATCCATACTATGTTTTGTATAGCACATGAATACATTCAGTATCGAGATGCACACCATGACCTTCATCTGTAGATTGTTCTCCACCCTCACTAGGTTGCATTCCAATGTCATTTGTAGCATTATCATTGCTTTCCTATTTAAAATAAATAGGCACCTAATTACTTTATGGTGGAAATTAATATTTAATAGATTGCACAAGTATTCAATTTTAAATAAACTTCATTAAGTTTATTTACCTGTGTGTTGGATGCAGTGGAAGCTTGCGTTTTCCCAATCAAAAGTCTTAGGTATTCAACCACGATTCCATAGCCTTGTTGGAAGGAAATATTTAGGTCCTCTTCTGTGGGAACTCTATTGAATTTAGAGCCCTCCATTTTTGCATAAGATCATGAATTTTTCTTCTATAGTGTGATAAAACTAAAATTATTTTTAATTTATTATTTGGATGAAATATTTCATTTTTTGATACTCACAATTCATGCAGATAATTTCATATAACCATCAGATCCAAGTTTTTGTTGCCCGTGTTTTTCTAGTCTTTCCTTTGTTTCCTTCGATGTGTCAAGAAACCTATGAAAAGTTTGAAATATGTTAGATTATGTAAAAAGAAAGAATAATCAATATATAATAACATTGTTGATAGCATCATATACCTTCCTTGGCCCAATGGTGTCTTTCCTTTTTTCTTTTCAGCCTTCTCCTTTCTGTCCAACACCAGGTCCTTCCACTCCCTCTCTAAAATCATGGGAGGATGCTCATACTTCTTGTTCTTCTCTAAATGTGATCTATATTGGTCCCTCACATACTTTAGATAGGTACTAGCTTTCTTAAGGACCTTGGTTCAGCTGAATGTGTTATTCTTGAACAACACAACTAAATGGTTAATGAGCTCATCTTTTAAATCTTGATTTTGGGCATTCCACCGTGTATGTACGGTGGGCCAGAATATATCCAATGTAATATCATTTAGATTTTTTTTAAAACATCATTTCATACAAAATTATCATGGGATCATTAGTCTAAAAAGAGTGATCAATAAGTAAATTTCAATTGTATTATATATAATAATAATAATAATATTTTAAAGTACCTAGGACCTTCTCTATCTTTATGAGAACAAAATCCTTGGTCACTAAAAATATGAGTGGAAATTTTCCCATACTAGTAATACGGGAAGATCCAAGAAATGTTTCTAAAACATCACTAGTACTAGTGGCCTCTGTATCCCCAGGTACATGACCTGACACATGTTTTGGCATGTGTTCGCTGCCAGAGGGTGCACTACCCAATGTCTACATGCTATGTGTTGGTGAAATTTCAATTAAGAATATAGGCATAGATGATGGGGTCAGATGATGAGATGTATGCATAGGAATATTAGGATCAACACTTGTACCAACCCCTACTCCCTGGGCAACACCTGTAGTACCCTGATCATGGCCAACATCATCATGAGGATGGAAAAAATATTGTAAAAACAACACATATTTTAGTTCATGACATAAAAGAGTACAAAATATAAAACCATGAATGAACTTATGTTATAATTAAAGATCTTGTGACAACTTACTTGCAAGTTTCGTGCTCTCTCAGTCAATATTTTAACCCTTTTTCTTATCTCATCTAT
Organism: Sequoia sempervirens; assembly: GCA_007258455.2. Lineage (NCBI taxonomy): Eukaryota > Viridiplantae > Streptophyta > Pinopsida > Cupressales > Cupressaceae > Sequoia > Sequoia sempervirens. The sequence continues at coordinate 26,554,449 of VDFB02049217.1, forward strand.
TTGAGGAACTATGAATAACAACTACAGGATTTCTTCATTGCATTTTTTTGGGTCTTCTTTATCATATCTAGAGGGTTTGCGAAATAAGTGATGTCATCATCACATAATAGTGACTACACCTCCCTATGGATGCTCTCCTCTACTATTGGTGCCTTTCCCCTATTAGCATACTACGACAAGAATATTAAAAATATTATCAAAATTAATTGAATAAACTTATGAAAAAAACATAATAATAAATATATTTACTCGTATGTAATTTGTACAATTACAATGAGGTAAACATGTTGGGTAGAAGTGCCTGAAGATGCATCATGATCTATGCTCTAGGCTAAAGCCTTCCCTGTATGATCAATTTCCTACTATGACAAAAAATAAATATAAAAGAACATTACCAAAATGAAACCAACAGAATTACAAAAAAAACATGATAATAAATGGTATATTGGAGTCATTAATTAGAGGTTGGGTAAAATGGTATATAGTATGTACCACCACTATAGTAACTATGTTTGTATCTATGTGATTCAAATTGTAATCGATTATCAACTCTTTCCCTACATTTATTGATTTTATCACATATACGAATACACAATTTCCCTCGTGCACCTCAAATATGCAATTGGGTTGCTTATTTGTTGACCTAGATCATATACTATTTATAAACCCTGCAATATTCCTCAATGTTTTTGGCCTTCTTTCAATGTACATAGCCACCTACTTATTTTGAGATCCTGAAACTGAACCACTGATTTATTATTATAATAGATCTTTATGTTTTCCATGCAAAATAGACCTGAACCATGTAATGACGATGGTGTTATGTGATATATCCTCTCATTTACACAAAAATTAGTGTTTATTAGAAGAAGTTCCTTGGGTGCCCATTGTTTCTGTGGATGTTTGTACCTCAAGGGAACTCCTCAATGTCACCTATGGTCTCATCATCATAAGAACATGAACCCCCTTCAACAAGAAAATTTTCCATGTGTTTACAAAATTTTCTTCTAATCTTTTGACCTCTAGTTGATCTCCCTCTTTTACACCTACTACATGTCTCACTTTCCTCTTCTCTTCCTGAATTTCCCTCACTTGAGGAAGACAGATTTGACAAATACCTATTTGGTGTTTCTGCACTCATAAGGATGTTGGATGAAGTTCTTTCATGGTGATGTGATCCCAAGGTGACATTATGATTAATCTATCATTTCATCGCTAGAATTTGATAGGTTATAAGGTAATCAAGTCTTGATAGTTTGCAAGTTATTATTACTACTATCCAAATGTGTCCATAACAAATCAAATCAATGTATGAAGGAGACTATCCCTTGAAATTAGTTACATTAAAATGTCATTATTTTACAACCTAACATAAACATGGAGTTTTGGAGATGGAGTTCATAATATCTAAGGCTATGGAAGCCTAAAAAACCTAGACTTGGTGATGAATTTTACTACATGAACAATGTATGGCAATGTTCCAAGGATTTTGCATGACAATTGAGGGGAAAAGGTAATGAATGATAGTCATTATCAGTCTCACAGTATCATAGTCATAATCCAAATTATTTGATTTACTAGACTTCTACTTAACATTTTAACTCCCAAACTTTGTAACAAGTGTTAAATGTGACTATGGTCCACCAATTACACAACCAAGGCCTCAAATTTACATTTAATAGGAAATTTACATTTACACCTACATGACTAAAAATAGCAGTAAATTTGCATTTAATGCAAATTTAATGCAATTTTCCATTGAAATTTTCTATAGTGTGTAGAAGAATGATTTCACCATACATAATATTTAGGTTTAAGTTGTTTAGAAAAAAATGAATTAGAACACTAATAGACATAATTCAGGTGCACGTGTGAGGTCATTCAGTTGTCCATTGATAAACTTCATATGTATAAGTGGCTAATGGGGAGGGAGTGTGTACTAGGCTTGGTTAATTCATCATAATTTTATGCTTTGGCAATATTTTTTTTTGAAGTCATCTTAAATCTTCCTATTTCTAATTGGTAGGAGACTATTGGTATGTTTTAAGGTAGGATGAGTGGTTTCATCAATGTTCTAGTTCTCTATGACAAGGTTTCAACATCTTCAAATAGTGAAAGTCAGTGCTCATAGTCATTTGAAACAACAACATTTTGATTATGTATGATGGTAGGATTTGATAACTTAAAAGAATTGGCTACCCAACGAAATTAAAGTTAAAAGAAACTTTTTTAGTTTAAGGGGTTAGCACTTTCTTTCATCTTTGCATATTGGTTTGATGATTCAAACGATGCATTATTATCCCAATTCTATCATATTGTATTCCCATCCCATTGCATAGAAAAGAGGTTAAACACTTAGCAATCCACCATTCGTAGCTTTGAATTTGTTGGAATTGCATGCTTGTTTTGTTGAGTCACAAGTTTGCATGATAAGAAAGGAAGAATGAAATTTTAAATTTTAAATATTGGTAAGACCCTATCTTTGAGTTTCTCCACTTTTTTTCCCAAGCAATAATATTATTTTTTTGTGAATGGGGGTCAGTAATATGTTCTACAATCAATGGAAGATGACTCCATGTGATACAAGAATAGCTCATTAGGGAGTCTCTACTGTAGTGTTAGAAATATATGCCTCAATCTCACAAGCTGAAACCTTTGATAGAGCCAAGTCGGTGTGACATGTATTGTGTCTGGCTAACTAGCAATTGAAACCTTGTTGAATAGTTCAGGTCGCTGTGACCTTGCTTCAATCATGCCGAATGCACCTATCACTATGACATGTTGATTGCTATGAATATTTATATCTCACTCCACTAGTGGTTTGATCTTGCTGATGGGTTAATGTCAAGTGGTGGTTAGTGAGACTCATGGTGATTGTAGTCTTTGGGGTAAAATTGAGGCTTCGTTAGGAACTCTCAACGATGAAGGAAAGTCTCATCGATAGCTTTTCACTAGAGTCATTGGGATAACCTATGGTAGCTTGGTAAGAAGTCTTACCAATGTGTGAAGTCTCGCCGATAGTGGAACATTATGGTGTGACTTGAAGACTTCAGAGTAGTGTCTCAATGATAGTGGTCTGTCTTGTTGACTGATGAACACTTCGAAGTAACTGTTGAACCTCGGTATGATCTCCCGGCGAAGAGTGATGGTCTCACCGATGCAAATTCTATTGTCTATGTGACTTTGAAGCTTTGGTATGATGTTTCATTGATAGTGATAAGTCCTAGCAATAGAAATATGAGGGATAATCATTGGTATGAGGTCTTGGCGACATGGCGATGTCTAAGTGATAAATTTCTATACTCAGAGTAACATCTTTCCAATAGTGATAACTCTTGGTGATATAGAATGTTGATCTTGTGGCATAGGGGAGACATGGTTAGTGCCTCACCAATAGGCCAACACATTGTTTACGCCTTTGATAGATTGGGAGACTATCCTATGTGGCTTGTATTCAACCAATCAGAGAAGTTGAATGGGAACCACTAGTGGTTGGACTGTTGCAACCATTACTGAGAGGAAGTTTGACAGATTGGAAGCGACAAAGATTTACTTTGGAGTTGCAGATGTTGTCTGGTTCGATGGATTGTTCGATGGTTGCATGAATAGTTCGATGTATGATTAGAGTGAATTCTATTATGAGAAGACTATAACGTGAATGTTCTATACAAGGTTGGTCATTGTGAAAGCTATTGTAATTTGACATTAGAAAGATAAGTCTAGTCTCTGTATGTAATCTTTATTACTGTAATACAAAGTGACTTCTCTTAGTGTGGTGGGTTTTTCTCCCATAAGAGTTTTCCCACATAAATCTGGTGTTGATATGTGTATGTCTAATTCTCTATTTCTATTACCTATTTCAAGTGTATCTTAATTAGACTATAATTGTAAAAAAAAAAAATTAAAAGAGTCTATGCATTCTTCCCTAAGGTTTTGACGTTAGGAGAGTTGTTTTGGAATCTTAGCTTTCCTTACAAGTGGTATTATAGCTTGGCTAGTTGTGTTATCCTTGTGGTTATGTTGAGTTTTTGTGTCAATTTTGTTCAATGGGAGTCTTGTAGAAGTTTGTGAATTTGAATTACAGATTGAGATGGCCAGCACATTAGGAAAGATTGAAATAGAGAAATTCAATGGGAGCAATTTTGAGTTGTGGAAACTCAAAATGGAGGATCTCTTGGTGGATCATGATCTGTGGCTTGTTGTGTCTAGAATGAAACCTACAGGAATGAAGAAAGAAGATTGGGACCTTGTAGATAGAAAGTCTAAGGGGTTGATAAGGCTTTGTTTGGCTGACTCAATTCTTCTAAATGTGCATAAAGAGAAGACTTCATCTTCCTTGTGGAAGAGGCTAGCATCTCTTTATCAGGGGAAGTCTTTGGTGAATAAATTATTCTTGAGGAAGAAGCTATACACTTTGAGAATGCAGGAAGGATGGTTTGTAGTTGATCATTTGAATACATTCAACATGTTGATTGCATAGTTAACATCGGTTGGTGTGAAAATTGATGAAGAGGATCATTGCATGCTTCTATTGTGTTCTTTTCCAAACTCTTGGTATCACCTAGTGGTGGCTATTGGGAGTACAACATCAAATTTCAAAATGGAAGATGTTGTTGCTTCTTTGTTATCAAAAGAGATGAGAAGGAAATCTTCTAAGATGGTGAAGGAGGCCCTTGCTGTTAGAGGAAGATCAAAAGAAAAAGGAAAGAAGAAGGACAAGAAATCTAAATCAAAATTAGAGGGGAGATCAAAGTCTCTTGGCAAGAATTCCAAGGTGAGATGCTAGAATTGTGGGCAGCTTTGTCATGTTTGAAAGGATTGCAAAGAGGAGAAAAATAAGAAGAAGAAGAGATCTTCTGATAATGATTCTTCTTAGAGTGATGTAGATGCCTTCATTGTAGCCTTGGCTACACATGCATTAGATGATGTCTGGCTGATTTATTCTCGAGCATCTTTTCACATGACATCTCATAGAGGTTGGTTTATAAAACATGAATAATACGATGGTGGAAAGGTGTATTTGGTAAGTGATTCATCTTTGGAGATTTTTGGTTGTGGAAGAGTCAGAATCCAATTCCCTGATGGAAGAGTGAAGGGGATCAAGGATGTTATGCATATACTAGGTCTAGCTCAAAATCTATTGTCTGTCAGTAAGCTGAATGATATTGGGGTACAAGTCACTTTCTCTAGAAATGGTTGCAAGATGACTAGAGGCTCAATGGTGCTAGAAAGGGGTGCTCGTATTGGTACCTTGTACAAGTTGGATGCACATGTTGTTCAATGTAACAACGTCTCTATAAAGTCACAAAAAGCTACTCATGGAGGAAAAGAGGGAAATATTCCTAATTGTGTAAACTCTATGGAAGTTAAACTTCCAGAAGAAAAGAGTATGCTCTTGCATCATAGGCTAGGCCACATTGGAGAGAAAGGTTTAAAAACCTTGAAGAATAAAAACCTGGTTGAGGGGCTTGATGATTGTAACCTTGAATTTGAATTCTGTGAACATTGTATATATATGGAAAATAACACTATGTTTCTTTTTATTCCAGTCCTAATAAATCTTCTAGTTTGCTAGATTATATTCATTCTGATGTATTTGGTCTAGTGAATGTTTCTTCTTTGTCTAAGTCAAGGTACTATGTATCGTTTATTGATGATTATTCAAGAAGAGTATTTTTCCATTTTTTGAAAAGTAAATCATAAGTGTTCAGTCAGTTTAATGAATTTAGAAACCTTGTAGGAAATTAGACTAGAAGAAAAATAAAATGTTTAAGGACTGATATTGGCGGTGAATTTTGTTCTGATGATTTTGAGAGGTACTACAAAGACCATGGGATTAAGAGACATAAAACTACACCTTATACTCCATAGTAAAATGGAGTTGTAGAAAGGTTCAATAGGATAGTAATAGAGAGAGCACAAAGTATGCTGAGTAGTGCTAGCTTGGAGCATAAGTTCTGGGCTAAGGTTGTGGCTACTGTATGTTACTTGATAAATCATTCTCCAAATTCTACTCTTGTCAAGAAAACACCTTTAAAAGTATGGTTTGGTAAGAAGCCCTCTCTGAGACACATTTATGTTTTTAGCTATGAGGCATATGCATATGTGTCGTATGAGAAAAGATCTAAATTGGAGAACAAGGTTGTCAAATGTATTTTTATTGGCTATAGTACTAGCATAAAAGGATACAAGCTTTGGAATCCTAATACGAAGAAGGTTTTGTATAGTAGAAGTGTAATCTTCCTTGAGCTGAAGCCTTCTACCTTGGATCTACAGTCAGAGACAAAGTCTGAAAAAAAGAAGGATGTAGTTATAATTCCTCCTACACTAGAGAAAGAGGAATTGACAATTCAAAAAGTACCTAAAACTGAGAAGAGCTCAAGCAGTTCTGATAGTTCAGAAGAAGAACAACAACCTTAGCCTAAGCCAGTGAGGAGGTCAACTCATGAAAGAAAACAACCTGATAGGTATGGGTTCTCTTTGATGGATTCTACTTGTGCCTATGCTTTGATTTCTAGCACTGATAAGCCTAGGACTGTAAAAGAGGCATTTAAAATATCTGATTCAAACTCTTGGTTGGAAGCCATGAGTGAAGAAATGGCATCATTAGAAAAGAATTATACCTAGAGTTTGGTGCCCTTGCCTAAAGACAGAAAAGTTGTGGGCTGCAAATGGGTATTTAAGAAGAAAATAGGTTTGGATGGTAGTGTGGAAAAGTACAAGGCGAGGTTGGTTGTGAAGGGTTATTCCCAGGTAGAGGGAATTGATTATGGGGAAATTTTTTCTCCTATAGCTAAGTTGACATCTATTAGATTTCTTTTGTCACTTACAGTAGCCTATGACTTACAGATCGAACAGATGGATGTGAAGACAACATTTCTTCATGGTGATCTTGAAGAAGAAATCTAGATGTCCTAGCCTAAGCACTTTGTGGAAAAAGGTAAAGAAAAACTAGTTTGCAAGTTGAAAAAGTAACTGTATGGGTTAAAGCAGTCACCTAGGATGTGGTACCAAAAGTTTAATACTTTTGTATTGTCTTTGGGATTTGTAAGATCAAAATCTGATCATTGTGTGTATTATAAAGCTGAAAGTGATTGAGTGCTTATTATTGCTCTCTATGTTGATGATATGATGTTCATAGGAAATAGTAAGTTGATAATTTCTGATCTTAAGTCTCAGTTGTCTGCTAAGTTCGAAATGAAAGATCTTGGTGCACCTAGGTATATTTTGGGGATGGAGATAACTAGGGACAAGACTAGTAGAAAAATTTGGCTTAGTCAGAGTAAGTATATCAAGACTATTCTAGAGAGATTTTGCATGAATGAGTGCAAGCAACTAGTTGTTCCAGTCTTGTAGGGAACAAAGCTATCTACTAAAGACTGTCCAAAGTCTCCTACTGAGATGGAGGACATGACCAATGTACCCTATGCTAGTGCAGTTGGAAGTCTTATGTATGCAATGGTCTGTACAATGCTAGACATTTCCCAAGTAGTGGGAGTACTTAGTTGGTTTATGGATAATCCTGGAAGAACACAATGGGATGTTGTGAAGAGAGTGTTTAGATATTCGAAGGGGACTTCAGAATATGCTTTGTGTTACCATGGGAAGTTGGTTGAATCATAGAGGACTCTCAGCATTTGAGGTTATGTGGACTTTGATTGGGCAAGGGACATTGACAGTGGGAGGTCCAATAGTAGATACATTTTCATGATGAATGGTGGTGTAGTGAGTTGGATGAGTAAGTGGCAGGCTATAGTTGCTTTGTCCACTACAAAGGCTGAATAGATGGCAGCTACACATGCTTGTAAAGAAGAATTTTGGTCAAAATGTTTGTGTTCTAACATTGGTTTTGATGCAGGGTAAATAACTATTTTCTATGACAGTCAAAGTGCAATTTGTCTAGCAAAGAATCCTACTTTCCATGCTAGGACAAAACATATAGATGTAAAGTACCACTTTGTATGAGATATGGTGGACAATGGAAAGGTCATTTTGGAAAAAGTTGATACTCTAGAAAATTTTGTAGATGCATTGATGAAGCCAGTGAGCAAAAAAAAGTTCAGGGGGTGTGCCAATTTGATGGGCCTTAGTGCCCATGAATGTCAGTAGTTTTGTTGTTCTCTGGAGGTTCCTGTGTGATCTTTGTCAAGTAGGAGATTGTTATAAATATATACCTTAATCTCACAGGCTAAAACCTCTGATAGAGCCAAGTCAGTGTGACATCCATTATGGCTGGTTGAACAGTGCAAGTCACTATGACCTTGCTTCAGTCATGTCAAATGCACCTATCACTATGACATGTTGATCGCTATGACTATTTATATCTCACTCCACTAGTGGTTTGGTCTTGTTGATGGATTAATGTCAAGTGGTGATCAGTGAGACTCATGGCAATTGGAGTCTTTGGAGTAGCACTAAGGCTTCATTATGATCTCTTAGCGATGAAAGAAATTCTCACCAACAACTTTACACTAGAGTCATTAGGATAACATATGGTGGCTCGATAAGAAGTCTTACCAATGTGTGAAGTATCACCGACAGTGGAACATTGTGGTGTGACTTGAACACTTTGAAGTAACATCTCAGCAATAGTGGTCTATCTTTTCGACTAATGAACACTTCAGAGTAACTATTGAACCTTGGTATGATCTCCTGGTGAAGAGAAATGGTCTTACCAATGGGAATTTTATTGTCTATATGACTTTGAAGCTTCAGTATGATGTTTCACTGATAGCGATAAGTCCTGGCAATAGCGATACGAGGGATAATCGTTGGTATAAGGTCTTGGCAATACAGTGATGTTTGAGTGATAGCTTTCTGGTCTTAGAGTAACATCTTGCTGATAGTGATAACTCTTGGCGATATCGAATGTTGATCCTATGGCATCGGGGAGACACGATTAATTTCTCATCGACATGCCAACACATTGTGTATGATGTTGACTGATTGGGAGACTATCCTACATGGCTTGTATTTGACCAATCAGAGAAGTTGAATGGGAACTGCTAGTAGTTGGACTATTGCAGCCATTACTGAGAGGAATTTTGACAATCTGGAAGTGACATGAATTTACTATGGTGTTGTAGATGTTGTCTAGTTTGATGGATTGTTCGATGGTTGCATGAATAGTTGGATGTATAGTTCGATGTATGATCAAAGTGAATTCTATTATGAGAAGACTATAACATGAATGTTCTATACAAAGTTGGTCATTATGAAATCTATTGTAATTTGACATCAGAAAGATAAGTCTGGTCTTTGTATGTAATCTCTATTACTATAATACAAAGTGAGTTCTCTTGGTGTGGTGGGTTTTTCTCCCTTAAGGGTATTCCCACATAAATCTAGTGTTCATATGTGTATGTCTAATTCTCTATTTCTGTTATCTATTTCAAGTGCATCTTAATTATACTATAATTGTAAAAAAAAATAAAAAGAGTCTTCATTCTTCCCTGAGGTTTTCATGTTAGGAGAATTGTTTCTGTACCTTAGATTTCCTTACATGTAGGAGCACCTACACCTTATGTTCACAACTGGAGCATTAGAGGTTGATCATATAAGTGTCTAGGGATGTTTTCAAAGTTGTTTGATGTTTTAATAAGGTCTATAAAACCATTTATTATTTCATTGATCCATATTGTAAACAAAATCAAATATGTGAAGAAATTGTCAATGATGGTCAAATATTTTCAAAGTAGGTAGAATAGGTTTTCTTGCATGGATTCATGTATTCAAGGTGAATAAGTTCTAATAAGAAAATTTTAAATTTGTTTAGGGTGCTTGGAATTTATCTAGTTGATAATGTAAAAAGTTGCAATTGTTGACATTAAAAGTTGTCAAAATTGCAATTTTTGCAAAATAATGGGTTATTAAGTGTTTGTAAGTTAGTTATGGACATTAGTTGAAGGAATTTTGGGTCTGAGATGATTTAAAAATCCTTCCAAGGATTGAGAGAGGGTTGTTGGTGGAGTTGATACCAAAATTTCATATCAAATACCACGTTCTTGAAGCAATTTTCTGTGTTTTTACTATTTTTTTGAAGTTCTTTTGTGTTGTATAGATCTGTACAAGCTTGAAATTCTTTGAGATAATTGGTGTAGATAAATATATGTGCTCCCTTTCATTTTCATTTTTTTTGAAGTGCTAAATCATTATTTTGTGAGAGAAAACAATTAAATGCAGGGACTGCCTTGTTTTACCTATGTAAGGGTTTGAGGGCTAAAAACAAATGAGATCCACCAATCCACCCACTGTCTTGGATTTATAACTCATTTTATTGCTGTACAACATGGTAGGATGTAGGTTCATTGCATTTAGGGGTCTATTAAAGCAAGAAACTTGCCATTGAAGTGATGCCCTAGGGATGATAGGGGCAATTTTATTGTGAATTTGTGGTTGTTAAGTCAGGGTTTGTCAATTTGATGGATGGAACAGTATGAATGAAGGTGTTTTTTCCTATTTCATGATGATTTTAATTTTTTGAAGACAATAGTTAAGTTAGGGAGGTTGGGTATATGGTGTTTCTCTAAAACCCTAGTGTATTGAGGGAAAATGGAGGGTTTTGTAGAACAGTGACAACAAGGGCATGGCTTAGCCCAAAAAAGGTGAAATATGATGTTTTTTGTCATAACAATCTCTTTCAATAGGTTTTGGATTAGAACCAAGTGGTTGGAAAGGCCTTCCTTTATAAAACAAGGGTAATTTTGTAGCCTTTTTGGTAGGACAAACTAATGAAACACATGAATGTTGTAAAATAACCTTGTGGAATTTGTTGGGATAGTGTTTAGGGACTTGTGTCAATGCTTAATCCATGATTTGGTGGCTTTTGTATAGCCTCATTCAATAATTTCATCAAAGGATGTGATTTGAGGCCTAGTAGCCTAGTGAGGGTATTGTGTTGAAAATAGACACTTTGTTTGTATTTGAATAAAATTGAGGTTGGATATTTAGTCACACCCTTGGGTCTACATCTGTCTCAAAACTTTTAATTTTGTTGGTTTCTTGTCTTGGGTGCAATACGCATATCGACAAAAAATCAAATAGTGAGGCTAAAACTATTGCTTCCTAGTAGGGATTAATAAGAATGAAGGATAAGGGTTATTTTAATGTTGAGATTGAACATAGGGCTAAAATTTGATTATACAGATCTTGAAAGGTAATTTTTTCTCACCTTGGAACATCAAAAACATGATGGATGACTACATAAGTATGATTAGGGGTTTCTCTAAAACCAAAATTAACCATATCTTTAGAGGCAACTCGGTTGTTAATGTTGTCTCTAATGAAGGGTTGTGTTGTAATGAACAAAACTATTGGATTTATTTTTTCTATGTTGAAAAAATGAGAACAAAAGAAGTTTTTCCTTTTCAATTTGAAAAAATATGGACTCAACATCCCTATTTTTCTAATAAAATAGCTAAATGATGGAACATAAAAGTGGAAGGATCGCCTATGTTCCAAATTGTTGAGAAGTTAAACAATGTCAAGCTTAATGTTAGAATATGGAATAAGAATTCACTTGGTAACTTTTTTTAAAATAAATTTGAAGTTATGGATCAACTAAACACCTCATAAAAGGAAATTCACATTCTAGGAATCAATTAAGAGATGACAGTGAAAGAAAAAGATCTTTTATGTGAGCTCCAGTCATTCATTGCTAAAAAAACCTTTTGGGGGCAAAGATCGAGAATGATTTGGTTTAAGGTTTGGGGTAGGAATACTAAGTTTTTGTATATGAGGCCTCTAAAACACAACTCATCTAACAAATTGGAAGAGATTTGGTTGGATGGTAACCAAATGTCTAATAAAGCCTATATAAGGGACAAAGCAACAAAAAATTTAAACCATCTCTTCACTAAAAACAATGTTTTTGGTCCTATGAATTATAATGTTATCCTAAAGCTTATCCCTGAAATTTTTGATGAGCAAGATAATATGGAGTTTATGAAGCCTATAATGGAGGAAGAAGTGAATTTTTTTTTCTCTTTTTAAGGAAGTAAGGCCACCAACCCTAACAAGTTCCCTCACTTCTTTCAAGTGCATTGGGATAGTGTTGCTGATGACATGGTAGTTACAACTAGGGAGTTCTTTAGGAGTGGAAAATTACTAAAGGAGTTGAATAATAAATTTTTGGTGCTTATCCCAAAAAGGATAGGGTTTTCTCCTTGATATTCCAACCAATCAACCATTGTAATTTGATGTATAATTTTTTTTCAAAAATCATTTCCTTAAAACTGTAACAAATTCTACCAAAGTTGATCTCTCCATAACGTAGTAGTTTTATCCATGGTAGGAATATTCTTGACTATATCATTACCATTCATGAAGTGTTCCATTATATGGAACTTGATAAAAAGGAAATGTTTCTTCTAAAGTTAGATTTGATGAAGGCTTACAACCATGTTTCATGGGAGTTTTGCAATAAAGTTCTAGAATTTTTTTGAGTTTGGAAAAAAGTTCCTAAAAATTATTAGGGTTCCAAATTTTCTATCATCATTAGTGGTATCTCTTATGGCTTCTTTAAGGGATCTAGATGGATCTGAATAGAGAACCTTGTATCCCCCTTCTCATTTATTATTCTAGCAAAAGCTTTGGGAAGAAGCCTTCAATAAGTGATTATTCAAGGCAAGTTAAGGTGAGAAACCCACTTCAACTAGTGTTCCCATTTCCCATCATCAATTTGTTAACAATAAAGTTGTGGTTTTTGAAGCCTTAATTATGGAAGAAAAATAAATAAAATAAGTTTTATGTAAATATGATAATGCCTCGACAAGATCTTTGGAAAGGCATGAAAATTGCAAGTTAAAGAGAATGGGGGTGTCGATATAAAAGATATAAATCAATTACAATACTCATTGTCCCTTGGTCATTGATTTTCCCTTTTTGAGTGCCCTCAACCTCATCGCTTTAGCTTTCCTCCTACCCTATTTTTATAGTTAGGGTCTTGGTGCACTAAGCTATGTCGTGCTCCTATGTGTGTGAGGCCAAAAATCAAAATAAACATGTGAAATTCAAATTAATAATTATGTTTGATTTGTATGTTTTATTTTAGAAATAGAATGGTAGAGATAGGATAGAATAATACCGCTGGTTGAAAAGTCATTGTAAGAAAATTAAATGCATACCTTAAACCTACAAGATAAACATTATAATCAAAACATAAATCTAACACTTAAAACTAAAAACTATTGTATTCTGTGATAAAACAACCTTGTTTGACCTTAGTAAAGATGACTTATCTACTTGTTACATGATTAGGGCATAGTATTTTATGGGACCTACAATAAAACCCTTATGAATACAATGGGGGGTTTATAGAAAGAGAAGACTATGTATGTGGTATTTCTAAAGTGGTACTTGGTTCAATTATGTGATTTTCAAGTAACACAAATCAATGAAAGATGATATCATTAGATGAGGATTAGTTGGCTAGTATATTATTACTAGATCAATCAAGAGAAAACTGATAGCTAAGTACTTGAATTTTATTTTATTGACACTTGATAAATGCAAGAGTATAGAGGTGTTATGTTTCTCAATTGAAGTAAAGAAAGAGGTTGACATGGAAGTAAAATATTTTAGAAACTCATAAATGATACATAAATGGATATATCTTCTTTATATTATCCTTGTAATTGGTTATGTATATACAAATAAAAATAAATAAAAGGAATCCATTATGTATCATCTAATAATAACTTATAGAAAATATAAAAAAGATCAATAATAAAAAAATATATATTAACTAAGAAGCCATGCAAGCATACAATAGTATATGTTGGTAAAACTATAATATATGCAAGAAAGCAATATATTCATACAATGTCACATGTTAGCAATGCAAAATAAATGTACAAGAAAGTTATATAGGAACATAAAAAAATCATAATATAATTAGTCCTCTCAACTAGGATGGAAGAGTTGATAGCCTTTTAATTATTAAGTAGATAGAGAGGCAAGTGATGTTTTTTTTATTTTGAACCTACTAACTTGAACTACTCTCTAAATTTTTGGAGCTCTACATAATATAATAAAAATATATAAATTAATATAGAAAAAATTAATTATACAATGATATATAAGGGAATAATCACTTAGCACCATTTGATAATTAGGAACAATATATGAAAGAGGCGAAGAATAAGGCAACTTGTATTATTAGGAAGGGCGAGATGCCTTTAAATAGCATGAAATCATGTTTGAGCCTCAAAACCATCCTATATTGTCAATGTGTGCATCTAGGATAACCATGTCAAGTTTCACTCCATACAAGCACAAATTGAAAAAAATTCAACGTTGGCCCCATTCACATGTCACTATGTGGGGTCAACATGAGGAATCACTAATTTTTTGGGAATGAAATAACCAAAGATGTGATCAAATATCTAATCATATATAGTCATACAATAATTAGGATTTGATCATATGGAAATTTCTAGTAGAGCTACAATAGTTGTAACATCATGAATTAACAACATTAAAAAGTACATCATGAATTAAATATGTAATAGCATAAAAATTAAAAACATCATGAATTAATTATGTAACCATATAAGTCAAATATAATTATATCAAGAAATCAATACCATATAGACAATATAATCACATAACTCATACATTTCAATGTCATTGATCTTCTTCTTCATCCAACTCTTTGTTTGTATCATCCAATCTAGATTCAACATTGTAAGGATTGGTCATATCATCATCATCACCATTGATATCAGTTTTGATAATGTCATCATCCACACAAATATTATCTTCATGAACATTAACTCTTGCATCATCATAATCTAGTTCCTCTTCTTTGACATATTTTTCAAACACATCATCAACTAACTATTGATCCTGATCATCATCTACATCATCTTCTAGTTCTTCGGTATATTTTTCTTCCACCACATTATACTTTACCAAAATTCCTCTTGGATCATGTCTGATAACAAATGACCAACCCAGTTTACCTAGAACCTTTGAGTAAAATACCTACTCACATAGTCTTGGAGGAACATAAGGCTCATTTTCAACTCGCTTGATCAACTTTGTATTAACCATGGTAAATTTATTATCATGTTCAATAACAATTCTCTTGGGATCATTTTCATTTAATCATAGCCTATACCATTAGACAACGAAAAAAACTAATTTGAAGGACTTAAAGTCACACTCAAGTATATCATCCAAAATCTCGTAGTATTGATATTTTGATACTTATAGATGTATTTCTCTTCTAGATAAAACAATAGTCACCTGAAAGACTGCAATTATCCCAGAATCACAAGTTTTCTTTGTGTCATCCAACTTTTTGATTCAAAATTTATGACCATTGTACCACATAGCCTTGTGGTGTTTCACCTACAATATGTCAAACATGTAAAAATTATTCCATCGTCAGTTGATAAACAAATTTATTCTTGGTCAAATGTATGAAAAGAAAAGAAAAACTCAACATATATATATACATCAATATAATTGAAAATAATTAAATAATATGGATGATTAATATATTTATACATACCTTTTTATCTCTTAAACTATATGCTAAATCAATTTCCCTTGGTGTAACATTGGAATCTCCATTACAATGAGCTTCTTTAACCAATGAAGACACACCTTCCCATGTTAATGTGTGACCAAATTGTTGACATCGTTCAATCCATACCATCACACAATCAAGTTTGTTTGTGATATACAAATGTAGTGCATCCCACTCTTGACCAATTGTATAAAAAAAATGAAATTCAAAAATGACATAATTAGTTAATTACCATAGTATATGACTTATTTTCTAGAGTAATATAATAATAGTACTTTTCTATTAGTGTGTGGAATATTATTTCATTTGGACTAGTTATTTGTTGTTTCTTTTCAAACAATTAAAGGCAATGTAAAATGTATTCTAATTAATCTCCATGACCATCTTATAATTATCTCTCACTTTCCTCAATCTACCTTTCCCCATTAGGTACTACCCTTTGAATTTGTTAATGGAGGTGGGATCCCAAATGAGATCTACATGGATCTTTGCTGTGAACTTAGGAAGATATTCAATAATGTAAACCATGATCTGGTATACTATATATCCCTCCACCATAAAACCCTAAGGATGTGCTCTTTGTCTAACCAAAACCTTAAAAAAATTCAAGTGCCTCTCAACCATCCACATTGACCTTGTGTGTATAGGTCCACACAATTCAATCTTCTCAATTTGGTGTATGAGGTAGTGTTCTTGTGCATTGAAAAATTTCGAAGGTAGACACTTTTGTATTTCACACATTAGACAAGGAATTTGTCTCCTCCAATAATTTATATCTTCTTTTATAGATTTCTTTAGATGACAACCATCTACAAGTGATTCAAGGCACAAATATATTAATGATATTTAACAAAAATATACAATATATTACATAACAAGTAAAACAAATGGCAAATATAAGTGTAGATGGTGAAATCTGCAAATTGCTAAAACATCCAACACACATTGGCATGGTTAGTTTAAAACAAAGAAAATATTCAAACATCTCTATGAAATAATCTAACATGCTTCATATTGCAAGCAAAATAAACAATGAAACCAAGCAAAAGCATATGAAAACATGATGCAAACTCTATCTCATAGTGGATTGGTGCTTCTATGGAAAGAAGCCATTTCCCAGTCCTTGCTAAGATAAGCTAAATGATAAAATTCTTTGAAGATGGAGTAAGATGGGAAAAAATAGTTCTCAAATGAAGAGAGTGACTTTGCATAGGATTTTGTGGATTTGTGAAGATTGTGGAGGATTTGAACAATAGAGGGGACCTCTATTTATGGCCAAAAGTGATAAAAGAATGCCCAACATGGAGGATGTGGGAATAAAGATAAGCCAATGAAAATATACCACTTGTCAACTTTTGATAGGTTGGAGGATGAACACATTTTGGTTAATGTGAGAAAGATTTTAAAATTGTCAAATACATGTTGAGTGGGGGGCATGAAAGAGACATGTAAGACTTTCAAATTTAAAATTGTGAAATACATGTTGAGTGGGGGACATGTAAGACTTATTAAATGCCTTGTTGGATGTACATTTAAACTTGCCTTATGAATTCAAACTTGAGGGAATATTTCTCAAAGATGCCATGTTGATAGAAAATGCTGATTTTAATAAATCAATAAATTGATTTATTGGTGCAAGTGGGAAAACTTAGAGGATCTGACATGCATTAGATTAGACTAATTAGGATTAGATTAGCATAGGTGGTGATTAGATGCTATTGACCAATTTGACTTGATTTAGGGATTTAAATCAAATCAAAGGGAGATGAAAGGTGATAAAGATTTAGTTAAATAAATATTTGATTTATTTAGCTAAGGTGGATAATGATAGGATCAAATTAAATAAAGTTAATTTATTTAATTTTAGATGGATGATCTTTAGAGATTAAATCAATTAAACTTATTTTATTTAATTGATGGGAAAATATACTTAGTTAGATATGCATGATTTCAATTTTGCGTGTCTACAATAAGATCTATACAAAAAATTGAACAAATATCGTTACTTACCTCATGTATTTTTCAAGATCATATATAACTAGCTTGACATTATTGTTGAGCTTGTCTAGGAGAGATAGAGGTAGAGTACACTGCAACAATTATAAAATGATCTTTTCATTATTTTTCCAAAACTAGTAAACATAATACTCTAAAATGTACATGGAGTATACAAATATATATAAAATATACCAGAATAATTACCTTAATGAAGGTATTCCAATTATGCTTTTTCATCCCTAACCCAAATTCACCTTTCTTTGTTATGATATTGTTTATGTTCACAACAAATCTTGTAGAAAATCATTTTTTTCGTGTGAATTCTTTTATAGCATTGTTTTGTTGCTCCGTTAATAACCAAGGAAGGGCAGTTATATTAATTTGGTCTCCATCGCTATTTAATTGAATGAAATTTTTCATTGCATGATTGGCTTCCTAAATCTCACTACAAATTTTGATAATTTCGTCTTTGTCATGCCCTCCATCCAATTTTTTTCATAACGTTTTTGTTATATTCCTTCTGATATGCATTGTATCAAACAAATGAAGATTTTGTAGCTGCCCATAGTAGGGTAACCTACTAAATTGTCTAAGATAACTTTTTAGTCCCTATGGAAGCCGACCATTAATGCCTTGATGACCTTCATGAAGCATATAAGTTAAACAAATTAACAATGATAATCATTGTCAATTACAACATGAGTAAACAAAACACAATATAAATATAAATTCCAAACATATCATATATGATAGATAAACAATTTGATCCAATTTATAACCTTGATGATTAATTCTATTATATTTCAACTTCCTCAGGCGATGTGCCATTCTTCGTGGTTTTGATGTAGTCTCTTCTTTCCCATTGAAAATATATTTTGTGGAGGAAGTTCTTATACTCATCAAACACCTGCTTTCCTAAACTTGTTGAACGATGAGATTTCATCTTTGGACCACAAAGTGGACATGCAAATTTTCTCTTTGTTTGAAGACCTGCAAAATCATATATAATTGGATTAAATATGATAATTTTTATAATTATATATAATTAGTAGATTATTTGAAAAACATGCATGATATCTACTTCATAAAATTAAATATTGTTAAAGTATAGTTGAATGTTAAAACATACCACAAAAATGTGTTAGCCCTGGGGCATTATGATTTGCCCATACAAGAATTGCATGAAATTGAAATTGTCTTTGTCCTATTCATCTAGAGACATCATACATAGTAGCGTCATTCTATAACTTTAGTAACTCGTTGATAAGAGGCTCGATATATAACTCGTCGATAAGAGGCTCGATATATCTTTAACTTGGTACTTACCTCTGTTGAATGAACATAAACATTACATAATTATTATAACCATTTTACTGCAATATATATAAATTATTGTACGTGACTATTAAATGAAAAAAGTATAAGTCATTATGCAACAAATAAGACAAATGAGATGCTACTATGTTAAATAAAATTGATGTAAACAAATACTTGGAACAATCATTTCCAAAATTATGTGCTTCCTCTTTATTGACATCCATGGAGGAATGTTATTGTTGATAACAAAATAGGCCAGACCAAGTAAATAGATCTCAGCTCTCCAAATAGATTGACACTGTCTAATGCCAATGAAAGCCTAAGATTACGAGGTTCTTTAAAGTGTGGACATTTTTCCTCCATGTCCCTAAATGCAAAACCATCCACAAGCATTTGAAGAATGTCATCTCCATTTATATTCCATGCATGGTAATCCATAAATTGCGCTAAGATTTCACACCTAAATAATCATTTCATACATGGAATAATGGGAATATAATGAAGAACCTTGCAAGACACCTTTTTTGTTAGGTGTTCTATTTGATATCTACTGATATGACATTCCAAGCATTCTGTTTCAAATTCATGTTGTGTATGATATATAATATGATCATTAGGACATCCATCTATTGCTTGATACTCCATTCCAATATCTTTCATAATGGTAGATAAATTTTGGTATGAGCAAGGTAAAATATTTGATGGTGGTAACAAAAAATCACCTATCAATCTACAATAAAAAAATAATGTGTTAATATAAAGAATATTAATGGTACATATTTCATCTTTTATTTACTGGTGATGAACTAACAACAAAAATAGATGCAAAAAGATGACATATATGACATACCTTAACATCCATGAAATTGCTATGTTGGATAAACCATTTATAACCTTCAAATTCACCAACAAAAATACAAAAAAAAGAAGAGTTGTTTGGGAGCCTTCAAAAAGGGGCTCATATGCCTTCTCAAGTATAGGTAAATCATGAACATCATCAAAGTCATCTCAATCATCATGATTAGTTACGCCACTAAATGTGTCATAGATCAATGTATTTGTACCATCATCTTTAACTATGTTTTTTGGTGCATGATCATCTTCTTCCATGGGATCATTAACTTCATCTTCGATATTCACAACTCCATGTTCTTCTGCTTGCAAAACCACATTCTCTAGGCCGTGATAATCCATATCATGTGCCCTAGGGTGCCCCACCTTTATAATAATGATCACTACAAATAAACCATGATCATAATAAAGCAATTATATATATATATATATATAAAATGTTAAAATGATATAAACATTTAAAAATTCAATCAATTTAAAGACATAATGAACAACTTACGAATGGACAATAATCATGCCTCCCTTCAATGTGACTATGTTGCCTACAATATTTCTTATTTGTTCTGATTAAAATCCTTCTCATATTTAATCCCTTGAAATTATTGCAAGGATAATAACATTCCCCATCACCCTTTCTTTTCAATCTAGCCCACAATCTAGCAAGTGTCTCTGTATTTTGTTTTGCACTAATATTATCTGAGATGATTTTTCTTTACCAAGCTTGAATATTTAGATCTCCAAAAAATATAAAACTCACCCTCCAATAAATTTTAATCATAGACAGGTCACAAAAAATAATAATTCTAATATTTTACACCAAAAAAATTCAACATATAACCTCCACAAACTATCACAAGTATAGAAAATTCACAACTATAGCATGAAAAAACTGTCACAAGTATAGATAAATTGTTGAACTCACTCTTATTTATTAAAATTTATGCCCAACATTTGTTAAAAAAGCAACAAAAATCATGGAGAATCACAATTTTGATGAAAGTCAGGTACAATTTTTTTTTTTTTTAAATCACATTAAATACACATGTACCTAATGATTCATCTAATTATACATATTTCATCAGAAATTTTCATTGTATTTTGTAGTCAAATGAGTTAGTGACACACAGTTTTGATGAAAATTGAGCTATATGTTGACTATGTAAATATTCGCCTGATGTTGTGTTAGCATCAGAAGCCATCAAAAGATTTTGGAGGAAGATCACTACGTTGATGAGTTGCAGATCTCACAAAGATTTGACCACAGATGTTGGATGTGCCTTGCCAACTGATTACATAGTACTATGGATGGATGGATTTTATAATGACCACTGATATAAATGTCGAATAGACATGGGGTACGCCGATGGTGAGGTGACATAGACAATCAACTTGGTATGCCAATCTTCTCACCCAACTCCATATTTAATGAAAGTAGCCTAGTTTTTAACCTTGTGTATGTCGATGGATGGAATTAATCCACCAATGAAATTAGAGGCCATGAATGTTGTAGCTAGTGGAGAATATGCAAAGGCCATCGAAAGCAATAGACCCCATATGTACAAGTATGCCAATGAAAATAAACCTCTGATTAAATGTTGAAATGATGTTGGCTGAGCTGAATCAATAAATCTACGTACCAAGAAATGAGTTGATTGATGATGTGGATTAGATCGTACAATGCCAATGAGAGAAGGACCAGGCGATTAAAGATTTGATGGGATGGTAAGGAATAGGATGATTGAGCTCCTACCAAATGACATGCACCTTGTGACTTCGACCAAGTGAAAGGCTAAGAAATAACCAGGTTTATGAGGCTAAGAGTTGATTTCTAAAGCATGTAGAAATGCACTGACTAGGCTTAACAAAATGATATAGAATGAAGTTTGAATAACACAGAAATCAATACACATAGGGACATTAGGTTCACCAAAAGTAGATAGGGAAAAAATAAGGTTTAGTGTTGAAAAAAACAAACTAACTAAACCCTATCAAGCACCATGAAGCACAAAATAGAATGAAAATGAAAATAAAAAAAAGAAATGCAAACTGATTCTCAAACTACTTGATTGTCCTCCATGGCTCTTCTCAACCTCGCATGAGAATGCAAGCTTTCGAAGGGTTGATAATGGAGGAATGTTGGGTGCTCACTCCTGCGGCATAACAATACTTCAATGCATGATGTCCTGAAAATGAATTGTGTAGTGTTTTCTTTATAGAAAAGGCCTGATTTGAATGGATAGATAGGATTGTAAGTTATGTTGAATGATATGGATGGTCCATATCTATTAGGGTTGATTAGGGTTTCCCACTTCATGAGAGGTTGTAGTCATGTGACAAGTGTGTGATGGAAGATAAATGAGACCTAATAAAATATTATTTAAATTAGTTTGACATATGAAGGAATTAAATGGAAGATGTAGCATGTGACACTTGTTTGAATGTGGTGAGAGGTGAGGGAATAATTCAAATATTTAATTTGAATTATGTGAGATATGTGAATGGGGGAAATTAATTAAATAAAGGGATTTACTTAATTAATTAGGAATGTGATTAAGGTGAGATTAGGAGTGGGATTAGGAAAAAATAGCTTATGATGTCCCTAGTAAAGTGTCAACTAGGTCATGGTAAGGGCATGGAAAAATTTTTGTGTCTACAATATGCGAAATATATAATAAATAATCATACAAAACAAAGGGAGAGAAGAAAGAGACTAAATAATAGAAAATGATCTTTCTACAAGATTTTTGCCTATATTTTTAATCATGTGAGTTTCCAATGAATGTTGAGAATTTTTGTTTGTCTTCTTCGATCTCATATTAAACTAGAAGGAGTTATATTTGTACTAGGAAAAAATGTGTTTTTCCTAGGTGCATTATGATAGATATTTCTAAAATGACATCAGAGTTCTACTATCAAATTATTTAGAAAGAGATTTTCCCTAGAAAATGAGGTCTAAGAAACACACAAGCTATTGGTACATATGACTATCCTTTATTTGTGCTAGTCATGTTTCACTGATTTGGCTATGTAGTTGTTTCATTTTGACATTAATTTGGTTTAGATCAAACTGTCTGCTTATTATCGTTCTTGTAATTTCCTTGAAGAGGGGTCAAACTATAACAAATGACTCAATCCTTAAATAGTGATTAATCTACACTGTCCAACAACCAATGAGGATGTAAAATTGTTTGAAAATTTGTCTTTGGTTTTCTATTCCATAGTTAACTTTGTAATTTCCTTGAAGAGTGGTCAAGCTATAGTGGAGACCTCAATCCTTATATAGTGATTAATCTACACTAGAACAACCAATGAGGATGGAAAATTGTCTAAAAATTTGTCTTTGGTTTGCTATTTCCATAGTTAACCTGCATATTTTTTACGGAAAATATGAACTGAAGGTTTTTTGGCACTCTATGATTGGGCTTTCAAATGGGTTTGCATATTGTTAGAGGCTTTGTGGGCATTATGAGGCAAGAGACGATGTAGAAATTGATGTGGCTATGTAATTGTTTAATTTTAACATATTTTGATATTAACTCTTAACAGTGACATAGTTAAATAATTAAATATGTACTTGTGATTATAGATCTCAAATTACAGGAGTCAATGCTTATTACCCCTGCATTCCATTTTTACATCTAAATCTCTACCCCACGTGACTATCGATAAATCACAAGTATATGCCTGCCCTAGCTACTATGCTATTAATTCAGACACCCATAGTTTAGTTCTTTTCTAGCTAGCGAAGGCATGCAATTGCTATTTATGCATGGTTGCATGAGGAAAAGACTTAGGTTTATCAACATAATGAAAGGTA
>VDFB02049217.1:26578067-26640926 GCA_007258455.2 Sequoia sempervirens
TAGTCTTAGAGTAACATCTTGCCAATAGCGATAACTCTTGGCGATATCGAATGTTGATCCTATGGCAATGGGGAGACACAGTTAGTTTCTCATCGACATGCCAACACATTGTGTATGATGTTGACTGATTGGGAGACTATCCTACATGGCTTGTATTTGAACAATCAGAGAAGTTGAATGGGAACCGCTAGTAGTTGGACTATTGCAGCCATTACTGAGAGGAAGTTTGACTGACTGGAAGTGACATGAATTTACTCTAGTGTTGTAGATGTTGTCTAGTTTGATGGATTGTTCGATGGTTGCATGAATAGTTGGATGTATAGTTGGATGTATGATCAAAGTGAATTCTATTATGAGAAGATTGTAACGTGAATGTTCTATACAAGGTTGGTCATTATGAAAGCTGTTGTAATTTGACATCAGAAAGATAAGTCTGGTCTTTGTATGTAATCTCTATTACTATAATACAAAGTGACTTCTCTTGGTGTGGTGGGTTTTTCTTCCATAAGGGTTTTCCCACATAAATCTAGTGTTCATATGTGTATGTCTAATTCTCTAATTCTGTTATCTATTTCAAGTGCATCGTAATTATACTATAATTGTAAAAAAAAAATTAAAAGAGTCTTCATTCTTCCCTGAGGTTTTCATGTTAGGAGAATTGTTTCTACACCTTAGATTTCCTTACATGTAGGAGCACCTACACCTTATGTTCACAACTGGAGCATTAGAGGTTGATCATATAAGTGTCTAGGGATGTTTTCAGAGTTGTTTGATGTTTTAATAAGGTCTAAAAAACCATTTATTGTTTCATTGATCCATATTGTAAACAAAATCAAATATGTGAATAAATTGTCAATGATGGTCAAATATTTTCAAAGTAGGTAGAATAGGTTTTCTTGTATGGATTCATGTATTCAAGGTTAATAATGTCTAACAAGACAATTTTAAATGTGTTTAGGGTGCTTGGAATTTATCTAGTTGATAATGTAAAAAGTTGCAATTGTTGACATTAAAAGTTGTCAAAATTGCAATTTTGCAAAATAATGGGTTGTTAAGTGTTTGTAAGTTAGTTATGGACATTAGTTGAAGTAATTTTGGGTTTGAGATGATTTAAAAGTCCTTCCAAGGATTGAGAGAGGGTTGTTGGCAGAGTTGATACAAAAATTTCATATCAAATACCACATTCTTGAAGCAATTTTTTTGTGTTTTTACTATTTTTTTGAAGTTATTTTGTGTTGTATAGATCTGTACAAGCTTGAAATGCTTTGAGATAATTGGTGTAGATAAATATATGTCTTCCCTTTCATTTTCATTTGTTTTGAAGTGCTAAATCATTATTTTGTGAGAGAAAACAATCAAATACAAGGACTGCCTTGTTTTACCTATGTAAGGGTTTGAGGGCTAAAAACAAATGAGATCCACCAATCCACCCACTGTCTTGGATTTATAACTCATTTGATTGGTGTACAACATGGTAGGATGCAGGTTCATTGCATTTAGGGGTCTATTAAAGTAAGAAACTTGTCATTGAAGTGATGCCCTAGGGATGATAGGGGCAATTTTATTGTGAATTTGTGGTTGTTAAGTCAGGGTTTGTCAATTTGATGGATGGAATAGTATGAATGAAGGTTTTTTTTTTCCTATTTCATGATGATTTTAATTTTTTGAAGATAATAGTTAAGTTAGGGAGGTTGGGTATATGGTGTTTCTCTAAAACCCTAGTGTATTGAGGGAAAATGGAGGGTTTTGTAGAACAGTGACAACAAGGGCATGGCTTAGCCCAAAAATGGTGAAATACGATGTATTTTTTCATAACAATCTCTATCAATAGGTTTTGGAATAGAACCAAGTGGTTGGAAAGGCCTTCCTTTATAAAACAAGGGTAATTTTGTAGCCTTTTTGGTAGGACAAACTAATGAAACACATGAATGTTGTAAAATAACCTTGTGGAATTTGTTGGGATAGTGTTTAGGGACTTGTGTCAATGCTTAATCCATGATTTGGTGGCTTGTGTATAGCCTCATTCAATAATTTCATCAAAGGATGTGATTTGAGGCCTAGTAACCTAGTGAGGGTATTGTGTTGAAAATAGACACTTTGTTTGTATTTGAATAAAATTGAGGTTGGATATTTAGTCACACCCTTGGGTCTACATCTATCTCAAAAAATTTAATTTTGTTGGTTTCTTGGCTTGGGTGCAATACGCATATCAACAAAAAATCAAATAGTGAGGCTAAAACTATTGCTTCCTAGTAGGGATTAATAAGAATGAAGGATAAGGGTTATTTTAATGTTGAGATTGAACATAGGGCTAAAATTTGATTATACAGATCTTGAAAGGTAATTTTTTCTCACCTTGGAGGATCAAAAACATGATGGATGACTACATAAGTATGATTAGGGGTTTCTCTAAAACCAAAATTAACCATATCTTTAGAGGCAACTCAGTTGTTAATGTTGTCTCTAATAAAGGGTTGTGTTGTAATGAACAAAACTATTGGATTTATTTTTTCTATGTTGAAAAAATGAGAACAAAAGAAGTTTTTCCTTTTCAATTTGAAAAAATATGGATTCAACATCCCTATTTTTCTAATAAAATAGCTAAATGATGGAACATAAAAGTGGAAGGATCGCCTATGTTCCAAATTGTTGAGAAGTTAAACAATGTCAAGCTTAATGTTAGAAGATGGAATAAGAATTCACTTGGTAACTTTAAAAAAAATAAATTTGAAGTTATGGATCAACTAAACACCTCATAAAAGTAAATACACATTCTAGGAATCAGTTAAGAGATGATAGTGAAAGAAAAAGATCTTTTATGTGAGCTCCAGTCATTCATTGCTAAAAAAAATTTTGGGGGCAAAGATCGAGAATGATTTGGTTTAAGGTTTGAGGTACGAATACTAAGTTTTTGTATATGAGGCCTCTAAAACACAGCTCATCTAACAAACTAAAAGAGATTTGGTTGGATGGTAACCGAATGTCTAATGAAGCCTATATAAGGGACAAAGCAACAAAAAATTTAAACCATCTCTTCAATAAAAACAATGTTTTTGGTCCTATGAATTATAATGTTATCCTAAAGCTTATCCCTGAAATTTTTGATGAGCAAGATAATATGGAGTTTATGAAGCCTATAATGGAGGAAGAAGTGAATTTTTTTTTTTCTCTTTTTAAGGAAGTAAGGCCGCCAACCCTAACAAGTTCCCTCACTTCTTTCAAGTGCATTGGGATATTGTTGTTGATGACATGGTATTTACAACTAGGGAGTTCTTTAGGAGTGGAAAATTACTAAAGGAGTTGAACAATAAATTTTTGGTGCTTATCCCAAAAAGGATAGGGTTTTCTCCTTGATATTCCAACCAATCAACCATTGTAATTTGATGTATAATTTTTTTGCAAAAATCATCTCCTTAAAACTATAACAAATTCTACCAAAGTTGATCTCTCCATAAAGTAGTAGTTTTATCCATGGTAGGAATATTCTTGACTATATCATTACCATTCATGAAGTGTTCCATTATATGAAACTTGATAAAAAGGAAATGTTTCTTCTAAAGTTAGATTTGATGAAGGCTTAAAACCATGTTTCATGGGAGTTTTGCAATAAAGTTCTAGAATTTTTTTTGAGTTTGGAAAAAAGTTCCTAAAAATTATTAGGGTTCCAAATTTTCTATCATCATTAGTGGTATCTCTTATGGCTTCTTTGAGGGATCTAGATGGATCCGAAGACAGAACTTTGTATCCCCCTTCTCATTTATTATTCTAGCAAAAGCTTTGGGAAGAAGCCTTCAATAAGTGATTATTCAAGGCAAGTTAAGGTGAGAAACCCACTTCAACTAGTGTTCCTATTTCCCATCATCAATTTGTTAACAATACAGTTGTGGTTTTTGAAGCCTTAATTATGGAAGCAAAATAAATAAAATAAGTTTTATGTAAATATGATAATGCCTCGACAAGATCTTTGGAAAGGCATGAAAATTGCAAGTTAAAGAGAATGGGGGTATCGATATAAAAGATATAAATCACTTACAATACTCATTGTCCCTTAGTCATTGATTTTCCCTTTTTGAGTTCCCTCAACCTCATCGCTTTAGCTTTCCACCTACCCTATTTTTATAGTTAGGGTCTTGGTGCACTAAGCTATGTCGTGCTCCTATGTGCGTGAGGCCAAAAATCAAAATAAACATATGAAAGTTAAATTAATAATTATGTTTGATTTGTATGTATTATTTTAGAAATAGAATGGTAGAGATAGGATAGAATTATACTGCTGGTTGAAAAGTCATTGTAAGAAACTTAAATTCATACCTTAAACCTACAAGATAAACCTTATAATCAAAACATAAATCTAACACTTAAAACTAAAAACTATTGTATTTTGTGATAAAACAACCTTGTTTGACCTTAGTAAAGATGACTTATCTACTTGTTACATGATTAGGGCATAGTATTTGATGGGACCTACAATAAAACCCTTATGAATACAATGGGGGGTTTATAGAAAGAGAAGACTATGTATGTGGTATTTCTAAAGTGGTACTTGGTTCAATTATGTGATTTTCAAGTAACACAAATCAATGAAAGATGATATCATTAGATGAGAATTAGTTGGCTAGTATATTATTACTAGATCAATCAAGAGAAAATTGATAGCTAATTACTTGAATTTTATTTTATTGACACTTGATAAATGCAAGAGTATAGAGGTGTTATGTTTCTCAATTGAAGTAAAGAAAGAGGTTGACATGGAAGTAAACTATTTTAGAAACTCATAAGTGATACATAAATGGATATATATTCTTTATATTATCCTTGTAATTGGTTATGTATATACAAATATAAAAAAATAAAAGGAATCCATTATGTATCATCTAATAATAACTTATAGAAAATATAAAAAAGATCAATAATAAAAAAATATATATTAACTAAGAAGCCATGCAAGCATACAATAGTATATGTTGGTAAAACTATAATATATGCAAGAAAGAAATATATTCATACAATGTCACATGTTAGCAATACAAAATAAATGTACAAGAAACTATATAGGAACATAAAAAAATCATAATATAATCAGTCCTCTCAACTAGGATGGAAGAGTTGATAGCCTTTTGATTATTAAGTAGATAGAGAGACAAGTGATGTTTTTTTTATTTTGAACCTACTAACTTGAACTCCTCTCTAAATTTTTGGAGCTCCACATAATATAATAAAAATATATAAATTAATATAGAAAAAATTAATTATACAATTATATATAAGGGAATAATCACTTAGCACCATTTGATAATTAGGAACAATATATGAAAGAGACGAAGAATAAGGCAACTTGTATTATTAGGAAGGATGAGATGCCTTTAAATAGCATGAAATCATGTTTGAGCCTCAAAACCCTCCTATATTGTCAACGTGTGCATCTAGGATAACCATGTCAAGTTTCACTCCATACAAGCACAAATTGAAAAAATTTCAACTTTGGCCCCATTCACATGTCACTATGCGGGGCCAACATGAGGAATTGCTAATTTTTTGGGAATGAAATAACCAAATATGTGATCAAATATCTAATCATATATGGTCATACAATAATTAGGATTTGATCATATGGAAATTTCTAGGAGAGCTACAATAGTTGTAACATCATGAATTAACAACATTAAAAAGTACATCATGAATTAATTATGTAATAGCATAAAAATTAAAAACATCATGAATTAATTATGTAACCATATAAGTCAAATATAATTCTATCAAGAAATCAATACCAAATAGACAATATAATCACATAACTCATACATTTCAATGTCATTGATATTCTTCTTCATCCAACTCTTTGTTTGTATCATCCAATCTAGATTCAACATTGTAAGGATTGGTCATATCATCATCATTACCATTGATATCAGTTTTGATAATGTCATCATCCACATGGATATTATCTTCATGAACATTAACTCTTGCATCATCATGATCTAGTTCCTCTTCTTCGACATATTTTTCAAACACATCATCAACTAACTATTGATCCTGATCATCATCTACATCATTTTCTAGTTCTTTAGTATATTTTTCTTCCACCACATTATACTTTACCAAACTTCCTCTTGGATCATGTATGATAACAAATGACCAACCCAGTTTACCTAGAACCTTTGAGTAAAATACCTACTCACATAGTCTTGGAGGAACATAAGGCTCATTTTCAACTCGCTTGATCAACTTTGTATTAACCATGGTAAATTTATTATCATGTTCAATAACAATTCTCTTGGGATCATTTTCATTCAATCATAGCCTATACCATTGGACAACGAAAAAAACTAATTTGAAGGACTTAAAGTCACACTCAAGTATATCATCCAAAATCTCGTAGTATTGATATTTTGATACTTATGGATGTATGTCTCTTCTAGATGAAACATTAGTCACCTGAAAGACTGCAATTATCCCAGAATTACAAGTTTTATTTGTGTCATCCAACTTTTTGATTCAAAATTTATGACCATTATACCACATAGCCTTGTGGTGTTTCACCTACAATATGTCAAACATGTAAAAATTATTACATCGTTAGTTGATAAACATATTTATTCTTGGTCGAATGTATGAAAAGAAAAGAAAACTCAACATATATATATATATACATCAATATAATTGAAAATAATTAAATAATATGGATGATTAATATATTTATACATACCTTTTTATCTCTTAAACTATATGCTAAATCAATTTCCCTTGGTGTAACATTGGAATCTCCATTACAATGAGCTTCTTTAACCAATGAAGACACACCTTCCCATGTTAATGTGTGACCAAATTGTTGACATCGTTAAATCCACACCATCACACAATCAAGATTGTTTGTGATATACAAATGTAGTGCATCCCACTCTCGACCAACTGTATAAAAAAAATGAAATTCAAAAATGACATATAATTAGTTAATTACCACAGTATACGACTTATTTTCTAGAGTAATATAATACCAGTACTTTTCTATTAGTGTGTGGAATATTATTTCATTTGGACTAGTTATTTGTTGTTTCTTTTCAAACAATTAAAGGCAATGTAAAATATATTCTAATTAATCTCCATGAC
The DNA here is from genome assembly GCA_007258455.2 of Sequoia sempervirens. Lineage (NCBI taxonomy): Eukaryota > Viridiplantae > Streptophyta > Pinopsida > Cupressales > Cupressaceae > Sequoia > Sequoia sempervirens. Next base: position 26,585,175 of record VDFB02049217.1, read on the forward strand.
CATCTTATAATTATCTCTCACCTTCCTCAATCTACCTTTCCCCATTAGGTACTACCCTTTGAATTTGTTAATAGAGTTGGGATCCCAAATGAGATCTACATGGATCTTTGCTGCGAACTTAGGAAGATATTCAATAATGTAAACCATGATCTAGTATACTATATATCCCTCCACCATAAAACCCTAAGGATGTGCTCTTTGTCTAACCAAAGCCTTAAAAAATTTCAAGTGCCTTTCAACCATCCACATTGACCTTGTGTGTATAGGTCCACACAATTCAATCTTCTCAATTTGGTGTATGAGGTAGTGTTCTTGTGCATTGAAAAATTTCAAAGGTAGACACTTTTGTATTTCACACATTAGACAAAGAATTTGTCTCCTCCAATAATTTATATCTTCTTTATAGATTTCTTTTGATGATAACCATCTACAAGTGATTCAAGGCACAAATATATTAATGATATTTAACAAAAATATACAATATATTACATAACAAGTAAAACAAATGGCAAATATAAGTGTAGATGGTGAAATCTGCAAATTGCTAAAACATCCAACACACATTAGCAAGGTTAGTTTAAAACAAAGAAAATATTCAAACATCTCTCTGAAATAATCTAACATGCTTCATATTGCAAGCAAAATAAACAATGAAACCAAGCAAAAGCATATGAAAACATGATGCAAACTCTATCTCATAGTGGATTGGTGCTTCTATGGAAAGAAGCCCTTTCCCAGTCCTTGCTAAGATAAGCTAAATGATAAAATGTTTTGAAGATGGAGTAAGATGGGAAAAATTAGTTCTCAAATGAAGAGAGTGACTTTGCATAGGATTTTGTGGATTTGTGAAGATTGTGGAGGATTTGAACAATAGAGGGGACCTCTATTTATGGCCAAAAGTGATAAAATAATGTCCAACATGGAGGATGTGGGAATAAAGATAAGCCAATGAAAATATGCCACTTGTCAACTTGTGATAGGTTGGAGGATGAACACATTTTGGTTAATGTGAGAAAGATTTTAAAATTGTGAAATACATGTTGAGTGGGGGACATGAAAGAGACATGTAAGACTTTCAAGTTTAAAATTGTGAAATACATGTTGAGTGGGGGACATGTAAGACTTATTAAATTCCTTGTTGGATGTACATTTCAACTTGCCTTTTGAATTCAAACTTGAGGGAATATTTCTCAAAGATGCTATGTTGATAGAAAATGTTGATTTTAATAAATCAATAAATTGATTTATTGGTGCAAGTGGGAAAACTTAGAGGATATGACATGCATTAGATTAGACTAATTAGGATTAGATTAGCATAGGTGGTGATTAGATGCTATTGACCAATTTGACTTGATTTAGGGATTTAAATCAAATCAAAGGGAGATGAAAGGTGATAAAGATTTAGTTAAATAAATATTTGATTTATTTAGCTAAGGTGGATAATGATAGGATCAAATTAAATAATGTTAATTTATTTAATTTTAGATGGATGATCTTTAGAGATTAAATCAATTAAACTTATTTTATTTAATTGATGGGAAAATATACTTAGTTAGATATGCATGATTTCAATGTTGCGTGTCTACAATAAGATCTATGCAAAAAATCGAACAAATATCGTTACTTACCTCATGTATTTTTCAAGATCATATATAACTAGCTTGACATTATTGTCGAGCTTGTCTAGGAGAGATAGAGGTAGAACACACTGCAACAATTATAAAATGATCTTTTCATTATTTTTTCAAAACTAGTAAACATAATACACTAAAATGTACATGGAGTATAAAAATATCTATAAAATATAACAGAATAATTACCTTAATGAAGGTATTCCAATTATGCTTTTTCATCCCTAACCCAAATTCACCTTTCTTTGTTATGATAAATTGTTTATGTTCACAACAAATGTTGTGGAAAATCATTTTTTTCATGTGAATTCTTTTATAGCATTGTTTTGTCGCTCCGTTAATAACCAAGGAAGGGAAGTTATATTAATTTGGTCTCCATCACTATTTAATTGAATGACATTTTTCATTGCATGATTGGCTTCCTAAATGTCACTACAAATTTTGATATTTTTTTCTTTGTCATGCCCTCCATCCAATATTTTCCATAAAGTTTTTGTTATATTCCTTCTGATATGCATTGTATCAAACAAATGAAGATTTTGTAGCTGCCCATAGTAGGGTAACCTACTAAATTGTCTGGGATAACTTTTCAATCCCTATGGAAACCGACCATTAATGCCTTGACGACCTTCATGAAGCATATAAGTTAAACAAATTAACAAGGATAATCATTGTCAATTACAACATGAGTAAACAAAACACAATATAAATATAAATTCCAAACATATCATATATGATATATAAACAATTTGATCCAATTTATAACCTTGATGATTAATTCTATTATATTCCAACTTCCACAGGTGAGGTGTCATTCTTCGTGGTTTTGATGTAGTCTCTTCTTTCCCATTGAAAATATAGTTTGTGGAGGAAGTTCCTATACTTATCAAACACCTGCTTTCCTAAACTTGTTGAACGATGAGATTTCATCTTTGGACCACAAAGTGGACATGCAAATTTTCTCTTTGTTTGAAGACCTACAAAATCATATATAATTGGATTAAATATGATAATTTTTATAATTATATATAATTAATAGATTATTTGAAAAAAATGCATGATATCTACTTCATAAAATTAAATATTGTTAAAGTATAGTCGAATATTATAACATACCACAAAAATGTGTTAGCCCTGGGGCATTATGATTTGCCCATACAAGAATTGCATGAAATTGAAATTGTATTTGTCCTATTCATCTAGAGACATCATACATAGTAGCATCATTCTATAACTTTAGTAACTCATCGATAAAAGGCTCGATATATACATTCATATGTTTAACTTGGTACTTACCTCTGTTGAATGAACATAAACATTACATAATTATTATAACCATTTTACTGCAATATATATAAATTATTGTACGTGACTATTAAATGAAAAAAGTATAAGTCATTATGCAACAAATAAGACAAATGAGATGCTACTATGTTAAAGAAAATTGATGTAAACAAATACCTGGAACAATCATTTCCAAAATTATGTGCTTCCTCTTTATTGACATCCATGGAAGAATGTTATTGTTGATAACAAAATAGGCCAGACCAAGTAAATAGATCTCAGCTCTCCAAATGGATTGACACTGTCTGATGCCAATGAAAGCCTAAGATTACGAGGTTCTTTAAAGTGTGGCCATTTTTCCTCCATGTCCCTAAATGCAAAACCATCCACAAGCATTTGAAGAATGTCATCTCCATTTCTATTCCATGCATGGTAATCCATAAATTGCACTAAGATTTCACACCTAAATAATCATTTCATACATGGAATAATGGGAATATAATGAAGAACCTTGCGAGACACCTTTTTTGTTAGTTGATCTATTTGATATCTACTGATATGACATTCCAAGCATTCTGTTTCAAATTCATGTTGTGTATGATATATAATATGATCATTGGGACATCCATCTATTGCTTGATACTCCATTCCAATATCTTTCATAATGATAGATAAATTTTGGTATGAGCAAGGTAAAATATTTGATAGTGGTAACAAAAATTCACCTATCAATCTACAATAAAAAAATAATGTGTTAATATAAATAATATTAATTGTACATATTTCATCTTTTATTTACTGGTGATGAACTAACAACAAAAATAGATGCAAAAAGATGACATATATGACATACCTTAACATCCATGAGATTGCTATGTTGGATAAACCATTTATAACCTTCAAGTTCACCAACAAAAATACAAAAAAAAAAGAAGAGTTGTTTGGGAGCCTTCAAAAAGGGGCTCGTATGCCTTCTCAAGTATAGGTAAATCATGAACATCATCAAAGTCATCTTGATCATCATGATCAGTTACGCCACTAAATGTGTCATGGATCAATGTATTTGTATTATCATCTTTAACTATGTTTTCTGGTGCATGATCATCTTCTTCCATGGGATCATTAACTTCATCTTCGATATTCACAATTCCATGTTCCTCTGCTTGCAAAACCACATTCTCTAGGTCGTGATAATCCATATCATGTGCCCTAGGGTGCCCCACCTTTATAATAATGATCGCTACAAATAAACCATGATCATATATCAAACGATTTTATATATATATAATGTTAAAATGATATAAACATTTACAAATTCAATCAATTTAAAGACATATAATGAACAACTTACCAATGGACGATAATCATGCCTCCCTTCAATGTGACCATGTTTCCTACAATATTTCTTATTTGTTCTAATTAAAAGCCTTCTCATATTTAATCCCTTGAAATTATTGCAAGGACAATAACATTTCCCATCTCCCTTTTTTTTCAATCTAGCCCACAATCTAGCAAGTGTCTCTTCATTTTGTTTTGCACTAATATTATTTGAGATGATTTTTCTATACCAAGCTTGAATATTTAGATCTTCAAAAAAATAATAATTCTGATATTTTACACCAAAAAAATTCAACCTATAACCTCCACAAACTATCAAAAGTATAGAAAATTCACAACTATAGCATGAAAAAACTGTCACAAGTATAGATAAATTGTCGAACTCACTCTTATTTATTAAAATTTATGCCCAACATTTGTTGAAAAAGCGACAAAAATCATGGAGAATCACAATTTTGATGAAAGTCGGGCACAATTTTTTTTTATAAAAAAAATTCACATTAAATACACATGTACCTAATGATTCATCTAATTATACATATTTCATCAGAAAGTTTCATTGTATTTTGTAGTCAAATGAGTTAGTGACACACAGTTTTGATGAAAATTGAGCTACATGTTGACTATGTAAATATTTTCCTGATGTTGTGTTAGCAGTAGAAGCCATCAAAAGATTTTGGAGGAAGATCACTACGTTGATGAGTTGCAGATCTCACAAAGATTTGACCACAGATGTTGGATGTGCCTTGCCAACCGATTACATAGTACTATGGATGGATGGATTTTATAATGACCACTGATATAAATGTCGAATAGACATGGGGTACGCTGACGGTGAGGTGACATAGGCAATCAACTTGGTATGCCAATCTTCTCACCCAACTCCATATTTAATGAAAGTAGCCTAGTTTTTAACCTTGTGTATGTTGATGGATGGAATTAAACCACCAATGAAATTAGAGGCCATGAATGTTGTAGCCAGTGGAGAATATGCAAAGGCCATTGAAAGCAATAGACCCCACATGTACAAGTACGCAAATGAAAATAAGCCTCTGATTAAATGTTGAAATGATGTTGGCTGAGCTGAATCAATAAATCTACGTACCAAGAAATGAGTTGATTGACGACGTGGATTATATCGTACAATGCCAATGAGAGAAGGACTAGGCGACTAAAGATTTGATGGGATGGTAGGGAATAGGATGATTTGATAGTGGCTAAGTCAAACTTTACAATGTTTTAGACTTAAAAAAAAACATTGATATTCATGCAGACCCTTCATTGAGCTCCTACCAAATGACATGCACCTTGTGACTTCGACCAAGTGAAAGGCTAAGAAATAACCAGGTTTATGAGGCTAAGAGTTGATTTCTAAAGCATGTAGAAATGCATTGACTAGGCTTAACAAAATGATATAGAATGAAGTTTGAATAACGCAGAAATCAATACACATAGGGACATTAGGTTCACCAAATGTAGATAGGGAAAAAATAAGGTTTAGTGTTGAAAACGACAAACTAACTAAACCCTATCAAGCACCATGAAGCACAAAATAGAATGAAAATGAAAATAAAAAAAAGAAATGTAAAATGATTCTCAAACTACTTGATTGTCCTCCATGGCTCTTCTCAACCTCGCATGAGAATGCAAGCTTTTGAAGGGTTGATAATGGAGGAATGTTGGGTGCTCACTCCTGCGTCATAACAATACTTCAATGCATGATGTCCTGAAAATGAATTGTGTAGTGTTTTCTTTATAGAAATTCTTTATAGAAAAGGCCTGATTTGAATGGATAGATAGGATTGTAAGTTATGTTGAATGATATGGATGGTCCATATCTATTAGGGTTGATTAGGGTTTCCCACTTCATGAGAGGTTGTAGTCATGTGACAAGTGTGTGATGGAAGATAAATGAGACCTAATAAAATATTATTTAAATTAGTTTGACATATGAAGGAATTAAATGGAAGATGTAGCATGTGACACTTGTTTGAATGTGGTGAGAGGTGAGGGAATAATTCAAATATTTAATTTGAATTATGTGAGATATGTGAATAGAGGAAATTAATTAAATAAAGGGATTTATTTAATTAATTAGGAATGTGATTAAGGTGAGATTAGGAGTGGGATTGGGAAAAAATAGCTTATGATGTCCCTAGTAAAGTGTCAACTAGGTCATGGTAAGGACATGGAAAAAAATTTGTGTCTACAATATGCGAAATATATAATAAATAATCATACAAAACAAAGGGAGAGGAGAAAGAGACTAAATAATAGAAAATGATCTTTCTACAAGATTTTTGCCTATATTTTTAATCATGTGAGTTTCCAATGAATGTTGAGAATTTTTGTTTGTCTTCTTTGATCTCATATTAAACAAGGAGTTGTATTTGTACTAGGAAAAAATGTGTTTTTCCTAGGTGCATTATGATAGATATTTCTAAAATGACATCAGAGTTCTACTATCAAATTATTTAGAAAGAGATTTTCCCTAGAAAATGAGGTCTAAGAAACACAAAAGCTATTGGTACATATGACTATCCTTTATTTGTGCTAGTCATGTTTCACTGATTTGGCTATGTAGTTGTTTCATTTTGACATTAATTTGGTTTAGATCAAACTGTCTGCTTATTATCGTTCTTGTAATTTCCTTGAAGAGGGGTCAAACTATAACAGATGACTCAATCCTTAAATAGTGATTAATCTACACTGTCCAACAACCAATGAGGATGCAAAATTGTTTGAAAATTTGTCTTTGGTTTTCTATTCCATAGTTAACTTTGTAATTTCCTTGAAGAGTGGTCAAGCTATAGTGGAGACCTCAATCCTTATATAGTGATTAATCTACACTAGAACAACCAATGAGGATGGAAAATTGTGTGAAAATTTGTCTTTGGTTTGCTATTTCCATAGTTAACTTGCATATTTTTTATGGATTTAATATGAACTGAAGGTTTTTTGGCACTCTATGATTGGGCTTTCAAATGGGTTTGCATATTGTTAGAGGCTTTGTGGGCATTATGAGGCAAAAGAAGATGTGGAAATTGATGTGGCTATGTAATTGTTTAATTTTAACATATTTTGATATTAACTCTTTACAGTGACATAGTTAAATAATTAAATATGTACTTGTGATTATAGATCTCAAATTACAAGAGTCAATGCTTATTACCCCTGCATTCCATTTTTACATCTAAATCTCTACCCCACGTGACTATCAATAAATCACAACTATATGCCTGCCCTAGCTACTATGCTATTAATTGAGACACCCATAGTTTAGTTCTTTTCTAGCTAGCGAACGCATGCAATTGCTATTTATGCATGGTTGCATGAGGCAAAGACTTAGGTTTATCAACAAAATGAAAGGTATATAGTCACTACCCTTCAAACAAGCAAATTGTATGGAAGATAGTTTGATAAGTTCTCAAATAAAATTGGTAGACAGTTTATAATACTTCAATCATGAGAATTTTAACTACAACTATAAACAATCAGGTCTGCTATATAACAGTAGCTAGAAACAAACATCTGATAAAAAGGTAAGGGTGAGAGCAACTTCACCAACTTTTATAGCAAGTTGGTTAATGATTGTGCAACATAGGTTTTGCATGATCTCAGTGGTGGTGGTTGTTGTATATTTGATAACACTTCTTTAGAAAATAATCATTTCTCTCTTCGATTTTTGTGTAATCCAATGTTATAAGTATAAATTTGTAAACAATAAAAGCATTTATTCCATTTAAGTGACAGCTATCCAGTGGTGAAGAAGAATCCATTGAGTTGATTGACAATAGGATGGGGGTCTTTGGCAACCCTTGTTTGACATAACACCTTCTTGTTGCAATTCTATTGCAAATTGAAATGAAAACTACTAGTGAAAAACACATATTGGCATTATTTATTTCAATGCTTTTGTAAACAATACTAGAAAATTCATTTCAATAGTTTTGTAGATCTGACTCCTTTGTAACATGCGGCATACTAATTCTCAATATATTGTTTGGAGGACAATTTTATAAGGTTTTAAAAGTTTTGATTAAGGGATCAAGTGTTTATAAATGCTAAGATTTTTAGTTGAGTTCCAATGCACGAAAAGATTTCCGCTGAGTAAATGCTTGATTTTTTTTCCAAATTCTGAGTATTGGGTTTCAATGCAGGAAAACATACCATTGAGGAGATGTTTGAAAATCTTAGATGTACCAGGGAAGGTTTGAGCTCCAACAAGGTGGATGAGCAGTTGAAGATATTTGGGTGCAATAAGCTTGAAGAAAATAAGGTAAGCCATTGTAAGGAAGAGGAGGATGCTTCCTTTGCCTCTATGCAAATGGTTTATTACATTCTTCTTTAACAGTCATCAACTTTGTCAATGCATGGCTGCAGGAAATTAAGATTCTAAATTTTTTGTGCTTTATGTGGAATCCCTTATCATGGGTTATGGAAGCTTAACCAAGAACAAATCCTTCAAAATTAATGGCAAATGTATCTTTGTTCATTTATGCCACATTTCATACTCCAATGTAATATGTGAATATGTCGACGAGTGCAATGACACAAGTTTGTCTAAATGTTGTATACAAAATTGACAAATATGGATATAATTTCCAATGCATCCAGTCTAGAGGTGACGAAAAATGCCACAAGTGACTTTAACCCTAAGAATAAGATAGGAGAAGGTGGGTTTGGTGCTATTTTCAATGTATATAAAAACCCACATTAGTATTGGACTTCAATTGCTTCGTCTTAACATTAGCTGAAATGGTCTTGAGACACAACACCCTGCATAGCGATTTCTTTAATGTTTCCTTTCTTACTAGGGTATACTGGCATATAGAAAAATGGTTGCAGTCAAGCAGATGTTCCCAAAGTCAAGACAAGGGATTCGGGAGTTCCTCAATGAACTGGATACAATATCTATAGTTCAAGATCCCAATCTTGTGGAATTGTATGGTTGTTGCATAGAGGGTAAATAACTGCTCTTGGTCTATAAGTACATGGTGAACAACAGTTTAGCTCGCGGTTTGTTTAGTAAATCCTAATAAGTTTTCCAATAATAAAATTTATGTAGATCACAATTTCAATCTTTCCTCACTGATAAGTTGTTTATAACATGAGCATCTATTCACAAAGTAATGAATTTCCTAAAAATATGTAATTGGAAACTTGAAAGTATCTATTGAAAGTGTTTGTAAACTAAGTTATAGGTCCTCAGGAATTCGGACTACATCTTGACTGGCTTCAACGGTACAATGTTTTCCTTGGAATTGCACATGGCTTGGCGTATTTGGATGAAGGATCTAGACTAAGAATTATACACCAAGATATCAAAACAACAAACATTCTTCTAGATCAGTATTTGCATGAAGGATCTAGACTGAGAATTATACACCAAGATATCAAAACAACAAACATTCTTCTAGTCTAGATCAACATTTGAATCCAAAAATCTCCGACTTTGGATTGGCCAAGTTATTTGATCAAGAGAAAACTCATGTCAGCGCTACAGTGGCAGGAACAATGTAAGACTTTTCAAGTAGAGTTCTTTTCCAAAACAAAAAGTGGAGATTCAATACCATTAACAAATCTGTGAAATGGTGCTTCTGGGTAAGTTGGTATGCTGATACAATATGGGAGTGATGGGAAAATGGATTCTATAGAAGTAAAAGTAATCTTAGTGGGGCAGGGGTGTGAGTATATGCTTGCCACTCTGTTTCTAAAGTATAGTGGCAGTTAGCACTCACATTAGGGAAGATTGAGCAATTTTATTTGAGCAATTTCATTCATAGCATTAAGTTTATGGTGATGTTCAAATTTGTCTCACTAACTTTAACTGCCATTATATAGGGGAAAGAGGAGTCAGGCAACCTGTGGTAGGATCGATCAACTTTAAAATGTCTACTCATTCAATGACCCCCTTGTTTTTCCCTGTAAATGATGTTCTCATTGTTTACTTAATAACTCAAGTTTGTTGGGGGGGGTGTAATTATGTGCTTAGCTTTTTGTATTAAAGTATATGGTAATTTCCAGCACTCAGATCTATAAGAAATATGGATATGGGCAGAGACACAAAAGTTGCAAAAATTTAATACCAAAATAATATGTGCTTCTTCATATCCTTTTTAATTAATACACTTACATATTTATAAGATTCTTCAATCTTATTATTTAGGAAATAACATAAACAACATCCCTAAATATATTGAGTTGTTTTAACAACTCAATTACAAACAAATACTCCTACCACTAACAAAATTTAACAAATAACTATTCTCACATCTGTAATAGTTATGTAAGTTGTGATAACAACTCACATTATTAACTTAAGTGAACACTAACATTTAATTTCCCAGCATTCCCCCCCCTTAGTGTGAACATGGTAAGAACTCACACCCTACATCTACAGTAGGCCCAACTCTTGTGGGTCATGATCTTGATTCAAAACGAAAGGCACCTCCCATCAACCCTTCATGGTTTTCACACAGGTTACCACAAACCTAGACATGAACAAGAACCCATCAACTGTCCACCTCATGTGGTTTTTTGGATCCTCCCACAAACCCTTTTAAGATCCATGAGCTACATTACGTTGGTTCTTTTGTTTGCCACTATACTTGTACATCAGGGAAGTTATATAGAAAGCAACATACATATCACAAATCTGAAAAACCCATATTAGAAAATGTTTCACATTACATTCCATAAGAACACAATATTCTTAATAGTGTTCTTAATTGTAATCAATGTTACCAATCACTGCCACTCAATCTCGAATAGCATAGGAAACTGCCACTACCATTGAAAGTTGCCCTTGAATTTAGCCATTTTGGTGCAGAATGGGAATGGAACATTGGTTATTATTCCCCCCCACAATGTGAAATTCCATTTATTCACACAAACAGGAATACTGAAAAGAAAATCATACCATACTGTCTGGATTTTGCTGTTTGGATTTTGTTGCACATGGCCATTATTGCTAGTGAACGTATTCACTAGTCGACCATCTTCCAATGAAGTACGACACTCAGAGGATCTCCGCAATCAAAGGATCTCTAAATTCATCTATTCTCCAATATAATCATTTTTCCAGTATCCACACACCACACTAAAAGTTTGAAAAGCTGAAATCCACACCAAAAAAATTGAAAACACACTGCACACTAGTCACCAAATCAGTTGTGTGGCCCCGTCGTTGATGACTAACAAGAGAACATTGATTTTCCTCCTTCCTCCATTGCCTCTAGCCTCCAATAAAATTCCTACTCAGAAAATTTTTCTTTGAAGCTTAGTTTTAGAATGCCCCTCAAGATGGATGTCGCATACAAGCGATAGTGCATCCATTTAAAATTGACACAACAATTTTTTTAATTTTTTTTTATAAAACAGTGTATTATACTTAACACCAAAGCAAGAAAACTAAACATAAAGATATAGATCTGCAGTGGTCGTGAATCTGCAAAACAGGTAGATAGGTCTTCAATAAGCAAATGAATGGGAGAACAATAAGGAGAGTCCTCTGATCACACCACCAATTAGGTTATAACCTCCTCTAAATATAGATTGCACTACAACATCATTGCCCTCTAATATTACCTGATCACAGGTACAAAGGACTGCGCAAGCCAATAGAATAGTCTGCCACCCTCATAATGTTGAATGCAATCCACAAGAAGAGGCCGATATAAGTGATAAAACAAATTGCAAATCTAAGAAAATAATGTGATGCTGATCAATTGAAATAACAACCACTATGTCCTCGATCAAATTCTCAAATGGTGCCAAAAAATTGCCCTTGAATTATGAGCATTAGGCCAAATATGAAACGGTTAGTCCACATAATATAAGGATCTGCAAACTAAAATGTGCCTAATCATAGAAGGATCTGGTCGAACAAATCTGATGCACTTTTCAACAGACTAAAATCAGTTGCCAAAAGAATTACTTGAAGCCCGATCACTTATAAATAAGCACGATGTGCCAAGGGTATCACTGATAGTGATTCTTGAGAAGTAAGATCTGATCCACAATAAAAAGAAATAAACAGGTTGATCACATCAAAAAATCGATGAAGCTTGCTACGGATGAGGGGCCAATAATCTTCTCCGATTATGGCGATGGTTAGGTGCAAATAGAGTATCTACAATGGTGGAAGACATGTTGCGAGCCCAATAATAGAAACCCTTCCATGCTAAGAAAAATACACGCACAACAAGCTAGATCGAAATAATTCCTGATTGCTGTGAATATGAATTGTGAGAGGATACATAGATAATAACCAAATTGAGGCTAGAGATTGTTAGAAAACACCATAATTTGAAGATAATATATTAGCAATTTCAGTTTGTGGCTTCCTTGATTAAGAAAAAGCGCAAGCTCCTAACACCAACTGAAAATGTCCAACATCTTCATGAGCATCAGCTTGATATTAGCCATATAAAATACAAAAGGAATAATGAATTCACATCCCACGAGATCCTCCTGCTTTGATACCATATAAGAAATATGGGCAGAGACACAAAAGCTGCAAAAATTCAATACCAAAATAATGCGTGCTTCTTCATATCCTTTTTAATCAATACACTTATATATTTATAGGATTCTTAAATTCTATTATTTAGGAAACAACATAAACGACATCTCTAAATATATTGAGTTGTTTTAACAACTCAATTACAAATACTCCTGCCACTAACAAACTCTAACAAATAACTATTCTCACATCCGTAATAATTATGTGAGTTGTGATAACAACTCACATTATTAACTTATGTGAACACTAACATTTAATTCCCAACAAGATCAGGAAAGAATGAAAGTTCAATATTTGTCTATTGAAAAATCGTAAGCAAAGTTGAGTGAAACAAAGTTTGAATGGGAATTCTGAATTTGAAATGTGCATTTAATAAGAGTAATTGTTTGCACGTGACCACCTTTATGTAATGAGGAATCATAGCTTGTTTAGTTGACCACCCTTTCCTCTCCATCTTATCTCAAATATTATAAATCCAAAACTATTTATAATTTTTTAATCAACATCATAAATTACATACATAATCAATCGTGAAAACAAATCTAAATCATTAAGATAATCCAAACTAATTAAAAATGAGTTGAAAACACACAATTTACACATTACATACCTTGCTATTGTGCCATTCTTCATAATCTCTCCCCATTTCTAAATAATTTGTGCCTACAAAAAAGGGCCTAAAAACATTCCATTGAAAAGATCTCCTGAAATAAATACAAAATCTAGTTTTTACATTGAGAGAATTTACAATCAATTATGCTTTGGCAGATGAAATGGCTGAGATTGAACAGGTCTGTTGAATTCAAAATAATTTACCAAAGTTGTAGAACCTGCTCTGGTTTTCAAAAATGGTCAAATCTGTGACATGGAATCGAATCATTCTCAGGTACTCATTAAAGGTGGAGTATGATAAAAAAAAATTCTCATTTTTGTTTTCCAAATATAGGGTTTATTCACCTGAAACCTGTCTAACATGAATTCTTTCAAAATTAAAATTTCTGCATTGCATAGTAATTTTGAGTTTCGGCAGTTACACAAGAAGAATTGTTATCAAAGCACAATATTTTTTAAAGATTTTAGGGCAGATGTCACAGTTATGAGTGAGTGGATACAGAGGCTACGTAACTCTGCCAATTACTCAAGTAGGTTGGGATAAACTAGCAATCTAATCATTAAGCTTATAAATGTATTTGAATCTTCCAAATCTCTCACCCAATCATTAAATGCATGCATAGATTATTATTTTTTAACACTGAAAAATAAGCCAAAAGAAAGCAGGGGTGGAGATTCGTTATAGGGGAAGGAGAAGGAAAGAACAAGGGAATGTACAACAGAGATACTAAAGACACCACAAATTTAATAGGTATTCATTCACTTGAAATTTTCTTTTGAAAGGGCATTAAAGAGATGTTACCTCATGGAATGCAATGACTGTAGGATATGCACACAATGGAATTGTTGAAAAGACTTCAGAGACTTTCAAACAAATGTAATTGACGACAGGTGTAAATCTAATTTCCATTTTGTAATGCCTATTTCATCAATGGAAGCCTTGGAACAGGGCATGAACCTCATCAAAGTTTAGAGGAAAGGGTTTTTTTTTTCAGATGTTACAGTCTAGCAATTGCCTTGGTAGACATGTATCCAAAATAAAGAAACATGGATAGTGCATGTGAACTATTTGAAAGAATGCCTCAAAGAGATGTCATCTTAAGGAGTGCCATGATTGCAGGATATGCACAAAATAGAATTTCCTTGCAAGAAAAATGGAACTGTCTTCAGAAAATTTCAAGCAAATGCAATTAGCAAGTGTAAAATCAAATTCCACAAGCTTTTCTAGCATCCTATTTTACCAGGAGGACTGGACTTAAATCCAAGAGGAATTTTTTTTGTTGTATTATGCTCCCTTTTTGATGAACTTGGTTGCTTTTGTGAAATAGTGGAAAGATTTAGCTAAGATTTTGTGACATTTTCTGATTTGGCACAAGTGTGTGCCAAAATTTTGTGAAATTTTATGATTTGGAAGAAGTATGTGAAATGTTCGAAGCACAAAATTAGAAGAGCAACTAAATTGTGGAAAGTTTTAGTTGAATGGTTTAAATGCGAGGTCAAATTATCTATTAACTATACCCAAAATTACAAAATATGACAAAAATAAGTAATTAACTTGTTTTCTGTTTAACGATGAGTAGTTTGAAAGCAATTGTTGAAATGGTAAACTATAAAACAATTTTCAGTAGTTAGCCCAAATTGTTGAAATGGTAAACTATCGAGCAATTTTCAACAGATCTGAGTGTTCTATGGAGGGTTTGATTGTAAAATAGAACTATAATTTCTGGACACATTTTCTTATCATGTATTTTGGCAGATCTGAGTGCTCTATGATGGTTTTGGGGGAAAATTAAAGTTTAGAGAATGAAAATTCCTTGGGGAGACATATAATATTTGAGTATTTTGGCAGTTTTGATTGTTATATGGCAGATTTAGAGACAAATATGACCTCTTAAGATGAGTTATGTTCCTGGAGGAAGCATTATACTTTCCTTATTATTCATATTTTTAGTTGTTAACAAACTTAGGTAATAGATTATACTTTATAGTACTATTCCAACATGAAGGTGATCTTTGTTTGGAGAGAGTTTTCCTCCAAATGAACTACCTTATGATATTAGAATGTTTAGATTGGACTAAACATAGTCAAATCCTTAAAACACATTGCTGAACACTTTAAGTAAGGGTAAAGAGTGGTTATTCTTTTGTATCATAGGATAATGTGGACACAAATTATAATGTTCTTAATGTGGACACAAATTATTTGTATCATAGGATAATGTGGACACAAATCCTTTTGAGGAAAATGATTACACCTTTGTTAAAGAGGCTAATGTTGGAAGTCTTGCCAAGAAGGTTGACAATCATCCCGTAGAGTATAATCCCCATTGCTGGAATAATGTTCTTTATGAAGATCCTCCTCCTTCTCAAGATTTGCAGAAATGCTATGGCCTTGGCTTTAAACTTGTCTCTAAATATGGCTATGGGCATAAAGGTTGTGGGTGTAGCAAAAAATGCATTCAAGTCCTTATATAATGTGTACCTCATAAACATAATTTGGGGCTCAGTTGCTTGAATGAACAATCTAAATGGAAACCACGGTGGAATGTTGACATGATTTCCACTCTTGACCTCGTTCTCTTGGATTGATTCATCTACCATTATTTTCTATCTTCAAGTTTTCTTGTGAGCAGTCAAGCTTTTATCCACAAGAGAAAGGGTTGCTTCCTGCTCCTCATTCTTTATCTGAGCAAGATCGTACTTTTTTGAGGCATCTAAAAGCCTACTTGATTACTCTTCCTCCTCCTACACATAAGAAATTTCATAAACATGATAAAGAAAAACATTATTTCTATGCTTACCATCGAGTGCCTATCCATTCCACTAATGAATATAAGGCCTTGAAGTATAAAATACAACAACTTCTTGATTCTGGTGTCATCACTTATCTATTTGTTGATGCACCTACCTCTTCAAAATGATAAGTGATATTAAGGTTTGCCTCTATCCTGTCCATCCTAAGCATTTTCTCATGAGGTTCTCACACCTCCCTTCCATAATAACTTGCATTGTTTTCCTCCCCTATATGTTGAGGGCTGTGATAACTTGTTTTGGAGATGCACATCCTTCTTAAGGAATCCCTCTCTTCTCTCTATCTTTCAAATGAAGTGTCCCTTGAGTGGACCCCTTTTCTTTTGAAGGGTTCCCAAGGGATCCCCTTTGAAAGCTTTTCTCTCAAATGAATTCTATGGCTTCTAGCTTGGGAGCATCCTAACTAGACTTGTCTTATATCTCAACATCTAGCTTAGGGGCAACTTGAATAGACCTATCTTTTATGTTATTGACCTACAACATAGCTTGCAATAGCCACATTATTTTCTAAAAAGTCTTGCTCTATAGGACCAAGAACCTATAGAATTTTTTGCATCAAGATTTCCTTGCAAGACTGAGCAACTGTGAGGAACCATTAGACGCTTCAGAACCTCTCACATTCAGCTTCCTTCAATACCAAGTACTTGGGGTGCCTACTTTCCAATTTTGAGGACCTGTAGAGCACTTTCATCTTGCGAGATCTCTTTGTTCAACTCTATAGGATTGAGCACCTACAAAGCCTTTTTTTCACCTTCTGTAGGTTTTTGGATTTGTGGAAAATTTGTTCAACCCTCCCTAGGAGAGAGTACCTATGGAGCCATCTTTCTTAGAATTTTCATTCCTCTCTTAAATTCTCTCTCTTCTCTTCTCAAATTGTATATACTGGATCAAAGACTTGCATCTTCTTCATCTTGGGTATATACCTCTTTCTCTCTTTGGTGTAGCGGCACCTGGCTTTGATCATGTAAAGGGGTTGGATGATGGTTTTTTTCTTTCTATTTTTGAGTCCAATTTTGTTGTAATAAGGTCATATGGGGTCCGCTATGTAAAAGTTGTTATGTTGTGTAAATTGTTGCAAAAGTTGCAATGCAAATTTGCAATTTTGTTTGGGTTCAGAAGTTGAATCACTACTGAATTTGACTCCATTTTTTGACGAACGTTCATCGGTCATTCGACAAATATTTGTCGAAAAAGCGACGAAATGATGAAAACATTTTCATCGCTATTTTTGTGTCGCAATTCTAACAATGAATTAAACATCGAAATAATGGCATAAATTCGTCGGTTGTCAACATCATAAAATGACTCAAATGTTCATTAGAATGTCGATGAAAACTTCATGTATCCACCGATGAATTACAACCAAAATGCAATTGCAATGGCTCTTCTGAAGCATTGAAAGAACACTAGAAGTTCATCGCCATTTTGATGAAATGGGAAAGTATTTATGATGAAGCCTTCATCGCAGCTAAGCAACTTCATTGGACCTTTTATGTGATTCATTGGTGGCATTCGTCGAAATTGCTACGAAATGGGCAAGGAGTTATGACGAAGCCTTCATCACAGCTATAGCAACTTCTTCGAACCTTTTCAATGATTCGTCAGTTGTTTTCATCAAAATTTTGACAAAAAAATGCATTATTTTTTTAAAAATATTTGTTGAAATGTAGCATTGGTGAGAGATCAATCATCGACATAGGATAGAAAACTCACTCCAATAGTCCATGTCTTGCTGATGACTTCCATTGGAAAGATTGATCCAATGCCACACCGATTTGACCTCTTCAGAAGTTTTGAACACTGCTGGTTATCAGCAAGGCATTCTGAGGGTCTCGCCGATTAAACAAGTGTCTAAGAGAAAGTAAACAAATGGGACCTATTAATTTTCTTATTTTGGGGTTCTTTAAATCATAGAATAGATACCATCTTCTTGTGTATAATGTACTTATATTCAGATTTGAATTCAAGACCAATTGTCATTGTACATTCCATTTTACTTGCATAGAGTATTCTATAAGCAATATATTGATAATTCCAAATGATTTATGGTGTTGTACAACTCTACCTATCATCACAGTTCTATTTTTCCCCCTAAGAGAATCTTGCAAAGACAAGTTTACAATTCCAAGTCAAATAATATGAAAAGGACTTACTTCCATACAAATTAAATGATTATTCTCACAATGGCAATTATCTAATTACAACAACAATTCCATGAAAGCTTATCCATGCTTCATAAGAGATGAATGATCATACATATAGACTACAAGAAGCATAGAAAAAGCATTACACTTGAGAACAACCAAGGGCTAACAAGGGAGGGAGTTAAGAAACGTTTGGATTGAAGAGAAAATGTGTAGGGAAAATGTTGAGCAGTGTCAAGAGAACAGAGCTTGTAGAACATATTCTTGACCTAATCAAGCTCTTGAACAACTTAAAAAAAATTAAAATATTAACACATACATGAGACATGTAATGAACTTCCAATATCTGCTATCTCTTTCATTAATGCAGAGGAAGGTAAAGGAGAAATAATTATAATTGTAACACTATTCATAGTCCAGTAAATTATGTTCATAATTTGTGTTCAATGGACCTTAGTTTTATCATTATACTACCCATCTAATACCATATTTTAATCCAGGGTTCAACTATCTTAGATCTAAAGAAGTACCTTCAATTAATCATTTAAAGTACTATAAAATAAGGTAAGACTTTTACTTGAGAAAGATTGGGTACACTTGTAGGATTAAAGTTCTCACAATCATTAGGATTTATTGGCACACAGACACAACCTGCAACATATGAAGTAATGGATGACTACAAGTTAGTGAAATGGTCCTTAATATGTGACTGGTTTGCAAATTGATTGGTAGAAAATAAGGTTACAAATAGATCTACATGAAAAATTATGAGGACAATCTATTGTAATCATCAAAATAGATGAAAAGTTCAAAGGAAAGAGCCGAGCTACATCTCTAGAGCCTAAAAACACATAAAAGAAACATAAAAAGAACAAACCACTGGATGAACACAAAATGGCCTTTAGCAAGTGATTCATATGCTTTCACACCTGACACAGGACATTAAGAAGATTTTAGTCTTCCTCTGTGAAATTAACTACTTGTAGAATAAACCTAGAAACCAATATTATATACCTCCATGTCTAGCCGAGGGTAGGTATAAGAGAAAAAAATTTTCAATGCAATGCCAAAAAATATCAATGTTTGTGTAGGTTTGTATTACTCAAAATATCATTTCAGTGCCTAAGGAAAAATACCAAAGTGATGTTTTAAATTTCAATCTTCACATAGGCTCCCTTATTGCTACACATGCACATACAAGCATTATTCAAGCTCTAAACTATTCAAATATTAAGGATTTAATTAGCTATAAGATGGAAAGTTGTTGTTTAGACATAATCCATCATCTTTTACATATCTTTATTCACTCCTAGTGCTTCAGATAAATTTGTGTAAATGAGATAGAAATGTGAATCTTTTATGACAAAAAAAATTCTTAAAAGGAGGGGGGGAGAGCAAAGGGTGGGGGGCGAGAGAATGATTGAATGTATAGAAAAGTACAACATTTTGATCATTATAACAATGAAACGAATCTTAAGTTTGAAGCATTAATATCATTTACAACATTTATGATCAAGAATGAATGTAAGTAGAGAAACTTTTGCATACCTGCAAATGGTACAAAATTTCATAGTTAAGTCAAAGCCTCCCATCAACAACAAGATCCATATATCCGTGTATCTATCTCAATCGAGCCTGTAAACCCTTCAAAGCTGTCAATTTTTCCACTAACCCGTTATGCACAAAAATCAAATTTTAGAGTTATGTCATCACTAAAAACAAAAGAAACAGAGCTTTGAAACCAAATCCACACACAACACAATGTGGTATTCATAAAAATCCATACAAACAAACTAAACTCAGAACATTGGAATGGAAACAACTTCAAATTATGATGCAGAGCATGGATTCAGGGTATAAAGAATCATTTATTCATCCATTAATAACATATAACATTCATCCATTAATAACATATAACATTCATTCATTAACATATTCACATTCACTCATTAGCATATAATATTCATTCTTTTAGTTTTTACATATTATCAAAACTATGGTTGTCATGATATGATTACAATCACTTTTTTTTTGTTTCTTTTTTAAAGCTACAAAAATATGAAGTAGAGTATCATTTTCTAAATCAATATATGTCCCCCCTTTAGTTGTTCTACCCTATGCTCATGATCTTAATGTATGCCTAGTCGTTTGCTCATGACGTGGATGTCGCTGCAAGGGGGTTTTGCTGCAATAAGAAAGAAATGTTAAACTGATATGTTTTATTATTATTGTTACAAGTATTTCATTAATTAAAAGAACATTAGAGTGGTTCTCTTTACCTACTGGGTCCACATCATGTTCCTAAACTTTTGTTATAGACTCATGCTCAACATGTTGAACACCCTCTAAATCCTGATCTACAGTTGAAACACTAAAGGTTACATTAATTAATACACCAATTGAAATTAAATATGTTTAAGAAAACATGAGAGTGGTCCTCTTTACCTAATGGGGCCACATCATGTTCTTGATCTTCTCTAGCCTGATCATGCTCAACACGTTGATCACGCTCTACATGCTCTAAAGTTGAAACATGAAATGTTACATTAATTAATACACCAATTGCAATTAAATATGTTTAAAAGAACTTTAGAGTGGTCCTCTTTACCTGATGGGGCCACATCATGTTCCTGATCTTTTCTAGCCTGATCATGCTCAACATGTTGATCACACTTTACATGCTCTAAAGCACCGGGATGCACACCATGACCTTCATATGTAGGTTGTTCTCCACCCTCACCAAGCTGGATTTCAATATCATGTGCAGTATTATCATTGCTCGAATGTTTAAAACAAATAGGCATGTAATTACTTTATGGTGGAAATTAATATTGAATAGATTGCACAAGTATTAAATTTTAAATAAACTTTATTGAGTTTATTTACCTACATTTCAGATGCAATGGAAGGTTGTGTTTGCCTAGTCAAGACTCTTAGGTGTTCAGCCATGGCTCCATAGCCTTGCTAGAAGGAAATCTTTAGGTCATCTTCTATGGGAACTCTGTTGAATTCAGAGCTCTACATTTTTGCATAAGATCATGAATTTTGGTTTTATGGTGTGATAAAACCAAAAAAAAATCAATTTATTATTTGGATACTATATTTCATTTATTGATACTTACAATTCATGTGACTAATTTCATATAGCCACTAGAGCCAAGTTTGTGTTTCCAAGTTTTTCTAGTTTTTCCTTTGTTGCCTTCGATCTGTCATGCAACCTATGAAAATTTTGAAATATGTTAGATTATATAAAAAGAAAGAGTAATTAGTATATAATTACATTGTTGATAGTATCACATACCTTCCTTGGTCTGATGGTGTCTTTCTTTTTTTCTTTTCATCCTTCTCCTTTCCATCTAACACCAGGTCCTTCCACTCCCTCTCCGGAATCATGGGGAGAGGCTCATACTTTTTGTTCTTCTCTAAAAGTGACCTATATTGGTCCTTCACATACTTTAGATAGGTACCAACTTTCTTAAGGACCTTGGTTTTTTTGAATGTTTTATCACCAAAGAGCACAACTAAACGGTTAATGAGCTCATCTTTTAAATCTTGATTTTGGGCATTCCACCGTGTATGTATGGTGGGCCCAAAGAGATCCAATGTAATATCACTTAGATGTTTATAAAAAACATCATTTCCTACAAAATGATCATGGGATCAATAGTCTAAAAAGAGTGATCAATAAGTAAATTTCAATTGGATTATATATAATAATAATTAAAACATTTTAAAGTACCTGGGACCTTCTCTATCTTTATGGGAACGAAATCCTCGGTCACCACAAATGTGACAAAAAATGTTCCCATACTAGTAATATGGGAAGATCCAGGAAATGTTGCTAAAATATCACCAGTACTAGTGGCCTCTACATCCCCAGGTAGATGTCCTAACACATGTTCTGGCATGTGTTCACTGATAGAGGGTGCACTAATGGATGCCTGCATGGTATGTGTTGTCAACATTTCAAATGACAATAGAGGCACAGATGATGGGGTCAGATGATGTGATGTATGCATAGGAAGATAAGGATGGACACTTGTACCAACCCCTACTCCTCGGGCAACACTTGCAGTACCCTGATCATGGCTAGGAGCATCATGAGAATGCAAAAAATCTTGTAAAAACAACACATTTTAGTTCATGACATAAAAGAGTACAAAATATAAAACAATGAATGAACTTATGTTATAATTAAAGACCTCATGACAACTTACTTGCAAGTTTTGTGATCTCTCATTCAATATTTTAACCCTCTCTCTTATCTCATCTATTTGAGGCACTATGAATAACAACTTAAGGATTTCTTCATTGCATTTTTTTTGGGTCTTCCTTATAATATTGAGAGGGCTTGTTAACGAAGCAATGTCATCATCACATAATATTGATTGCACCTCCCTATTGATGCTCTCATCTACTGCTGGTTCCTTTCCTCAATTAGTTGACTACAATAAGAATTTTAAAAACATTATCAAAATTAACCCAATAAACTTATCTAAACAACATAAGAATAAAACATTTTGCTCATATCTAATTTGTACAATTACGATGAGGTAAACCTATCGGGTAGAAGCGCATGAAGATAAATCATGATCTGTGCTCTGGGCCATAGCCTCCTCCATATGATCAATGTCCCACTGTGACAAAAATTAAATATAAAAAAATATTACCGAAATGAAACCAATAGACTTACAAAAAAAGACATAAGAATAAAATGGTATATTGGAGTTATTAATTGGAGGTTGGGTAAAATGGTACATAGTACGCACCACCCCCATAGTAACTGTGTTTGTAACTAAGCAATTCAAATTGTAATCGATTAGCAACTCTTCCCCTACAGTTATTGATTTTATTGCACATACAAATACACGGTTTCCCTCACGTTCCTCAAATATGAAATTGGTTGCTTATTTGTTGACCCAGGTCATGTACTGTTTATAAACCTTGCAATATTCCCTGATGCTTTTGGCCTTTCGTCAATGTACATAGCCACTCCTTTAGTTTGATCCTTATCTTTTAGTTGTATATAATTTGCTGACAATGCATACCTATGCATACTTCATGTATATCGAACCAGTTGTATCCAATCTTTGTAATTGTACTAGGGTCTGACATACTCCATCAATTCAGTAACTTGGTCATAACAGACCTTTATGTCGTCCATGCAAAATAGGCCCAAACCATGTAATGAAGATGGTGCTATGTGATATATCCTCTCGTTGACACAAAAATCAATGTTTATATTGGAGGAAGTTCCTTATGTACCCATTGATTCCGTAGATGTTTGTACCTCAAGGGCACCTCAATGTTTCCTATGCTCTCATCATCATAAGAAAATGACCCCCCTTTAGCAAGAAAAAATTCCATGCGTTTACATAATTTTCTTCTAATCTTTTGACCTCTAGTTGATCTCCCTCTTTTAGACATACTACATGTCTTTCTTTCCTCTTCTCTTCCTGAATTTCCCTTGCTCGAGGAAGAAAAATTTGACAAATACCTATTTGGTGGTACCTGCACTCAAAAGGATGTTGGATGAAGTTCTTTCATGGTGATGTGATCCTAGGGTGACATTATGATTAATCTATCATTTCATTACTAGAATTTCACAGGTTATAAGGTAATCAAGTCTTGATAGATTGCAAGTTATTGTTACTACCATCCAAATGTGTCCATCACAAATCAAATCTACTTAATGTTTTAACTACCAAACTTTGTAGCAAGTGTTAATTGTGACTATATTCCACTAGTTACACAACCAAGGCCTAAAATGTATTCTCTAATTGTAACAAAGGACTTTTTATCTTCATTCAAGTAAATAAAATTGAAGGGAAACACCACCAAGAGGTTTATTGGACACCTACATGACTAAAAATAGCAGCAAATTTACATTTAATTTCCACATGTCTAAGTGGTTAACAGGGAGGGAGTGTGTACTAGGCCTGGTCAAGTCATCATAAGTTTATGCTTTGGCAATAATTTTTTTTAAGTCATCTTAAATATTCCTATATCTAATTGCTAGGAGACGTTTGGTATGTTTTAAGGTAGTATGATTGATGAAAGAGCCCAAAGAGCCTTTCTCCATGGTATCCAGGTACACATAGCAGTGGTCTTCTCTTATATGGTTGGACATGACTTAAAGATCTTAGCTAGGAATTATTAATTTAACTTAAGTTTTTCTCAAAATGCCATTATTGGAAAAGTATGATCAAATTCTTCTATTATGAAGAATTGGTCTATGTGCCTCTTGTAATCACTATAAATATTTGTAAGGATAAAATGACTAATTGCATCAGGTAGGAGAGAATCAACTTTGAGTTCTTCAAAGATTATATTCCTCTATTAATAATTTTTAAGGGTTGTGTGTGGAGGAGGTTATCACTACCAAGAAGGGAGGAGACCTTTCCTTGTATTCTTTTATAATTTTCATTATTCTTATTTATTTTACACTCACATTGAGAAATACACATACATATGCATTTATTGTTTTCATTTATTTCTCATGTAGTTTAATAGTTTGATCAATTTCATATTATATGTGTTGAAGACTTTAGAATTTCAATTACATTAATTTATGGATATGTTGTATCTATAACACTACAAAACTATATGCTCTTTGCATTTACACTTGCATTTAGAAATACACATTTATATACGTAGATATATATTTCTTTAATGATACGTTGCATTTATTGTTCTAGGAGAGCATCCAGTAATTGCATTTACATTTACATTTAAAAATACATATACATACATACATACATGCATACATACATACATATACATACATATGTGTGTGTGTGTGTGTGTGTGTGTGTGTGCATGCGTGGGTGTGTGTATGTATGTCATTTATATTCAGTGTTCAGAAACAACCCATTAGGTCTACACATGGATAAAAATTCATAAAATTAGATCTCCCATACATGTTTTTTTGAAACCTAGGCTTGAAACTCTCATTTCACATGCTTTTCTTCACAAAACTATTGAGGACAACAGCTATACCTTCTTTATTTCTCATCCTACACCCTATTCATGCATCCTACAATTACAACAATATCCATGGGGCCTCTTACACAAGCTACAGTAATCACAAAAATTTTAAGGGCCCCTTTATATCATGTTTTGACTACAAAACCCTCAAAAATAGGGTAACTCAGATTATGATTTGTTGGTGAACTGTATGGACAAAATCATTAGCACCAACTCATTCTTGGAGTATTTTGAAAGAGAAGTGAATCAGGTGGTAGTTAAGTACAAACCTTATAGTGTCAAGGTGAATGAGGTGATCAATTTTGATTGGCCAACTGATGAAGAGTACCAAAAATGGGTAACTTTATATTTAACTGAGGAAGAGTGAAAAGGAGTAGGCTGCTAACGATTGACAATCAGCTATTGCAGTTAGAACAGATTCCAGTTTTGGTTTTTGGTGTCAATCTAGGCACATAATTCTTGAAGCTTTTTGTTGTTGCATCAACCATTCTCATTGGGCATCATGAACAAGAATATTCTCTTGGGAGATTTCTATTGTAAGAAATTTTTGGAATATCACAAGGTGGTCCAATTGGTTGGTGACACATGTGCTTTTTGGCCCAATGCTTGTTTGCTCCTTCTTTTTATATAAGAAGTATTTCAAGGCCAGAAGTACATGTTTGCAAGTTAGATATTTTTGGTCAAGTCTAGATGAAGTTGTAGATCAAATTTTAAAGTCTGATGGTTTTAGGGAAAATGCAATTTAGGTTTTGAGTCATTCTATAGTAGGTTTTGAATTCATGGGGATTTGATGTTTTATTATAGTACTGACATTTGAATTGATATGATTAATTCGAACTCATGTCTCTCCATTGTACAAGCATATCTGAATTTTGAATAAAATGATCAAGGGTTGTTTCATTCATCTCACTGTTGTGGTGTGTATGATTCTTGTTTTAGTTTAATTCAAGGAATTAATTAAAATGCTTGAATGGGATTGTAGGTGGATATGTTTGTATAAGGATTTGATAAGTAGTATTGGGTTAGAATACATATTGATGAGATTGTAAAGCAATGTTATCAAGGATCTTATATTTTATGTGTTAAATCTGTCATAAACCCTTAGATGCTTATAAATTTGACTCCTCAAATGGATATATGGCACTAATCTAAGTTGTACTTATTCGTATGGTCCAATATTTGTTTTCCTTTACCTAGAGCTTGCTAAAAATTACAAATCAATGACTATCTTATACTGTGAAATGTTGTTGTAGTTATCTCATGCTCCAAATAGTTGATATTATTGATAAACAACCAATTCTATTCAGTATTATCCTATTATGTTGAGATATTAAATGAGATTTCTTTTGTTGTTAATGTTGTTTATGATGATGGTGCAAAGGTTGTAAATGCATTAAGGGATCACCCTCCTAGGTCTTGCAGAACCCAAAGTGTAGGAGGTCTTTAAAATCCTCGTCAGTTGGTCCAGGTCCTTCGAGCTGCGCTTTATTGGAATTAGCAATTCCATAGGAAGATTAGAAGATCAACCTGCTTAACATAAAAACAACCAAAACCTTGCATATGTTTGTGGTGGAGGTATTAAAGAAGAATTGTATGCCTCTATTTCCATTCATTAGATCTACCTTATCTTAGCATATACTTGGGCTAAGTCTACAATTGCTTCAAACTCATGCGATGAAGGCTATGTGTGATGAAATCCTAGACCTCAACCAAGATGTGGGTAGATAATGGGAGTTTTTCCAAGACCTGAGGCTAGTCAATAAAAATGTGAAAGACTAAGCTATTTTATTTTTTCTGTCTTATCTTATACCATTTTACAAGAATAGGGGTGCCAATGTACGAGAAGATCTTTGGAAATTAGGCATGAAAATTGAAGGTTAAAGAGAATGGGGGTGCCAAACTTGCAGTACTCATTTCCCCTTGGTCATCGATTTTTCCTGAGTGCCCTCAATCTCATCCTCGGCGTAGGTATTGATCTTGTTTTCACTCCTCCAAACTCTTCCTCGACGTTGATATTGACCTTGTTTTCACTCCTCCAAACTCTTCATCGGCACTAGTATTGACCTTGTTTGAAGTCCAAAATCTTCCTCAGCATTGGTATTGACCTTGTTTTCACTCCTCCAAACTCTTCCTCGGTGCTGATATTGACCTTGTTTTCACTCCTCCAAACTCTTTGTCAATGCTGGTATTGATCTTGTTTTAACTCCAAACTCTTCCTCAACGCTGGCATTGACCTTGTTTTCACTACTCCAAAGTCTTCCTCGGCGCTGGCATTGACCTTGTTTTCACTACTCCAAACTCTTCCTCGATGTTAGTATTGACCTTTCACTTCTCCAATTTGATGAGCTACAACCTAGTTTCGTTAGGTTTTATAGTATGTTAATTAGGTTGAAAATTTTGGCACCATTTAGATAGGTTTTAATATTCTACAATATAGTTAAGTATATATTAGCTATATTTTACATAATAAATAATATAATTATTCAACTTATTATAATTATATATTATATTCTTTAAAAAATTATTAAATGCATATAAAATTATTATAATTAATAATAAATAATAAGTATATTTTTATATAATACAAAATATAATTAATATAATATATATTTAATATAATAGTAATATATATTAATTTATGAGAGAGAGAAACTAAATTTTGATTGGTTGTTTCATGTCAACAATCCAAGTATGGCATTTGTCCTTTGGGAGTTATGCTCAAGGTAGCATGCCATTTGATTAAAGATATGATAATTCTCCTTTAAGACCTCTTCAATGTACCCATTGCACACTTAAGGAGACAAAGATAAATATAGGGAAGAAAATATAGAGAGGAATAATGAAAAATACAAATAGAAAGGGAGACAAAGAGATAGAGAGGGGTGAGATAAAGAGATAAGGATGAATAGATAGAGATATAGGGAGGGTGATTGATATATCTCTCCTGTTTCTCTCTATATCTCTATATCTCCCACTATCTATGTCACTCCCTCTTCCCCCCTCTATCTATTGAGCTATCTCTCCCTCTCCCCATTCTCTCTCATTCACTCCATCTCTCCCTCCATCTCTCCTACTCTATATCTCTATCTCTATTTCTCTTTTTATCTCCCTCTCACTCCTCTCTCTATCTCTTTCTATCTATATCCCTTTCTCTCCCTCCCCCTCTCTATCTCCCCCTCTCTATCTCTCACCATATCTCCCTCCCTCTCCCACTATCCATCAACTCTCTATCTCAACCTCTCTTCCTTTCTCTTCCCATATATCTCCATCTCTCTTTCTCTTTCCATATATCTCTATCTCTCTCTCTTTCTCTCCCCATCTATCTCTATCTCCCCATAGATTAACTAAGAAGCCATGAAAGCATACAATAGTATATGTTGGTAAAACTATAATAGTGTTTTATTAAACTATAAGTAACACTTATCTTTCTAATGTCAAGCCTTCTTATAAAAATAGTGTTTTATTAAAATATAAGTAGATTATTGTCACCACTCTTCATTCAACATGAAATGCCAAATGTCACAATTGTTTTGTTGCTTTTGTCAAGTTTCATTAACCAAGTTATTTACTGGGTTGAATAAAGTTGTGTTATGACCCTTCATCTCTTTAAAATAATTAGAAAATATTAGTGAGATCAAGAGGGGGAGAAAACTAAACTCCTTAAAAATAGGGGTAGTTGTGGGTTTGTTGGTTTTCTTTGTATACTATATACTTAGTTCCTCTAGGATAAATAAGTCACTTTAGATCATTTTCTTAGTTGTGCATCATAACTAATATAGAGTAAGCTTTTTCATTTTAATTGACTACTACATAATAGTTTGTCTTGAAAGAATTCTTTCCATTATTTGTAGTTTTTATAGTGGAATACAAATCATATTTAATTTCATGCCAATATACTTCTTTCATAAAGATATTTGTTTGAAATAAGTACTTCATAACCCATCTAATCAAATCATAATTAACCTATCAAAAAGCCAATAGGAATTTTCTAAAGAAAAGAACACTTGACCCAATCATAAGTGTATGGCCTTCAAAGAAAGGAGTGATCCACCTTAGCAATAACAACTACCTAATTTAGACTTGGGTATGTGCAGGATCATGATGGGCCAAAAAGTGGCAACATGAAAAAAGTAGCGTTTTGAACTTGCGAAAAAAAGCAAAAATCTTGAGTTGACCTTTTTTTGGGGTTGGGTGTCAGTACATTTCTCCATAGCAATGCCCAAGCCAAAGTACTACAAATCAGATATCTAATTTGTTTTGGATATCCAATTTGTGTCTAATATCTAATTTCAAAAACATTTTAAAATGTAATATTTTGGTGCTATAAATTGGATATCCAATTTTTGCACACATATACCCAAGAGTAATTAGGATGTGGAGGGTGGGAAAGAGAGAGAGAGAGAGAGGGAGACAGATGGAAAGGGAGAGTGAGAGAGAGAGGGAGAGAGAGAGAGAGAGAAAGCGATAAAGCGAGAGACAAAGAGAGGGGGAGAGAGAGAATTAGGAGGGGGAAGGGAGAGAGATAGAGAGAGGGGGAAAGGGAGAGGGAAAATGAGAGAGAAAGAGGGGGAAAAGGGAGAGAGAGAGATATATAGAGAAAGAATTAGGATGGGGAAGGGAGAGGGGAAGAGGGGAAGGGGAGAGGTAGAGAGAGAGACAGAGGGAATTAGGAGGGGGAAGGGAGAGGGAAAGAGTGTTGAGGGTAGAGGATAGAAGGTTTAACAGTTTAGGGTTTAAGGGTTTATGGTTGAGGGTTTAGGGATGAGGGGGTAGGAGGGAGGGAGTGTGAGAGAGATAAAGGAAGGAGATGGATTGTTAAATTAGATGGTTTAAGGAGTTAATGGGAGAGAGAGAGATAGAGGGAGTGAGTGAGTGAAAGAGAGACCTAAGAGAGGGAGAGGGGATAGGATATTGAAGTTACTTGAGAAAGAGAGAGAGAGAGAGAGGGAGGAAGTGGGAGAGATATAGAGGGAGAGAGGCTTAAGGGTAGATGTAATGCCCCGCCTTGGTTACCATTAAAAAAAAGTGTAAAGAATAAAATTAACCGAACATTTTTTTTTAAATGATATAATTACACAATTGTCATAAGGTTTCCAAGACGATGTTACTTTAACATAATAAATAATCCCAACACATTATCATAAAGGTAAGTACAAATATAATGTCATGAATGATCCAATTTACAATACATTATACAATTGAATATCCACATGTCAAGATTACAAGTGAGATTTCAGTGAATCTCAATACATCGAAAAGATGATACAATGAGTACGCGCATATACTGAAGGTAATTATACAAAGAATATAATGATTACATCATATCAAACTTCCATATCCATGAACATACTCCGCATCCATAGTCATGAAAAATGAAGCAACTAGAACTAGCTACAAGCATAAGATCATCTGCAAGAAAATCCAAGGAAGGTATAGCACGGTTTCCTCCCAACCACGTGGAACCCGAAGGTCCACTCCCTCCATGCTAGGAGATAATGACAGGTCCACAAACAAAGAAGACAAAACATTACATATACGTGGTTTACAATTCACATCACGACATAATGATAATAAACCATAATAGATAAAATCTCAGTAACAAATCACAACCAAAAGAAATTTGAACACAAGGATCACCATCATGGTATAGACTAAGAGTGTCATCACACTGTCAGGATAGGTTACCTTGGTGAATCTTAATAAACTACCGGCCCTCTCCAAGAGTTACCCTAGTAGTATCTACCGATTCCCGGCCCCTATGCAGATTAATGTGGAGTCATTTCATCTTTCGAGAAGACAAGATGATGACTAGCCATTCTAGGCCTTCTCAACCTCTTCTCAATCTAAATGAGCATTAAGTAAGTAGGTGAGGAAAACTTTTATCTGAGTTAATGTTTAGATCTACCCAACCCCTAATGCATTAGTTATGTTTTCACTGAATTAACACACTTACGATAGGTCACCCAAACAATCTCTTTAGGATTTCGGCCCCTAATGCAAGCCACTCTTTCTATAACATGACTCAACATAAAATAAGACTAGGGGTAGCTGTCAAGCATAAAAATTCACAACTACAAAGGTTTACATCTTCCACTAGGAACAGACCATAGTCTCCAAGAGGTTTCTTAAGATAACAAATTTACAAGCTATACCCCCAAGAAAAACAACATGGCAGTGAGTGAAACATAAATTGAAGTATATTAAACTCATCATTTTGATTTTCACTTTCCTAGCCTTTAAAGAAATGAAATAAACATCACTAACGTTAAGAATATATACACAACTAATATTTTCATTAAATCAATCTCAATGAATTGAAAATTCCTAATAAACAAACTATTGAGATTAACATAAACTAAAGTGTGTTAAGTTTACGATACAAATCTCTCTTCACTAGTTTTGATGGAATTAAAATAAACATTTACAACCTTATGTGAATATACACTAAACAATCCTATTTAATCAATTCCTATAAATAAAGAATTTACATAATAAATAATCTATAGACGTTATTATATTTCCAATAATTTCAAGATATTGTATTTACTAACATTATATTATAAGAACAATATAAATTATTTATATTATATAATTCAAATACCTTAAAAATAAATAAAAGAAATGTTATAACTCAAAACTAAAGTTACTATCTTTTCTTCTTTTCACGTGCAAAGACTCATACTTAACTAACACTTGATAGATTTATAAATATGCCTTTCTAATTAAAGAATCTGCCACCGAATATTGCATGCAAAGATAAATCATAACAAAGACAAAGTATAATTTTTCTCATAAATATGCACGCCTCTTAACAGTTAATACTTCAGTTTGTTGCAAATGAATAGGAGAAAACGTTATTCATTAGAGATCATGGAGAATGCATTATGTTCAAATACAAGCCAAACAGAAATCATGCCTTACCCAATGGAATACACACTTAAATGTAAGGGGTTTAGCAAAAGTTTTAAAGAAAAAGGGAATTATAATCAAAGTCCAAACAAGAAAAGACGAGTTTGGCATTTTAAGTGCAACCCATCCTTTTCATTAAAAGACATAAGTTTATACATAGTAAAAACTGCACACTAACTCAAGCTTGGGTATAGATGGTGGAAAAAGAAGAAACAAATAAAATACTCTCTCCCAAAGAAAGAAATCAACCTTTAAGCTAGAATATACAGTTCACAAGGAGGTTGCACGCAAAATATATATATATATATATATAATGGACAAAATTATAATAAACAGTAAGCTAGGAATCTACAGGAATTTATTCATTGAAATTACCAGTATAACAGATACATAGAAGCAAAAGTATATTTAAAAGTTTGAATGAATGGCAGCTATCAAACAATAAATTAATATAATCACTCTATATTCCTTGGTGCACTATACATAAAGTTAAGCTTGTAAATTATTAATTAAATATAATAAAAGTTTAACTTCAGAGTAATATCCATCACAAAAGAGTCATTTTCTTAAATTTAGAAAATTTGCAGTTCATATCACAATGATTCACAAATACTATAAGGCCTCCGTATAATCTACAGTCATCTAAATACTTAGATCAAGAATTTTTTTTAATCAATATCTACTTTTGATAATACAGGAAAATTCTTCATTCTTTCCCTAAATTTTTGAATTCCATCTATCACTATCAATTCACAACCAAATTAAGGACGACTTCGAATCTAGTATACTATGATTGCAGTTTGTTCTTATTCTTTTCTGCTTTAAAGTTTAAGTACTCATCTATTTTTTTTCTCTGTTGTTTGTGCAAGTTCAGTAAAACAGTTTTCTTTATTGAACAATTAATTCCAACATCAAATTCCAAAAAAAATCAACACAAGAAATAAAATTACAGAAGAAAACCTATTTTGAAGTTTGATAACTGGCTAGAAATGATTCTTGAAAATTCTGTCAACTCCGAAATCAATTCACCAGACTTCAATGAAGAATTGCAAATCAACCCATCTTCAAAATTACGTTTGTAAACAAAATCATAAGAGAAAAGTTCTTCTGAAGCAATTACCATGCAAATTTCTCTAAAAACTGCTGCCGTTAAATTTTTTCCAAATTCTTCCTGTGAATGTCAAATTGCAATCTCCCAAAATATATTAATTCATGCAAAAAAAATTCAATCATAGAAACTTGACTAATAGATCATTATGTATTCTAAATAGATCAATCAGTTCAACTTACTCTTTAAAATATCAAAATAGATTTTTAACTGCCAATCAAAGATTCATATCTTGTTGAAAATATCCTTTCTTTAAAATATCTATTTTCTCATAATTCAAGTTTGCATAAATAAATCAGCAACATAAATTTAATTAAAAAAATTTACAAAAAAATAACTTTCACTTTTAAATTTGATAACTTATTTAATTTAATTTAATAAATTAAATCACAGGCATTTATAAATACATTAATAGAAAATTATTAAACTTTAAATATTAAAAATCTAAATATTAATTCACAAACACAAAAAAATACAAATGAACAACACAGAACAAACTGGACAATAACATGGGGTAACACATAGATACTCGTTCGAAAAAGAACGATGGTTCAAACAGGACCTGTCAATACCTCCAACAACATGATTATATTGAATTAGGGTATGCTCAGACCTGTCAAGCAGGTGGAGTCGTTACCCAATACTTGTGTCTACACGAAACATCAACGTTAGAACATATATATACAGATGTTAGAAAACACACCGTGAATAAGAATTATAGCATAGCAGGGTACTCACGAATGAGTAATGCTACACTGTCTTCTTCACTGACACACACGAGCAAGATAAATCATAAAAAATCATCTCAACATGATAACCACATGAAAATTTATAAGCAAATAAACCATATCATGAACATGTCTATCTCAGTATCATCAAACTAACATAACTAGATAACCAGGATGTTAATGTATCATCCACGAAATACAAAACAACCTAGTATCCAAAATCACCTCTAAAAAGAAACAACATAGTATCATAGTGAACTAAAGCATCTACCAAGCAGTATCAAACTAAACAGAATGTTGAAACTGGAGGGACAGTATAGTACAAGGTAGATGGTTTAAGGGTGGAGGGGAGAGAGATAGAGGGAGTGAGTGAGTGAGAGAAAGACCTAAGAGAGGGAGAAGGGGTTGGAGGGAGAGACTTGAGATAGAGTGAGTGAGTGAGTGAGAGAGAGACCTCAGAGAGGGAGTGGTACAGAGAGGTAGAGAGAGAGAATTAGGAGGGGGGAGGGAGAGGGGAAGATAATTGAGGGTAGAGTATAGAAGGTTTAAGGGTTTATGGTTTAAGGGTTTATGGTTGAGGGTTTAGGGATGATAGGGTAGGAGGGAGAGACCTGAGAGAGAGAGAGAGAGGGAGGGAGTGGGAGAGAGATAAAGGAAGGGAGGGTTAAGGGTAGAGGGTAGAAGGTTTAAGGGCAAGGTTTTAGGGTTTGGGGTTAAGGGAGAAATAGAGGGAGAGTGAGTGAGAGAGATCTGAGAGAGGGAGAGGGGGTAGGATGAAGATACTTGAGAGAGAGAGAGAGGGAGGGAGTGGGAGAGAGATAGAGGAGGAGGGTTAAGGGGAGAGGGTAGATAGCTAAGGGTGGAGGAGAGAGCAGAGGAGTGAGTGAGTGAGAGAAGACCCAAGAGGGAGAGGGGGTAGGATAGTGAAGATACTTGAGAGAGAGAGAAGGGGGAGGGGAGGAAATGAGGGATGGAGGGTTAAGGGTAGAGGGTAGATGGTTTAAGGGTGGAGGAGAGAGAGATAGAGGGAGGAAGGGTTAAAGGTAGAGGGTAGATTTGGTTTAAGGGTTTAGGTTAAGGGTGGAGGGGAGAGAGATAGAGGGAGTGAGAGAGAGAAAGACCTAAGAGAGGGAGAAGGGGTAGGAGGGAGAGACTTGAGATAGAGTGAGTAAGTGAGAGAGAGAGAGACCCCAAGAGGAAGTGGTGCTAGGAGGGAGAGACTTGAGAGAGAATATAACGGAAGGAGGGTTAAGGGTAGAGGGTAGAGGTTTTAAGGGTTTAGGGTTTAGGGTTAATAGTTTAGGGTTAAGGGGAGAGAGATAGAGGGAGTGAGTGAGTGAAAGAGAGACCTAAGAGAGGGAGAGGGGGTAGGATGGAGATATTTGAGAGAGAGAGAAGGAGGGAGTGGAAGAGAGATAGAGGGTGGGGGGTTAAGGGTAGAGGGTAGATGGTTTGAGTTTTAAGGGTTTAGGGTAGAGGAAAGAGAGATAGAGGGAGTGAGTGAGAGAGAGACCTAAGAGAGGGCGAGGGGTTAGGAGGGAGATACTTGAGATAGAGTGACTGAGTGAGTGAGAGAGAGAGACCTAAGAGAGGGAGTGGTGCTAGGAGGAAGAGACTTGATAAAGAGAGAGCGAGGGAGTGGGAGAGAGATAGAGGGAGACAAGGTTAAGGGTTGAGGGTTATTGGTAGAAGGGAGAGTGATAGAGGGATTCAGTGAGAGAGAGAGGGAGGGAGTGGGAGAGAGATAGAGGGTTTCAGTGAGAGAGAGAGATACCTAAGAGAGGGAGAGGGGGTAGAAGGGTGAGACTTGAGAGAGAGGGAAAGAGGGATGGAGTGGGAGAGAGATAAGGGGTAGAGGGTTAAATGTAGAGGGAAGAGGGTTTAAGGGTTTAGAGTTTAAGGGTTAAGGGTTAAGGGTTTATGGTTTAGGATAGAGGGGAGAGAGAGACCTAAAAGAGGGAGAGGGGGTAGGAGGGAGAGACTTGAGAGAGAGAGGGTAGATGGTTTAAGGGTTTGGGGTTTAAGGGTTAAGGGTTAATGGTAGAGAGAGTGAGACTTAGGAAGTTAGTTTTGTTTTTGAAATGTAGAATGCTCTCTTATTTATCTATAACTAAGGTTTGGAGGCACAACTCATCATGCAACTCGCCACATCGGTAGATATTTTGAGAAGTGTCTAAAATTTGACTTTTTAAAGGTTCGACCAAAACTTAATCATGGAACCCCCAATAGTTGAACCAAAAAAATATCATTTGTTGCTTGTAGAATATGATATTTTTATTTAAATTAAAATTAATATATAACCTAAGTGGACCAAATACTTATTGATAACTATAAATCTTTGATATCTCTACCTTTTATATTCAACACATATGGACTAATAGTTGAACACAAAAAATCTATTTGTTGTTATAAAAACAACACATAATGATTTAAAATACAACTTATATTGAACAAAAATGGACCAATAATTGAACACTAAAACTTTTTGAAAATCCTTCACATTTAATGGGAAAATACATGTTATTTATTGTGCTCACCTTTTATATTTGTGATAGGACAAACTATTAATATAAAATTATCCAATGCTTGTACATTGCTACCCCAATTGTTGTACACATAAGAACAATATTTTTTCACTATGATAACAATAATTGTTTAAATGAGTGTCTTATTTTATTAAATAAGCATTTTATTTTTTAAATGATATAATTATAGTGGAGAGTTGTGATATTTTTTTTGAAACAAAAAAAAAACTTATTTCACTTCTTCATGAATGTATTTATGTTTTTTTCATATAACATTTAGAGGTTCTCATGTGTTCAAGTATGGGTCCATTTTTTTATCAACATTTGGTTTTTTCTTTATTTACATTTGGATAGTTTATTTACAATATATAGTATAAATATGTGGTAAGACTAGGTATTATCATCACGATTGAGTGTGTGACTATTGGACCCCACATGACTACTGGGCCCTTTCCCCTAATAAATGTTTTTTATTTTGTAGAGGGACAAGTTCGCATGGTCATAAATCAATCATCGTGTGATCTCAGTTGTTCCCCGCCATCCCACGATGACCCCACCACACTGTCTTTGTTGATCACAATATCACAGGTGAGTGCCACATGTCTCATCTGGTGAAGCCGAAGGAATGATAAATACTTTGATGCATCTTTAATACATTATGCCACAAGTTATTGAAGTAGTTATAAGATGCACATGTTTTAAATCAACAAAGTTGTTATAATCTCAGTAGAAAGGTGCTCGATGGTTAATAACAAGGTTGGCGACTGTGTTGAACGAACAAGATTGCCAATGGTTGAGATCCATGGTTTCCCGCCATTGCGTGATCAAAAGTTGCAAGGTCTTTATTGATTGTGATATCATAGGCGAGTGCCATGTGGATCTTCTTGGCAACAAGTAGTATGGTGGGCCCCTTATTTCCATGATGGAGACTATGTCAGTTTTCTTTGAAGGCAGTCATCCGATGATCTCACCAAGGTGAAGGATCGACAGCTAATATTTGAATCTCCATCAAATGCAATTAGAGTCATTTGTGCAGTGCAAAAGTAAGCTTTAATGGCAGCCATGTCATCTACTACGATGGTCTGATCAAAATAAAGCAACTATTCTTTTGCTTTTGGTATCACAAAGCATTCAAAACATCTTAAATGGCGATTATCGGTGGATATGTTATGTATAAGCATTTGATAAGTAGTATTAGGTTAGAATACATGTTAATGAAATTTTAAAGCAATGTTCTCAAGGATCTTATATGCTATGTGTTAAATCTATCATAAAAACTTAGATGTTTATGAATTTGACTCCCTTAATGGATATATGGCACTGATGTAAGTTGTACTAATTTGTATGGTTCAATATTTTGTTTGTCTTTACCTAGTGCTTGATACAAATTGCAAATCAATGACTATTTTACACTGTGGAATGTGTTGTAGTTATCCCATGCTCCAAATAGTTGATATTACTGATGAACAACCAATTCTATTCAGTATTATGCTATTATGTTGAGCTATTAAATGAGATTATCTGTTGTTGTTAATGTTGTTTACAATAACATTTGGTGCTAAGGTTGTAAACACATTAAGGGATCACCCTCCCAGGTCTTACAGAGCCCAAAGTGTAGGAGGTATTTAAAATCCTCGTCAATTGGTCCAGGTCCTTTGAGCTACCCTTGATTGGAATTGGCAATTCCATAGGTAAATTAGAATACCAACTTGGTTACAGTAAAAACAACCAATAGGTAGAGGGGAGAGAGATAGAGGGATTCAATGAGAGAGAGACGGAGGGAGTGGGAGAGAGATAGAGGGTAGAGGGTTAAGGATAGTGTTGATGGCAATTTTGGAACCACAACAATGCAAGCAAAATATTGCTATTTTGCTTCTCCTGAAAGAGAAAGGCAACACATGGATGCCTTAACTCCCAAGGTATTTGTAGTTGGGTCTCAACTGTACTGATGTTACTCAGTGGTCAATGCAATAGTAATACTCAAGGGGCCTACTGGTGTTAAGCTTTTGGACTGTTCTTAAATCAAGCATGAAAATACAGCCTACTTTAATTGGGGTTTTTTAAGAAACAACAAAAGATAGATTAGGGTTTTGAAATAGAAATAACAATAGTTCATCCAACCTTAACAAGACTTGTTAACTTCAAGGAATTTGTAAACCAAAACTGTAGAACAAGATAAGCTTGTGATTGACACAAAACCTCTTTCATTCACAGTGCTAATTCGTATAACAGATTTTAATCACCATTTAAACAAAACACAAAATAATATTTCATTCCTTGAAGGCTCCACAAATCAAATGATCAAACTGAGACAAGTATCATTCAAGAACACAACATGAAGTAGATTAAACTCTAGTTGCTTCTACTATTATTTAAAACAGATAAAAAATGTTTACAAAGCTGACACAATCACCAGTGTATAGAGAATTTGAATCTTTAGATTGTTTCTAACTACACTAAGAGAATTCAAAAAATACATCACAGTTTGTACAAAAAACCTTACTGCTAACGAAGAAGAAAAAAGAAGCTCTCATTATTGAGAATCAAGATGCAACTCTATCTCCTTCTATTCACTAACTAACTCCTAATAGTTCTTAGTCTAAGAAAATCCTCTAAAATTCCAAGCTCTATCCTAGAAGTGCTAACACTTAACAGTTTTGACCATAAAAATTCTAACCTTTTCAAAGAGGCAAGCATGCCTTATATATAGAATGCATCAAGAGAATGCGCTGTCCCCCTACATTAGGGTTTACAAAATATCTGCATCCAGGAGAGTCGGCTCTTAGATCTTTCTGAGGAAAGTCAAAACTGCATTCAATGCGAAACTTGTTGTCCATGCCCACGAAGGATTTCTATCCTTAGGAGAAGTCCTTTTGATCTTCTGGCAGCTGCTACATTTACTCCTCGGTTTCGGTGTCCATATTTGAACTCCCCCTACAATCTGCCTTGAATGCTCAAAAGATCATCATTAATATTGATCTATCTCCTCACCAGCAGTGACCATAGCTGTCCCCGTGAGTCACTGATCTTTCATCTTTCTTTCGGCTTCCCTTATGTCCTAGACTTCTCTGTATACTAACCATCCTTTCGAAAAGCCCTCGGGCCTCCTTGTAGACCTGAACATCCAATCTGTCACCACTTGCTCTCAGAAAGGGACCCATCTGATTGGGAAATCACTAGCCAAGCAAGACTCTTTGGTGGTCAAAAGTGGGTAGCTTAGCATCGCATGTCAGTGACACACCTTTGGTGTCTCCCAATGCGACTTTACCATCAGGTAGCCATCGGCAAGACACAAGACAGTCGGCAAGACGTTTTGGCAGGCTACAGAAGTTATATTGAGCTCCAAAAGACCATCGGCAAGACTCCATCCTTTATTGGGAAATTCATCACTGTCGATAAGACCCTCAACGAACTCCCTTTTCATCCTCGCTGAGCCCACTTTCTTCCTTTCGGCATGACCTTCATGAGTCGGCTAGACACTATGTCAAATTCATCATTCTTTGGCGACCTTTTAAGTCAGGGAGACCCCTCTTCAGTTATATTGACATTCCTTTCTTTCATTCCCAATGCGTCACTGAGACTCCTACATTTTGCTGAGACCTCTTGGCACATCCCCTTCCTCTCCGTGAGCTCTTCTGCATCGGCAAGACCTCCTCCAGTCAGCGAGACTTTATGCTGATCGAAGCTTCCTTTACCGAATCGTGCTATCGTCAAGACAGTTTTGTGGTCTTACCGATAGACCTCCCTCCTTGTGCCCTTTGGGCGTGACCAAATGTATTCGGTGAGACCTTATATCGATCCCACCATGTCCTACCAAAGACCAAGCCTTTGGTAGGACCTATGGAAACTCTCATCTATGTCGCTGTGACTTTCCTTTGTTGGTGAGATATCCCATAGACATCTCATGTCTTGGCGAAGACCTCCGCAAGCTCACTCTTTGGTTGTCGAGACCTACCAATTCTCTCACCGATGACCACCAATGGAATCCCCCTTTTCACTAATCAGTGAGACTTTCTTTCATCGCTGAGACTTCTTGGCAGGAGATAACCTTATGGCAATATAAGAACCCCTTGACGGTAATTACCGAGACCTATTCAATTCTCTCACCAAAGACCCCCCATCTGGGAGAGAATGAGCCTTCAGTAAGACCACATGCCAAATTCTATTTGTTTGGCTGAAGTGTTGGTTGGTGGTGCGATAGTCGGTGAGACCCGAAGACCTCGCCATGACCCCTTTCCAAAGCAAACCCCCCTTGCCAATAGGAATTTCCATGTCACTGAAACAACAACCCCTGTCTTGCCAAAAGGAAACACAGATATACATTGACAGAAAGCGCTACTAGTCGGCTAGACATGAGAAAGGTCTTGTCGATTTTCATTTGCAAGGAGAAACATGATGAACTATCCTAAGGAAAGCCCTGCAAGTGGATTCACTTGAGAAATATCATCATGTGTGGCCTCTTCCTACAAAAAAAATGCTTCCATTAGTCATCAAAAGGATATAAGATACATTTTCATAAGGTATACTTGGGCTTGCAATTACTTCATTGAATAATTAACAAGAAAGGAACCAAATTGAGCTAAAATAGAGCCAAAGTTTAAACAAAACCAGAAGAGAAACTGAAGTAGAAGACAAAGCAACCCAAGAGCAAGGAAAATAAAACAAAACAAAGCAACCAAAAGAGAAGGGGGACCCACTTTGATCCAGATCAAAGTGGGGTGGTTATGCAAGGCATAACAAATGGTGACTTGGCTGGGAAAATGGTTTAACCATTTTCATGAATATGAAGGATTCAACTACCCAGAACTCTGGTTCATGAACACCACAACTCCAGTTATGTTAGTCAAAACAAGCAAGGTAGAGCTAAAATCTCAAATGTAAGTCAAACAATGGCTACCCCTCAATCTATGTGTGTGTGCTTGATAGTGCATCATTCATTTCATAAAGTTCTTCATCTTTTGAATAACAATGTGTAAAATTTGGGCTACATGAGTTGATTTCCTTCGTGCAATGATATCCCGAGCATTGCTCTACTACCAATCAGTCATCCATAGCTCGACAAAGATACATCTAGTTCTCTCATAGCATTGCTCTACTACCAAATAGGTTTCCATAGCCCCGGTAGAGATACTGGAATCACCCATTCATACTGAATCCTCTTTTCTTTTGATAATTCTTTTCTTTTATTTTGGAGTTTCAGATATTTCATTTAATTCTCTTTTTCTTTTCAATATGACAGATGTTCAACATCTGATCTGGGTTGAAAACTACAATGGACTTCATAACAACACTTGGAAACCAGATTTTTCACTCAAATTTTACAACACTATCATCTTGGGACAAATATACTACTAGGAAGGGAGATGATTTTAATAATTTGTGACAAATTTAAGGGAGCCAATGAATGTTACTTACCTAGTACCTTGTTCACAAAAACTTTCCACAACCTTGATTTCCCGTAAACATGAAATAATGAATTGAGGGCAGAATCATCCAACAAGCAAACTTCAAAATACCTAAACCACTTCTCTCCTAATAACCATAGCATGCTTGAGATAACAACCAACCACTTTGAGGTGTAATAGAAAAGATAGATCCCCAAATAATAGAACAAACAGAAAACGGAAAGGAAAGAAAGTGAACAAAAGGGAGATGTTTACAAGGAGAGAAAATTACTTACACAAAGAGCAGCAAGCTATTCACATAGAGGAAAAAGGTCATTTACAAAATGAAGTACAAAAGCCATGAATATAACTGCAAATTATTTACAAATAGGAAACGAATAAACATTTACTTAAAGAACAACAAAACTTACATATAGAATAGAAATCCACAAGCCTCATGACTCGAAATAGTGCTTGAGGAACTACCCATTGACAGGCAATGGAACCCGTTCACCAGTTAAACTACTCAGTATGAAAGCATTTTCCCCTAGGGTCTCAAAAATTTGATAAGGGCCCAACCAGAGTTTGTCAAATTTTTGGTGGCTGCCCTTCTTTTCATTGGCTTTATCCCATAACAGCACTAGGTCTGATATTCTAAAAACTTTGATTTTGGCTCTTTTATCAAACCAGTGCTTAACAAAAGCCTAATGGTTGAAACATTGTTGCAAAGAATCATCTCTTTTTTCTTCTAATTTTAACAGAGTAGCTAATTTGACTTCTATCGTATTGTCACTAGAGTAAAATTTCTGCATGAACTCTAGGATAGGTATTTGCAGATGGATAGGAAAGGCAGACCCTTGGCCATATACCTGCTTGAATGGTGAGGTGTTTAAGGTAGCCTTAATCCTAGTCCTATCTACCCATAATGCAAATCTCAGCTAGGTATGCTAGTCCCTAGGGTTGTGTTCTAACAGTTTCTTAATCACCCTTAAAAGATTCTTATTGGTAGACTCTTCAACTCCATTGCCTTGTGGATAATAGTTTGAGGAATACTTCAAGATGATCTTGTGTTCATAGGCCCAAGAAATAAACTCAGCAGAAGAAAAATCGAAACCATTGTCACATACCAGAGCGAAGGGTACCCCAAACCTTGTAGTGATGCATTCGGTGAGGAACTTTATCACTACCTTGGTTATGTTGTTTTTGCAAGGTATGGCCTCTTTCCACCTCATACAGTAATCAGTAGCAGTCAAGATAAACTTATGTTCTATAGAGGAATTTAGGTTAATCACTCCAATGAAATCTAGTGCCCATTGGGAAATTGGCCTTACCTCATAGACAGGTTGTGGCATAGCTGAATGGCATTCCCTTGGAGTATAAACCTAGCAGGTGTGACATGTCCTCACATGTTGGTGTGCTTCCTTGAATACACAGGTCCAATAATAACTAGACCTAAGGATCTGATGTGCTAAAGAATCTGCAGAACTGTGACCTATGCAAGGTTCCCATGAAATTCGGAGATCACTTGCTTGGCCTCTTGATGATCAAGGCATCTTAAGTATAGTCCTTCAAAATTCCTCCTGTATAGCAACCCTTCCTTGAATAAATAATGAGAACTCTTCAGTCTCAGGGCTATCCTTTGAGTAGAATTCATTCCCTCTAGACAATGATTGTTGAGCATCAAATGGACCACATCAGCATACCAGGGATCGTTGGAGGATTGGGTCGTATATTGCTAGCAAACAACATTGTTATTAGCATCTGCCATGGACTAAGATAGACCCATGCCCCTGACCAATCTCATAGGGCATATCTCCATATTGAACTCCTATAAGATAGCCATCCACTTTCCCCTTCTTTCTCCTAGCTCACTCTGCATCAGTAGGGATTTGACAGCAGCAT
This sequence comes from Sequoia sempervirens, assembly GCA_007258455.2. Lineage (NCBI taxonomy): Eukaryota > Viridiplantae > Streptophyta > Pinopsida > Cupressales > Cupressaceae > Sequoia > Sequoia sempervirens. The sequence continues at coordinate 26,629,065 of VDFB02049217.1, forward strand.
CCAGAACTACAGCGACGACTTGACTTCGGAGAATGTAATATCAGAATTTCTTAACAGCCTAAACTAGCACAAAAGCTTGCTTCTCTAGGAGTGGGTATCTGACTTCTACGTTCTTGAAGGGAGAACTCATGAAAGTGATTGGCCACTCACCTAACTCTTGTCCTCATTGAGTTAATATGGCTACACACAAGTGCTCAGAGGTGAAAGAATAGATGTAGAACAACTTGGTGTAATCGGGTCTGGTAAGAACCAGGGCCTCTGAGATGGATCACTTGATTTGTATGAATGTGGCCTTTGCCTCCTCAATCCACTCTGTTCTGGCATCCTTCTTCATCATTTCATTTAGGGGTTTCACGATTTCAGCAAAACCTGTGATGAACTTTCTCACGAAGTTGATTTTCCCGAAGAAAGACTTCATTTCTTTCTTACTTCCCAGTCGAGTGATCTTCAAAATGGACTCGACTTGGTTTGGATCGATTGATATTCCCCTTTCTGAAATTATATGTCCCAAGAGCCTTCCTTTAGAGACTCCAAACATGCACTTTTTGGGATTCAAGGAGACACCATATTGAATACACCTCTGGAGAACCTTGGCCAAGTCGGCAGCATGATTAATTCGATCCTTGGAGAACACTGTCAGGTCGTCTATGTAAACAATAATACATTTTCCAATTAGATCTTTGAAAGCTATGTCCATGGCAGGCTGGAAAGTTGCTCTAGCATTTATTAGACCAAATGGAATTCTTCTGTATGTGAATGTTCCCCACTTGGTAGTGAAAGCCATCTTCATCATCTCCTCAAATTAAACCATCACTTGATTGTACCCATAGTAACCATCCAAGAATGACATCATCTGTGCTCCATTGACAGTCTGTAACACCTCTTCCAAGGAAGGGAGTGGGTAATTATCCTTCTCTGAAGCCCTATTCAGGTTTCTAAAATTGATGCATAGCCTAATCTCCCCATTCTTCTTGCAAATTGGGACTAGGTTAGCCACCCACGTTGAATGACGCACAGGGAAGATTATCCTTACAGATAGCAATTTCTGAACTTTTTTATAAATTAATGGCTCAATTAGAGCATTGACAGGGTGTTGCTTCTGTCGGAAGGGTTTAGCCTCAGACTTCAAAGGGATAGTGTGGGTCATAACAGAAGAATCAAAGGTCTAGAGGTCCTCATACCCCCCTGTGATTGCATCAATATCCCTTTTAAGTGCCCTAACTATGTCTTTTCTAATAGCTTTGGGGCAGGCCTTCCCTATGCAAACATTCTTTTAGGACCCGAGTCAGCTAGGTTAATCATGTAATATTTGCCTCCTTTGCCTTCAGTTGATTCCCTCTCTCGAGCCTTTGAGTCTGAGTCAAAAATCCTTTCTAGAGCAACCATTCCCTTGGGAATGTTATTAGTTTTCAGGTAAGGACTCCTTCTATATCACATTCCTCAGAATTCCAATCTCCCTACTCCCTATTGGATTCATCTATAATTTGTCCTTCAAAAACATCTGAACTTTCCAGGAAAGCAAGGATATGTCAATCATCATCAAAGAATTGAATTCTTTTTATATTATCAGGAACAACTAGGGTGGACATTAGTTCTACTGACAACCTTTTAAATTTGGAACCTTGTATAGGTTCCAAGGTGCTTGCAGCAATAGCCAATGAATCAGCTACCTAATTGTGTTCTCTAGGAATTAAGTTGATCCCAAAGGCATCAAAGTCTTCGATTAGATTCTATACCCTATTTCTATATGCTTCCAGCCTTTTATTGTGATAGGTGTACTGGTTGTGCACTTTCTTGACAACAACCTCTGAATCTCCTTGGACCACCAAGGCAGTGACCCTTTTCTTATGTGCAAACATTAATCCTCGAGTTAGAGCTTCATATTCAGCCACATTATTAGTACACCCAAATTGCAGCCTGTAAGAAGCAAAGAAAACCTTCCCTTTCAGGCTAGTTAGTATAATTCCAACACCACAACTGGTCTTGGACTTGGATGTGTCAAAGGTAAGGGTCCACAACTGATCAGAAGCAAGGAGAATTCTTTTGAAGTTTTCACAGGTATTTGAATAGGATCAACCAAAGGTGGGAGTTCTCGATCCTTGGGACCAGTCATAGGGGAATAATTCTCTAAAGATTCTCTAGGTACACTTTGCAATTTTGGCTCAATTGCATCATCTAACCTCTGGTTATTTTCCAAGCAGTCATTTGTCCCTTTTGTTGATTCCTTGAGTTTTGTTTCATTTATGAGTGTAGGGGTATCAAAAAAACCTTGGGGCTGCTTTTTATCAATATGTTGATTAAGGAGTATATCTTGGGTGGGATCTATTTGAGAAAGAACTATTGATGGCACCCTATCCCTGGTTAGCATTATTGCTTCTTGGACTTCGAATAGAAAGTGGTCTACAGCTGTCTCAAAATCCCTCGGGCTATTCTTTTCAGCTTGAGGGATACAACCTAAGGTGTCCATATAGAGTTGACACGTCAATTCAGAGTGGTTTTGATAGTGTACCCTGCACCAATTTGGGAGTAAAAGACTTAATAGATCGGTGTCTTCTCCTAAGACCAGTTGGTCTTGTTGCAGCTTTCTAATCAGGGCCTGTTGATTTTCATTAATCATGGGGTTAGGGAACTTTAGTTTTGGCATGTCCTTGGTATTGAGCACCGAGAAGGTTAGAATTTCTTCTTGTTTATAAACCCCTATTTTGGTCCCAAAGTAAGCTACCTCATTGGGACAATCATACTCAGTGATGATATGCTTGAGGTGAGGCTCGCTTTCAATCCTAATCTGATTAGGAATCCCTTTCCATGATAGCCACATATGTGAAAATTCCAGGGAGAGATATCCCCCTAAATTTTTCATCAGATCTCAGCTTAGTAGCATACCATAGGTCTCAAGGATATCAGCTACCTGAATGTCAATGTTAGTTAGGATCCTAGGATTAGACCCAACTTGGGCATGTATGTTCTTTAACTCCCCCACTACATTGACCTCTATTTTGTCTAGCGGAATGAATTTCTTATTGGTTTGAATGGGGTTCAATCCTAACCTCTTGCATATGGAGAATGTCATGACATTTCCTGAAGCCCCCGAGTCCAATAAACAGTTGTGCAGGTTCTTGCCAGCAATTATTAGACTTAAAAGGAAAGGTGGAGTACCTACCTTGCTTCTATATGAGGCTACATTCATGTATGTAGGGGGTGTAATCTTGCTCTTTCCTTTTTCCTTATCTGCTTGTTCCAGAGCTTTCAACACTATCTCCCTTTGAGCAGGGCACCACTTCAAGATGTCAAAATATGACAACGAAGTTTTTTGTTTCTACATCTCAGAAACAATGTCAAATTTTGCATTAAAACTTGGATTAATTTTAAAAATAGTAGAGGGATTACCCTTGTTATGGAGGTCAGACGACCCCTTTGGTGGAGAAGGATTGTTATCAACACTTTGATTTGGGGGCACCATGTGATTAGGGGGTGTTGATGTAGTGAATGGACCCTTACTTTGATTTCTCAGGAAGTGTCCTCCTTTTGATTGAAAGGCTTGGGCATCGTATGAATCTTCCTCAAGTTCATTTTCTTCTTGTCTTGGGAATGAGGGCTCTTCTTCAAAGATATCATATGTCATTGTGGTATCTACTATGCCACCTCCCTTATGATGGTTCCCTTGGAATGTTTGGGCATCTTCATGTGCCATCTTGACCATCTTCTCCAGCTTAGGGCAGTTCACCTCAGAATGGGTTGCAGTCTCATGTAGCCTGCTCCAATTGGTCATAAAGTTGAGGTCGGCCACATTTGTAGTATGTGACCTCTCTTGATTTGCTTGATAGTCATGAGAAACTCCCCCATTATTGGGCCCTGTGTTCCATTGCCTGCTATTGTTTGGCCTTTGATTATACCCTCTATTCTAATTTTGATAATCTCTATAGCTGTAGTTGTTGTTATTCTGATAAGTACCTTGGTTGCTGCTATTTTGATTGGGGTAGTTCCTTGGGTTTTGGGAAGGGTTCAATCGAAGCTGAGCCATGTCATTTGTAACTTGGGAAAATGTTTTCTTCAATGTTTCTACCTCATTTGTAAGCTAGACTGTCTTCTCACTCTCCACATTCTTAGCAGTAGGTGGCTGACCACCATGACTTGGTGTTCCAACTTTGTTATGATAACCCTAGGAACTTTGAGGAAGCTGTGATTGCTGAAAGGGATCAAAAGTTCTAGTAGCGAAGAATGGGATAGGTGGTTGAGTTTGCAATTTAGATATAGGCCCATAGTGGGAAGGAGACATTCCCAGGACAATATTAAATAAGGGAGTTGGGCTATGCATCTGATATCCTATCGAAGGGAAACCTCCTCCCAAGCCTCCTTGTTCAGAACTAACTTGTTGCTGCAGCTTGATAGCTAAATGATAAACTTTGGATAGAGAATCAATTTCAGCTAGTTGGTAAGTTCTTTGCAAGAACAAGCCAAGCAGGGGGTCTATAACTCTAAAGTAAGCTAGAATAGCATTGTCCTCAATGACTAGATAGGGATCTTGCAATCTTCTATACATTTGATTAAACCTTAACCCTAACCCTAATCCTAACCCTAACACTAATTCTTATCCTAATTGAATCTTAACCCCAATCCTAACCTTAACCTTGACCCTATTTTAACTCTTATGAAATTCATAACCTTAATTAAACCCCATCCTCATCCTCAATCCTAACCCAAATTGAACATTAATTGAACCCTAAACCTAACCCTAAGTGAACACTAATCCTAATTGAACTCTAACTTTTTAGTTGAAAATATTAAAGTGCCTTAGATTTTCCCATTCATCATCATTTATCATTCAATTCCTAATAGAACTCCAAAAATTTATACTTTTATAATGTTTTAATACACACCCAATATTAAGGGTTTAGAGTTTAAGGCGATTTAAGGCTAAGGGTTTAAGGGTTTAGAGTTTAAGGGTTAAGGGTTTAAGGTTTAGGGTTAAGGGTAGAGGGGAGAGAGATGTAGAGAATGAGTGAGTGAGAGAGATCTGAGAGAGGGAGAGGGGGTAGGAGTGAGAGACTTGAGAGAGAGAGAGGGTAGAGGGTAGAGGGTAGAAGGTAGAGGGTTAAGGGTAGAGGGGAGGGAGATATGAGAGAGAGAGAGAGAGAGAGAGAGAAGAGGTAGGAGGGTGAGACTTGAGAGAGAGAGGGAAAGCAGGAGGGAGTGGGAGAGAGATATGGGGTAGGGGGTTAAACATAGAGGGTAGAGGGTTTAAGGGTTTAGATTTTAAGGGTTATAGGTTTAAGGTTTGCGGTTAGTGGTTTAGGGTTTATGGTTTAAGGGTAGAGGAGAGACACATAGAGGGAGTTAGTGAGAGATAGATAAAGAACTAAGAGAGGGAGAGGAGGTAGGAGGGAGAGACTTGAGAGAGAGAGAGAGAGAGAGAGTAGAGGGTAGAGGGTTTAAGGGTTTGGAGTTTAAGGGTTAAGGTTTTAGGGTTTAGGGTTATGGGTAGAGGGGAGAGAGATAGAGGGATTCAGTCAAAGACAAAACCCCAACCTTAGGATTTTCCCAATACCATAAAAGACTAGTAACATAAGACAGGATAGGAAAGGAACATAAGACAAGATAGGAAAGGATAGATTCAAAAGATGCAACATACTGTGTTGATATGTCCTTCAATCTTCTTAAGAAGATCCATGATCTTTTTATAAAGGAAGTGACTTCATAGATGCATCAAGTTCAATTATGTATCTTTTAAACAATGAGGAAGCATTTCAAGTTGTTTTCAAGCCCCTCTCACCATAACCCTATTGGATAGTAACACATCACATAGGAAGGTGAATTGTTAGGTCACCCACATATGTGACAGGTGGCTATCCAATAAAGATAAAATGAGGAGACTATGTGTATTTATTACACATAACAAAAGAAGAGAAATGGTTGAATCAAGGTCATGATGCAAGTACAAGGAAAACACCTTTGCAAGAGCTACAAGAGGCAAAGGGGATTGATATTATTCATTCATGGGTGTACTAGTGAAAGTGAATGCAATAGGTAAAGGTCATTGTCATTGATAAGGACAACCAACAATGCATGCTACAATGGTATAATGAAGGACAACAATAAAAACAAAATCTAAAGTTTTACAAGGCTCTATTCAAGGGCTTCACAATCAAACATTAGATTAACAAGTTGCCAGATAGCATTCAATGCATGATGTTTTAAGGAAAGGTATAAAAGGAAAAGACATTTAAGAAACATCAACTCTAGTTGACACAGATAATATGCCTATTGAAAACATGTCATTACAAGAGGTTTATGACATGAATGGAACCCTCATATCATGTGATCGAGATACAATTGCTATGCTCATAACCTTTCATGTAGGGATTTTGGTCATCATGATTGATCCAACATGGATCATGATTGCATATAAGAAACAAAAAGTTACAAATGACAATTAAACAGTTATGATTCAAGAGAGGTATCATTTTGGAAGCCAAGGCCATAGTACAAGTGTATATGAACAAAAACTATGAGGTTATGCTACAAGAGAGCCATGCAGGTTCATGTAGGACACCAAGCATTACAATGGTACAAGTGCATACAAACAACAATCAACAATCAACAACAAGTAGTGAAGGAAGCAAAACACAGTTGTATTTTTACCTTTTCATACCATTGATCATCCATTCCAACAATAGGCTATAATAGTGAAGGCATATATTTGCACAGGGGTGTTTTAATGAAGATATTCAACATAAAAAACCATCATAAATCATGGTGATTCAAGGGAACAAAGCATAGTCATGAATAAGATTTGTACCATTAAAGGCTACAAGTTTGTCTTGATGTTATCTATGAATTTGAAAAAATAAATCTACAATGGGTGAGAACATAACTATAGCCATGAAATGGATTGCAGTGAGATAAATAATATAAATGGTTGTTGCCACTATCTCATTTTCTCTTTGGATATTCATTACTAAGTTCTAACAAGTGAATAGAAAAGGGATAGGTGTCAATAATATACCTTCATTTGACAATTACTAGACTTTTGGTGATCTCATTGACAAAATAAGGCATTGCTTCGAAATAATTTCATATTTTTTTTACAAAATCAAAAGGAGGACTAATGTATCCAATTGTAATAAGAGAGCAATGTCCAAGGGAGGAGTAGTACCATCATCTTAGGTTCCACAACTGCAAGATGATAAATGACAATCCTTGTGTTTGTATGCATGGAGGTCCTAAAGCATACTTTGGGTAAGGTGAATTCATGTCATCTTTTGGTGAAAGGTTTCCCAAGCATGACAAAAGATCCAATGTTCCATCAGGCTACGTTGGAACAATTATACACTAATCCCTCCCTTAGGGTGTTTACTCAGATCAAAACCAATCCCTTCTTCCTATCACTTGTTGACAAGGGCAATTAATTAAAATGCTTAAATGGGATTATAGGCGGATATGTTTTGTATAAGGATTTGATAAGTAGTATTGGGTTAGAATACATATTTATGATATTGCAATGCAATTTTATTAGGGATTGTATATGTTATGTGTTAAATTTATCATAAAACCTTGAATATTTATGAATTTGAGTCCCACAATGGACATATGGCACTGATCTAAGTTGTATGATTCAATGTTTGTTCATCTTTACCTAGAGCTTGCTCAAAACTGCAAATCAATGACCTATTTTATCTTGGGATTGTGTTGTAGTTATCTTATGCTCCAAATAGTTGATTATGTCAATGAATAGCCAATTCTACTTGATATTATCCTATTATGTTGAGCTATTGAATGATATTATTTGTTATTATTAATTATGTTTATGATATTGGTGCAAAGGTTGTAAACACATTAAGGGATCACCCTCTTGGGTCTTGCAAAGCCCAAAGTGTAGGAGGATTTTTTAAAGTCCTTGTTAATTGGTCTAAGTCCTTTGAGCTTCCCTTGATTGGGATTAGAAATTACATGGGTAGATTAGAAGACCAACCTGGTTACATTGTAAAGAAAAAAACACTTCCCTCTACCCTTAACCCTAAACCCTAAACCCTTAACCCTTAAACTATCTACCCTCTACCCTTAACCCCCCTCCCTCTATCTCTCTTCCACTCCCTCCCTCTCTCTCAAGTCTCTCCATCCTACCCCCTCTCCCTCTCTTAGGTCTCTCTCAACCCTCTCCCTTCTTCCTTTATCTCTAAAGTCTCTCCTCTCCTAGCACCACTCCTCTCTAGGTCTTCTCTCTCATTCACCACCACCTTCACCACCATATCTCAAGCATCCCTCCTACCCTCTCTTTAGGTCTTTTCTCAATGTTCACTCCTACCTCCATCTATCTCTCTCATTCTCCCACCCTTAACCAAAACCCTAAACCATCCATCTCTACTCCTGAACTCCTCTCCTCCTCAAGCCTCTCTCTCCCTTAACCCCAACCCAAAACCCTAAACTCCTTAATCCTTAAAACCATACCTCTGTCCTTAACCCTTCTACATACTCTCTATCTCTCTCCCACACCCCTCCCCTTTTCTCTCTCACCTCTAACCCCTCTATTCCTCTCTCCCTCTACACACATGTGACCCTAAACCCTTAACCCTTAAACTCTAAACTCCTTAAACCCTCTAATCTCTATCTCTCTCTCCCAAGATCTCCTCCCTCCCCCTCTCTCTCTCACTTCTAAAGTCTCTCCACTCTACCCCTTAGCCCTCACTCCTTAACCCCAAATCCCAAATCCTCTTACCCCTCATCTCTCTCCCACTCCCTCCCTCCCTCTCTCTCTCAAGACTCTCCCTCCTACCCCCTCTCCCTCTCTCAGGTCTCTCTCTCTCTCACTCCCTCTATCTCTCTCCCCTCTGATGGAACTTTATATTTTTGCTCCTTATGTTCCATTCCTACCCTTCCTGGTGTCACTGGTCTTTCATAGTGTCAGAATTTTCCTTGGGTTGGTGGTTTTAGCTTTATTTTCATATAAAACCCTAGTTTTTATTTTATGCCTTGGCTGGGATCTATTTCGATGTTGCTTTTTGAGGGGTTTTAAAATGACTTATGTCCTATCATTTCATCTAGGCTAAGCCCCTTTATTTTAATATTTTATTTCCTTTGCAGGGTTTTAGTTTCCTAAGTCTTGGTTGGCCCCGTGTTTCATCATTTAAAAACAACTTATGTCATTGTTTGCCATCTGCCTAGTGATGTCCCCTTGTCCTTTTAATAAATCTTCTATTTTGCAGAAGGATGAAGTTTGTGTGATAGTTGATCAACTATCGTTTGATCTTAGCCGCTCCCCGCCATCCCACGATGACCCCACCACACCACTTTGGTTGATCATGATATCATAGGCAGACACCATGTGTCCTATATGGTGAGGCCAAAGGTGATAAGTTTAGACGTTGAACATCGATCAATTGTCATCAGATCTTACCAGTTGCCTGCCATCGCGTGATCTAAAGTTGCAAGGTTTTTACTGATTACAATATCACGGTCAAGCGCCATGTGTCTCATCTAATGAGGTTGAAGGAATGAAGGAAATACTATGGTAAATTAATCCAACCTTGATACATTAAAAGACAGGTTACTAAAGTGTTCTCGAGGTGCACATGTTTTAAATTAGCGGATATGTTATAATCTTGATGAAAAAGTTGCTCGATGGTTAATAATAAGGTTGGCGACTGTGTTGAAGGAACAAGATCATGAATTCTCAAGATCTATGGTTTCCCACCATCATGTGATCCAAAGTTGTAGGATTTTTACTAATTGTGATATTGTGGGTGACTGCCACGTGGAATTTCTTGGCAACATATGGTATGGTGGGCCCCTTATTGCCATGTTGGCGATTGTGTTAGCTTTTTTTGAAGGTGATCATTTGATGATTTGATCTAACTGAAGGATCGATGGATAAAATTTAAATCTACATCAAATATGGTTAGATTCGTTCATGCAGCGTGCGAGTAAGCTTTGTTGGCAAATGAGACATTTGCTGGATGATTTGATCATCCATTCTACTAAATTCTTCGGTCATTTCTACTAATGGTAAATGGGTAACTAAATATTTAAATGAGGAAGAATACAAGAATAATATGTAAATGGATCACTCACTCACTCCCTCTATCTCTCTCCTTAATTAAAGTGCAGCAAGCATAAGCCATGTGGATTCCCATGCCTTTTTGTAGGCTAGGTAGCCATTTCCCTACCATACTACTCATTGCCAAGGAGATCCACGTGGCACTCGCCCATGATATCGCAATCAATAAAGACCTCAAAAATTTTGATCACGTGATGGTGGGCATGGATATCAACCATCAACAATCCTGTTCATTCAACATAGTCACCAACCTTGTTATTAACCATCGAGCACCTTTTTACCGAGATTATAACATCTTCATTGATTTAAAACACGTGCATCTTATAACTACTTTAGTAACCCACAACATAATGTAATAAAGATGCATCAAAGTATTTATCATTCCTTCGGCTTCACTGAATGAGACATGTGACACTCACCTATGATATCACAATCAATAAAGACAGTGTGGTGGGGTCATCATGGGATGGTGAGGAATGAATGAGATCACACGATGATTGATCTATGGCCATGCAAACTTGTCCCTTTGCAAAATAAAAAAAAAATTAGGGGAGAGAGCCCAGTATTCATACGGGATCCAATAGTCGCACACTCAATCATGATGATAATACCCAGTCTTACCACATATTTAGACTATATATTATAAATAAACAGTCCAAATGTAAATAAAGAAAAAACCAAATGTTGATAAAAAATGGACCCATACTTGAACACATGAGAACCTTTAATGTTATATGAAAAAAATGTAAATACATTCATGAAGAAGTGAAATAAGTATTTTTTTGTTTCAAATAAAATATCACAACTCTCCACTATAAGTATATCATTTAAAAAATAAAATGCTCATTTAATAAAATAATACACTCATTTAAACAAGTATTGTTATCATAGTGAAAAAATATTGTTCTTATGTGTACAACAATTGGGGTAGCAATGTACAAGCATTGGATAATTTTATATTAATAGTTTGTCCTATCACAAATATAAAAGGTGAGCACAATAAATAACATGTATTTTCCCATTAAATGTGAAGGATTTTCAAAAAGTTTTAGTGTTCAACTATTGGTCCATTTTTGTTCAATATAAGTTGTATTTTAAATAATTGTGTTGTTTTTATAACAAGAAATAGATTTTGTGTTCAACTATTAGTCCATATGTGTTGAATATAAATGGTAGAGATATCAAAGATTTATGGTTATCAATAAGTATTTGGTCCACTTAGGTTGTATATTAATTTTAATTTAAATAAAAATATCATATTCTACAAGAAAAAAATGATATTTTTTTGGTTCAACTATTGGGGGTTCCATGATTAGTTTTTGGTCAAACCTTTAAAAAGTCAAATTTTAGACAGTTCTCAAAAGATCTATCAATGTGGCGAGTTGCATGATGAGTCATGCCTCCAAACCTTAGTTATAGATAAATAAGAGACCAGTCTACATTTAAAAAAAATGAAGTCAGGGGAAGGAAATAAAACGATAAAACAAAAGGGGGCCTAGCCTAGATGAAGCAATGGGGCTTAAGTCATTTTAAAGCCTTCCCAAAAAGTAACATCCAAATAGATCCCATCCAAGGTGTAAGATGAACACTAGGGTTTTACATGAAGATGAAGGTAAAACCCCATCCTTAGTCTTTTCCCAAACACCATAGATGACCAGAGACACAAGGCAGGATAAATTAGAACATAGAGAACAAAAATTTGAAGTTCCATCACTACCCACAACCCACAACCCACAACCCTTAACCCTTAACCTTTAAACCCAAAACCCTTAAACCCTCTATCCTCTCTCTCTCTCAAGTCTCTCCCTCCT
>VDFB02049217.1:26642024-26673776 GCA_007258455.2 Sequoia sempervirens
TTTATTTCTCATCCTACGCCCTATTCATGCATCTTACAATTACAACAGTATCCATGGGGCCTCTTACACAAGCTACAGTAATCACAAAAAGTGTAAGAGCCCCTTTATATCATGTTTGGAGTACAAAACCCTCAAAAATAGGGTAACTAGGTTGTATGCAAAGAAATGAAGCTTTATAACTCTAATCAATGCCTTAAGCTCTCAAATCAGATTCAAATCAAAGCTAATACATATCTTCATGACTTGGAATTGATTTCACATCAAAATATGGATGCATGTGACTGTATAGTGCTGCATAACAGGAAAAATATAGAAATTTTGAAGAAAAACATAGATTTTTGAATGTCAAGAGCTTGTATTGTAAATCCTCAACCATCAACAACCATTACAATGATCACTTTATACCTTTTAAAGGCCTTTACACATCAACCACTGAAAAAACACCTCTACAACTGAATTTTTAATCTTTTATGATCACATGAAACATAGAAAACATTAATTTCAAGGTTGTTAACATCACTATTGAAATGTTTTTATTTTTTGACCTTTCAAACATTAAAAAGTACATCATTAAATTAATTATGTAATGGAATAAAAATTAAAAACATCATGAATTAATTATGTAACCACATAATTCAAATATAATTCTATCAAGAAATTAATATCAAATAGATAATATAATCTCATAACTCATACATTTCAATGTTATTGATCTTCTTCTTCATCCAACTCTTTGTCTGTATCATCCGATCCAAATTCGACATTGTAAGGATTGGTCATATCATCATCATCATCATAGATATCATTTTTGATAATTTCATCATCCACACGGATATCATCTTCATGAACATTAACTCCTACATAATCATGATCTAGTTCCTCCTCTTCGACATCTTCGTTAGGGACACCATCATCTACATCATCTTCTAGTTCTTCAATATCTTCTTCTTCCACCACATTATACTTTACTGGCCTTCCACTTGGATCATGTCTAACAAAAAATGACCAACCCGGTTTACCTAGAACGTTTGAGTAAAATACCTGCTCACATTGGCTTGGAAGAACATGGGGCTCATTTCCAACTCGCTTGATCAACCTTGTATTAACCATGGTAAATGCATTATCATGTTCAATAACAGTTCTCTCAGGATCATTTTCATTCAATCATAGCCTGTACCATAGGATGACAAACAAAATTAATATGAAGGACTTAAAGTCACACTCAAGTATATCATCCAAAATCCCATAGTATCAATTTTCTAAGACTTATGGATGTATGTCACTTCTAGATGAAACATTAGTCTCCTGAAAGACTGTAATTATACCAGAATCACAAGTTTTCTTCATGTCATCCAACATTTTGATTCAAAATTTATGACCATTGCACCACATAGCCTTATGGTGTCTCGCCTGCAATATGTCAAACATGTAAAAATTATTGCAATATCATCAGTTGATAAACATATTTATTCTTGGATGAATGTATGCAAAGAAAATAATCTCAACATTTATATACATCAATATAAAGAATATTAATGGTACATATTTCATCCTTTATTTACTAGTGATGAACTAACAAAAAATACAATAGATCAAAAAAGATGACATATATGACAGACCTTAACATTGTGGGATTGCTATGTTTGATAAACCATTCATAACCTTCAAGTTCAACAACAAAAATATAGCAAAGAGAAGAGTTGTTTGGGTGGTGTATGATAACCCTCCAAAGTTTGCTTGCACCTAACCTCAAGAAGACATTACTCTGCCTTCACCATGAACCTAGCAATCTTCTAGGCTCTGTCCTAACTTGGTTCACCAACTGAACCTTGCTACAACTCTGTTCCAAGAGTTTCCACTTGTGCTTTAACTTTAGAGGACTCAACACCTTCTTTGAAATTGCTAATCTTCTTTCAACACCTAGAAGAGTCTAGATGCCAAATTCTCCAACTTTCTTGAACTTCTTGCAGGGAAGGTAGATGCTCTGTTTCCAAGAATTTCACCACCATTGGAATCCATCTAGGAGGTTCTACTGTCCTCAAGTTACCTGATCTCTTAATTTTGTCTTGAGAGGGCCTAGTTTTTACTAGCCCTTACCAATCACTATCTTGCTTTTTCTACCCAAATTCTCCATTGTACCTAGCAAACAAATCACACCTTCTGACACCCTTTTGGGACTTTTAAATCTTGCACAGGGTTTCAAATCTCTGCCCCTGCCATACAACTGTTTTCTACATTCAAGGACTAATATGGTAATTAGGCCTAATACCTAGGGTTTGACTGATCCCTTGTCTATTTCTCACTCAAAAGGGTTGATCAAGTCTCCATCTCTCTAGTATCCTGGTGCTTGGTCATATCCCACCTGTAGGTGTACTTCTTCCATATGGTGGTACCTTCCACTGCCTGTTCTATTCACTTTTTTTTACTCCCAAACTCCTAACCGGGTAATTATAACTCACCTAGGGTTTGGCATTAGAAATTCTTGCTTGGCCTTTTGACACTCTTACCCCTAAATATTTACAAAGCATTGGCTTCCCTCCCATATTCAACCAATTTCAGGAACATTCTGTGGTTGGTGACTATGGGGAAGCCATTTCAAACCTTGCTGCTCAAAACAGTATTTACAGACCTCTAATTTCTAATCTAAAGAATCTAATAAAAAAATCTACACTAAACAATCTAAACACAAGGTGAATTTTGTTCTACACTATCCAATGAGCATGAGCACAATGTTAAATCAACAAATACAGTGCCTACAAGATCACTGTTTCTCAAGATGCGCGGGCAGAAACAGAAAATACAATCTTTAACTATTCCTAGCAGTCCAAATCTTAACTACAATGCATATGTTATTAGTTTATGAACTATTTACAAAGAAAGGAGGCTAGAACATGTTAAGAAAACTCTGTTCAACACCCAAGTCAATGCATTTAACACATAAGATCACACTATTATGAAAACACACGAGGTTTTCAATGAACATAGAAAACACAGAAATCTGCTAACTGTCCTTTACTCCACATAACAAAAATTTGAGTACAATGATCTCTAACTGCTTGCCACGAGCTATTACCTCAATCTTGGAGTCTTTTCCATCATTCAAGGGGAGATTGCTCGCCTCCATATCCCTGATTTCAAGGGAATCCAAACTAATTGAATTGCATGCAACCTAACAATGTTGCCATGCACTTTTGCAGTATTCTTGCAACTCCTTCCATCCTCCTAAATTTTAGGATCACTAACTTCTTGAGTCCGAGCTAACACCCCTTAACTGTCCTTTAGTATCTGCAAATAATGAGGATGTGGCTTTAGCACATACTAAATGCTTTATAACTTAACATATGCTGTCCAAAGCAAAATTTAATACTAATGATGACCTAATGAAGATTTTAGTCCTAATGACTAACTCTTCACACACAAATGCAAGACCTACTAAGATCAAAACAAACACAATGAAATCTGATTTGGCCAAGTTTAGGTACAAGCCAAAATTGTGCAAACCAAAATGGAGGTTAGCCTAGGTGCTCCTGCACCATCCTCCCCAAAATAGAAAGTTCAATCCACCCTTGGATTGAGCAAGTTAGGATCAATTCCCAACTTCTTAAATTATGCCTCCTTGATCCATACTACATCTGAATCAGGTTGTCCATGCCTCTTGATCAGATGTTCTTTGTATTCTTTGGTCCTGGGTCTCTTGTAAACTCTAGTGTCCAATACCTTATCAGCTTGCTTAACTACAGTGGAGGGTATTTTGAGCTCTTCTACATCTTGAATGACTTCTTGGATGGTCTGATCCATGTTTGGTGGTGGTCCTCTGTAATGGACTAGGTCTACAACATTGAAAATAGGGGACAGTCCACTGTCATCTAGTAATTGCACTTTAATTGCATTGCTTCCATACTTTTCCAAGATAGGACAGGGACCTATCCTCTTCATTTGCAGCTTGTGAGGAACTCCTTTCTGCAATCTAGCCTTGTTCAAATGGACCATTACTAATTCTCCAACATTAAATTGAACCTCTTTCCTATGCTCATCCACCTTAACCTTATGCTTCATAGTATTTTTTGCCAAGGTTTTCTTGACTGTCTCATGAATTTCCTGCATTGCACAAGCAAAGTCATCGACATATCCACTTCCCTTGACTCCATCCTTCAGCTCTCTTAGTTCATAAACACCTCTAGGGTGTAGTCCATAGACAATTTCAAAGGGACTCTTCCCTATGGATCTATTCACTGTATCATTATAGGCATATTCAACCTGCCCAATAATCTAATCCCATTGTTGACCATATTCCTTGGTCAAGCATCTCAAGAGGTTTCCAAGTGTCCTATTCATAACTTTGGTCTGACCATTAGTTTGGGGATGGTATGCAGATCCAAAGGAAAGATTGGTGCCCATTCTTTACCAAAGAGTCTTCCAAAAATGACTCATAAACTTGGTATCTCTGTCTGAGACAATGCTGATTGGTAAGCCATGAATTCTGACTATTTCTTTGAAGAAAAGAGAGGCTATTTGACTGGAATCATTGGTTGTTTTGTAGGGTATAAAGTGAGCCATTTTGTTGAATCTGTCAACAACAACATAGACACTATCCATACCTTGCCTCGTCTTGGGTAAACCAACTACAAAGTCCATGCTCAAGCATTCCCATGGCCTAGAAGGGATAGGCAGTGGCTGGTATAGGCCTACATTTGAGGAAGTGCCTTTGGCTTTTTGACACACTACACAACCTTCTACATACTTCCTGATATCTAAGTTCATCTTTGGCCAATAATAAAACCTTTGAACAAGCTCTTGAGCTTTAGTGATCTCAAAATGACCACTCAATGCACCATTATGCTTCTCTTGTATTAAATTTTCCCTAATAGAACCTCTAGGAACACAAAGCTGATTCCCTTTAAACAATAAATCACTTTGCAAGGTATATTCAGCATATTTTCTATGGAAATGGTTCTTATACTCAAGACATACCTTATAAATATCAGCAAAGTCTACATCATTTGCATATAGATCTTTGAAGTGATCTATTCCCATGCTCTTCAACTGAATTTCTTGAATGGTGAGAACTCTCTTGCTCAATGGATCAGCCACTTTTTTGAGAGCTCCTTTCTTGTGTTTGATATTGAAGGTGTAAGCTTGCAAATACTCCACCCATTTCATGTGTCTGTGACTCAACTTCTCTTGTGAATTCAGAAAATTGAGTGCTTGATTGTCTAAGTACACAATGAATTCTTTGGGAAGCAAGTAGTACCTCCATTTCCTTTGTGCTTGGACCAATGCATACATCTCAAGGTCATACAAAGAGTACTTCTTCTTGGCTTCACTTAGCTTCTCTAAATGAAAAGCCACCAGTCTACCCTCTTGGCTGAGAACAGCTCCAATAGCTATATTGCTTGCATCACATTCAATGGTGAATAACTTTTCAAAGATTGGCAACACCAAAATAGGTTGGGTAGCTATCTTTTCCTTCAGCAACTCAAAACTCTTATTAGCTTTCTCATTCCATACAAACTTAGTTTTCATGCCTCCTTTAATGGTATCCAACATGGGAGTACAAATAGCACTAAACTGCCTTATGAATTTCCTATAATACTGAGCAAGACCATGGAAGCTTCTTACCTCTATTGCTGTCTTTGGAGTAGGCCAATTGAGAATGGCTTCTACCTTGCTGCTATCCATCTTCAAGTTGCCATGTGATAGTACAAATCCAAGGTACACCAACTCTATTTTGATGAACTCACACTTTTCTAGATTGATCATCAGCTTCTCCTCCTACAGCTTCTTGAAAATCAACTCTATGTGTTGGAGGTGCTCTTCTCTTGTTCTGCTATAGATTAGTATATCATCGAGATACACTAATACAAACTTGCCAATATAGTCCTTGAGGATTTCATTCATGAGTCTCATGAATGTGGAGGGGGCATTAGATAAGCCAAATGGCATAACTAGGCACTCATAGAGACCCTCATTGGTTTTGAAGGTTGTTTTCCACTCATCACCCTCATGTATCCTAATTTGATGATAGCCACTCTTTAAATCTATCTTGGTATAATACCTAGCTTAACCTAGACAATCCATGAGATCTTCAATCCTAGGGATGGGGAACCTATACCTGATGGTTATCTTGTTTATTTCCCTAGAATCAGTACAAAGCCTCCATTCTCCTCCTTTCTTAGGTGCTAAGACAGTGGGTACTGTACAAGGACTGATGCTTTTCCTAATAAGACCTTGGTCAAGAAGTTCTTGAATCTGCTTGGCTATTTCCTCATTTTGTTGAGGTGTCATCTTGTAGGCTGCTTTGTTTGGAAGGGTGGCTCCTGGTATCAAGTCTATCCTATGACTTATGGCTCTTTTAGGAGGTAAGGTTGCTGGTTGACCACTACTTACAATGCTTTCATAGGTCTGCAACAAGTCTTGGATCTCCTTTGGTAGTTCTTGCTTTTCAATTGCCTTCTCTTTGCTTACTTCTCTTGGCTTGATCATTACTGCATAGCCAAATCCTTCTCCTTCTTCTAAAGCTTTTAAGAACTCTTTTTCACTAGTTATTAGTAGCTTAGAACCTACTGTCTGCACCTCAGTATATTCCAACAAAGATTGAATCTTGTAGGTTACATTGTCCTTCTTGAAGGTATATGAGTTCTTAGCTCCATCATGCACAGCTTGACGGTCAAATTTCCATGGCCTACCTAGGAGCAAGTGGCATGCATCCATAGGTAACACATTTCACAAAACTTTGTCTTTGTACTTGCCAATTGAGAACTCCACCCATGCTTGTTCATTTACCAAGACATGCTGACCCTTATTGAGCCATGTGACCTTGTAAGGATTATTGTGAGGTATTGTTGTCAATTTCAGTTTGTTGACTGCCTCCTCTAACACAATATTGTCAGTTGAACCTAAGTCTATTATGACCTTACACACTTTCCCCATCATCTTGCATTTTATCCTAAACAAGGACCTCCTTTGGCTTGGCTCTTCTTTGACTGGTTCTTTGATCAAAGTCATCCTCATCATGAGATTCTCACCTTCCTCTGAATTCAAAGGCACCTCAGGTTGCTTATTTGCTGCAGCTATCTCATCTTGAATCAGATTGGTTCTCTTATCTCCTCCATGAGAAGTGCTACCTTTCTCTGGACATCTATAAGCTGGGTGTCCCAATTGGTTGCAATGATAGCATTTCATGTTGGTGAAGTAACTGCCTCTTCCTTGTCCACCACTTCTTCCTCTGGAGCTGAAACCTCTTCCTCTACCACCTCTACTGGAACTTCCTTCTTGCTGTTCAGAAAATCTAACTTCTCCTTGGGCTCTTGATTCTGAGCTTCTTCCACTATAACTTCCTCTTTGTCCTCTGCTGTCTTTCCCTTTACCTCTACTTTTGGGATTTTGTTCTTGTTTCTTTTTTCCTTTCTCTTCTATTTTCAAAGCCATTTGATAGCATTGGCAGACTATTTTGAAGTTTACTAAACTCATATCTTCTTGAATAGACCATTTCTGTCCATTTAGGTACCTTGCTAACCTAATGCTCTCATCTTCAACCACTTTTGATCTAAGGCACAATTTTTGAAACTCCTTTGTATATGTTTGGACATCCATATCCTTTTGCCTCAGATTGTGTCTTCTCCTGTGCAACTGGACTTCATAATCATCAAGGAGATAGGTCTGCCTTATCTTGGTCACCATTCCTCTCCATGAAACTATAGGACCTTTTCCTTCTTTCTCTCTTTCAGATTGTACAAACTTCCACCATGTGAGAGCTACTCCTCTCAACCTTGACTTGGCCACCTTTACCTTTTGGGCCTCTGTTATGCCATCACATTCAAAGTGATTTTCAATACTCTCAATCTAGTCTACAACTGAATCAGGGTCCATTTGTCCACTAAAAAGTGGCACACCATCCAATGCTTTACCACTCAAGGCCTGCAATGCCTTCAAGAATGGTTCCTCTGCAAGAACAGGATTAGGCTTTGGAGCGTCCTCCTCCAAATCCTCTTCTTTTTCCTTAGCTTCCTGCTCTTCCTTTTGCTTTATCTTTTCCTTCACAGTATCTGTTGTCTCTTGGACTTCATCCAGGAGTTTCTCCATCTGAGATATCCTTTCTCTGAGCAACCGATTATCTTCCTCTTACTCTTCTACCTTCTTTGCTAGCTCTGCATTTGTCACCATGATTCCTTCCTCTGGTGTATTCTCTCCTACTGACTCAGTGGATTGGCTCATTAATCACAAGCCTTGAATCTACTCTAGGCTCTGATACCAATATGGTGTATGATAACCCTCCAAAGTTTGCTTGCACCTAACCTCAAGAAGACATTACTCTGCCTTCACCATGAACCTAGCAATCTTCTAGGCTCTGTCTTGACTTGGTTCACCAACTGAACCTTGCTACAACTCTATTCCAAGAGTTTCCACTTGTGCTTTAACTTTAGAGGACTCAACACCTTCTTTGAAATTGCTAATCTTCTTTCAACACCTAGAAGATTCTAGATGCCAAATTCTCCAACTTGCTTGAACTTCTTGTGGGGAAGATAGATTCTCTGTTTCCAAGCATATCACCACCATTGGAATCCATCTAGGAGGTTCTACTATCCTCAAGTTACCCGATCTCTTAATTTTGTCTTGAGAGGGCCTAGTTTCTACTAGCCCTTACTAGTCACTATCTTGCTTTTTCTGCCCAAATTCTCCACTGTACCTAGCAAACAAATCACACCTTCTGACACCCTTTTGGGACTTTTAAATCTTGCATAGGGTTTCAAATCTATGCCCCTGCCGTACAACTATTTTCTACATTCAAGGGCTAATATGGTAATTAGGCCTAATACCTAGGGTTTGAATGATCCCTTGTCTATTTCTCACTCAAAAGGGTTGATCAAGTCTCCATCTCTCTAGTATCCTGGTGCTTGGTCATATCCCACCTGTAGGTGTACTTTCGTATGGTGGTACCTTCCACTACTTGTTCTATTCACTTTTTTTACTCCCAAACTCCTAACCGGGTAATTATAACTCGCCTAAGGTTTGGCATTAGAAATTCTTGCTTGGCCTTTTGACACTCCTACCCCAAAATATTTACAAAGCATTTCCTTCCCTCCCATATTCAACCAATTTCAGGAACATTCTGTGGTTGGTGATTATGGGGAAGCCATTTCAAACCTTGCTACTCAAAATAGTATTTATAGACCTCTAATTTATAATCTAAAGAATCTAATAAAAAACTCTACACTAAAAAATCTAAACACAAGGTGAATTTTTTTCTACACTATCCAATGAGCATGATCACAATGTTAAATCAACAAATACAGTGCCTACAAGATCACTGTTTCTCAAGATGCGCGGGCAGAAACAGAAAATACAGTCTTTAACTATTCCTAGTAGTCCAAATCTTAACTACAATGCATATGTTCTTAGTTTATGAACTATTTACAAAGAAAGGAGGCTAGAACATGTTAAGAAAACTCTATTCAACACCCAAGCCGATGCATTTAACACATAAGATCACACTATTTTGAAAACACACAGGGTTTTCAATGAACATAGAAAACACAGAAATCTGCTAACTGTCCTTTACTCCACATAACAAAAATTTGATTACAATGATCTCTAACTAATTGCCATGAGCTATTACCTCAATCTTGGATTCTTCTCCATCATTCAAGGGGAGATTGCTCACCTCCATATCCCTGATTTCAAGGGAATCCAAACTAATTGAATTGCATGCAACCTAACAGTGTTGCCATGCACTTTTGCATTATTCTTGCAACTCCTTCCATCCTCCTACATTTTAGGATCACTAACTTCTTGAGTCCAAGATAACACCCCTTAACTATCCTTTAGTATCTCCAAACAATGAGGATGTGGCTTTAGCACATACTAAATGCTTTATAACTTAACATATGCTGTACAAAGAAAAATTTAATACTAATGATGACCTAATGAAGATTTTAGTCCTAATGACTAACTCTTCACACACAAATGCAAGACCTACTAAGATCAAAACAAACACAATGAAATCATTATTTGGCCAAGATCAGGTACAAGCCAAAATTGTGCAAACCAAAATGGAGGTCAGCCTAGTTGCTCCTGCACCATTGGGAGACTTCATAAAGGGGATTGTATGCCTTCTCAAGTACAGGTAAATCATGAACATCATCAAAGACATCTCGATGATCATGATCAGCTCTACCACTAAATGTGTCATGGATCAATGTATTTGTACCATCATCTTCAACTATGTTTTCTGGCACATGATCATCTTCTTCCATAGGATCATTAACTTCAACTTTGATATTCACAGCTCCATGTTCGCCTGCTTGCAAAACCACATTCTTCGGGCTGTGATAATCCATATCATCTACCCAAGGGTGCCCCACCTTTATAATAATGATAGACACAAATAAACCATGATCATGATCAAGTGATTATATATATAATGTTAAAATGATCTAAACATTTACAAATTCAATCAATATAAACACATATAATGAACAACTTCTCAATGGATGATAATCATGCCCCCTTCAACATGACCATGCTACCTACAATGTTTCTCAGCTGTTGTGATTGAAATTTCTCGTCTTTAAGCCCTTGCAATTATTGCAAGGACAATAAAATTTCCCATCACCCTTTCTTTTCAATCTACCCCACAATCTATCAACTGTCTCTTCATTTTGTTCTAGACTAATATTATCTAACATGATTTTTATTTACCGAGCTTGACTATTTATATTTTCAAAAATTATCAAACTCACACTCCAATAATTTTTATTCATAGACAGGTAACAAAATCTAATAATTCCAATATTTTACACCAAAAAAATTTGGCATGCGACCACCCCTACAAAAGAGAAGATAGTCTGAAGTTAATGACCCCAAAAAACACTTTAAAATGCTAATTTGAAAACTTATTAAATTCTAATTTTACTATGATTTCCAACCATTAAGACTCCTAAAATCAGAATATTGAACTTGATCACAAACTTCATACAACAATGGAGGTAGCGAGCTAGTAAGAGCAAGTGACCCATTCCTAAGGAGCAACAAGTCAGAATCATCATTGCTAATGTGAATACAAATTTATCCTTTTAGTTAAAGATGCAATGTGTCACTTCTTATGACGATCTTATCCCTAGGGCCCTAAACATTGAGAGAGCCCTAATCGCACAAGGAATCACACACTAGTATAATTTAGAAAATAAATGACTAGGTGACTAAAAATTTTAGTCACAACAACTAAAAATGACTAAATTCTGCTCATTTTTTGCAACTCAGCTATAAATGAGTAAATAAATTACTAGTTTGGTCATTGATTAAAAATTATTTAGTCACAAATAAAAATTACTAAATAGTTAGTCATTTATTTAGTCACAATCCATTTGAATAAATCATTTAAGGAATCAAGAATATAGCCTACCAAAATACTCTAAAACTTTAACAAACATACCCTAAAACTTTTGTCAAAATCTAATTTTCAGGCATAGCCCACCAGAATGGAGTTTTAATTTTAATAAACATACTCTAAAACCTTCGTCAAAACATTATTTTCAAGCATAGACTGCCAAAATGGAGGTGTTTCTATAAAGAATGATAGAGAACGGTGAGGAGATGTGCATGAAAGGAGGCACAGGGTTCATTTATGCTTATCTTATTCCTGCTCTTCTCAACAAATCTTACATTGTTCCTGCTACTATTTGTAATCTAGGTATTTACTTGACATATATTTGCATAATCTCAAATTCCTTCAGAGGCTTTTGAAGTATCAATGTATCCTATATATGGTTTAGAATGATTTATTTTAACTAAATAAATAAATAAATGATGTATTTCCCTATAATTAGATAATGTGGAGATCTCCTAAATCTGCCCCAACACACTATCCTCTTTGGCACTGTATTCATTACTCCAGCTACTAGGGTTTTGCATGTGACATCTTTAATATCTTCATGACCTTGGCTTTTAAATAGATCTTAGTCTTTTCTTTAATCCTTTTCATGGTAACCCTTGAGTTCTATAATCCACCTTCAATCTCTTCTAAGAATGGTGTCTTAAGCTAGAATGCATAGTATGCATATAAAGCAAGTCCTTCATACCTGCCATTGTTCCAAACCACCACTCAATGCCTTGCTTAAAATGTTGCCTCCATAAGCACAATAGCATGTTTTAAAATCATGGTTTCTAGTGATTGACCATTAAGGTCACCACTTTCATCAAGATACAATGATATTTTTTTCTTCAAAATCAAGGCATTATGAAAGATAACATTGTGAATTGTTTGTTGTATACGATTTTTTTTTTTTTGTACATTTATTGCTTTGCTAACTTCCTTTAAGACTGGGTATTGCACCCTTAGCTGCAATCTCAAATAGTTCACTCACTATTACTTGAAGATTCCTTTCATGAGCATCCTTCTATAAAATAATACTATTCCCTATAGACTGCCTACTTACTACAGGGGACTTATTGTTTCATGGTATTGTAGTTCTTAAGATCTTTCAACCTTATTGACACTACTTCATAGTCCACAAGGTATTATTCACTATTCTCCCATCTTTGATGAGTCTCAAAACACTGCTCAAACATGCAATCCACTACCTCCATTATACATTAATAGCTAAGAAAAAACATTGAACCTATGATTACCACTGTTACTTCATTTGGACAGTCATTCCTTGATTGCATTTTCCTTGTCTAACACTAACAAAAGCATTTGGAAAACCCTTAAGGTCAGCAAGGGGGTAAGGAAACTCACTGTTAAAATATCCACTTTACTATGCAAGGTTTGAGCTTTATTATCTTGTCACTACTTAGCCTCTTTTTGACTATCACATCTCAAGTGATTGTCATTCTTCTTACCATAGATTTCATTTACAAATGTCACTAAGTTACATAGTGTGCTTGTTATTGGCTACAATCTTTAGATTGCAAGATTTTGTTATTACCTACAATGTCTCAATCTTTCTGCTATTACAACCTCACTAATCGCTATAGTTATTGTTTATGTTTCTATGAAGGCCTAGGGTTTGTACCCTAGTCATACTCTTACCAATGCTTCTGTTGGTATTAAAAAACAACCTTAAATCTTGGGTCAGAAAATTAGTTGTCTTGAGAAAGTTGTGGTATGATCTTGGATTGTATCCTAGAGTGCATGGGAATCTTGTGTTTGATCATTAAGGTATGTAAACCTAATCAGGGAAATGTATCCTATATAGCATGGGTCTTGCTTTAATACTTTCCATAATGGTTATTAGCAGATCACATTATTATAGTTTGTGGTAACCCAAGATTGCATTCAAGTATGCAACAAACTTGGTTTGTAGTTTAAGCTATACACTTTTAAGTAACATTCATAAGGTTTAGAAAATCTTCATCACTCTCTAGAATAGCCCATTAAACATGGGTTGTGAATGTACTATATAATTGATATAACACAACCACTCTACATATCAACCAAAGTTATAGACTCTGTATTGTAGCAAGAGGTAATCACTCTTCGATCATGCTATAATTACATCCTAACCTATTACACTTGAGACAACCTGAATGCACCCAATGATGATTGACACCTACATTATACAACCTGAATTAACTACATTATATGAGTGCCTCCATTTCTATCACAACATAGCCACATTAAACTTGGGTCACACATGAATGCATCTTGTATTTGTTATAGCACAACTGTGCCACATGACCAATAGAGTTATAGATCACATAATTATAGTCACAAGAATCTATTCCTTGGTTGTGATCTTATGGTGATTCCACACAACAAAATCTAGACATGAAATTGTCAAAACCCTAAACCTCTAAAAATGAAATATGATAAGATGTTGCTTTAAAATATGATTTTCAAACCTGGAACTACAAATCTAACTTCACAACTGAATTCTACAAAAAGATAATGAATACCCTCAACCTGGTGATATCTTCTTGAATTTTTTCTGATTTTTCCCAAGAAAATCATCCTTAGTTCTCCACAAACTGTCTCAAGTAGAGAAAAACACTTGCAATAAATCAGCGAACTCACTTTTCTTTATGTTAGCCACAATTTGATTTTTTTCTATTTTTCATGTTTGTCAAAATTTTGACAAAACTAATAGTCAAAATTTCGACGAAGCCCAGGCTCATCAAAATTTTGACAAACGTCGGGGATAAACTTTCAAAAATTGAAAATTACACATCAAATTTTACAAGCACCCGGCAATACATCAAATTATACATATTTTGTAAGACATTTTCATTGGATTTTGCAATCAAATGAGTTAGTCAATGGTCACATTTCAAAAAATATTTTGAGGCCATTGGTCTTTGCTTGCAAAGGTATAAAAATTCCTTGCAAAGTTGAAGGCATGGTTTTGGAGTTGTAATTGGTGATCAAGCGATAAGAAACCTTTGATTTTCTATGTGTTCTCATTGAATTTTGCTACTATAGACCATTGTACAACCCCATATAGTCTATAAATGTGCTAATTTCCATTGAAACTAGTGTAGGGATGAGTTTACTACAATTTGGCTTTGGTCTCATTTTATTTTATTGAGTTTGAAGGATTTGGTAGACAATTTACTAAAAAATGGGCAAGAAAACCCTAGCTAGGAGGGTTTGAGAGAAAAATGGAATATTGAACCATTCCACCAGTGGAAACCTTTGAAAAATTAGTGGAATGGAATTAGTTAGGTTTCTTTTCATGTTGGTAGAGTTTTTAGATGCAAGGGATGGAGGTAGGCCAATGTTAGATCAAGCCCTAGCCTAATATATCTATGTATTAGGCTTAGGAGTAGTGGTTAGAAGTAGGGTTTTGTGAAAAGGTGATTGGATAACTATTTCAGTTGATGAAATCTATATTTCTAGACCCCATGTGACCTAGTTAAAGCCTTGTAATGGAATTTTGTGGTTGGGAAACTATTTAGGTTGAATTTTCTTTGAAAAACAAGGCTAATTAGTCCACTTTCTGGTGTAGCAATCAATTTTAGAGGGTGTTGTTACAAAACAAGTCTATCCTCAAATTTGATATATTGGAAAGAGCATAAAGGGTGTTAGGAATGGTAATTCAATTGTGTGTTTAAAATCTCCCTTGAAAGATATGGTGAAAATTCATTGTATTGAGTGTTATAAGCAAGATTGAAGAAATTGTGAAGAAAACACCAATTAGGGTTCCCAAGTTGAAAAGATTGTTGAATTGTGATTGGTTAGAGAACTTCCACCCTACTCTACATGAAATTGGTATCAAAGCATAGGTTTTTTTCATTTGAGGAAAAGTTGCAATTTGAAGGGAACAAGATGCCTCCAAAGGGAAGTGCAGTCACTGCTAGGGAAATAAGATTGATGAAGGAATCTTAAGAAGGTCTTTTAGCTAGACTTGCAACACTTGAAACAAACCAAGAAGAGGTAAGGCCACTATAGATGGGAGTGACTAAGAGGAAGAGGAAGAGGATGAGAATGAAAAATCTCAAGGAGGATCCCATGAGCAAGAGTTGGATCTTGAAGAGATGAGGATGGTTAAGATGTTGAAGGTTGTCAAAGGAGACACTGCTAAGGTGAAGATGGATTTTTCAATGTATGGAGGAAAGTTCGATAGTGAAGAAGTGCTAGGTTGGATTGATGCACTTGACAACTATTTTGAATATGAAGAGGTAACAAATGACCAAGGGGTGAAGTTTTCCAAAATAAAGTTGAAAGGCCTTGCCCTAACCTGGTGGAAGTATGTGCAGGAAGAGAAAGTTAAGAAGAAAAAATCCAAAATCAATTCATGGGAAATAATGGTGTCCAAAATCAAGATTCAATTCTTTCCTGCTGACCATTCAATTCAAACATTTAAGAATTTGCAAAACCTCAAATAAAAATAAATGGATACTTTGGCTTATACAAAGGAGTTTCATAAATTGAGCATTAGAGTAGGTCATGTTGGGGATGAAGTTGAGAAGATAGCAAGGTATATAAATGGGTTAAGGTTCAATATCCAAGATGAATTGAGTCTTGCCACCCCTAGAATAGTGGAAGAGTGCTCTCAATTGGCTATTAAGGCATAAGAGAAGTTGAAAAGAAGGAATAAAAACTAAAGTAGAGGTAGATGAAAGAAATTTAGGGGCAAAGGAACATTTGGAGGAAGAGGACAATCACAAAAAGCACAAGGAGAGTCAAGTGGGAATCAAGAACAAACCTTAGAGTCAAGAGGAAATTTTAGGGGTAGAAGACCAAATAATAGAGGAAAATTTGGAGGACAAGGTTGAGGGTCAAATACCTTCTCTGGAAGATGCTATTAGTGTAATCAGTTTGGCCATCAAGCATGAAAATGCTTGGAGAAACAACCTTCTACATCACATGGTGGTGAAAGGAGAACACAGTTGGTGCAAGAGGAAGATTGTGAGAGTGTCAACTCTCCTTCTCAACATGTTTCTCCAAAGGTTGGAGAATCTTTAATGATGAGGAAAAAACTACTCAAGGTCTCTATGGTGAAGGAGCCTCCACAAAGAAAGTCCTTGTTTAGAACCACCTACAAATCTTAAGGTAAGGTGTGTAAAGTAGTTGTTGATTTTGGTTCCATAGATAATTTGGTTTCTTTGGAGATGGTTGAAAAGTTAAAGATGAAAATAATCCCTCACCCCACTCCTTATAAGGTTTCTTGGTTAACTATGAGTCAACAAGTCCTAGTGAATGAACAAACATAGGTTGAATTCAATATTGGGGGGTATAAAGACAATATATTGTGTGATATCATCCCAATTGATGTTTTTCATTTGTTGTTAGAAATACCTTGGTAGTATGATAGAAACAATAAACATGATGGATAGAAAAATACCTATGTGATTGAAAAAGATGGGGTTTCATTTACACTTCTTGCAAGATCAAAACCTAGATACTCAAGTTAGGTCAAGTGTTATGTTGGTTGGGGAAAAAGAGTTCTTGAAAACCATGAAAGAGGAAGGTGGACAATGGTATGCAATTATAATTAAACCTAATTTTTTTATGACAACAACCAAGCTTGAGGATGTGACTAAATAAGTACGAACCTTGTTGAACAAGTATCGAGACATTATTGTAGATGATGTCCCTAGTTCTTTACCACCAATAAGGGATGTGAGACACCATATAGACTTTATACCAGGAGCAAACTTACCCATTAAGGCTGCATAAAAAATGAATCCTCAACCAAATGAATAGATAAGGAAAAAAATACAATAATTCTTTGATAAAGGCTTCATAAGAGAAAGATTAAGTCCATGTGTTGTTCCTACTATGTTGGCACCTAAAAAAGGTAGAGATTGGAGAATGTGCAATGACTCAAGGGAAATTAATAAGATAACCATAAGGTATTGGTTTCCCATACCAAGAATGGAGGATTTGATGGATTATTTAGGAGGAGCTTGTTACTTTTCAAATTTTGACCTCAAAAGTGGCTACCACCAGATTAGAATTAGAGAGAGGGGTGAGTGGAAAACTACTTTTAAAACTAATGAGGGGTTGTATGAATGGATAGTAATTCCATTTAGGATTTCAAATGCACCAAGCACTATTATGAGACTAATGAATGAAGTTTTGAAACAATTTGTAGGTAAGTTTGTAGTTGTATACTTGGATGACATTCTTATGTTTAGTAAGACTAAAGAGGAACACTTGTAGAATTTGGACATGGTGTTGAAGAGGATGAATGAAGAAAAGTTGATGATCAATTTGAAGAGGTGTGAATTCATGAAAGAGGAGTTGGTTTACCTTGGTTTTGTGATTTCAAAAGGAACTTTGAAGATGGACCCTAGCAAGGTAGAAGCAATTTTGAACTAGCCTACTCCAACTTTAGTCAATGAGGTAAGAAGTTTCCATGACCTAGCTAGCTTTTACAGAATTTTTTTGAAGAATTTCAGTCATGTTTTCTCTACAATTATTAATACAATCAAAGGAGATAAAAGGAAAAGGTTTGTGTGGTCTAATGAGGTAGAAAAAAGCTTTCAAATTTTGAAACAAAAGATAGCACAACAACCCATCTTAGCATTTCCTGATTTAAATAAGGTGTTCACAATTGAATGTGATGCAAGTGGGTATGTAATTGGAGTAGTCTTGAGCCAATAGGGAAGACCT
This sequence comes from Sequoia sempervirens, assembly GCA_007258455.2. Classification (NCBI taxonomy): domain Eukaryota; kingdom Viridiplantae; phylum Streptophyta; class Pinopsida; order Cupressales; family Cupressaceae; genus Sequoia; species Sequoia sempervirens. The sequence goes on from VDFB02049217.1 coordinate 26,660,083, forward strand.
GCAACATTTTTTAGTGAGAAAATTAATGAAGCAAAGAAGAAGTATTCTTCTTATGACTTGGAATTGTATGCCATGGTTCAAGCATTAAAGAAGTTGAGACACTATCTCCTTTCGAAAGAGTTTATTGTTTTTACTGAAAATCATGCTTTGAATTTCTTGAAAAACCAAAACAAACTCATCCACAAACATGTGAAGTGGGTGGAGTACCACTAAAAAAAGGGAATTCAAACAAGGTGTCAGATGCTTTGAGTAGAAGATAAATGCTGGTGCAAGAAATTCAACTCTAAAGTGTATGAATTGATGCTTCGAAAGGTATGTATGAAGGAGATGATGATTTCAAGGATGTTTATGCTATTTGCAATTGGTTCAATGACACTTTCCATGAATAATATTCTAATTTCTTGATACAAGATGGATTATTGTTTAAGGGTGCTCAGTTATGTATTCCTAAATGCTCTATGAGGACTAATCTAATTAAAGAGAAGCATTGTGGCAACCTAGGGGGTCATTTTAGTGTGGAAAAAACCTTGAAGTAGGTAAGAAGATATTATCATTGGCCAAAGATGCAAAGTGATATCAGAAAGTTTGTTGAAAATTGTGTTATTTGTCAAAAAGCAAAGGATTCTAGTACAAATGTAGGACTTTATTATCCATTTCCAATCCCAAATAGGCCATGGGAATCCATCAACATGGATTTTGTGTTAGGTTTCCCAAAACTCAGAGAGGGTTTGATAGTATATTTATTGTTGTAGACCGGTTTAGCAAAATGGAACATTTTATACCCTGTAAATGCACAAATGATGCCTCATACATTGCAAGGTTTTTTTTCAAGGAAGTGGTTAGAATTCATGGCTTACCATTGAAAATTATTTTTGACAGGGATATTAAGTTTGTGGGACACTTTTGGAGAACTCTTTGTAAGAAGTTGGGACCAAATTTGACCTTTAGCTCTACTTGTCATCCACAAATAGATGGGAAGACTGAAGTTGTCAATAGAATCCTTGGGAATCTTTTCAGATGTTTGACAAAAGAGAATTCACAAAAATGGATCTCATTCTTCCTCAAGCTGAGTTTGCATATAATGACTTTGTCAATAGAAGTGTTTGGAAAAGCCCATTTGAAATTGTCTATGGATTGAAGCCTAGGGGAGTCTTTGAACTCAAAGATTTGAGTGGCATGGAGAGGAGTGTTGAAGGAGAAGATTTTGTAGTAGAAATGAAGGATATACATCAGAAAGTGAAAGAAAACCTTCAAAAGAGGGTGATCCCACAATAGTGGTTTATAATTTTTGGTCAAACTGGACACTAAGATTATTATTTTTAACTAAATCTTCACATTCATCCACCTATAGTGGCTAAACTATGAGGAATTTGAAGATGATGCAAACTAGAGTCTCATCACATTTTGTCTATATATTCTAAAAATATTTTTTTCAATTTTTTTGGAATCAGATTGCACTTCTTTTCTCATGTCCCACGAAAATTGGTTTTTTTTTCTTCAAAAAACAACATTTTTAAAAAGTGACTCACACCGTATAATGCATAATTTTTTTTCCATGACGGATAAAATTCTAATTCTTTCAAATTTAGATTTTTAACTCTAATATCTAGTGCTTCCACTTGGTTAGATAGTTTTTTATTGAATATTTTTTCTTTAATCAAGTTTTGAATTCAAACCAATTACAATTCAGACATAGCCTGACCGTATAACGTGTAACGTTTTTCTGTATATATCCAAATTATTATTTTTTTTATTGGATCAAGGACTTGAATATCTGGTGCACTCATATTTTTCAATTTTTTTTGATAATTTGTTATTTTTCCACATGTTTAGAACAAAGACCTTCATTTTCGGTGAAAAACCTATGTTTAATAAAACTAAAATAATAAATACATAATAAATCCAAAAAATATTAAAATTATATTCATTGGATAGCTTGTTTTGAGGACTACTTGATTCTAGTTGGGTTTGTGAAGACTCCTCTATTTTCATCCTCAACCAGAGCTCCAAAGCATAAAAAATAGATTTTTTTGTCTCAGGAGGGGGATGAGGGGTAAGGGGGGTTTGAGTGAACTCCCATTTCATAAGGAGTTTTCTCTGATTTTTGGGCGAGAATGCATCAAAAGGGTTTGCTCGAACCAGTAGGTTCATACGAACCCCTAAAATCAAGTTTTTTGGCATGGGGTCCTTTTTTGTGAGTTTTCCTTCCTCACTTGAGTTGTAAACCACTGTTGTGGCTTCACCCAAGAGTGTGTAAAAATACAAGCAACATATAGATTTGAAGAAGAGAGATGTCCAATTCAAAGTGGGGGACTTGGTATTGGCTCATTTGAGGAAAGAAAGGCTACCAAAGGGGAAATATACAATGTTGTAGATGAAGAAGATTGGGCCATGTAGGGTGGTCCAAAACTTTGGTGTAAATTGCTATGAGATAGAACTCCCTCCTAGATTGGCTATCTCTCCAATTTTCAATGTTTCTAACCTTTATCCTTTTGAAGGGTTTGTGATTGCAGGTGAAGATGCAGGTACATCAAGAGTTCAAGATGAAGATTGGTTCAAGGACTTACCACCAAAGTAAGCCATTGAAGCTTGAAAGCATTTTGGACACAAATGAAGCAAAAAGAACTAGGCACAAAGTGTAAAATGAGTACCTAGTGAAGTTGAAAGGCCTTCCAATGGAGGATTGCATGTGGCTAACATAAGAAGACATCAAGAAACATGGTGCCATAGTGCAGGATCTGATCTCAAGTGGAGCATGAGATTTTGTTCTCCCCAGGTGTATGGTGTAGAGCAACCTAACTTTGATCATGTAAAGGGTTTAGATGATGTGATTTTTTTTTTTTGAGTCTAGTTTTGATATAATAAGTTCTATCTAGACCATGGGTAATTTTTTTATGTCATATGGGGCCGGTTGTGTAAAATTTGTCATGTTGTGTAAAATGTTGTAAAATTTGCAATGCAACTTTGCAATTTTGTCTGGGATTGGAAGTTGAATGGTCGTATATTAAAAAAATAATTTGAGGCCATTGGTTTTTGGTTTCAAAAGTATAAATATTCTTGGAGGAGTTCAAGGCATAGTTCTGGAGTTGTAATTGGTGATCAAGCAATAGAAAACCTCTATTTTTCTGTGTGTTTTCATTGAATTTTGCTACTATAGACCTTTATATGGCCCTGTACAGTCTACAAATGTACTAATTTCTATTGGAATAAGTGTAGGGATGAGTTAAATTCAATTTTTCTTTGGTTTCATTTTTTTATTGAGTTTGAAGGATTTGGTAAACAATTTACTAAAAAGTAGCCAGGAAAACCCTAACTAGGAGGGTTTGAGAGAAAAATGGAATATTGAACCATTCCATTAGTGGAAACCTCTGAAAATTGGTGGAATGGAATTATTTAGGTTTTTTTTCATGTTGTTAGAGTTTTTAGATGCATAGGATGGAGGTAGGGTAGTGTTTGATCAAGCCCTAGCTTAATATCTTTATGTATTAGGCTTAGGAGTAGTGGTTAGAAATAGGGTTTTGTGAAAATGTGATTGGATAACTATTTCAATTGATGAAATTTGTATTTATAGACCCTATGTGACCTAGTTAAAGCCCTATAATTGAATTTTTTGGTTGGGAGAGTATTTAGGTTGAAGTTTCTTTTAAAAACAGGGCTAATTAGGCCACTTTCCAGCATATCAATCAATTTTAGAGGGTGTTGTTACAAAACAAGTCTATCCTAAAATTTTATATGTTGGAAAAGAGAATAAAGGGTGTCAACAATGGTAATTAAATCGTGGTTTTGATATATCCTTTGAAAGATATGGTGAAAATTCACTATTTGGAGTGCTACAAGCGAGATTGAAGAACTTGTGAACAAAACACCAAGTTAGGGTTCCCAAGTTGAAATGATTATTGAATTGTGATTGGTTAGAGAGACTCCACCCTGCTCTACAAAACTCTTTGATATTGATTGCTTCCTTGAATTTTGGGTGCATTCTTCTCTTGAAGCAATCACCCCTTACATTCTTCTTTGTTTAAGAATTCTTCTATGTGTTGTGTTTCTTAATTTAGGGATGATGCATAGTACTAAGACAACCTTTTACATCAAGGTCTCTTTTACTTTTCTGAATAAAATCTTGTTAGTTTTTTATGTGCATGTGTGTATGTGTTTTTATATGTTCTAACCCGGTGGTGTAATGTCTTTTTTATGTTCTAACATTGTTGTCTTATGCAGGTCTTTCTTGTCTAATACATTTATTTTGTAGGTATTCAAACTGGGGGCATGTTTCCTTGGTTTAAAGAGCTATCTGTTTCCTCTATAGTATCCTTTTGGTACGATGATGTTATTCATGCTTAGTAGGTTTCCTTTAGTGTTCATATTAGTGTAGATTCATATGCCCATTAAAGTTCTCGAGAAAAATGTAATGTCTTAAAATTGCACCCCTTACAATTTCACATACATTATTGTATCCAATTTAGTGTTCACTTCCTTATCATTTATGTAGGTTCATTTTAGCCCCTACATCAACCTTTTTCCTTCTTAGGATGCTCAAGACTTGTTTTCAACTGCTACATTCACACGCTAGCTTTGCATCAAACCTTGCGCTTTTCCCATTCTCATCATTTTGTATCATGAAGTTTCTAGACACTAGCATGTTGCACATATTTCCACGTGCCACTCTAGCATCCTATGGAATTTTAATGTTCAAACGATCATTTCTAAGCACATTGCCACTTGTTAGCTCCTTTTGTTGGTGGTAATGGTCTGAGTCATCTTGTAACAGCTTAGGAAGCTTCTTTTCCTTCCTCTTCTCCCTTTAAATATTGTTTTTCCAATTAATTTGTGCTTCTAACTTCTCTTTAGCTTCTTGGTATTTCTCTCTTGGAGACACTCTATTCTTTCTTGCTCTCTTTCTTACACAACTCTCTACAACTTGCTACAACAACACTCTCACATTCTTACAATGCATTATATTGCTCTTGGATCTCGTAGTTGTCTTTGTCTTGCATTCTCTCTTTGGCTAGCTTAATCCTTGTAGGAGATATCTTGCTTACCTTATATCTTTGAGCATCCTGAGATTTCTCACATCTCCTATCTATTGCATACCTATCTCATGATATAGGTTCTCCTCCTTGAGCGTGGATTTCTTTTATCACCTCATATTTGCTTACTTTATTCACTTTCTCTATCTATGTAGTTGTCTATGGAGGTGGGATCATGAAAATGAGGGTTTGACTATGGAAAGCCGCTAAATAGCCCCAACATTTTCTCTCGATCTTATGTATGAAGGAATTGAAGATATTCATGTGCTGGAGGCTTCATTACTTGGATTGTTTTGAGAACTTTATTTATCCTCTTTAGTATTATCATTTAATTTACCTTATTTTAGTTCTATTACTTTTTTTTACCTTCTATCACATTCTTAAAGGTCTTAGTAATCTAATTGTTAGTAGTCATTTATTTGTTTTCTATGATAAACTCAATTGTTGGTCTGTACGAGACACCAGTGCGCCTCTAGGACTCCAACATGCCACATTATTGTCCTTTTTTTGCACTACCATCCTTTGGCCAAGATTCCATTAGTTTGTCCAAAAAACCTTTGTGATATACTCTTTTTTATTCTAAAACTCTCACCTTTTTGTCCCATCACTTGAACATTATTCCTTGATGTAGTTTAGGGAAATTCGTTCCTAGGGATTCTCTTGAGAATAAAGGGACTTGTGAGCAATGAGTCCCACTTCTCTATAATTATTAAGTTAGAGATAGGTAGATAATTAGATTTTTAAATCAACCCTTCGAGGACTGTAATAAGGCCTTTGGCTAGTTGTAATGTTGAATGCCCTTGTAGCAAGCTTGTGAGCCCTAGTTATTCACCCATGAGGAATATGTTGCATGTAAGATTTATAATTCTATAAAGAATCATATTTGAAGATATTTTTCTTGTGTTATTTTCACTATGTTGACTCGAAGTTGCATGGTTTGGACTATTCTTTTTGAACTCTCCATCCTTGACTACACCAGGTTATGTTGCTAAATTTTTTCTGGAAGAGCAAGATGTAATCTCGAAGCTTAGGTTGTGATAATACAAATGTATTGTAACAATGTTGTTATGGATAGATACATTGGTTCAAGCCTATATGAGCATAGACTCTGTAATTGTATTGTAATTGGTTTTATTGCTAATAATATAATTGATCTATGTTGTCAGAGTGTAGGGTTTTTTATTCGAAAGGGTTTTCCCCACATATAGTTGTGTTTTTTTATTTTCTATATTCTTTTGTTATTTAATTTTTCATTTACATTTCATTATGTTGTTGAAATGTTTAATGGATTTGAAAACTACATTTCATTCCTCTAAGCATTAACGTGATGGACATTAAACTATGTCCATTTTTACTTTAAAACATAATTGTATGTGTTTGTATCATGAAGATGTTAAGACAATTGAGGTGTATATTGATTCTCAGATGGCTTTCAAGGATCTCCATTTTCCATTCAATAAGGAGGGAGGGAAGGAGAGGTAGAGAGGGAGATACTTAGAGAGGGGTAGAAAGAGAAGAGGGATGGAAAGAGGGAAGATTGATAGCGAGTAGGAGACTAAGGAGAGAGAAGGTGAGGGAGATGAATTTCCTTCACAATAACTTGAGCACATTATAACACATTGGTATTATTATTTGCTTTGGAAATTTCCAATATTTTGGCTTGGATTTACCTCAAGCTTCCAACCCAAAGATTTGGAGTGACTTTTCAATGTCCAAAGAAGTGCTTTTGTAAATAGTAAAAAAAATGACATAATCTTGAGCATGATCCCCACCAGTTTTGTACATGTTTCAATGTCAAGTCAAAAAAATACCACAATAATGGTAAACTCTCTTAGATTTATAACCATATAATTTCTTTCATATTTTGAGTATGCTAAGGTTTTCATATTTAATTAATTTTGTGAGTGTATTCATTTTTTTTGTCAAAAGCCATTGTGTGATATTTTTTTACTTTACATTTGAATCATTCATCAAAATTTCAAATAAATTACATTTTTTGAATATAGACTCCATTATACACATTCAAAAAAAATATTTTTTTATCATTTTTCAGAAAAAAAAGGGAAGAGCAATTTTCTATTTTGCAAGATGTGTCCACTTTGAAAAATAGTAAAAAATCATATATTCATTAAAAAATTAGCAGAAAATTAGGCATAAACTACATGGTATTAGCTAATTTCTCACTTAAGTGATTTTTGAAATACTAAAAAAAGGTTAATATTTTAGGGGGGCCACACCAAACACTATGTTATGCTTTTTTGAAAAAATAGGACCAAACACTATGTTATGCTTTTTTGAAAAAATAGGACCACTTTGTGTGACCCCTGTTTTGGGAACCCCTTAATATCTACCATTTAAAAAAAAATAGTAACTTTTAGAAAGTAGATTTGAAGCACTACATCTTGTGTTTTCATTGCATCTTCAAATTTTGAGTGTAACTATCTTAAATTTCTCATCCAAGATCACTCTTTCCTGGTCTCAAAAAAATTTGGCCATTTAAGACCCCTTTTTGGCCCCCCATTTCGATGCACTTACCCATACGTTCTTACTCAAAATGATAAATAATATCTTACAACCTTAAAATATGAAATTGTTGAGTATATCTTTGACTTTATATCTAGCTAAATTTGTTTTATAGAGCTTACGAAATGACCTAAAAAAAAAGCACCCTTGGCCTTCATCTAAAAACCTTGAACACCAAAATCTTCTATGTTTTTGCAACCACTTGTTTATAAGAGGAAAGGAAATTAACTAAAAGGTTTAAATTGAGGAATTTGTTAATAAACATTTATATAAGAATTATACTTTTGCATCCTAAAGGTAATGATTATTTTCTAACAATATAATATCAAAATATTTTCTGCTCACCCAAATAAATTGAAGGAGATGTTAGACAAAGAATGGATATAAGTATACTTTCAAGTTGCCTTTTTGTCCTCACATCTTAAAGACTTAATGAAGAAAAATGTTTTGCGCATGGCCCAACTTCAACAAACTCAAGAACAAGTGAATTGACTTCAACATAGCTCTAATTTGAAGCTTTACAAAGTGTTTTAGCTCAAGTATTAGCTTAATGTTGTATTATTATGGGTTGTATTGTTGGCTCTTTATAATCAGTTGTAAAAATGTTACTTGGATCTTGTAATTGCTCTTATTGTTGAGTTGTTTAGCTTCCTCTTTGACTGGTTCCTAGGCTAGTCAACTAGTCTTTTTAGCTACCTTTGGTAGCTTACTATTGTAAATTTTTATTTACTTTGTTCAATAAAAAAAGTATACTTTCAAGCACTTCTAAAGTTCTAGTACATTCAAAATCTAAAATGCACTTAAATGCAATACTTATATTTTCATCTTGAATATTTACATCGATTTCACTTTCTTAATTAGATGAGCTTATCTTGTGCCTTACTTTTGAAGTTATTATATTCAAAATTTGAGAATGGTAATACCTACTTACACCACTCTCTTGAATATGTAAATTGATTTCACTCTTTCTAATAGAAATGCACATCTTGTGCTAGAACAATTTCATTTTATAGATGTCAAGATGCTTAGGAACATTTTTTTTATATTTTATTTTTCAATCTTCACACAAAATGCATTGAACAACTTAAAATTTATGTGTGATCCATCTTAAAAAGAAAATAAATTTTCATGTACACGTACTTAATGATTTTGGAAGACATAAAAAACAAACCAAAACAACCAAAGAGTCAATTAGATGGTACTCCTAGATATATGATATAAATAATAGCATTGTTCAAACATAAACAAAATAATTAGATCACGAGCTCCACATGTACCAAATATAAATGTACTTTAATAATCTTGCAGAATGAAATCCTGATCCAAAAGATGCCTACCCCATAGTGTAGGATAAGTTTTAAAATGTGTTGTTTATTGACCCTTGAAAGTTTGATTAAACTAGCAATGTTATTTTTTTTAATTTAAAAACTAAGCATAATCATAAAGTAAAAAAAATTAGACTTCCCATTAACCTAACAATATAAGAGGTGAGTTTTATATGAAAGAGACTAAACTAACCCGACTCAGTTGGAAGTGGTGCATCCACTCCACATTGTCAATTAGATTTATAGGGAAGAAAGGGAAATGTAAATCCTAATATATATACTCATTAAGGTCCATGGGTTTGAATAATTATGTTTGGACAAACCCTAGCTAGAACTATGAGGAATTGTCTTGTTCTAAACATTTTAATTAAAAAATGGAAAAAGGTGCCTTGATTTGATGGTTGGAGTTGATTTTTTTTGACAAAATGGTTGTAAGGTTAAAAAAATGATGTTTTGGTGATCTAAAGTAGATTCTATGGGTATGTGCAAGATCATCATAGAAAAAACAAACCCTTAAGTGGAGATAAAATTCAGAAAAATCAAAGTTAGGAAAATTGATGTAAAAATTTGAATATGTTATTTATATTATTTCAAAAATATGTAAGAATATAATTTGTATCAAATTGAATGTAGTTTCTAAACTACTAGGTTTATTTAAAAAAAAATCTATTTGGTGAAAATTTGAAATTTCAATGTAGCAACACTTAAATTTCAGGGAAAAAATAAGAATTAGGTGTATGTCTAACCACCCTAACCACAATAAAATGATAATATTTTTTTTATAATATTTAAGATATAAGTAGAGGACTCATGTCTCGATGTGATGCATATTTTTTGGTAATTTTTTCCAAGTAAATAATTAATTATGAATTTTATTACACTTTTAAAAATATAAAAACTTGTATGTTTTACCACCTTAACTTGGTCAAAACTTCATGAAAATAATTTTTTTTAATCCTATAGTATGCAAAACATAGAATGTGACACATGTTTCTGATTCAAAAAATGTGATACCGTTTGAAAGCTATAGATGTTTTTCGATCAGCCTATCGATCAGGACTTTAGTCATAATTCAAATAGAAAATGAATAATAACTATTTATTAAATTCAAAGTAAAACATAATTTATATTGGTGGAAATTTGAGAATCTCTTTTAAAAACCCTTTTCATTTCATGAATTTTTGGTAAAAAAAAGTCATCAGCCACATACCCTACACGTACCTATCATATCACCACTTTTTGGCCCATCATTATCTTGCACATACCCCTAGAATGATTGCAAACAACAAGCTATATAGACCATTATAGTGCAATGGAGACTAATCTAGTAAATTAATGACCCAAAATAGAAAGAGTGTAGAAAAAAGGAAAAACAACGTGGGGATCAAAAACAAGAATCTAGAGTCCCAAATGTCCTTCCATGGTACTGACCTGTACAGTGCAATAGTGATCCTTGAGTCCTACAACTCATGTTGTTATCATTTGGTAATCTTAGTCTACTAGTTTGCATAATGCTATCCATAGAAATTAGTGTTCCATGGGGATGCATCCCTCCTAAAAGACCAGGAATTTTCGAGATGGGGATATCCCTAAAAAACCAAGCATTTTTTAGATGGGGACATACCTGAGATGTGGGGATTCCTAGGAAATTTCCCCTCATTGCCTCTAAGATTCCTCTATTGTTTCCCAAATGTTTCCTTTAAAGGTAGATATTTCATGGCCATTTCTTCATGGGAAACTCCAAAAGGGGACTTTGGAATGTCATTGAGACTCCCAGACATCTCTCAACACCTTAGGAAGCTCACAAAAGACTCTTATGGTGTAGTGTTTATTTATATTATTTAAAAAAAAACAAAAGGAAAAAGCTGACTTCAAAGGGTTAAACCTAACTCGAAGTCAACACCAACCTCCAAGGCCTCTCAAAATTTTTATGAGAGAGACATATTGTCTCAATATTATTCACCAATTCATTTCTACAATCTAAACTTGAAGATGAAGATTGAAGTGAAAGTCTAACTTTGAGGCTTTAAGTTGCAACTTGTAAGGAGACTTACAAAGTTAGGAGAAAGCCTCGGAGAAAGCAAGATAAGATGAGCTTTTTCATTCTTGCAAGAGGAAGAGGGAAACATGTGGGATCCATTAGTTCTAGTGATGAGGAGATTGGCATAGAGTTTGGGGATGATTAGAGGCATCAGTCCATTAGCCATTGACTCATAAGAAATTAGTATTACTATCTAGTATTTACTATCTTGTTTTTTGAGTTTGACCTTTGAACATTTTTTATTGTAATTATGAATCATGATTATGAAATTTTGAACTTATAGTTCTCATTCCAATGTCTATATTTTGATTTTTAGTGTTCACTATTAAAATTTAATTTAAATTTTTTAAAATACTACTAGTTCAATGCAATCATTGCAATGTGTTGAAACTTTACTACTCCCTAGGCTTCTACATTTATACATCCTTTTATAAATAATTTTTCAAATACTATATGTATTTCAACACCGCTCCCTATCGCCACCACCCCATTGTCCCCCTAACATCCCCAAACTTAGGCCTCCCATCCCCCCATCCCCAAAACCTATCCCCTCATTCCTCATCTCTACATCGGGATACTTCGTGGAACATAGATAGAAACATTTGTGATGAAAATTAAAAAAGTTATTTCCATAGTACTGCTAGTGATAGATTACAAAGTAATTCGATGGAATAAAATACTCCTTATAATACTAGTATTTGGTGTCATCAATCATATCGAGAAAGATGGTAATAATATTCCTTCCTCTGCACAAATCTACATGGAATATAGTGTGTACCATCATTCTTATGGAAAACTGGTTTCCTTCATAAGATTTGTATATTGTTTTGTTTTCCAAAAATTTATGACAAAGCTAACTAAAAAGACATAAAGGTTCAGTAATGTGGGTTTCACATAAGGTTAGAAGGATCAAATTAATATTGATGGTCAATAAAAGTAGAACAATTATTTATCACTTTTTGGTAGAGATGAGGTGTATAGTTGTTATTTACTATTTTATTACTAGCAATTTCACCTTGGTGTGCAATGAGTACACCGAAGAGGTGTGGAAGGTCAATTAAGGAAAATTTTGGTTTACTTTTTCAATACATTTGTGTAGTACATGAGGTCAATTGAAAGATCATTTATCAAATCATATTTTTGTGCAACAAAGACCTCAATGTTGTAGTTATAGCTTCAAATCAACTTTTTTTTAATCCAAGAAGATAATCATTGTCTATACTAAAAATTTATCACTTCACTTAGTGAACATAATGTTACATTCTTTGATTTTAATATCTTATACTATCTATGAAATTGTAGTTCAATAAGTAAATACAATGGTATAGTTTTCAATTATACTTTCTCTTTTGTATTGAATTAATGTAGAAAATTACATATAAAAATAATAAATGGGCAGCCAACAAGATGCCATACAAGTAAACAGAATTACAAACCATCAAAACTATTCCACGACAATTGGGATATTCAATTATACTTAAATTTTCCAAATATACAAAAGTATATTCTTAATGTATACTCCATAGTATTATAATCTATTGTATAAAAATATGAGATAAACAATAAACATACACATTACATCATAATTAAAACATGGTCCCGTTTAGACACTTAACAATGTGTGCAAATTTTCAAATGTTTTATTTTATTTTATTTTAATAAATGAAGTAGTTGTAGTCTTATTTATAAATGAATTGTGACTTAACCTTTAAATTATATAGAGAAGAGGGAAGATAAAACTGTGTTACATGGTTGCACAAAGTTCCACTCTCCCTTTATTGAGAAAGATAAACTATTAGCATTCTACCATTGTATGCAAAGACTCTAATTCACAGATTGTGGTGATTAAGTGAACCAAAAAAAAAATAAGGTGCTCCACCTTTTAGGAGATGGAACACAAGGGATATGGGCCTATTTCACTCTAGTTCATTAAAGGAAATGATGAGGGCACAACCTGAGACACAAAAAAATAACCCAAAAATAAGAGAATAATTTTATTATTCAGAAAATGGAGCTTCTTACATGCAGAGGATCTCAAATCCCCAAGTTTTACAACACATGCAAGTTACAAAAAGCTACAAAATCACCCTTTCACAATATGCGAGGTTGTCCCCCAAAAGGTTACCCAAAAATTAGAAACCTGCCCATAAATAGAGCTCCTCTTTAGTTTGGAGCCAAAACAACATTCAAATTTTGAGTTTAGGCAGTTTGGCACTAAAAATTACAACTTGAAGTTAAAATTTCAAAAGAACATTTGCAATTTTATCTTCTAGAAAGTGTGCCAACTTCCTGGGGCCATAACTTTTGATCCGGGGCTCCGATTCACGAACCGTTTGAATCGTTGGAAAGGTCTCGAAGTCAAGAACACACTTGAAATTTTCTATGCCAATTTCGCCAAGTTTTAGGGCCATTCCAAAAACTCTAAGTGCCTCAAATCCAACTCAAAATATTTTTAGGTGCAAATCTGGGAAACTAAAACTGCAATATCTTTCAACCCAGGAATAGAAAATAAAAACCATAAATTGGGAATTTCATTATGACGAAAAGGGTATCCAAAAATGTAAAAACATCTAAAAATGATAAACTTGAAATTTAACTATTTTTTGGGTGATGCAAGATTGCCCTTACACCACTGGATGCTCCTACATTAGACACTCAAGGTAATTTGAGAAGTGACCTCGTCACATCTTAGATGGTTGAGGAAAACCCAACCGGTGAACCGCTGCCTTAGATAGCCAGGATGAATCTTCCACATGCCTTCCTCTCCATTTCACTAGA
>VDFB02049217.1:26675345-26732833 GCA_007258455.2 Sequoia sempervirens
AAATGCACAATAACAAAACTTCTATGAAATTCTTTTAGTACCTCGTTCAAAAGCGGAGCATGAATGTGCTTGGTGCATTAGTTAGCCCAAAAGGCATGACTAACCACTCATACACGCCCTCTTTGGTCTTGAAGGCAGTCTTCCATTCATCTCCCTTTCGAATCTAGATTTGGTGATATCCACTCTTTAGATCAATCTTTGTGAAGCACTAAGCTCCACTTAAATAGTCCATCAGGTCATCCATCCTTGATAGGGGGAATCTGTACTTGATTGTTATCTTGTTTAGGGCTTGAGAATCTGTACACATCCTCCACTCCCCATCCTTCTTTGGTGCTAGTACTGTAGGTACTGCACATGGACTCAAACTCTCCTGTATCAAACCTTTTCTCAACAACTCTTGAACTTGTCTATTCAACTCCTCATTTTCTACTGGGGTCATTCTATAAGTTGCCTTATTTGGCAAACTGGCTCTAGGAATCAAGTCAATTTGATGAATGGTCTTCCTTATTGGTGGTAAACCCTCAGGTACATTATCATAAACAATATCCTGAAACTCATCCAACATCCCAAAAAATTCTTCTAGAACCTTCTCACTATCCTCCTTACTCACTCTAGGGATCAATGCATAACACAAATGCTCATGCTTCATACCTTCTAAAATTTTTCTTCCATCTACATAACAAATTCTAGCACTACTGCATACCTTCTCTTTGGTCACCTTCAGGGGTTTCAACTTGTGACGAACCCCATCCTTTGTCAAGGAATAAGTGTTTGCATGGCCATCATGTATAGCTTGCCTATCAAAATACCATGGCCTCCCCAACATGTGACATGCATCCATGGGGATGATATCACAGAGTACCTCATCATGGTAGCTCCTGATCTTGAACTTTACTAGGCACTACTCATTGACCAAAACTTTATGGTCTTTCTACAACTAGGAAATCTGATACGGATGCAGGTGCCTTTCCCTCTTCAACTTCAAATTTGTGACCATCTCCTCTGACACCAGATTATCAGTGCTCCCATCGTCAATAATGACATCACAACATTTTCCTTCACACTTGCACCTTGTGTGAAACAAATTCTTCCTCTGTTCTAGTTCTTTTTCTTCAGTCACTAAGGCTCTCCTAATCACTAGGGTTTCTCCCCTTTCAGCATCATCTGAATGTTCAGATTGGGCCTCCTCATCTGCATGCACAACCCTTCCATGACCTTCTGGACTTTTGTCTGCCCTTCCTTGGTGTTGTGGACATTCGTAGGCTCGATGCCCTTCTTCACCACACTGAAAACACGTTCCTCTGAAACCACCTCTTCCAGATCCTTGTCCATATCTCCCTCGTCCTCTACCTCTTTGATCACCACTATTTTGATCATGAGGGTGGTAGAAGTTGTCATTCTTTTTCCTTCGATTGGTACCCACATCTTCACTTTTCTTTTCATCATCATTTCAGCTTCCTGAAGGTCTTCCATTGCCCCTTTCACTTTGACCTCCTCGTACTTTTTGCTTGCCATCAAATATTTTGTTCAGCTTCTCTTCAACCTTTAGAGCAAACTAATATGCATCCTCAATGGTGGTCATTCTAACTAGGCTCAACTCCTCTTGAATGCTCGGTCATAGCCCATTAAGATATCGGGCTACCTTCTCCTTATTGACCTCTGTGTGACCCGTTCTGATGATTATCTTGTGAAAATATTCAATATATTCTTTCACAGATCTGTTTCCTTGCTTCAACCCTTGTAATTTCTTCAACAGATCTAACTCGTAGTCCACTGGTATGAACTGCTTCTTTAGTTTCTCTACCATGCAATCCCATCTGGTGATCTTGACTTTTCCTCTTCGATTTCTTTCCAACTAGACCACTTTCCACCAAATATTGGTATGGCCCTTTAGCTTCATTTTTGAAAACTTAACCCGATCTGGGTCCTTTATTTCCTCATACTCAAAATATTCTTCTAGTTCATTGATCCAGTCGATCAACTCTTCTGGGTTCAGACTTCCAGAATAACTGGGGACTTCTGCTCTGGGTCTTTTCCTGATCTTTGAAATGGCCCTTATTAGCCGCATTTGGTCTTGATCAATTGCTTCTTCTTCCTCTTCTACATTTGAACCTTCTTCCTCTCCTTCATCCTCACTTCCCGAGGTTTAACCCTCTCCTCACCTACTCTTGTAACGCATCAATTTGTCTTTGGAGGCTACCGGTGCATCTCTTACACCAACATTTCTACCACCTCGACCACCTCTGCACCACCATGCCTACCAGGCATCACTCTTGGAGGCATCTTTCTTGACCTCGACCCACAACCACGGTCCTAGTGCGAACTGCCTCACGATCGGCGATCTATCCACACACTCAAGAAAACCTGGCTCTGATACCACTTGATGAGGGCACAACCGAGACACAAAAATAACCCACAAACAAGAGAATAATTTTATTATTCAGAAAATGGAGCTTCTTACATGCAGAGGATCTCAAATCCCCAAGTTTTACAACACATGCAAGTTACATAAAGCTACAGAATCACCCTTTTGCAATATGCGAGGTTGTCCCCCAAAAGGTTACCCAAAAATTAGAAACCCGCCCATAAATAGAGCTCCTCTTTAGTTTGGAGCCAAAACAACATTCAAATTTTGAGTTTAGGTGGTTTAGCACCGAAAATTACAACTTGAAGTTCAAATTTCAAAAGAACATTTGCAATTGTATCTTCTGAAAAGTGCGCCAACTTTCCGGGGCCATAACTTTTGATTCGGGGCTCCGATTCACGAACCATTGGAAAGGTCTCGAAGTCAAGAACACGCTCAAAATTTGCTACACCAATTTTGGCAAGTTTCAGGGCCATTCCAGAAACTCTAAGTGCCTCAAATCCAACTCGAAAGATTTTTAGGTGCAAATCTGGGAAACTAAAACTGCAATATCTTTCAACCCAAGAATAGAAAATAAAAACCATAAATTGGGAATTTCATTATGACGAAAAGGGTATCCAAAAATGTAAAAACATCTTAAAAATGATAAAATTGAAATTTAACTATTTTTGGGTGATGCAAGATTGCCCTTACACCACTGGATGCTTCTGCATCAGGAAACCAAGATCCCTCAACCAATTGACTTCATTGAGGAATGGACTAGGGTTAGTATGGTTGCCTTGGGTGTGATTAAACAAAGGGGGTTCACCACTAAGAAAGTTATTAGAAAGAAGGAAACACAAATGATATGCAAATCTAGCTATATGACCTAGGAAATGAAACTTATAATCAGAATAATAAATTGAGAATGAACAGAGGTGCACCTAGAAAATTGGAAATGCTTGAAACAAGGTCTGTAATCTTAAAATTATGAATTTTTATGCACACTAGGACTCATATGCTAGGTTGGGTGATTTAGTCCTAGTTTAGGGTTTTAGGTTGAATATGGAATCTACAACTACTAAACCATGAACTACAAAAAATGGCTAAAAAGTGGTATATTGGGACTCATACGCCTAAGGTGGTGAGTTAGTCTTAGTGTTAGGGTTTTTATAAAACTCTAGTATCCTCTAGTGATCTTCTGTAGCTTCTCTCATGTTGGATCTCTGAGTCTGAAACTCTAAATTCTGGCCTATAGGTGACTTTTCGTGAAGATGAAAAATTTGACAACCTTCTTTGATCTTCCAACTTTTTCTTCAAAGGATCTTCAATCTCAAAACACCTAGATTTGCAATCACAAATGTAGAGGAGAGAGAGATGTTTTGTTAGTGGATACGGGTTTTCCTTGGTCAAACCCCATTTTGGTAATCAAACCTTGAAATGAATAGAAACATGAAAGGAATGATGAATAAACAATATGTAATGTTGCAAATCACCAAACCCTTGTAACAAAGGATGCAAACTTATGTGAAATGGCTAGCATGAATTTAGATCTAGACTCTTGATTGAATGTTATGGATCTTGACTTGAATGCTTGCTTGAATCATAAGAACCTACATCACAAATGTTAGCTCAAAAACACAAATGATGCAAGGAGAATTTGACATGATTCTTGATTCTTGATTGTAGCTCCAAAATGATTGATAATCAACTCTTGAATTCTATTGAATGTTCTTGTGAAAGTAATCTTAATTTCTTATGAAGATCTAGGATGAAGCTATGTGAAATAACCTTGTATTTATACTTGTTTATAACAAATTTCTCAAAATTACAACACTACAAGCCGACATAAGATCTAGGAGAATAAAATCCCACCAAGAATTGAATTCAAAATAGGTCCAAGATAAAGTGGGACTCATATGCTAGTTGGGGTGTATGAGTCCTAGTAGCCTAGGCTTGGGTCACAAATTTCAAGAAATTTTGTGTTCTATGAAAAATTCCAAGACCGGGCCTTGAAACATAGGTGGGACCCATACACCCAAGGTGGCATATGAGTCATAGATCACTAAATTTGGAACAAACAACCAAAAAAATTTAAATTATGATTTTTCATTAGTTAAGTGTTGGGATTATCCTTAGAGAAATGCATTAAATAAGGCTTGTGGATGGAAATTAGGACCTTGAAGAAGCCCATTTTTATCAGGAATGGTCCAAACAAGTGTGAAAATGTAAAGGGATACATTTTTCTACTCTACATTAAGAAATTAGCATGAGAGAATAAAATATTAAGGAGATATGCCAGTAATTACATGGCAATATAATCCTTTACATGTCAACAAGTCCTTATTTCAAGTGTTTACCCACACAGAGAATAATGTTAAGAGAAAAAATAAAAATAAAAAACAACATAAAGTGGATTCAATCACCATGAAAGCATTTAATTATAGACAATTGAATCAAAGCCAACCTCTTTAGTATTTTACCTTCTCTTGGAATCACCTCTTACAAGAATTTTTTAATTTCATATAGATAAAAATGCACACTATTATATATTCTATGGATAAGGGGACCACAACCATGCTTCTCCTCATCATAGAAAAATCATAGAGGGGAAAATATGCATTACAAGAAAAACTTAAAAGAAAAATCTCACAACTCTATTGATCCACTGAAACATGATAAAATTTAAAAGCATTTAATGTTAGCCAAAGTCACACCCTATACATAATATATGTATCAATATCAACACTCACAGATCTATAGTTTTCATGACTAATATGTGGAAGTATGCAACCTACGATAATTATTTTTGGTTCCATGATCTTTTTGGGCATGAAAATAAACTATAGTAATAGGAAGGCCATGGCCATAGTGTGTAGTTGTAGTGTTGAAAAATGTCATCGGTAACATTTTCACACTTGTTTGGGCCCTCCTTGTTGTCCCATAGAAAAATGGCCCCTTGTCATTTTCATGGCCTTTTAGGTCTTGTTTCATGATGTTTGGTCCATTTTTCTCTAATTTTATATTGTAATATGGCTTGAACATGCATATTTATGTACTAAAATTTAAATATTGACATCTTATGAAGGTGTTGTGATGTGTTGTAAAACATTTCTACACTCTTCTAGACTCTATTTATTATAATTCACCTAAAAATCACCTTTTCATCATTAAACAAGTCTTATTTTGAAGTGATGTAAAGTCTTGTAGCAATATTTCACACTTCTCTAGGAATAACTTCACTATTTACACCTTTCTTATGCTTTATTTGACCCCTTTATGCCCCTATAAGCCTTAATTAAGTGCATTTTTGAATGTAAGCCCAATAAATAATATTCAATACAAGATAATTCCCAACACCCAATTTCAGGTCCTAGGTGGGACCCATTTGATATGGGTAGCGAATGAGTCCCCCTTGGCTCCAAATTCAAAATATTTTAAATTTCCTTTAAGGTTTTTATTCAAAATCACTTGATGTCACCCTGTGATGAGGTATTAATGAGTTACTAAGGCACAAGTGTGTATACATATGTGATTTTCACCTCATTTTACATCTCCTCCAATCACACATCATATCCAAGTAATCTTTTCATTCACTCAATCATTCAAGAACTTTACAACATCAAATCAAGCATTAATCAAGCACTCAAGAGCATCCATTGACACAACTTCATATTTTCATCAACAAGGGTTTGGTAAGTTGATAGCATTTGCATTTTATTTGTTTATCATTCTCTTTCATTCCATTATTTCATTAGGGGCTTGATTACCAAAGCGGGGTTTGACCAAGCAAAACCCCTATTTGCTAACTTTGAACCATTTTTCCCCTCTTGCTTGTGTGTTTGTAGACTTTTGTATGTAGATTTAACAAGAATTTAGGTGATTGAAGATTGGTCAATAATTCAACTAGGTGCTTCAAGTCAAATCAATAATATTTCAAGCTTGGAGAAGGTATTATGTTCATTTCTTGCATAATTGACTTTGACAACCCAACAAGCAAACATTTCCAGATCTGTTGTTGTAGAGTTGTCTCCTAATCTCTGGGAATTTTTGGAGAGGAATGATTCACCACCAGTGGTGAACGAGTCCCACCTTAAGGCTAGAAATATAGTTTTTGTCAGATTATGGATCTTGACAGATAGAAACTAGTTCTCGACAATTTTCACCAAAACTAGGACTAATTTGCCACCCTAGGTGAATGAGTCCCACTATTGATTTTTTGTGATTCCGAAAAACATTCAATAGATTCTAGATTCCTCAAATCTTTCCCAAGTGCACTCTGATTTAGCCTTTTTCTTTATGTTTTGCATTTTATTCATTCTTAGTTCATTGTTTGCATATCACATTGTGTTTTCCAACATAGCATAGATCTTAAGTTTTGCATTTATAATCAGTCATATAGATCACTCAATTGCATTTAGTTCATTTCTTTTAGCTTAAAAAATATCACACATAACATAATTTGAATGAACCCCTTAGCATTTTTGGCCCTACCTCTCTCCTTTTAGGTGTAAAACCCTAGAAGAGCTAGAGAAGTGCATTGGTGCCAAAAATCTATGGTTCACTTGTAAAATTGAGCTTAATGATGCCCTGACTTAGTGTTGTAATTTTTTTAACACACTCAAATTAGGTCTTGGGCCCTTGTAAACTAAATGAACTCAATCATGCCTTATTTAGGGTTTTGTAAAGTGTTGTAACATACTTTCACACTTTTCTATGCTTTTCATAAATAATTGGGCTTCTTTATGCTTTAATTGGCCTTATTTTGCATCCACAAGCCTCATTTAATGCATCTTTTTGAGGATAATCTTGTCATAAATCAACATAAAATCATAATTCATGTGTTTCTAGGTTGTGTGGCCTAGATTTAGTGATCTGGGACTCATAAGCCACCTTGGGCATATGAGTCCCGCATAGGGTTTTGGGTCTCAATCTTGATTTTACACCTTTCTAAGAATTTTTGAAATTGGTCTCATAAATTATGTCTAAAGGGACTCATATGCCATCTTGGGCATATGAGTCTCGTGTGGCCCAAAATTTAAATTAATTTAATTTTTTGGTAGGATTTTATCCTTCTAGATCTGATGTCAGCTTGTAGTGTTGCAATTTCAGGAAATTTGGCATAATTAAGTATAAATACAAAGTTCTTTCACTTATTTTCACCCAATACTTTGGTGAGAGAATTCATTATAGAAGATCGGAGTTCACAAGATGATTTGTAAAGCAGAAGGGATCTATGACAAATGTTGCTAAGTGATTATGCACAAAGGTGTAAAGACATCAACAATGGAGTAGAAGGAACATTGAACAAAGATAATTCAAGCATAGAACCAAGAGAGAGAAAAAAATACACCAATTTGATTACAAAGTTTGTCTGAGTGGACTACATCTCCGGGTTGAGCTCAATTGAGTGACTAATTTATTGAAATGTTTTGAACTGGTAGTACAATCTCCAACGGATCCTCTTGCAACACTACTTTATAATATCTACAGCCTATCCAAAAAGTCCCAAAAATTCTCACTCAAACCCCTCTCAAAAGCTCTCAAGGCTAGGGATGATTAACAAAGAGTAAGAAAACTAACTTTTCCTAAAAAATAGGACCTACTACAACCTCAAAACACCATTTCATCACAACTCAAATTCTCCTAATTCCCTCTAAAATTCTCTCACAAAAGGCTCTCAAAGGCCAAGAGAATGGGATGGAGAGAAGGATACAATGGATAATGATCAACTCCAAATGTGATGATTTGAAAAGCCTCCTAGCTCCTCCTTTTATTCTTGAAATTCCCATATAGAGCTAAAACCTCCAATTTGGAATTTTCCCCATTTATAAAAAAATAATAACCCCCCTTAACAATTTAAAATTTGTTTGAGCCCTTACTTTATATCTCATTCAGGCTATTTAGGTTTGGGGTTTTGTTTTTACTTCCTAACTAATAACCTTTTAAGGCTGTTTAGTTTTGATTTTAATAGGGACCGGTGAGTAACAACTTAACAAAACTCACCGATCACCTATATATATCAATGAAGACACAATGGCATGTCAGTAGTCATTTTTTTTTACTAATCCATCGGTCAGGCATTCAACCCTTTCCAATGGATTTTATAGCCAAATCTCAACAAAAGTCTAACAAAAATAACCAGATGCATACATTTGTTAAGCACAATGCTCGCGCCCTAATGATAGATGCTTTGTGTTGCACGAGGGAGGTGGGTGGTTTGAGCCCAAATAAAATTTTGCAATGGCTACCAAATCCACTAGATGAGGAAGATAGAAATTGTCACCAAGATCCACGTGTCGTGCACAAAGGTAGCAACGTGTCGTCAATTGATTCACCAGAATAGACAAGTTACTACCACATTAGCTCGACACGTTGCCACCACATTAGCTGCCAGCTCACAACATGATCACCATGTCATCATACAGATTAACACATATCATGTACTGATTGGTCCAAATTATCTTTCATATGGTACAAACTTGCTGACTCATCGTGCTAATGTCATCTGTCGTACCACATGGTACCCTTGGTCAACTAAAACTTTGATTGGCCATATCTCGTGTATACGAGCTCCAATTTGCATGAAACGAACGTCGTTGGAATCATGACGACGAGACCTTTATGATGATGCTAACTTCAATCAATTTGGTGATGATGAATTTTTAACCTTTTTTCTTGTCCTTGGTACTTGAGTTGACCAACCTTTGACCAAACTTTGACCAATGATATCTCACACATAGGGGCTCAAATTTTGACGAAACGAACATCATTGGGTTCATGTTGTCAAGCCCTTTGAATTGTCATCACTTTTGACTAATTCCAAGTAGGTCAAATTTTTTGCCTTCTGGATAGTCTCTTGGTCCAAGTTTGACCAAAGCTTTGACTACATGTAACTTGAGCAAACAAACTCCTTTTTCACCCATTCAAGTTGCGTTAGATTCAAGATTTTGAGCACTCCATGATGGCATCACTTCTTAGAGAAAATGAAACACTTCAATTTTTAGGTTCTAAAGATCCACTTGGATCAAACCTCCCCACCGAAGAACTTTTGGTTCTCCAAAAGTTTACAATTCTCCAAATCATCTCCCATTCTACATCTTGCCACTTGCCATGGTCTAAATCACTAGATCGTACACACTACCACATCTGCCTATTGAGGTCTTACACTTTGGAAATGTACTGTCAACCAAAGCTTCCCTATCACCACATATTCCCTCTATAGGGGTCTTAGATTCCAACAATGTAGGACTTCATAGCTCGTCATGATGCAGTTCAAAATAGAACTTAGCATACCCAAAGCAAGAAGAAAAATTGAGTATGATAAACTTGTCTCTCAGTGCTTCTCATGGGATAGTTCACATTCTGCATCTCTAACCATTCTTTCTAGCACACTTATGTTGCTACTCCAACTACTTGAGCATGGTATCTACACCTCAACCTACAATATTCCTTCACCTTTGTACTTTAGAACAGCTGATTCAAGGCTCCACCACACAACTTGGGTCTTGTTGTTTGAAGCAACAAGGTCATTGATAAAATCCTTCAAGAACTCCATTTTTCAACTGAGTTCAGACATATCCTCAAAACGGCCTTGACTGAGTCTTCAAACTGAGAGCATGCAAGGTCATTGTTGACTATTCTCGACAACTCTTTAGCTGAAAATTTCTCTTCAACCGAAGCTTCATACTTGAAATATGTAGGTACAATTCCTTAAAAACCTACAATAAGAAGCTACAAAGTATTCTCATGTCCATATTACAAGAGATGTGGCTTCAAGAGCCTTACAAAATCTCAACCTCTAGAGAAATACAAATTCATTAAAATTTGTTACAAACAATTTTATTCGGAGTTTTATGCTCATAAAACCACACTAGTTTATCAACATATTTATCACACTACAAAAGACATAATAAACACACACAAGCTGATATACTAGTTTGATGAGTGATGTTCCCAACTCCTACAACACTATTCAAAGGAACTCTCTTTCATAGGCTACTCAGGCTGTGGTTGAATTTCTTCTGGGACTACCTCAGAAGTGGTAGCAACTGCCAGCTCCACTTTCATTTGCTCAACTTTTTGGTGGTTTGGTCTCTCAGTAGACCCTGATCAATGATGGAGCTCTGGATGCAGCTTCCAACACTTTACCTCCTAATGTCCACTAATACCACAGTGGTTGTAGAAGTTCTGAGCTCTAGAGGATTGTCCAACTCCTCCTCTAAATACCAATCCTTGGTATCGCGGTCATTTCTTTTCCTCGATCAGATTGGTGATGCTTTGCTTAGAAATACCAAGGCCCTTTCCTCTGTAACTCATCATCCCAAGCAACTTTGATGCCATGCATTTTTTGTACTTCTTGAAGTGCAAAGAAGAGTCCTGCTCATCCTCTGCTGATTTCATCTATTCTATGGAAGAAGAGGCTTTGAGATAGTTATAGTCACTATTAGGTAGATTAAGAGTCTGAAGGTACTCCATCTGTCGACAATAGGCACACTCTACTACACTAGGAGAATTCACCCAATCATGGCCGCAAGAAAATTTTTCCTTAGGACTTTCCACCACTAGCTTTATTGCTGGAGAGGCCCCCGTACTATTAGGTGGGGTAAGCAGGGAGTATGAGGATGATGTATCCTCGAAATGTGGAAAAAAGCAACATATGTGCACACTCCCTGATACAAGAGGAATTCTCCTGTTCTGCTCCTCCAAAATTTCCTACAACAACACTTGTAGTCTTTCCTTCTCCGTGTTGGATTCCTCAAGCATCAACTAAAGTTCTACATTCTATGTCTGTAGGCATCGATTGGCTTCTTCCAACTCTTGCATGCTATCAATCCTCTCTCAATGGTCTCAATAGAGTTCTTCAACCATGCCTTTCACTAACTTGAAATCATCCACCATGGATGCGGTCAATGTTAGCCTTGAAGATTCACCCTTCTCTGATGCCATCTCTGCCGCAAACTCCAAATTTCCACCTGTAGCAAACTGACTCACAATCACTCTTGCAAAACTAGCCAAACAAGGCTCTGATACCACTTGATCCATAAAGTAGAAGGGATCCACGACAAATGTTGCTAAGTGATTATGCAAAAAGGTGTAAAGACATCAATAATGGAGTTGTAGGAACATTAAATAGAGATAATTCAAACATAGAACCAAGAGAGAGAGAAAAAGACACCAATTTGATTACAGAGTTCGTCCGAGTGGACTACATCTCTAGGTCAAGCTCAACTGAGTGACCAATTTCTTGAAATGTTTTGAACTAGTAGTACAATCTCCAACGAAGCCTCTTGCAACACTACTTTACAATATCTGTAGCCTATCCACAAAGTCCCAAAAGGTCTCTCACTCAAACCCCTCTCAAAATATCTCAAGGCTAGGGATGATTAAGAAAGAGTAAGAAAACTAACTTTGCCTAAAAAATAGGACCTACTACAGCCTCAAAACACCATTTCATCACAACTCAAATTCTCCTAATTCCCTCTAAAATTCTCTCACAAAAGGCTCTCAAAGGCTAAGAGAATGGGATGGAGAGAAGGATACAATGGAGAATGATCAACATTGAATGTGATGATTTGAAAAGCCTCCTAGCTCCTCC
Organism: Sequoia sempervirens; assembly: GCA_007258455.2. Classification (NCBI taxonomy): domain Eukaryota; kingdom Viridiplantae; phylum Streptophyta; class Pinopsida; order Cupressales; family Cupressaceae; genus Sequoia; species Sequoia sempervirens. Next base: position 26,687,288 of record VDFB02049217.1, read on the forward strand.
TTTTATACTTCAAATTCCTATATAGAGCTAAAACCTCCAATTTGGAATTTCCCCCATTTATAAAAAATAATAAACCCCCTTAACAATTTAAATTTTTTTTGAGCCCTTATTTATATCCGATTTAGGCTATTTAGGTTTGGGGTTTTGTTTTTACTTCCTAACTAATAGCCTTTTAAGGTTGTTTAGTTTTTATTTTAATAGGGACCGGTGAGAAACAACTTAACAAAACTCACTGATCACCTATATATATATCAATGAAGACACAATGGCATGTCGACGGTTATTGTTTTTACTAACCCATCAGTTGGGCATTCAACCCCCACTAGTGGCTTTTATAGCCAAATCTCAATAGAAGTCTAACAAAAACAACTAGATGCATACATTTGTTAAGCATGATACCCATGCCCTAACGGTAGCCACTTTGTGTTGCATAAGGGAGGTGGGTGGTTCAAGCCCCGACAAAATTTTGCAACAGATAACAAATCTACTAGATGAGGAAGATAGATGTCCTCACTGGGATCCACGTTTCATGCACAAAGGTAGCCACATGTTGTCAATTGATTCACCAGAATAGATAAGTCATTACCATGTCAACTCAACACATTACCACCATGTCAGCTACTAGCTCACGACATGATCACCATGTCATCATATAGACTGACATGTGTCATGTATTGATTGGTACAACTCATCTTTAGTATGGTACAAACATGTTGAATCATCGTGCTAATGTCATTTGTCATACCACATGGTACCCTTGGTCAACTAAAACTTTGGCTGGCCATATCTCATGCATATGAGCTTTGATTTGCGTGAAACAAACACTATTGGAATCATGACGACGAGACCTTCGTGATGATGCTAACTTCAATCAATCTGGTGATGATGAATTTTCAACCTTTTTTCTTGTCCCTGGTACTTGAGTTGACCAGCCTTTGACCAAACTTTGACCAATGATATCTTGCACATATCGGCTCAAATTTTGACGAAACAAACATTGTTGGGTTCATGTCATCGAGCCCTTCGAATTGTCATCACTTTCAATTGATTCTAAGTTGGTCAAATTTTCCACCTTCTGGACAGCCTCTTGGTCCAAGTTTTACCAAACCTTTTACTACGCATAACTTGAGCAAACAGACTCCTTTTTTGCCCATTCAAGTTGCATCGGATTCAAGATTCTAAGCTCTCTATGATGGCATCACTTCTAGGAGAAACTAGAACACTTCAATTTTTAGGTTTTGAAGATCCATCTAGATCACAAGAGCATTCACGTGTTTACAAGAGAATTCAAGTGTTGAAATTTGTATTGCATCAAATGGTTGTCATTGATGTAAATGGTTGTCATTGATGTCAACTTCATACCAAATGTTGTAGATGTTTACCGGGAGATATTCCCTATCAAAGATGTTCTTGATTGTGAACTGATTCGCTAATTTTTGGGTTTGGATTCTACTGCTAGACAAGCTATGACCCTTATATCTTAACTACGTCATTATGATTCACTCAGATATATATATTCGAGATCTTGAGATGTTTTTTGTTCGGAGCATAAAGTTATCAATGACAAAGTTTAACTCTATACACTATAGTTGTTTCTCTATTTGGTATAGTTGTTTTTTTGTTTGGGTCCCAATCTTGGCTGACCTAACACATGTTATGTATCAAGAAAATTAAATTTAGCTTGGGGATGTTTTGTATAGAGCTTATTAGAATTAATATGATTTACTACTCATATATATATATGATGTTTTGAGGAATGAGAAATGAGAGAGTGAAGGATGCGAAGTGTGAAGTGTGAAGTGCAAGCGAGAAGTGGGTGTGCAAGTGTGGAAGAGAGGAAAAAGAGGATTTGAGCCTAAATATTGAAGACCAAAAAAAAATTGTTGAGTGACTACTGAGAGAAGTAGTACTACTTATAGAGAGCTTCATTTGGAATTGAACTCTACACAAGGAAGGTGTATTCCATCAGTTCATACTTTTCGTAGTAAGCCATAAATTTCATACTTCTAGTAGTAACCTAGATATTTTGTATCTCTAGGTTGTAGCCCCCTATGGACAATGAGTCCTACTATTAGAAATGAGCCTCATGTAGTGAGCCTTTTTTTAATTAGTTTTGATATTTTCTATAGTGTGAGTTAATCCTCACCCTGGATTTTCCCTGATTGGGTTTTCCACATAAATATGGTGTTATTGTGTTTATGTGATGGTTTTTTAGTTTCTTCTCTTGCACTTAATGTTTAATTATTTAAGAAGTGTTAAGGTAATGTTCTAGTAAATGCTTTAAGTGTTTAATTTGGTGACAATTGATTCACCCCCCTCTTATTTGTCCAATTCAAAAATTGGTATTAGAGCTTGGTCCTTTGGAATGAGATTAATAGCTCAAAGGAGATGTTGGTAGGTTGAAAAAAATGGCGAAGGAATCTGACTTGGATGAAGAATTAAGAACTAAGACTACACAGTCCAAAAGTGAATATCTGAAAGAAAATGTCAAGCAAGAAGATGAATGCATTCATAAACTAAGGAATTAGATCTGGAAGTTCAAGTTGAAACATAAAGAAGTTAACCAAGAACTAAAGGAAGAAAAGGAGACTATTGAGAATCTAAGAATGAAAATTGAAGAAAGCAGTAAGATGGAAGATAATATGAAATTGGAAATTGAACAAAGCAAGATAGAGGAAGGATGCTTAAAAGAAATTATCAATCAAAAGATAGAAAAATGTGATAACCTTGAACAAGAAACTTAGTAACCCTAAGAGTTGATCTGGAAAAAGAAAAAGCTCATAAAGAAAGGCTCAAGACAAGTTCTACAATGCTTGATGAGCTGATTTCATCTTAGAAACTTGCAAAGGATAAAGGTGGTCTAGGACTTGAAGAAGGGAAAAGCTCAAAAACTAAACCTATTTTCAACGAAGTGGACAATCAAAGGAAATTTCAAGGAAACACTTATTAAAACAAGAATCAAAGGAACAATACTGAAAGGTTTCCCATCTGACAACCTAAAGCTCAAAGGTACCCATCTTTTAATGGTTTTTGTCTTTCATGTAGTAAAGTTGGACATAGAGCAACATAATGTAGAAGAAGGATGAACTAGAATAGAATGAGTCAGAATATTGGATTCTTTGTTGGACAATGTCATGTTTACAACAAGTTTGGACATAAAGCTGAACAATATGTAAATGGGAGCTCATTTGACATGATATTAAACCAATCCCTTGCTTCTTCATTCAAAGACATCATGAACAACCTCATAAGGACACCCTCTCGATCCATGCCTATATCTTGTACAAAAGCATTGAAGTTTTTGATGTGTTCTTCAGCTATTGTTACACTATTCCCTGTGAATTTGGGGACAATATTTCTCCAGTTGCTATCAATGGGATATCCAGGTATAGTTGATATCTAGACAAGTTAAATTGTCTACTTATACTTGTGGGGTTCTGTGGATAGGGATTAGGGTAATATTGATATCCATGTTGAGGCTATTAGTATACATTTTGTTGGATGTTGTGGTAAGGATACACATACTATTCTAGCACATGATCTTGTGGAATGTATTGTTGTCTAGGTGGTGGAATGATTGGTGTTTTGTGGAGGTGGATTTTGTGGTACATGATGTTGCACAAGCTAATTGGATCTTATAGCTATGTTTTGGGGTGCTCTTGAAGAACTTGGACCACCTATATTCTAAGATGACCCCTATGGATTGGAATTACCTCCTTGTTTATGGGGAGGGATGTATTTTGGAGGTCTTGATGTATTAACATTTAATTGAGACATTTGTTGATCCAGATCTTGACTCCTTTTTATCGATTTTTATCCTCTCGTAAGCTCTTCGTCCTACCATTGCATATGTAGTTCCAACTCTTGAGTAGTCATCTCATCACAATTTTCAATAGGAAGAGAGTGATTCAATAATCCATACTGGGTTTCTCCTTCTTGTTGTGATGAAAATATATGATCATAGTATTTTTTTATTTGATCCTTTTCTTTCTCCAATTGAGCAATAAATTCATTTATTTTTTGAGGGTCATCCTTGAAGTGGACAATAAGATGACCATTGTTTTCTTGTCCAAGTGGAGTTTGAGGATCCCTGCATAAATTGTCCTCATGATGTTCTAACCCATGAAATGGATCAAAGATGTACAATTTAGGTGGTTGCTTAAGGAAATTCTCCTAATCTATGAATGTTGTGTTTAACTTTTTAGATGCTACTTTGTTCCTATTTGTGTCAGACTTTTAAGTAGGAGACCCATGTTTTTTTGTCCACCTACCATTATTTTTCTTGGGACTTTTCTGATGCAAGGATCTCCTTCCATTCATGTTGGATGATATGGTGTATCTTTAGTGTCTATGATCTACCCTTTCTGATTTGATGCTTACTTTATCAGTCATAAAACCTTTCAGAGTTGCCACCTACTTTCATAAGTAAGAAATTTTAAGGTTTGAGTGAAATTTTTCCTTTTACCAATGGAGTCTCTAATATGTTATGATGGTTTTGAATGACTCTATGATGTAGGTCCTAGATTCAAAATTGGCTTGATCCCCAACAGATTCACTAGTCTATTAGGTCTCAAAAATTTAGGTTTTTAGACCATAAGACTATGCTAGTCTCTTAATATGTTTTTAGCCAATAAACAAGGTGAATATGGTTGATCACCCCCTTCTCTTTATGCTTTGCTATACCTAGGTGGGTGTACCTAAGTGATAAGGAATATTTGAACTCTTGACAATGATATCTAACTTAGGCAATCTACTCACAATGACACATGGGGGTGAAGTAGATGCAAAGATTGACAACTAATACCTATTGAGACTGTTTGAATACACAAGAATGTAAATTGAATTTATATAAAATGTTTTAAAAATGCCCAATTCCTAATCTATTGGGTGAATGGAGTTGATGGATAAATGATGGAAATGGAGATAGATGTGTATGATAGGTAAATCTAATATTCAGCTTAACTCTAATAGCTAGACACTTTTAAATGTTTACACCTTGTGCAAACGTGTAGATTTGTTTGTTACCGTACTCTTCTTTAATGCTCCCAGTGTTATTCCCTCAAATTATTGTGATGTTATGAAAAGATTTTTAATTCTTAGTTTAAGGGAAACCAATTATATTAATTAACTTTAAAGTATTTTAACCCCTAAGGGAGTCAATTAAGATGAATTAACTTAAAGGATTTTAATTCTCTCTCACCAGAACCCAATCAAACAATCACAGATCAACAACAAATGTGTCCTGATAAATCTTATGAATTTAAATAACGTCAAGAAACCACTTTGGAGATAACATAGTAATAGATAAGCATGCAAATAAACACAACAATTTAACACCAAAATAGATCACCAATTATGAGCAATCTTCTCCATTATATTGCTTCAAAAGATGTACATTTATAGTAGAAGTCTTTGGTATGATATGGATGGGTGGAATGTGCAATCTATCTTCTTTCTAATACCTACTATAATGGTGATGAAATGGAATATGATATGATGATGATGATATCAAAACTGGTCTTGGTTTCCTATTTATATAGGAAGCAACAAGCTACATGACTTTTACAAAAAGGGATGACCTTTCAAAACTACCCCTTTTACTAACAACTATTGAACTAGCGTAATCAAAGAAATAAAATGGCTTAATACATTTAGACATATGTTTCCTTTAATCAATGTAGAAATCCCATGATCATCGATCTGGAAAAGATTTCCTCTCCATGATAGATGTCTAGATGCCCTCACCTTAGTGACCTACTCATCTGAAACCAAATAATTTTTGTCCCACTGATACACCATAAAATCTAATGGCCACTGATATTCTTGGATATTTAGTATGTTTTCAATATGAGTTTTCCATCGACTATCTAGTAGTGCCTTTGTATCATTGAAAAAATTTAGATATCCAACATCAAGATTAATTAATCCATCCATGATCTTGAGTTGAGCCTGTGAAGACTGGTGTCACCATCCTCCTGTACATGTGTTATACACTTATGAATAACCTAACATAATTCCCTTATCCACTCATCCAACTCTTTCAATTGGCCATAATCTTTCACAATTTATAGTGTATACCATTTTCTTAAGGTATGAAATGAATCCATTCGTGTCACAATCCTTTTATCTTCCCCTTGTTTATACTGAAATTCATCAATTTAATCGTTTTCACTATTTTCTCAGTTGGTTTTTATAGGATAATCATGAATCCTTTGTAGAACTTTACATAACTTAGACAAAGTGTGGTGAATAGGCTGCCACCTTTTGAATAGGGGATCCAATACAAGCATATGTGCTTTTATTTGATCAATTGCCTATTGAAGTGATTTAAAATTGTCTTGCACACTCTCTAGTTTATCAATAACCAACTATATCCTATGCTCAAGAATCTTTTCCATAATTTCGCAAGCTTTCCTTTTTACTTCATCCTAGGTTTTGTTGTTGACCTTCTTCATTTCATCCACTTCCTTTTTAGGAGCCTTTTTTTTTCTCAATAGGAATTTTCTGTACAACATTTAATGGAGCACTAGGAGGCTTATATAACACTATCTCCTTTCTTTGTGAAGTTCCTACTCCTTTTAACTATTCTTTCAATTTGACATTCTCCATAAATAGTCTATTAACTTCAGCATTTAGGAACCTTTGTTCCTTTTCATATTCCTTCAATATGTCCTCCAATCCCTTAACAGCTGCATAGGTGAACATAGCCAAGTGCATGGTCATTGTAGCTACCTCCAAAGGGGTGGTTTCATGTATTGTCCTCACCATTGCTGCCCCTTTCATTCCTTGAATTACCTCTAGTAATTTTGGCTTCTGTTTATTTTTCTGTTTGATCCATATAGCTAGGGTTTCAATGTTTGGATTATACCTAGTTCCACTTACTCCCTCATCAAAGTCAAACTCTGCAACTAGGATTGGATCTTCTTGAGCCTACATTTGATCAAGCAAATACATTTTCTTTAATTATAAAACAGGGAAAATGAGCATGTTGCTTTTCAAGATCATCTCTCTAGCCTTCTCGGGGCTAATGCCAATATGATCAACTCTCAATTCCTTGAAGGTTTGTGCCAACATTTGATTTTTCTCTGGTTGTTTAATGCCTACTTCATCTGACTCCATTTTCTCTTCAATTTATTTTATCTTCATCTTTGTCTAGAAATACCTGAACTCTGGAGTCTTAATGAACTCATCATCTTCTATGAATCTCCTGGTTGTGATTTCCCTTTCAACTTCATGTATCTCTGTACTTGTTTTATTTTGCATCACGCATCCTTTCCTCATGCTTATGGGTATTGGTCTCATGGATCATGGGTTGATCAACCTCAACATAACCTTTCAATGACTATAGCATTATGGCTACTTCTTCAATATCACCCACCCCTTCACTCTCTTCATAAGGTAACAATTGTTCAATGCTTTTTGTCTTCAACCTTTTAGGAGGAAATTTGTCCATAAAAGATTCAAATATTGTGTCTAGGTGTGTTCCACTACCTTCTCACCAACATATTTTTAAAGATATGCCTCCTTTTGGCCATATAGGTCTTTAAATCTATCAATTATCAAGTTTACTCTTCTAATAGGGTCTTTCTATTCAAAAAAATAGCCTAGGAAGTCTTTTTGTTTATGCTTCCTTTCTTCCTCAAGCTTCCTCAAATATTCCTACTTTTCTTTTTTGCTAGAAACTTCTTGAAAAGTAAGGAAATTATTTATCACATCCTCTTCATAGTCCACTTGGTGTTCCACTATCATTTTTGTAAGAAGATTATGCCTTATGTTATTCATATAATTTTAAGGGTCAAAGGCTCTTCCTTTTCTAGAATCCAATGCATATCTTGTCTTCAAATAATATGACAACTCCTTTAGTGTGTCTGAGCCTACTGTCCAGTCTTCACACTTGGTTTGGTTTGGTAGAACTGTGCCCTTCTTTTGTTTGTGCATTACATACTTTTCCATCCACATCATTTGCCACATAAATTCAAGAAATGCTAATTTGAGGGGGAAAAACTTTTGTAGTATGTGTGGAGCAACAAGGCATCCATAGACTCTTATTATTGTAACTTCTGGGAAGAGGAACCAATCATTGAAATTGTGTGTATGACCCTCCTCCTATCTCAGGGCCAAAGGTCTTAACAATTGTTGCATTTTTTTTGGAAATATTGGTATTAAATAACCAAGAACTCTAAATATTTTGTCCACAAAATCTTCATAGAATATAGCAAAGCCTGAATTCTTGCACTGAATCTCCCAAATATAACACCACTTCTAGATAGGTTTAGGATTCCTTTGCTCATCTACTCTATCCAAGTCCATTTGTTTAGTCCAATGGTCCTGATTCTAGTATAGTATCAAATGACACAGTAGGGAATAGTGTCTAAATGTAATCTTTGCTCTATCCTCTATGACTTGTGAAAATTCATCATCCAATGCCCTCAAGGTATGAAGCAAAGCCATATTCAATATTAGTCTTAGGGTTTTGAATTCTCATGGCCATCATCATCAGGCTTATTGGAATTTTAACTTGAGCATCCACCCTTAGTACTTGACACAGAGCTAGATATGTATTCAAAAAATAATATTAAAAATATGTCATAGTGAATGGTTCAATAGTGGAAGTAGAAATGGGGATTTTTCTATTACCAATGCCTCTTTTCATATATAGGGGTATCTCATCACTTCTATAATTCCTTCTTAACCTAGTATAATCTTCCTCACTTTTCTATAGGTTTATTTTGGTTAGAGCCTACTTGTTTAAGTCAAAACACTCAATGATAGTTGATTTGGTTACCTATACCAATATCAAGCCATTCAGAAACCTTACTATTTTGGTAGCAGACTGATAATGTTTGGCTAGTAGTCTGATAAACTTTACATCAACAAACAGAATTAGAACAATCAATTTTGATAAATCCAACATCCAAGGTTTTGACAATGGAATATTCTCATTTCTCTTACTGTAAAAATACCAAAATAAGTCCCACCTAGATTTGGTAATGAGAGCATCCCTACAACCCTGTGTAGTGTCTATGAGAAATTTCTTATTACCCTCCTTGGTTGACCCTAGAACTATATCTAATATAGATTGGTAGAGTGGTATTTTCTTTACCTTAGGTTCTTCATCTTTAATTTTGGCCTTACTTTCCTTTACTTCTGATTGTTTTCTTTTAGGAGGCATATTTCAATTTTTTCTACTATGACTTCAAATAATAGAACTCTACCAAATACTACACCAATCAATCTTCTTTAGAGGGTTATTCATGCACATACCTGAGTGATTGACATTCACAGAGCTCCTTTTCTTGGCATCCTCAACACCATTAACAACAATGCATTTCAACTGAGTACAGTCAGGAAAATTAACCTGCCTTTGAGGGCACAATATTCAATCATATTAGTATTAATTCCAACCTACTACCAAATATATTTATAATAGGCTCATATTTTCAAATTCAATTATGCATCGTTGGGTTCATGTGTCAAGGTGACTGATGTGATCCATGCATTTATTGTCACAATCCATAATTATGCCATAGTAAGTTCACCATACTACTATTGTCTCTTATTATATCCATTGTGGTATGATAGTGTTTAACTGCCTTTCTACTGCTTACCACACTACCACCTTGCTTAAGACCTCTTTCTATGGGTTTTTGGTGTATACCACTCCACTACCTATGTTACTAACCCTCTTGGTGGTCATACAAATAGAGGACTACAAAGACAAGGTTAAACACTAGGAAATATACTAACATCCTAGCTAATTACTTCCAAAGGGCCAAAACAAAGCTATGAAGTAGGAAAGATATGCATGAATATGATAAAGTAAATAAAAAAGAGTTAAGGTGGCAAGAATAATCTCACAGAGGTACTTGCTTGCCAACTAGTTCCAAGTAACATGTCCAGGTCTACACACAATAAAGAGGAAAATTGTTGGGTGGTTGTATAGGGTCCTGCCTTAGTCAGACCCCCATTTTGGTGTTTCCACCTCCTTGGACAACCAAGATATCAACTATAGAGAAATATATGATAAAAAGGAAATGAAGTAAAGAACACAAAAGCACTACAAAAATAGTAGGGTGCTACCCACCCAATCATAGAGGAGAGGAGTAGAAAGCTTACCACCTCCACCAAGAGCTCACTAGCCAATGGAGGAGAAAATGAGAGGACTCAAGCCTCTATTGCAATGGTGTTGGTTCCAAACTTGCCCTACAAAGTTGATAGAGTGTTGATATTGCTGCTATGGAGTGCAAAGTGTTGCTTGAGAGTGATGGATGAAAGAAAAGTTGTGTAGGATGCTTAGAGAATGGCTTGGGGAGATGAATTGAATGCTTAGAAGATGAAAAGCATGTAGGAGTGAATTTGAAGGAGAGCATAAAGAAAACGACCATATTTAGGTCAATTAGTCAAAGGGGGCATTACAAATCGACTTCCAATGGGAAGTGTAACATCTTTGTAGACTCCAGATGTAGGAATTTGCCAAGGACATAAGTGCACCACACAGACATCTGCGCATTGTGTGGGTGTCCCCGACTATTATTCCTCTACTGACAGACAAAATGACTTCCAAGTGGAATGAATACAATAGGCTTATGTGGAATTTATCCTTCGAATTTCATTTTCTAAAATGAAGAAGGGAAAAAGGGGATTTTTCATAAGGGGTGAAAATTTGCTCCGATATAAGTGGTAAAGGCTTATTTCTTAACTTAGAAGCCACCAACCTGTGCTGCCTTTATTTTGATGTTGTGGTACTGCGGTAAAGGAAAAATTTGTTTTGTTTATGATTATCTAGAGGAATAAATGGGAATATACAAAGGGAATGTAGGTGATAGTATGGATCTTGTCACACAAACTGTTGCATTTCACGCTAGACATAATGTAAAAACAATGATAATGGATTTTGGTGTAGGTAAAATGTGAATGGAAAAATGAAAGACAATGGATGTTTGAGGAGGAATTTTCTTCTCCAATAGATACAACAAGTGACATACAAGGACAAGGCTAACTACCCCCTTCCTCGCACTTAGTGTAGGACAAGGGTGAGACAAATAGGATGAAAGTATCAGTTAGAGGAATTGGGTGCTTAAACATAAGGAAGAGCATCACATTCCTTGAGATGTTGAATTTTTTTGCTTAAAGCCTTACATTCATTAGTAGAATGGCCATGAACTCTATGATATGCACAAAATGAATTCTTGTAGTAAAATTTCTTTCGTGTTTTTGGAGGGAGAGATATCAAGTGATCTTGGAGGAGTGTTTCCAAGATACTCTCTTGATCAATAGAAGATATTTGTTTATTATGTGACAAAGATATCTTTGGCTTAGTACAAGATGTCATATCTATGCAAGACTCTTTGGATTGCGAGATTTTGTTCTCTCCTTTACAGGAGAGCATAAAATCTAACGAATTCAAATCATTAGTGTTTTGCAAGATGAGATTGACATTAAGCAAATATTTCTTTGTTTCTTACAAATGATAACAATCAAGACCAGTAGAGTCTATATATTAAGGATGCACTACTGTTAAAGTTGGCTTAGAAGAATCTTTTGTGGTAGTGTTGATATTGAGTGGAGGCTTGTTTGAAGGTTTGATTTCTATCATGGGACAATAACCAAGACCATGATTTGCTTCTTGCATGTTAGGCTCTATAAGGACACAGATACCTTGTTCTCTAGCACCACATCCTTTTCCACTATACCCAAGTTGTTTCATAAGTTCATAACCTTTCCCATAAAGCTTCTTTATCTCTTTTGGATTTGGTGGTTGTTCATGGTTGAGTTCATCAAAGTTTGTTGTGTAATCTATTATCTTTTGTTCTAAAGTGGTTGAGGTGGATGCTTTCAAAGGGTCTCTGAATTTTGTGTTGACATTACTACTTTTTATTTTCCCTTTTGAGAGTCTTTGTTTATGATCTTCTATTCTTCCATGAATGTATGTTCGAAATCTAAGGAACCCCAATCATCTTCCAAGAGCTTCGTGATTCTCAATTTTTTTTCTTTGTCTTGCATGGGTTCAACTTGTGTAGATGGTGTTAATTTTTTTGAAGGATTCTCTTTGTTTTTTATCAAGTTGTAAGACACTATAAGGCTCATGATCAATGCCAAGTGTGTGCATTGTGTTGTTGTAGACATACTTCATTTTACAATGAAGAGTAGAAGGCATTGCATGCATCTCATGAATCTAAGGTCTTCCTCAAAGAAGATTGTTTGAAAGATTATCAGGCATGACATGAATATGTGTTTCTAATGTAGCTTTCTAGTTGCATTGGGAAAAGTAATGACACCAAGTGGTTCCTTTCCAACATTGTCAAATCCACTAATAGATAAAGAGATTGGTTGAATTTTTGATTTGTATATGCCAAGCCTATCTAGGAGGGATGCACCACACATTAAGGGTGAAACCATTATCTACAAGGGTTAGCTTTATCCCTTTTCTCTTGTATTGAGCTATGATCATGAAAGAATCATTTTGTTTTCACACTTCCAAAGGGGGAAGTTCACTTTGGTGTAAAACAATTTTAGCATTTATTCCTTGAATCATGGCTGCTATGTCATTTGGTTGTGCATTAGAAGGGATAGGAACTTGTTGCAAGGTTTTTTGAAGCATAGCGTGATAATTAGGTGAATTCTAAATTAGGTCCCATAGGGATATCTTCGCAATAGTAGTTTTAATTTATTCAAAAGGATTGTACTCCTTTCCATTTTGTGGAGATAAATAAGGAGGACCTAGTAGGATGGGGTTAGGCAATGGGAGGGATGTTGGAAGTGTTTCTCTTGGTTGCATATTGTTTCTAGTGTTATATGTATGAGCAATGGTATTATGACTCGGTTGTTGTGACACATTATTATTAGGTGGGTAAAGCATAAATTTAGGTTGTTTTTGAGTTTGAGGTTTGTGTGAAGGTGGGTAAAGGATAAGTTTAGGTTTTTATTTTATTTTGAGGTTTGTGTGAAGGTGGGTAAAGGATTGGAGGATTCTTGAGATGTGCCACAGGATATGTAGGAGGTCCAAGATTCAAGGGGGATCTAATGGACACTTGCACATTCATAACTTCAGTAGTCTTGGTTTGATATATCTCTAATAAAGGGAAATCTAGAATTACCTTTTTACCATCACCCAAGGAAAACACATACTATTGTTACCATTTTCTTGCACCATGATAGCCTCCCTAGGAGAAGAGTTTTTAGGAGAATTACAAAGCAAATGTTCTTGACATTCAAGGATTGGTTCTTCCAAAATGGCTTCATCACAAGTAAGGGAATGGTCAATGGTTGAATTGTCTTGTTTATCAATAGTGGGGATATTAGGAGAAGGGTCTATTTGTTTTTAATTTTTCTCTAAGGTGTCATTCTCTTGTGCCATATTATCTACCCTAGTAGGAGAGATTGTAAGATGTTCATCACATTCTATCATGGTTAGATTTTGTAAGGTAGCTTCATCACAAGTAAGGGAGGCATCAAGTTAAGGATGATTATGATTTTCATGCTTACCAAATAGATCTTCCCAAATGGTAGGGGAATTAGGGAAGGGAGAGCAAGATTCTCATGAACCTCAAAAGGTGTTCCTTCTAACACCAACCTATCCTCTTCACATCGAGGAGGGATAGTAGGAGAAAGACAATTGTGATTGTCATGATCATCTATGATATCATCCTCTTTGGCTAAAATATTTTCACAAGCAAGGGATGAATGGAGATTAGGTAAGGTGACGTTTAATTTTTTTCTATCATTTCATCTTCTTGTTTTCTAATATCTTCAAAAGGGGAGGGAGGAGAGGGACAATCAAGATTGTCAATTCTTGTATCTTCTTTTACCAAGATACCTTCATCACTAATATGAGAGGTATTGGGAGAAGAACAAGTATGATTGTTATGATTGTCTACACTTGCATCCTATTGTGTTATGACATTCTTACAAATATGCTAGATACTAGGAGGATATCCAACATGCTTATCAAAGGTTTTACTTTGCTTTCCTAGATTATGCCCATGAGTAGAGAAAATATAATTATATAAGCCACTTGATATTCTAGAAACACTATATGCTTGAAAAGAACACATTCTAACATGAGAAAGTAAATAAAGTTCAATTCAATGACCTAAAGTGAAATGTTTAAATACAATTTTCATATTTGAAACACTATGTAATGATCTGGAAATGAGATGTTGTAAATTCAAATTTGGAATTGATCAATGCATGAAATGATCCTATTTAAGCTAGATTTAGTGAAATGCATGTAACAGAAAGTCCATCCACTGAAATAGATAGTTAATGGCAACCAAAAAAAGTGTAGAAACAAGGTTTTTGGTGCTATGAAAGGAAGTTTCAAGGGTGCAAAGGGACTAATTAGCCCAAGGTGGCGAATGAGTCCCAATGGGGATTTTTTTCAAAATTTTCAAAATTTTTAAATTGTTTTTTATGCTTTTACATTGTATGACCTCGATACTAAATGAAAATTTTGAATGATTTTGAATGAAATTAAATGCAAAAATGCATGCTATATGAGCTTTCACTAATGCAATATTTGAAACCCAAGAACGTAATTTAACCAATGCAAATCCTAATGCAATGTTAATACAAGCCAATTCTAGGATGATCATGGACTCCAAATTAGAAAATAAGGTATTCTAAAAGCAGGTTCACCAAAATGTAACATATAATTTTGTCTCCACTAGGGTTTTAGGACCTAGGGAAACAATCTTCTATACTTTACATTCAAGGATGACCCTATAGATCTCATCCCAAGAATAGAGGCAAGAGATTTGCCAATAGGGTATCCTAGGGTATGATTTCAGATTAAAAGAGGATTCACCGCCAAGTTTAGACTTGGAAAGACAATGCAATGAAGGATGAAATGAAAAACCCTAGTTTGATGCAATGCTTCAATGAATGACCATGAAACAAAATAGAAAACTACAAAATTGAAAGTGTGCACCTAGAATCTGGAAAGAGATGGAATGGAGGTTTAAAATCTTGAAATTGTTACTTTTTAGGCCCAATGGGACTCATTCACCATTTTGGGTGATTCAGTCCTAGATCAGGATCTCTACATAGGATCAGGTTTTAGCCAAATGGGTATCCAAATTTGCAAAGATCTTTGAAAAAATCATATAGTGGGACTCATTTTCCACAACTGGTAGATCAGTCCCATTTTGTTGCAAAGTGTCCCAAGAGCAGAATCTTGAACTAAAACTTTGCAAGTCTCTGATGGTGAAAAAAAAGTACTTTCCCACCAATTTCATTCAAATTGGATGGATATTTTTCCTAGATTTGAGTTTCTATGAGTCTTGAAAAAATTTCATGACAACTTTGACAACATTTGCAACTTTGTCATTTTTCTACTTTTGAAGGCTTCAAATCCACTTTTCTTCAATCTACAAACCTACAATCATAGAGTAAAGAGGGGGAAACTTGTTGATTTTTAGGGAATAGGAGTTTTCCTTGGTCAAAATCCTTTTAATTAATTAAACCAAATGATGAAAGAAGATAATGAAGCATGAAACATGAAATAATGCAATTAGAAACTTTCCATGATGATGGATCTTGAGTTGCTATAACAATTGATGAAGAATCTGCCCTTGAATACTCTTGAATGCTCTTGTGAACTCAATTTTCTATTAGGAATTTTCTCACAAAATTCTTGGGTGAAAACGAGTGAAAGAACCTTGTATTTATACTTAATTATGCAAGAAATCTCAAAATTACAACACTACAAGCCTACATCAGATCTAGGAGGACAAAATACCACCAAGAATTTGAATTAATTTCAATTTTGGACCACACAACACTCATTCTCCCAAGATGGCGGATGAGTCCCATCTAGAATAATGTGTGGGACCAAAAATAAAAAATTCTTAGAAAGGTGTAAAAATAGGTTTGGGACACAAAAATCTAGGTGGGACTCCTTCATCCAAAGTGGTGAATGAGTCCTAAACACTAAATCTGGGCCACATGAGTTAGAAACACCTAAATTATGATTGATCAATGATTGGTGTTAGGATTATCCTAAAAAATATACAATAAATGAGTCTTGTAGATGCAAAATAGGGACAACAAAAGCATAAGAAAGCCCAATTATTAATGAAAATCCTAGAGAAATATGAAAGTGTGTTACAAAACTTTACATCACTGCAAATAAGGCAAGATTATTATTAATTATGATTAAAATTATATTTATAATGCTTAGTTAATTGATAAAACCCTAGAAAAGTGTATTACAACACTTTTGCAAGGCAACATTAAATTCCATTAGTTCACAAGGGCCCAAGAACTAATGTGAATGTGTTATCCATATTACAACACAAAATCAAGGCAACATTAAGCCAAAATCCACAAGAAGGACCCAAATGAGTGCAAAAATGTCAAAGGACCCTTTTTTTTACACTGCAATATTCCTTCAAAGGGTTATAGGAAGGAGCCTAGGGCTGAATAAAAAAGGATGAGAATCTCATTCCCAAAAATAATAATATAAAACAACCTATCTATCCTTAGAAGAATAAAAATAAACAACAAAAAATCCCTAGCAAAAGGGTAAATCTCAATCAATTTCCCTCTACTAAAGGGACCCACTACTTGAGATCTAGAGATGCAAGTTGGGAAGAGAAGGAAATAAAAGGAAAAATGTATTAACCCCTTTTGAGAGAAGAAATCAATACATTCTGCTACATCGTACCCAAGGGAAATTATAGTGGTAGCCTCGGTACAAGGGAGAGGTACCTATGGACACACAACAATACAGTCCAACTCCACATTTTTGACTTCATTGCATCAAAAAAGGAGCCAACCAATGGAGTAGCTACAAGAGAAGCAGACACAACTAGAGAAGAAGGTACAAATTCCACCATTGTAAGAAACTATGAAAAATCCTCCATCATAGGGGAGAGCTGAGGCAGAGCAACCATACCAATAGGAGGGAACACCAAATCTACATATAGATTGCACATATAAGGATAAGAAATTTCATCGAATAGGAAAAGGTATTTTGAATGAGTAGGGGAACAGGAGTCCAGCAAGAGAGCAGGAGCACCATATTTGGGAACTTTGTGGCATAGTTGTACTTAAAATTATTTTCTTTCATTGTATTATTATGTAATTACTATTTTTGAGATAATATGGTAATTCTTTTTGTAGCTCTCAATTGTGGAAGGTCTCTTTTCTTTTTCTATTGGATCTTTCTACTTAAAGGTTTTAATAATTCTTAAACATTTACAAGTTTTTTGTGGCATGATGATGACATGACATAGAATTATAGTTAAATACAATTGTATCATTTTGTTTCATATCAAAGGAGTTGGTTATGAGTTTTTGAAGCCTAGAAGGGGTTTATATTATTTAATAAAATTGAGTGCTTAGTAGTGATAGTACCTAATTTAAAAATATAAAGTATTATCCCCATAAGTCAAACATTAATTTGTAGTCAAATTTCTTATGATACTATTAGTATGGGTTTCATGCGGTCAAGGTTTGTAGATGTTAATTATTTTTCAAAATCTAATTGACATCTCATTTGTCTACAAAATAGGTGAATTAATACAATAAAGAAAATTTATTTATTTAACTTAAACATTAAATATGTGATGACAAAACATAGGTGATTCAAATAGCTTTCAAGTGCACCAGATATTTGGATAAAAAATAGTATATTATAATACATCTTATTTCTATGGAGTTATGATCTAGATATTTTCTAGTAAACTCAACTAAGTTTGTCTTTTAGTTTGATATGTTCTTTAGTGCTAGTTTTTTGGTTCAAATCTAGTTACTTGTATCATTCACATTTTCAATTTTTAGAGAAAGTGTATCCATGTAGAAAATCATCTCCATGATTTCAATATATCCATAGCTAGTTGAGAATTTTAGGGAATAAGAAAATACCCAAGGCCAAATTTTCCTTTTTTTCTTCCTTTGATAAAATAATATTAATAGCAATAGTAAAAAAATTCAAAGCCTTTGAAGTATCCTCACAAAAGTGTAATGAATGTTTTTAATTAGTTATGGATTATTGAAGTAGATTTGGTCATGTGATATTTCTAAGAGATTGCAAAATACATTTAAGATTAAATCACAGTTAGGTTGATGGGATTTGTCATTTCTTTATAATTCTTTATCTTTATGTTGATTCATATCTTGTAAGTGAGATTTGACATTCATATGCATTTTCATGTTATATTAAGTCTTGACTTTGTCACCGAAATACTAAATCATTGATCTTTTACTAGATAATCCTTCTATTTTTAAAATACATTATATAGTTTTAATAACTTAATTTAATTAGTATCCTACCAGTTTACACAACTCAAAGAACATAATCTTAGTATATTAAAAATTCATTATATATTTTCTATAACATAGTTTAGTTAGTGTCCTACCATGTACATAAGTCAATGTTATGTTGTTTGCAAATACATCTTGTGAGCCTAAATTATTTTTTAATCCTTAAAACGAGTTGTTTTCTTTTGGTGTATAAAGTGTGATTCTAAAAAAAATATCACATTAGAGGTATAAATCGCATTTGCATCTTTCAATGTACACATAACAAATCCTAATCCTCTTTGTTAAAAGTTTTTATTTGATAATAGATCTCTAAAATATCTTTATACAAAAGGTGTGAATAAATTGTTAAATTAATATATTTTTCATTTCCTTATAATTATCATATAAAATTTCTGTAAGGATATTCTCCTTAACCTTAGAAAATCTAAAGTATAAAAGTTTTACCATCTCTTTATCGATTCATCTATAATTACTTATAAATCTTATGATAAATGTTATCTTATTAATTTAAACCAGCATAAATCTCCAAATTTAAGTTGTAGCAGGTACTCTTAAAAAAATTTAAAACAATTTAAATCACCAGCGAACACAGCATGTGGCTTATTCTAATGACCAAATAGCATGAACATCACCGTTGCCTCATCATGCAAGCAATACTCTTAACACGTTACTTACAATTCCTTGCTTTCCGCAAGCTTTCGACCGTCACCAAGCGGAATGGAGGAGTTGAATACAAGAACAAAACTTTATTGTTTACCATAGTCAATAAGAGTATATTAATGCATGCATTTTAAAAAGCATTCACGTAAGTGCTGAAAAAATGTACAGAATAGCGTTGTTTCACTTAATGGTGAGTACCAGTTCAACTCTTTACCAGATATATATTTTTTATGTTTGCAATTCTATTATAAATCAGGCATCATGTTTTTTTGTTTGCAAGGATCATACGTGATATGTGACACTTCATCACATGCTTACGTGATATGCCATGTATGTCTTTAAGTAAAGCTGTCACTTCAACTTGCGTGGAAAAATTCAGTCTGGATCGTTTTATAGTTTCCTGGGATAAAGTACTATTATTTCCAGAAAATCAGATAAAGTCGAATTGCAACATCAATAACGATAGGTAATTGATGTTAAAGTTGACAAATTGAAAAAATATTATTATTATTTTAGATAGTTGGCATATAATTTGTTATTTTAACTTTCTTTGACTTCAAGAACATCAAGCAATGTGCTGCTTATTTATTTTTAAGCGAAATTATGTTGAGTACCTAATTGTTTGCAGCATTTTCTGTCAATGCCCCCTCTTATTTTTAAGATGGACATTACTGAGTCGCTGGAGGTCTCTTCATTGGTACAGCTGGATAGCAGGGAGGGACTGCTACATTATCAGTGCAAATTGATCAAGAGAAGAAAAAACATCATTAATGCTCAGTCAATCTTCTTTCTATCATCACTACTTCAGCTGGTAAATATCGGTAGTCTTCTTGCAAGAAGTAACGACAAAGAGCGTAAGACGGTTCTATCGTTAACAGTGCCTTGGATAGTCCATCTCCTAAGCACTCCAATCCTGTACATCATTATCCTAATAAACTGGAGAAGACAAATTGAAGAACTGAATTTCCTAATCAGGTAAGACTTAAGAGATATCATTTAATATTTTCCATTCTCAATTCTTCACATTAATTGATCTTCTTATTTGTTATGAGATTGTTTTCACCGTATTTGCATCTTATACTGTCTTCATCCCTTTTTTATTATTTTCTTTGGAATTTATACGCCAGCGACTCTGTATCCGAAGAGTTGAGGCTGATTCTGATGACCGGTATCGTGTCAAGGGGGCGAGTCATTGAATTCGTAGTGAAAGTGGTTAGGCTGATGCTGTTAACTGGATTCGCGTGTTACAGTGTAGTCAGCGGATATGATCTTTATGCTCTTATATGGATGTAAATAATGGTCTTAACAAATAATATGTCTGTGTGGACCTCTACAATTCTCTTTTCGATATAAATATGTAACTCTAATAAGCGCTACAATTGCATGTGCAGTTCTTTACTACCAAACAGTGATATAGTACAGATTTTAACACTAATCTTAGTTGAGCATTTCAATCTTTATATGGAAAGCAATACGGGACTTTTAATCTTATGACTAGCACATAGAATAATTAAATAAAAGCGATATGGTTAGTAAATTTTATATGTTGTAGGGGTTGTCAAATTATATATTGACAACATTGTGATAGAGATCTAAATTTTTCTAATAAAAAAACCATTTCTAAGAATTTAGTCTAAAGGGATAGCAAGCAATTGCATAATATTCTTAGATGGTGAAAAAAAAAAATTTACAAAATATTTTGAGCATTAAAATCTTAAAAATCTTGGCTTGTTTTAATTAAAATTAATATGGTTGAAATTTAGAAAGGTAATTGGTGTTCAACTCATAATCTACTCGAGTGATGAGAATATAGACAATGAGTCCAAAATGAATATGAAATCAAATCCTATCTTAAAATACTTGCAAATTTTAGATCAAGTATGATTAGGATTAGCTTGTGCTTTTAGTGTAAGTGTGTACGCTCAATGAACATGCGATATTTTCTAGAATATCTTGACAATTTACTAAAAAAATAGTGGATTTTACAAAATTATAGATTAAATAATGAATGAACAATGGTTGATTTGATCAAATTTGGAAGGAGAGCCTTATTTTAGAATTACATATTTTGATTGATTAGTTAACTACCTTGCCTAGTTAACACAATTCATTGATTAGTCAACTAACATAATAGTGTTAACTAATATGATTGACTAGTTAATTAACTTGATTGTTTAGTCAACTACTATGATTTAGAGCTAACCTGGATCATTAATTAGTTAACATGGAGTGGAATGCGAGTGACAATAATTAGAATTATTTATTTATTTTGATTAGATGTATGTGTATGAAATAATTAGGATATAATTAATTAATTAGCAATGATTAATCAACTAATTAAATATGTGGTGATGTTAGCCAGATTTAAATGTGATTGGTTAATTAACTATATATGTGTGCATGGACTAGTTAGGAGCTAATTTATTTATTTATGTAATAGGGTGAAATGAGGATCTAGGCTAAATACACTAAACTAAATAAATCCTTCCACCTTAAACATTAAGGAACAAAAAATCAACCAAGAGACTTTTCTTAGTTGTTGTCCTCGAGGGAGAGCCAAACAAGTTGGTCAGATTTTTGGTCCCATTTTTTATTGGGGTGTAATGATTGATGATGAAATATATTCAACTAGGTGAATTGGTATCAAATTGACTAACAATAACATAATTTTCAAATTGCATAGTAAAAAGAAAAAAATAGAAGACATATCTAGAATTTGGCATTAAAATATGGAGTAAAACTCACATGATTAGGGAATTGGTCGGCCTAGTCCAAAAGTGTTAAAATTCAAGGTTTCAGAGATTGCATAGATCTAATAGTGTTTGAAGGTTTTTGATAGTTAAGATCAGGTTCCAAATTTTGGTAGTGTGTGAATAATCAATTTTCTCTAGATTGTTGACGATAAGCCCATAAATGCATGAAATAGGGTTTTGAATCTTTAAGATCTCAAATCCTTCAACCAACAATAGACTTGTAACCTACAAAATAGATAGAGGGAGAATTGTTGTGTCCTATAGGGGATTTTCTTTGTCAAACCCCATTTTGGTGTTTCCACCTCCACAACTACTATAATGATATATAATAAAGAGTTCATGTTCTCTAGGGAGCAAAGGAAAAATAGTAAATGTGAATTATAATAAACAAAAATGGAACTTACCACTCAAATTGAAAACCCTTCTTGGATTGAAGTAACTTTTCCCATCATAAAAAAGGAGAAAGAGGATGATTATTAGAGATCTTACAAGTGTTAGTGCACATAATGATAATAATAAAAAAAAAAACATCTTATAATACATGAACATAAATTTTCTAAAACATTGTAGATTGTAATCGTGTCTATGATCTTCTACTTATTCTAATATTGATAGTGCATTATTTTCATTTATATTATAGAATTTATAAATTAGAATTTCTAGATGTTAAAAATAGGAGAATAACTTATATTTATTTGAACCTATTAAACACATTTCACATTAACCATTAAGATATGCTAACAAATGAATTTGAATTCTTAAACATATTGAGGCTGACAAACACATTTTAAATTGAAGACATGACTAGATTAGACAAGAGCATTGGGTGCCCTATTCCAAGCATTTTTAGCTCTATCAAAGCCCAACAAATAATAATTTCATTAAGTATTTTGAAATGGAAATGAAACAAGAATATTAGAAGCTTAATTAGGCACATGCATTGTAGACGGTACCAAACCTAGTGTGAGATTGTCAAGGGTGGAAATTTAAGACACTACATTTAGCCCTCACTTTAGTGAGGCTATGAACTTACATTCATACTCACACTAAAGTATGGAGAAGAGAAAGAGTTTTTTTTCAACAACACTAAAGAGGTAGGATAACACTATGCTAAGAAATATGATAGCCCCCAGAATTAGGAACCTACCAAACTAAAATTATAAGACAAAGGGCACACACACATATAAGACATGATGGAAGAAAACATATAATAACCCAAACATACACGAAGCATACAAAAGGAATACATAAATCATACACAAAACAAACATGAAACATTGACTATAAAACAATAATGTTAGTACACATTATTTAAAGTAAACACTTTTTGAATAAAATAGGTAAGAACACCTCAATGTGAAAGGTTATCTCAATTCCAAGTGTTATTTCTCAAATATTAAAAAACATATAGAGGAATTCTAAAGAGGAGATAGTCGTATGATGAGTCAATCAATTTATACAAAGAAATAATACATTCAAATACATGAGGGTCAATCAATATAGACAAAGAAGGGTACATGAAACAAACACTAGATTTATCTATTGCTAGGGGTCATACACATTATAGAGGACCCATGGATCATAGGCTAGCAAGTTGTGTTATGCTAGGTGACGATGAATGTTAAAAATAAAGCACTTAGGATAGTAAGTTGCTTTATGTTAGGTGGCTTTAAAGTACACATATTCATAAGCTAGCAAGCTATGTTTTCTAGGTTACCATGTGTTGTTAATGCCTCAAGGAGTGTACAAATAAATAACATCACAAGAGATGAAGTAATCATACCTCAAGGAGCATATAAATAAACATTTTAGGGGACAAAAATCATGCCTCAAGGTTCATATAAATAAATAATATCATAGGGGATGAAAGTCATGCCTTAGGGAGTATATAAATAAAAAACATTACAGGGGACAAAAATAACTCCTTAGGGAGCATACAAATGAACAACTAAGTAGATGAATTGACAATCATACCTTATGGAGAAAATAAATGAACAATGTCTCAAGGGATGAATTGATAATCATGCCTCAAGAGGAATTATGAAAAATACCACAATGGAGGGGAACATCAATAAATCAAA
Source organism: Sequoia sempervirens (assembly GCA_007258455.2). Taxonomy (NCBI): domain Eukaryota; kingdom Viridiplantae; phylum Streptophyta; class Pinopsida; order Cupressales; family Cupressaceae; genus Sequoia; species Sequoia sempervirens. The sequence continues at coordinate 26,711,049 of VDFB02049217.1, forward strand.
GCTCATGAAGTGTGCATGGAGAACGGTCTATGTGTGCATGCACAAATGGATAGGTGATATGCTCCCCTTAAAATTTTAGCATATTTATAATGTTAATGTTATAAGGAAAATAAAGGGGGTGGAGATAAGAGGGGGATCCTTGGCCCCAAGTGTATAGGAAAGGACTACCATGCTAGAAACTATTATGTTTCCATAATATATATGAAGTATAGTGGCACATAATATTGTACCACCATGAATGGAAATGAGCAGACACATAGAGCTATGAATGCAACATAGTGAGGAACAACACAATAGAATAAATTTTATCATTTACAAGGAATAGGACAAAGGTGAAACCCAATGTCACTTTTAATGTGATGAGCCAACAAGTGTATTAGTAAATTAAAGAATGATGACACCAGAGTCAAGAAGTTGTATTTTATTGCCCAAGACCTGACATTGACTAGAGGAATGGCTAAGAACTTGATGATATATACAAAAAGAAGGATTATTTGATCATGTTCATGAGATCTCTCACATATTGGAGGTGAGTGTAACTAAGTGGAATTTGAGAAGCCTCAACAAACTATTCTCTTTCTTAGATATAGGATGAGTAGTAGGAAATAATCCTTTAAATCTTGTGAAGAAATGTTTGACTACTCACAAGATGAGGACATAAATATATCACAATTGGAGGAGGAAATGTATGTAAAGGAGGAGGCTAGTACCCTAAACCCTCTTGAAAAGTGTAGTATAGGTTTCATAGGAACCTTAACTCTTTGTTCCATGCATCCTAAATCATTTCCATTGTATCCAAGTTATAATAAAATTTTGAAACCAAGCCCATAATGTGTTTCCAAATCAGATAGAGGATAAGAATCCACATTAACAATCTTGTCTAAATAGTAATTATGATCACATTTTAAAGAAGAATTAAAAGAATTGACATGAGAAGAATAATCAATTCTTTAAAAGAATGTAGATCCTTATTGAGTGTTGAGATATTAGGATTGTAAGGTTCCATCTTAGATTCAATTGAACCTTGAGGGATGAAATCTAAAGAGTCTCCATTTCCATCAAGACATATCTTAGAAGGAAAAGGTACACTATTGTGAAGTGGTGATGTTATAGGTTTTATAGGTTATTTGTGGAAATTGGAAATTTAAATTATATTGAGCAGATTTTGATTAACATTTATACTTTCCATGTTTCCAAGAGAAAGAGGAGTTGAATGAAGAGTGGCTAAAGTTGTGTAAGAACAATATCAATGATTGTATCCTCTTGCACCATGATATATTCACAATTAGGAGAGAAATTGGGAGAGGGACAAGCATGAGGCTCATCATCATTTGAAGAAAAGCTATCAAAGGAACAAAAGGAAACATCTATCTAATTTTTAAGAAAATATAACATTTTTAGAAGGTTATTAGAACTAGAAAGAAGGTGATGAAAAGATAGATATTCTAATGACATGTTAGAATAATGGAATGTTATTTATGTTGTACAATAACGAAAGATAACAAATAATCAAATTCTTTTCTTTCTAAAGTAAAAGTACAATGTTTGCATATGAAAATGATATATTCAATTAATCTAATTCCTTAATAAAGTAAATCAGATATGGAAGTACACAATTAAATCATATATATTTCAAATATAATCTAAGTTGGTTTCACCATTATGTTAAGTGTTCAAATGGTGAACAAAAGGTGCAATGCTTTATTTTCAAAACTAAATATATATTCAAATAACCTAATGTATTGATTAGATTACAAAAAAAATTCTTTTAAATTAGAATAAGTACAATTGTAGGATATATGTTGGGTTCACCAAATTATAACAAAGTGAAATGGGGATCAAGGTTAAACACCATAACCTAAATCAACCTTTCCACCTTAAAAATTAAGGAACACAAAATCAACCAAGACACCTTGCTTGCCTATTGTCCTTAAGGGAGAGCCAAACATGTTGGTTATGGTTTTGGTCCTTTCTATTTGTTGGGGTTTAAATGGTTGATGATGAAATGTATCAAACTAGGAAAATTGGGATCAAATTGTCAAAGTTCTATAACATATTATAGATATTATAAAACTAAAAGATAGAAATACAAGATAGATCTAGTGAGCACAGATAGAGAGGAACCTAACATTAAAATATCAAGTTGAATTTGAAAGATTTGGGCATAGGGAACCCTATTATAGAAGTACTAGAATCAAAGATCTTAAAGATTGCATAGATGTACTACTGTCTAAAGGTCTCTAATAGTCAAGATCGAGTTCTAAAGTTCAATAATGTGTGAATAATAAAATTGCTCTAGTTTATCGATGATAATCCCATGAATGCATGAATTGGCATTTTGAAACTTTGATATCTCAAATTCACTTCAACAAATAGGAGACATATAACCTACAAAATGGATAGATGGGGAAGGGTTGTGCCATATAGGGGATTTACTTGGTCAAACCCCATTTTATTGTTTGCACCTCCATAACAACTATGATGATAGATGATAAAGAGTGCATGCACTCAAGTGAGGAGAGGAAAACTAATAAATTTGAATGATAATCAGTTCAAAAATGGAACTTACCACTTAGATGTGAAGCCTTTGTTAGAATGAAGTTGTTGCAAGGTGTATGCCCATGGTCTCCTTGTGTTGTGTAGCACAATGCTCAAGTTTGTGACATGGCTTAACTACCTCTCCTAGATTCATTAACTCTAGTGATTGTATAAAGCATTAATAGGTTGACCTTTTGGTGCAATGACAACCATCTTTGAAACAATTCTTATTAGACCCTAGGTCATGGGTTCGAACCCCTCACTTATGTTGGGGAGTGATTGTTGCAAGGTGTGCACCCTTGGTCTCCTTGTGATGTAGAATTTAGTGCTTGGGCTCGTGACATGGATTAATCACTACCCATAGATTTGTTAACTCTTGTAGTTGTATTGGACATTAATAGGTTTTTCTTTGTTTTAAATGACAATTGTCTTTGCAACAAAATCCTCTTTTCTCATCAAATACAAGGAGAAAGAGGAGGATTATTTGAGATCCTACAAGTGTTAGTGTTCATAATGATAATAAACATAAATAATGAAAATCTTACAAAGCATAAAAATAATTTTTCTAATGGATTGCTGACTATACTTGACTGTAATTGTACCTTTGTGTAGATGTCTTTTTCTACATTTTGCTTGAAAAACAAACATTAGCATTGTCATTTAAAACAAAGAAAAAAAAATATCTCTATGAAATAATGAATCATGTAAAGTGAAAACAAGGAAGATGAATAAAACACACAATAGCATGAACCAAACCCTATTTCATAGTGGATTGGTGCTTCTATGGAAAGAAGCCCTTTTCCAACCCTTGATAAGCTCCTAATATGTTGATGATTAAGATGATGAGTTGTGGAGGATTAATACAATAGAGGAGGCCTCTATTTAAATCCAAGAAGGATAAATGAATTCCAAACATGGAGGATGTGGGACTAAAGATCCACCAATAGGAAGGAGCCACTTGTCAACTTGTGATAGGTTGAGGAATGAGCACATTTTGGTTAATGTGTCAAAGAGAGGGAGATTTGAAATTTGAATTTGAGAGTTAAATGCTAAGTTTGACCTTTGCAAGAGAAATGTAAGAGACATGTCAGAGCTCATAAATGCCATGTTGGATGTACATGTCAAATTGGGGGAGATCCAAACATGGAGAATATTCTCTTTTTATGCCAAGTTGAAAGAAAATGGTGAATTTAATAAATCAATAAATTGATTTATTTGTCCAAGTGGGAAAAGCTAGAGGATGTGATGGGTGATTAGGATTAGATTAATCATGGATTAGATTAATTTAGTGGGGGATTAGGTGTTTTGGCCCATTTGACATAGATTTAGGGATTTAACTAAATCAAAGGGGGATGAAAGATGATTTCAATCTTGATTAAATAAACATTTGATTTATTTAATCAAAGAGGATGTTGTTAGGCTTAAATTAAATAAAGTTAATTTATTCAATTTAAATGGATGACCTTAGGAGATTAATCAATTAAACTTGGTTTATTTAATTCACGAGTGAATATAATTATGCATGATTTCAATTTGCGTGTCTACATTTTCCCCCTCTTTGAAGCAATGTACTTGATGCATTGGTTCAAAGAATAAACTTGCTGCGAACAAAATTGAAAAATTTTCTAATTTTTTTCGGATGCCCCAATGGAAAGAACACTGGTACATTGCCCCCTCAAGGTTCAAGATAGACATATGAATGGCTATGATGATGATGCAAATGAGATGGTTTTAATATGCTTAGAATAACCAATCTATATTATCCTAAATGACTTAAATGATGATATGATGTATGTGAGATGGATGATGTGATAATGCATATATGATTATGCAATGAATGCCTTATGCAAATGTATGGTTTTATGAGATGCTTAGACTAATAGATCTATATTATGATGATGAAAATGCATGTGAGATGATGTGCAAAAATTTGATGATTTGTGGATGCAAGATGGATGCAAGATGGGTGCATCAATGATGTTATGCTAGTGCAGAGAGAAGAAAGAAGAAATGAGATGATGACAAGAGGATCCAACAAGTCCATGATCTGACAAGACTTTATTAGAGATAATGATGATGATAGATGATGATGAATGATTTTCTTATCAAGAATTGGGATTTTAAAAGGGCTACTTACCTTATGTTTGATTACACATATAGATATGATGCATCAAGGTATAAAGAGCTAGGATGACATTGTACCTAGTGCAATGGACTTTGACTTGAAAAACAAATAGGAGTATTCTTGTTCACACTTGACATATGGAAACCTTGCTAGGATGTACCTAACAAAGCAAGTATTCACCAAGTTATATTACAAGAACATCCAACAAGCACAACATACAAAAGGATAATGATCGTTGCCCCATTCCTATCTCTTTAAATTGATTTGATAAGACATCATTGAGAGGTCATTGGAATGAGAGCAATAAGATAAATCAAAAGAAAAGATCAAGTACACAAACACGCCAATGTTCTTCATCCTTTAGCCAAAGGGATGTGTTTTGATACGATAAGAATCCAAGGTGATATCCAAAATGATGCCCATTGTCGGAACGATATATCCTAGGACATGCATTGTATAGGATGATGATGGTTTGATAAGTTGATTGATAGGCTGTTGATATAAGGTTGATTTACATGTTTGAAAATGATCAAGAGTTTGATTTTGCATTTAAAAGTTTGTTGCTTCAATTTTTATTTTGTGTTTGAAGTTTGCTTTTGCTGATTGTTGTGGTTGTTTCTATTTATGTTGCCAAGGGATGAAGGTGATGATCAGTTTATTATGGATGATTGATTATTTCAAGTGAAAGCGAGATGAGACATATGGATTTTTCAAATGTTTCGATGTTTTTGACATTTTTGGAATGTTTTGAGGCTGTTTTTAGTATTTTCAATATTTTACAAATTTTTTTATTTTCGATTTTCCAAATGTTTTGGGGTTTTTTGAGATTTTATGATTGTTTTTGGATTTTGATGTGATTTTTGGATTTTTTTGGATTTTCTTGGTTTTTTAAATGTTTTTGGATTTTTCACACAATTTTGACAATTTGGATATGGATATGTGTGATGATATCAGTGCTTTGTTTCATATTTTGTTGAAAACCAAGCTAAGGTTGATTGATTGGATTGATGGATTAATGATGATAACATTGTTGAGGATACACAATAATGCACAAATATTTTTAAGCAACACAATGATTGGGAATGATATCTCAACATGATGATGGATTGATTAGATTTGATTTGATCAAGATTGATGAATCTTGGTTTGGAACAAAAGTTGTTTTGGATGATTTGATGTGACGTTGAAGCATGCATTAGATGCGACTGATAGTGATTGTTTGGATTGATGTTCGATGAAAGATGAAGCTTGATAAGAAATGTATTCTCATCAAAATATGCCATGGGCTAGTGCTTTGGACTCTGGATGACAAATGCTTTGACCAATTTGATTGTACATTTGCCAATGTTTGGATCACCATAAAAGTTGGAGGATATAGATCAAGATTTATTCCTAAAGTCAGATGTAAATATCCTCCCCTAGTGTCTAGAAATGTATGGAATGCCATGGATCGATCTTTGGATAGGTGTATGGATAGATGGATATGGTAAGCACACAAAGGATGCCAAGGATTATCTTACGATAATATAAGGTGTTCAAATAAACGAATGCTCATTTGGATAATGCTTCATGGCTCAAATAATGTTGGGATAGGATAGGATCAATAAAAATGACCCATGTCAAGATGTTTACCATAAGCAAGTGTAAAGTGTGTACCAAACCTTTTCAAGATCAAGATAACTTGGACTATGGATGTAGATGGATGAAAAATTGGATTGGATAAATGGTTCATGGATGAATGGATTTATTATGGATAAGATGGATGGAATGTTGGATTTTATTATGGGTGGGATGAGATGCTTCCACTTAAAATAGTGCACACAAATGCTCAATTCTACACATGATGCTTGTTTGCCAGGTTTTCATCATGGTACCTGTCCAAAGTGCCACCATAGTGGTTTTCACTGGAGGACAATTTTTTATCTTTGTTGTTTTCAATCCCTTTTATTTTTTTGGATTTTTTATATTTTTATATTTTTTGAAAGATTTTAAGCTCATGTTGAACCACATGGTGGTGTCGATGTAGATGCTTCTATCATAATGTGCCATCGATATCCTACTTGAAGAAGCTACTTTGCCAAGATACGTGCACTTGAATGAAACTTTTGAGATTCCTGAGCTACTTTATTGATACCAAAGTTAACTCTGTCTCTGTGTGCACATCACGATAGGATGCCTTCTAAATCCTTAAGATGAAGGGTTTTTTCCAATACATGGTCAATGTAAGAATTGGATATCATGCATGGATGCATGGATGGAGTGTGTTTAGGAATAAAATATGGATTGGTTGACAACTTGGAATCTTTGAATCTCCAAACTTGGGAAGATGAGCAATGATGGGTGGATATGAAAGTGTGCATGGAATTAGGATCAACTTTGATACACTTTGTACGTCACTTGAAAAGCCTACTTTTTCTTTTGTGGACATCTTTGATGGATACTTTTCCCATTTTTATTTTTCCCCATAGTTTCTTTGACCAATGGAGTTTGATAGGGATAATCTTTCTTTGTATTGATTTGTCCGTTATGCTTCTCATCTTCTCTTACTTTGATAACATTCATTGTACTTTGATTCAAATCTTTCTTTTGACATTGGTCCCAATTCATGGATGGGATGATGGGTGGATGAAGATTCATGATATGGCTAGTTGTAGTATTGGCATTAGTTTCATCATAAGGACTCTTCATGCTTCCTATGTTGACATTTGCTTGAGACATTGTTTCCCCCAGTATTGTGGAAGTATTACCTTCATGCTTTGATTCTACCTATTTTGAGAGCTCTTGTTTAGAATGCATTCTTTGATAAATTATCACTACAAATGACATTATTTCTATTTGTTGCTCTGCTAACTTTGAAATATCTTGTTTTGTCTGATTTTCTTCCTTGAGTGGATAATGTTGGATATCTTTATTCATGATGTCCTTAGTCTGAGTTTGGGATATATTTGATCCTGATGTTGACAACTCAGTTTGACTATAGGAATCAATAACTTGCTCTTTTTGTGTAATAATGTTAGGAGTAAAAGAATCTTGTTTTGAATGAAGATCATCTACATGTCCATCCAAAGAAAGCATCTCATGGGTAGATGGAGGATTATGTGCTATATGAATATGATCATTATCTGTGACATCTTGGATAGATAGAAGAGTGTCCATCAAATCATTATAGTATCTTGGAGATACAAATTCTTGATCTTGAATAATTTCATAGTTGCTTTCAACATGCTTTGAATCAAGTTCTTGACATGGGTCAGTTTCAAAGGATGGATTGCTTATAAAAGGTTCTTGGATGTCATCATTAGGCATGGGAATTGGCTCAATATCCTCTTCATTTTTTAGTGGACTTGGATCAAATGTTGAGTTGAAGATTCCTTCAATATCTGCAACCATGAGGTCAAAGGATGTCAATATGTCTTGGAAAGGACCATTGCTAGACCTTGGTGAAGGATTTTTGATCATGCTTTGGAATAAATTCTTGAGATATGTTCTCTAACTCATTAGGTGATGTTGAGACATTTTCAACATATCATTGGTCAATGGGTTGTGCATTATGTCAATAGAATCAAATAATTCTAAAAATCCTTGAAATAGATCATTAAAAAGTGGCTCTTGATGTATGGTGAGTTGGTCATTAGATGAGGTGGAAACATCTTCAATGTGCTCCTTAATTGAGAGATCTTGAACATTATTTTCAACAATTGTGGCAGAGATATTGTGAATGTCTTCAACCATAGGGTTAAATAATGTTGATATTTCTTGAATTAGATCATTGTTGGGTATTGTTGGTGGATTTTGATCATGATGGAAAAGTGACTCTTGACATATGTTGATTTGATCATTGGATGAAGTAGACACAACTTCAAGGTGCTCATTAATTGATTGATTTTGATCATTATTTTCACTAATTGTGGTGGAGAGATTGTCAATGCTATCGCTAGTGGTTGAATCCTAATCATTGTCTTGAATAATGATTATCTTTTGATCAATAAGGTTTTGGATGATATTTTTGAGTTGAATAGAATTTGATGTTGTGTGTCCCTTTGTTTTGTGAAAATCACAATGGTGCTCCTTGCTATATCTTGGTGGCTTAACTAGGGGTTCTTGATAGTTCCCATAAATGGGGAGCTTGATGAGATTTTCTTGTTCCAATTGTTGCAGGAATGATTTGATTTGTCTCCCAAGTGGTGTGTATTTTCATTTGTTCCCTTGTGAGAGTTGACCTTGTGGTGATTGATTTTGGAGATGGGGTAATTGGGTTTGTTGTTGATGTTGTTGATCTTGGTATCCAACTTATTGACATTGGAGATATTGTTCTTGACATGGTTGTGGCCAAAAATTTCTACTTTGATGACATGGTTCAACCAATAGTAGAGTACATTGATTTTGGAGAAAAAAAATTGTCTTGTCTCAAGGCTTCAGTTAGTTTGTCAAGTGAAGCAATTTGGTCTAGAAAAACTTGGTCTTGATTTTGATCTTGGTACCATTGATGTGGTTGACTCTTTTGCTTAACAAGATTTGGAATGTGTACTTGTGGTGTTTGCATTAGATCATCGACAAATTGATTTTGGACAATCTTCTAATTTGGGATGATGTTCAGATTTGGCATTATAGGTTGAAATTGAACATTGTCTTGATTTAGGTAACTTTGATTTTGCATGGTGTTACCTTGTCTTGGAGTCTTTAACATCTTGTTTGGACTTGGAAAAAAATTTGTAAACATATCTATCCCAAAGTTTTCCAAGTGTGGATTTGAAATGTTCGTGTTTGGAAAACTTGTACTTAGTATATTCACATTTGGCATGTATGGACTTGGTGGGATGATGTTGTTCATTTGAAAACTCATGCCTTGATTGTTCAATTGATAGATTTGTAGGTTTGGGCTCAAATTTAAATCTATCATCGAGAAAGGTGTTCCAAATTTTTGACTAGGTATACTCACATTTTTTGTACCATTGAGGTTTTTAGGGGATAATGATCCCCTATACGGATTGTATAAATGTGAGTCTTGATAAGCAATCAGCATTGCAAAGTTTTGAAAGTTTAGTTGATTTGGATTACTCATGATGTATGGAGTAAGTTTATATTCCATGTTCTTCTTGTGTTTTGACCTTGTTGCAAAAGTCACCCCTAAGGTGTTTAGGAGCAATGATGATATGAAGGATGAAGGGGTGAATGATATGGGTGTTGAACGTTTAGGAACTCTGGATCAATGCTAGACTTAGGGTTTTATTTTGATTGGTTTGATTTGGATAATGAACTTGTAAACCCTAAGATGTTAGATATGATCTTTAGGATAAAATTGTTCAAATAAGTGATAATTTAACTGTGTGTGTGTGGAAGGATTCATCCAAACACACCTAACTAAACAAATGATTTTGATTTGGTTTAGGGATGTACCCAAGTCTAGATAATGATGTTTCCAAAGCTCTCAAGTTGTTTGATGGGATGAAGTGTTTGATTTTATCCTAAGTGAACCTAAGGAGAACCTTGTTTACAAGACCAAGACAGTGAAGAACATGCTTTTCTCTAAGAGTAGTTCAAAACCCAAAAGACCAATGTTTGCATGAAAAACCATACGATCAAAAGATACACAAGTAAATGTGTGGGGTCCAATTGACTTAATCTTTGCTTAATGGATTTATTTTACCACAAACACTTCTTGATTAGTTCTCAACTTGAATTTCCAATGTCCTAATTTTCTTTCATCCCACAAAATGCATTATGTGGAAATCGAGGAAATCAAGGCAAAGGTTTCCTAATGTTGACCTTAGTAGGAGAAAATTGAGATGAAATCCAAATGCCTAGAAACCTCTAAGGACATGAATCCCAAGGGAAAGCAAGGGAATGCAAATTCATTCAAGGATATTTTCTTCTCCTAAAGAGTTTGAAATTTGAATGATTTGTTTAATGTTTGTCTCAATGTTTTGGATCCAAGCACTGTGTTTTCAAACTGACTCACAAGCAATATAACATCCTAGCTCAATTAGTACATTTTTCTTGGAGGGCTTGCCTCATGCCCTTCATAGTAGAAGAGATGATTTTACATGCAACCAAGGAAAAAATATAAAGGTATGTTAAGAATGAAGTCTTAACCTTTATATTTTAACCAAGATTGAACATGGCAAGTAAATTTTTGGAATCTAAGTTCCAATGCACCACTTTGATAAAATCATTAGATGGACTGGTTGGCTACTATAGACAAGGTTCTTAATGAAAAAAAATCGTGAACATCGGAACCAACACTCACTCGCTTGGCCACTTAAGGAATGGGATTAGGTGCAGTCTATTGTTGGCACAGATTGGTGCTAATTTCTCATGATTTCACACCCTTTGATATAGCCCGCCAGTAAATGTTCTTGCAAGAACTTTCCTATGAGTTTCCTATTGAAAGGTGTTTCTCATAGTAATCCCTCTCTTAAAGGTGACTCAACGCAATAAATGCATTTTGAGTGTTTCTCTTACACCCTAGATTGCACGAAGCATAAGGGGAGAGGATACATACTCAAAATGCACAAAAGACAAAAACACACAATTGAAGCACTTGTTCATTTTAGCCTCAAAGCAATGATGAGTTCGTTTTAAGCACCAAAAATCAAATGTGAAGTTTTCTTGTTCAATTTTAGACCAAATCAAAATCTAGTAGGTATGTAGTGTTCAGTTTTAGCCCAACTTGAAAGATCAAATCAATGGCTAAATTTTAAACCCAAAAATAAAACTAGTTGGATTAATATAGAAAAATAATGCTATAAATGGATGCCCTTAGATTATTACAAAAATAATTTAAAAATGCTTTGTCAAGTTCGAGTTCAATGTTTACTTCTCTAGCTCAATTTTTTTTGTGATTTTCACATGAGAGGGACCACCATATTTTCATGATGCAAACCTACAAACAAAGTAAAAAATATTAGCAATGAGATTTATGTCAAGGAATCAATAAAGCATACAACACTTTCACAATCTACAAAAGTAAAGCTACAAAAAGATTTCAAATCACAAACATCTACTTTAGTTGTACGAAGAATACATAGAGAAGTGACGTGATATCTGTTTAGAAACTTCACAAAATTGACAAATAGTTCGGTCATTTAAAAAGCCACAACCACTAGATGCAAAGTATTTATAACCATGAGAATTATTGCTCACCAACGTTGGCATTTGTGACAGGGAAATCAACATGAAGATTTTAAAAAAATCATATTCTAGCAAACCTACTGCATTGGATTACTCCTTTTTTCATCCACGCACTGAAGGATTTAATTTCCACCAACTTTTAGATTAGGAAAATTTGAATTCCAAGTATTAAATCTACAACAACTTGCCAGTCACACTATTTTCAATAGATTTGATTAAAAGGAAAACTGAAACAATAATCATGACTAATAAAAATCAATGATCATAGCCTTTAAAATTTCTCTTTCCACATGGGATCCTTTCAGAAAATGGGGAAAGAAACAAACAAAGTTGATCAAGAAGGTTGCATGAAAGTCCTTAAAACATTTCTTGATAACTTGTCTACAAGGGAAATGGATAACTTTAAACATCAAATGAAACGCAAACAAAATTATGTAACTTTGACAACAATGCATCAGTCAAAAGGCTTGAAATGGGACACAATTTTCATTGTGAAGGCTAATGATTCAGAGATACCCTTGCTGCATGAATAAATGGGCTCAACAAAGAATGGAGCAACCTCTCTTGAGGAGGAGAGACGATTTTTCTATGTGGCAATGACTTATGCTCAAAAAAAGCCATACATTTTATATGTTGTTGCAGACTCAAATTGGTAGGTTCTTCAACCCTCTAGATTCTTGAAAGAACTACCTCTCCATCTTGTCAATACCCAGGTAGAATTAGCAAATTCAAGGACAATTTCAGAGTCATGCCAACTAGCTAAGAGGTCCAATGATGATGAAAGTTTAGATATAAAAGAATTTAAAGCTTAGAAAGATGATGTAGCTTTGAACAAAGCTTATCAAATTTTAGAATACTATTTCTAATGAGTGTTTACCTTCCAATATAGTTGAAGAAAAAGAATATAGAGCAAGAATTCAAAAAAATAAGGATGTTTTTCGAGCTCTTAAGTACTGCTTGAACACAATACAAGATGATTTTAGACATGTATTATATCGGCATGCATCATTGAGTGAGGAGAGAGATAGAGAGTATCTTACACTTTGTGTGCATCTATTCTAGCGAAATGTACTTGAAAGGGAAACAAAGAAGAAATCTTTTTTTATAGATTAGTAGAAAAGAGGTAAATCCTAGGCGTGGGAAATGCATATGTTGCTTCCTTCATTTCTTGAGAGTATAGGGACCACTCCACCCAACTCCTCCATCATTTGGATCGCCTACACTTGTAAAGGCTACACCTACCTCATCAACCGGAAGAACCACCAGAGCTTTGACAACTACAAGTATTGCTTAAACACTGAATCAGTCTCAATGAATGAAAATTAGGTAGCACTCCTACTCTGTATAAGTGTGAGCCTTATCCATTTAGCAAATGGTGGAGAGACCAGAGGAGCTTCCAAAGCTGTTAACATTCTCCCATTGTTAATTATGTTTCCTATCATTTATTACACCTGTCATATTGCTTTTCTATATAGGTATATAGTTCAAATCTGCTAAATGTCACTGGCATTAGAATAACATGCAAGTGAAAAAGAAATATGTCATAGTAAAGACAACATCATTGCCATTACAAGATTGATCTATCGACAGTTACTGTGGAACGCCTTAAATGCGGAAAAGATTGCCTCTATATCTAAGAAAGTAGGCTAGCACAAGAAAAAAAGTCAAGTAGTGAAAAATTTAATGCATTAGATTTCAATTGATATTATGCAAAAAATTTATCAACATTGATTATATCAACAGTCATATCAACATTAATTATATCAGCCAAATTTGTAATGCATCCAGTGTAGGAAGAAGAGACTGTTGGATACTTAATTGCATTATTACTCACAACAAATAACATTTATTGAAGCATAAATTTAAAACAAATAAAATTAATATCAAGGGTTGCACTAGAATCTAAATTCATTTAGCTTCCATTTGGAATGGATCCTTGGTACCATTCTACTGATCGAATCTTTCATTGCTTTTTTTAACACCATTCTTGATAGCAGTGAATGGAGATATTAACGAATGGAGATAAGAGAGATACACACTTTATACCAAACTCAAGAGAGACATTTGAAAGAGATACACTTCATACCAAACTCAATATGAATAAAGTCTTAGATATAAACTTGAAAGATATATACGTTGATCTTAGAGATTATAATATTCCCTCCTAGTGCCATATTGTAGATGTCTTTTTCTACATTTTGGTTAAAAAAAAAAAATAACATTGTCATTTAAAACAAAGAAAAATAAAAACCTCTCTATGAAATAGTGAATCATGTAAAGTGAAAACAAGGAAGATGAATAAAACACACAATAGCATGAACCAAAGCCTATTTCATAGTGGATTGGTGTTTCTGTGGAAAGAAGCCATTTCCCAACCCTTGATAAGCTCTTGATATGTTGATGATCAAGATGATGAGTTGTGGAGGATTAATACAATAGAGGAGGCCTCTATTTATAGCCAAGAAGGATAAAAAAATTCCAAACATGGAGGATGTGGGACTAAAGATCCACAAATAGGAAGGAGCCACTTGTCAACTTGTGATAGGTTGAGGAATGAGCACATTTTGGTCAATGTGCCAAAGAGGGGGAGATTTGAATTTTGAATTTGAGAATTAAATGCTAAGTTTGACCTTTGCAAGAGACATGTAAGAGACACGTAAGAGCTCATAAATTCCTTGTTGGATGCACATGTCAAATTGGGGGGAGATTCAAACTTGGAGAATATTCTTTTTTTATGCCAAGTTGAAAGAAAATGATGAATTTAATAAATCAATAAATTGATTTATTTGTGCAAGTGGGAAAAGATAGAGGATGTGATGGGTGATTAGGATTAGATTAATCATGGATTAGATTAATTTAGTGGGGGATTAGGTGATTTGACCCATTTGAATTAGATTTAGGGATTTAACTAAATCAAAGGGGGATGAAAGGTGATTTCAGACTTGATTAAATAAATATTTGATTTATTTAATCAAAGAGGATGTTGTTACACTTAAATTAAATAAAGTTAGTTTATTCAATTTAAATGGATGACCTTAGGAGATTAATCAATTAATCTTGGTTTATTTAATTGATGAGTGAATATGATTAAGCATGATGCCAATTTTGTGTGTCTACACTTTGATCTTCTTCTTATTTTTCTCTTGATATCCCATTAATTTCTTTTAGGTTGTAGAATTGTTCAATTAGAGCTTCTAGATGTTAAGAATGAGAGAAGAGCTTATATTTATATGAATTTAAACATATTACACATTGTTCAACCATTAAGATAGGTCAACAATTAAAGTTGAATTCTTAGAAATATTAAGGTAGATAATCATATTTGAAACTTAGGGTATGATTAGATGGGATAGGGGCACTAGGCACCATAGTTTAGGTATTTCTAACTCTATGAAAGCCTAAAAACAAGGATTTAATTATGTTTTACCAAAATAGGATGAAGACGAGAAAAAAACGCTCACTCTCAACCAACTAAGCATGTTGGGATGTGAAGCCCAACAGTCACCTGACTGTTTGTATTCTCCCATCTCCTCGTATTCGAAGAGCTTTGTATAAATACATGAGCATAAACTGTAACGCCCGTCGTGCAAATCCCAAAGGACAAAACAATGCACACATTTTTTTTAAAATAATACAAATTAAACATATAACGAAACATTAAAACATATTTACATTACACATTAACATCATAATGTCAAGTCCTCTGGGGCACACGAGGTCACATTGCATAAACAAACTCATAACGAAAGATTACACATATGGCTAAAAATTAACTAATCTAACATCCATCATTAGCATTACAATATCCATTTTCAAAGATAACATACATATATCCATAAGCATAAGTATAATTGTACATCACATGATATCACCATATTAAATCTCATAAAATGAATGGTTACAAAGGTTCATATACAATACATCATCTTTAATACATTACATTTTCTTAATAATGAATACAATGAAATCCCCCATATATGTGGGATAAATACATAGTACAAATAATGTCTCAAATACAAGATAACTAATTGGTACTAGCTCCATCTGAAGAATGTTGTGAAGAACGAACATTGATGGGGAACCCAACGGGTGCAGAGCATGTTCCACCCGATGACGTGGGTTATAAATAACCCACCCCCATGCTCAAAGGTGACAAGGAGGTAATCATGACCATGAATTCCATAAGAAAACTCCAATAAAGAATAACATAGTACAATACTCTAATAACAACATCAAGAACACATAGAACATAAACAACAACAAAGGCTCAACCACAATAACTTAAACCATAAAACACATCATAAATAAATCAAGGCAATAAAAATTTACCACATGGCATTTAAATCCGAAACAACAAATATGACACAGATCCAGAGGCAACCAAGGAAACAAGCATAAGGGCATCTAGTGGAGAGTGTCATCACATAGCCTACATGGGTTATCCTATCCCTTCCTCCAACATGAGGCGTCGGCCCCCATCTATGGTTATCCTTTCCCTTCCTCCTACTTGAGGCGTCAACCCCATAGGGTGACTCATGTAGAGCCATTAACCTCTCCTGAGGATGAGGTTACAAATTTTTTGACCATAGCCTTCTCGGTCTACCATTAATCTGTGATAGCCCTAAGGCATAGAGAAGGTATCCAAGATTATCTTATATGTTTTTACTACCCATCCCCTTAAGTTCTATTATTAGGTTTTCACTTGTTAATCTACTCTTACGTGGGTTATCCTGAGCCCTTCCTCCTATTTGAGGTACCGGCCCCCACAAAGAGCCACTCTCCTTGAGACCCCAAAACATAATCAAAATCAAGGGTTGTACCATAAAGAACAAAACATTAAATCTTAACCAATAGCATGCAAGGCATTACCAATTTCACTAAAACACATAATCAAAGTTTCAACGAAACTCGAACAACCCTTCCAAAATAAGAATACCAATCACTTGCTACATCAAGAGCACATAAAACGAGGATAAACATCCAATAATAAAAACATGCCTCTGGAAGCCTAGGGTTCACAATTACAACAAGGTTTCCACATGCAAAGAAAAAACCCAAAACAATAATAAAATGGTAATAACAAAATCACATGATTTTATAACTCAAGATACCATTCATTTAAGCATATAGTTTTCACAATTCCAAAATAAATAACTGGTTTAATTGCAGTGATAAATTTCTATTTGAAATAAGAGTTCAATAATAGCTTTGACATAATATTTGATTTACTTAAATAAAATTAACCAACCAAGCTAAATTTCATAATTTCCCAATTAAACCAAAATCAATTAATCATGACATTTATATTTTATAGACATATATATATATTTATATATATACAAATAATTGCATATATGAATAAATATATATATATATATACATATAAAGTATATGCATATTTACTTATCAAATTTTTATATAAAATTACAAATAAAACTAAAAAATTAATCTTCTGTTCGCACTAAGCATATACACATAATATATATATATATTTTAAAAAATAATTTGCATTAAAAAAACAACAAAACAAAGACAAGTCACATCGCAGTTTTTACACTGTGCAGCCGTCTATAGGACTACTATGTGCGACAATCTACGGACTGCTTTGGTAGCCGTCTGCTTATGTGGGGGCGGGAGAGGGAGGTACAACTTTTGACATCCTTCCTCTTGACCCAAAACTCATTCCATTTTAATAAAAAAATTGTTTTTTAGATCATAAAATGGTACAGTGTATACACAGGTTCACGCAATACGAAAATTTGAAGTGACATTTATATAATCAGATATATATATATATTTATATATGTATATATATATACAAATATATATATATATATATCTATATATATATTCTCCATCACATTACTCAGAAGAACAAAAACAATATATTCGAATGTATATATATTATATACATATATACTCAAGGGTATATATAAGTATATATATATATATATATATATATATATATATATATATATATATATATATATATATATATATATATTAAAAGAACACTCTTTTCTCAGAGAGGGGAAATAAATTTCCGAAATCCAAAATTATAAACACATTGAATATTTTCACAAGTTCAAACAATAAATTTCTCCATAGCCAAGTTGTAAAACACAAATCATTTTTAGAAACCCAATTTAACTTCTACAATTTGCTTGCAACCCAGAAAGATTTCTAAAGCCCCATACGAATTATTTTCTTTCACAATAAACATATTTATTTATTTTTATTTTGCTTTGAATCAGAAAACTAAAGAAGTAAAGAAATGGAACCTGGACTCCTGTGCTGCTGAAAATTTGATGAATCTTTGCTTGAACCCCAATTTCCTTTTCGAAGAGTTCTCATTCCCTCTTCAGAATTTCTTCTCATGATTCCTTTGATCAATTTTCTAAACTAAAATTTACTTCAAAAGAACTTTTTTTCTAAAACAATGAAAAACTAAATGAATTTCTTCAGAGAAGATCCCCCAAAGAATCCAATTCTCCAAACTCAATATTTATGGTCTAACTTCTATAAATTTTCCCGTGAATCCAAAAATCCCACAAATATGCTATTAAATAAAAATATATCGCTTTTTTTCAAAAGCTCCAAAAATCCAAATTAAAAGAAGTTTTCTAATTTTATTCCCAGCTTTTCAGCCAACACTCAATACTCATTGGTTCTTTTCGTCTTTTCTTTCTTTTATTGATTTTTTCCCATTTATCAATACTTTTAGTTTTAATTATGATTTTGCAAGCATTACTTGCAATACACACAATCTAATTTATTTAATTAGTTTATTTCATAATTATCCTCAACAAACTTATTTCATTTAATTATAAAAATATTAATTTTCTTAATTAATTTAATTTACACTTTTAAATAAATCACATGACTTTTAATATAAGACTTTTATATTTTAATACAAATTATTCCAAGGTCCATTAATTAACATCATTTACTTATATAAATAACATCATACAAAACATCAACTTAAAATAAATACCAAAAGTAACCTCACACAAACCACAATAATAAATTGTATAAACCTCAAAAGTCAAAGACGCACAATACCACTCAATCAGGAGAGTTTGACAAACATGGGACACGGTGACTTCCTTGTCATCTCTGTTTCAACATCATGCCTGTTGGGTAATTTGATGCTCGCCCTGTCCTACTGAAGCAGGTGGAATCGAGACTCTGTGCCTACAATTCCTACATACAAACAAGATCGTGTACATGTATATATATATATAATCAAAACATCACATTGTGAGAAGGAATTGCAGCATAATAGGGCACTCGTAAATGAGTGGTACTACACTATCCTCTCACCACATCTATACTAACAATTACATTTTCATTAGATAAAAGTAATGTTGCTAAACTAACTGATCACATCATAACATAATTACTAAACCACTGCATCACAATATACTACTGAAATCAAGCTAAACATCATCCAACCAATGTAACCATAATGTCATATCATAATATCAATGTCATCAATTGAAGTAGCATAATCATCCATTAGTCTGAACTAACCAATCCACCAAACGAACCAATAAATAGTACTATCATAGTCTCAAAGTATCAAGCAAAAGCGTAGAAAAATAATAAGTCCCAACAACAACATAAGGGGTATTACATCCTGCCCCCCGATGAACTCAACTTACTCCTGGAAGCCATTAAATAGGTAAGGATAGGATTCCCTTATATGGGAGGTATCCTCCCATGTTGTTGAAGTCTCATCATTTGGATCCAACTGGACCTGCACTTGCTCAATATCCTTGCCTCTGAGGGTGAGTCTCCTGTGTTGCAGCATGACCAAAGGGCTCTAGAGCTAGTTTCCCGTCCTCAACCTGTAGAGCATTCCAATCAAGTATGTGATTAACATCAGGAAAATATGGTCTAAGGACTGAAATATGAAAAACATCGTGAATCCGTGATAGACTGGGTGGCAAGACCAGGTGGTAGGCAACAAGACCAATTCTTTCTAACACCTCAAACGGTCCAACAAAGCAGGGCGCAAGCTTAGAACCCTTTCTGTAATGAATAGGGCTCTTTCGTGGATGAACTCGTAGAAACACTCGATCACCAACTACAAACTACCGATCAACTCTATGTGCATCATCATACTTCTTCTGCCTGTCTTTAGCCACTACAAGATGCTCTCAGATGTGAGTTACCATATAAAGTTGGGTCCAAGAAGAACCCTGTCCTCTAATCAATCCCAGCTCAAAATAGTATGACAAGGATGACCATATAAAGCCTGAAATGGAGCCATGCTGATCGAATTATGATAACCATTGTTATAGGCAGACTTGACCAAATGTAAACAATCTTCCCAATGATACTGTTGGTCCATGACATACATGCAGAGAATATTCTCAAGCACCTGATTGAATCTCTCAGTATGACCATTTGTCTCAGGATGGTAGGAAGAACTAAAGTTCAACTTAGTCCCTAAGGACCACTGCAAAGATGTCCATAACGTAGATGTGAATATTGGATCTCTGTCAGAAATGATTCTTCATGGTATCCCATGTAATCCAACAATGTTTTCCATGAACACCCTGGCCACCACAGAAGCAGAATAGGAAGATCAGATAGGAGAGAAATGGGCTACCTTGGTTAGCCTGTCAACAGTGACCATGATAGGCCCATGCCACCTGGAAGACATAGGAAAGCCGACAATGAAATCGATAGAGATAATGTCCCACTTCCACTCTAGAATAAGATGAGGCTGTAACAATCCTATCGGATGATGATGCTCAGCCTTAAATCTCTAACATTATAGACACCTAGCCACAAAATCAGCAATGTCACACTTCAATCTTGCCCAAAAATATAGTGAGTGAAGATTAGCATACATTTTCTTAACTCTAGGATGTACCAAATAAGGAGCCTAATGAACTTCAGTCAAGATTAGGGTGTGAAGACCCTCTATAGGAGGTACATACATTTGGCCTGCATAACACAAAACACCATCCAAGTCCAAAGATTAACTAGCAAATTTACCTTCCAATGCTCTGCCTGACTCAATCTCTGATTTCACTACTTGATACCAATTATCTGAAGAAAGAGCTGCGAGGATGTGACTCCTCAAATCAACCTCAAGATCCACAATAGAAAACTCATGCTTGTGTCGACTCAACGCATCTGCCACCACATTCTCCTTGCCATGAATATACTTCACTTCAAATCATATTCACACAAAAATTCCATCCACCTTCTCTGCCTTGCATTTAGGTTCGGCTGCATGAAGATGTATTGTAGACTACAAGGGTATGTGCAGGATCATGGTATGCCAAAAAGTGGCAATGAGGAAAAAACACGTCTTTCATTGACCCAAAAACGCAAAAATATCATGTTAAATTTTTTTAGGCTCGGGTTTCAGTACACACCACCAAAGCAAACACCAATCCTAGTTTTCCATATCGGATATCCAATTTGGATCGGATATCCGATTTGTAAAAAGAATATATATAAAAAATTTGTTGTTTTAAAATAACGGTCTACAAATTGGATATCTGATTTGAAACGGATATCCGATTTGTAGACTATTACTTTAAAACAATGAAAATAGTTGTATATATATGCTTTTTACAAATCGGATATCTAATTTGTAAAAAGCATATATATACAAAATTTGTTGTTGTTTTAAAGTAATGGTCTAGAAATCGGATATCTGTTTCAAATCGGATATCCGATTTGAAACGGATATTCGATTTGTGTACACATAGACCTAAGGGTTAATGGTATATGGTAGAAGGTTTAAGGGTTAAACTTTAGGGTTTAGGGTATATGGTAGAGGGTTTAAGGGTGAAGGGTTATAAGGGTATAGGGGAGAGAGAGACCTGAGAGAGTGCGATAGAGTGGGAGAGAGGGAGAAAGAGGGTGGGAGAAAGTGGGAGAGGGTGGTAGAGAGTGGGAGAGAGGGAGGGAGAGAGTAGAAGAGGGAAAGAGAGTGGGAGAGAGGGAGGGAGAGAGTGGGGGAGAG
>VDFB02049217.1:26732933-26839559 GCA_007258455.2 Sequoia sempervirens
ATAAATGTTTATGAGTAGATTTCATTTTTGTTATAGAATGGAAAACAAATGATACTTTGAATGATTGATTTTGGTGCATCACATATTTTGATTGATTGGATTTAGTATATCCTAATGTAAGTTTTTATTTATCAATTTGTTTTAAATATTTGGATTTCTCGTTTGGAATAATGGGAAAGTAATAAATCAACAAATCTTCAGTTAACTTATTACCATTGGGATCTGTTTGTTAAGATGAACTATATGTTGCTTGGCTAAGTTATTGTACATGATATTAAGTTGGTACTTAGATACGGTTTTGGGAACATAGACATTGAAATTCATTATGAATGGTGTTGAAATTGTCTGTTGTATGTTGTACACTTTGTTAACCTTAGTCAAGAAAACGTAGAAATCCTTGTTATGTTTAGGGGAGTGGCTTTTTGTAAGGGCCGACACACAAAGTGGTGTCAGGGTAACTTGCAAAGAGTTAGTAAGTCAGTGATAACTAAATAACATAGTAGTTAGATTAAAACTTTTAACAAGATGATTATGCCTTGCTTATGACTCTTGAGCTAGTTCAGTCTTGAGTATAAGATGAGAAGGCTGGAATGGAAAAATTAGATGTTGTTTCTTCAAAAGACATTCGATTCCACAATAAACATGCAATAGGGGCGGGTTTTAAGTAAGGGTTACCGAGAGTAGCAAAGGATTGAGGGCGAGAACCTGGGAAGAAACACCCGGGGTAACCTTTGTAATGTTGTGATGACACTCCACCTAAAGTAATAGTTAACCTTGTGTGTTTGTGATATAATCAATTGTCAAAATCTAGAAACAATGTAACCATGGGTGTTATTTACTAGTGTCTAGGGTTAGTAGATTGTTTGGTAGCCTTATTACTATCTCCTAGCATGGGGAGTGGACCTACGGGTACCACATGGTTGGGTGGAATGTGTGCCTTACTCCGTTGGGTCCCCAATTTGTTATCATAGCATCGAGAGCTTCATGGATGGAGAGCTCGCACTTGAAAACTTATGTGTATTTCAACATTGTCTATTGTAAAATTTGTATTTGAAAACATCCCTCAAATGTTGTGAGGTGAACACTTGTAATTGTAATTGTAATTATTATTGAACTACCTCATCAGATGGATGAGTATTGTATATTAATAAATGTAATGAATGAAACAAGTTTGTACTTTATATTATCTTGAACGAAATTTAATGTTATGCAATGTTTATCTTTATGTTAATTATTATATGTGCAATGCGAAATACTTTAGTCACTTATGGAAACTCAAAGTAGTGTAACATCGCATAGCTTAATGAATGTATGCAACTAATTAACTTAATATTAATACTTTAAAAAAAAAAAAATTATTACACCTTTATACACTATTGCAACATTCTTAGGCTATTAAGACGAGGCATTACAGATTGGTATCAGAGCAAAGGTTACAAACACTGGACGCTCTGGGTAATCACAAGCCCATTAGGTTGACCTGGTACATAGTATCGCAAACTGTTAGCCTTGGTTGAATAGTATCTAAGACTCGTTATTGTTGTGTAGGAACATGCCTAGGTGAGGAGGAAGAGGTCATGGTAGAGGTCGAGGTGGAGGCCGAGGGCCAATCCCTCAGGTTACTCCCCCTCCTAGCCCTCATCACAGTGTTTAGGCAGAACAGATGGGTCAGAGGAATGAGGGACAGAATCCCGAACAGTCAGCAGTAGAGGGTTCTCAGATACATCCATTATTAGAGGAGGTCCTAGCTCATCTTGGACCTAGACAGGTAGATGAGTAGGAGGTTGTTAGAGAGAGAGATAGATCTCCTAGGAGAGTAGATGACTCAGCACATTAGGATACTATTATTGCAAGTCATATGAGAGATTTACTGAGGGCACACCCTCCTACCTTTGATGGTTCAGGAGGTGGATTAGAGGCTGAGACCTGGCTACTAGATTTGGGTAGATGCTTTGCCATGCACCCCTATGGTAGCAATACCCATGCCAGATGTGCTATTATGCACTTGAGAGGATTCGCCTCTACTTGGTGGTGCCTAGAGGAGCAGAAGCTCCATATAGATATTGGTTCTGTGTCTTGGGAGATGTTTCTTGAGAGGTTTAGAGCATGATTCTTGTCGGAACACTGGAGGCAGCGTAGGGATGATGATTTCCATGATCTATGTCAATTGGATCTTTCTATAGAGCAATATGAACGTAGGTTCTATGAACTCAAGTAGTATGCTGGTATTGGCGATGATGAGCCTATGCTAGTACAACACTTAATCAGGGGTTTAAATGCCCGCATTAGTGGTGGTGTCTGAGTCTTTGAGCCAAAGACTATGGAAGTTGCAGTGGAGAAGGCTCGCATAGTAGAGGAAAAATTTATTATGGCTTTAGGTGGGCACATAGGAGTGCAGATTATGAGTGCTCCTATAGCAGGTTTTAGTCCACAGGGTGGACAGGAACAAATAGGTGGTTCCTCTAGGAACCAACAGACACCCACAAAGGGTGGGCAACAACAACAACAAAAAACACCCCAAAAGAACAATAACCCTCAACCACAACAACAAAATAGTCCTCAAATAGGAAAGGGTCGTAACTGGTGGCACAACAAGCGTAATAGGCAGGATCAGCCTGTGTAGAGTGCTTAGTCTACTATCAGTAGAGGTAGTTTCCAGTAGTCCAATGCACCTTCAGGTGGAAAAGGATTCGGTAGATGCACAGGCACAGGTTGTTACTCATGTGGGTAGCAGGGACACATAGCTAGGCAGTGTCCGATGAGAGGTTCTATTGGTTTTGGACCTCGACCTATAGTTTCAGAGCCTATAGTGGGTGATGCAGGATGATCTCATACAGTATATGTTGTGGTTAATGACCACCAAGCTGATCACCAGAACACAGTGGTCTAGACTTCAGGTAAGTTACATGGTATTAATGTGTCCATTCTTTTTGATTCCAGAGCCACTGACTCCTTTATTTCACCAACCATTGTAGACCATTGTGGTCTTGTGGCGGTAAAGCAAGGTGGTAAGTGGCAAGTTGAATTCACCTCAGGGGTGAAAGTAGCAGTAGAAAACTTAGTACATAATTGTGAACTTAAAATTGGAACGTTAACTATCTTAGTAGATTTATATGTTACACCCATAGTATCGTATGATATAGTATTAGGTATGGATTGGTTAGCATCTTATCATGCTGTAATTGACTATCAAATTAAGACAGCTAGTTGCATTGATGATTTAGGTGTGAAAGTGGAAATCGTAGGTATACAAAGACCTATCTCTTTGCGGATGATATCTGCTATGCAATTAAAGAGATGTCTTCGTCAGGGATGTCAACTGTGTGCAACAACAGTTACTAATTTAGAAGAAGGTGAGAGTCGAGAGGTATCTCTTGATGATCATCCTATTCTTAGGGAATTCATAGATGTGTTTCCCAATGACATACCTGGAATTCCATTGAAGAGGGATATTGACTTTAGAGTTGACTTAGTTCTTGGAGCTGAGCCTATATCTAGGGCTCCTTATAGAATGATGACTCAGGAGTTAGAGGAAATTCGAATCCAGTTAGAGGAACTATTGGAAAATGGATTTATTCATCCAAGTGTTTCCCCTTGGGGAGCACCTGTCATCTTTGTAAAGAAGAAGGACAGATCTCTTAGGCTGTGCATTGACTATCGTCAATTGAACAAGGTTACGATTAAGAATCGTTATCCTTTACTAAGAATCGATGATCTTTTTGATCAAATTAAGGGAGCTAATGTGTTCTCTAAAATTGATTTGAAATTTGGTTATCAACAATTGCGTATAGCCGAAGTAGACATCCATAAAACTACTTTTCGAACTCGTTATGGGCACTACGAATTCACAGTAGTACCATTTGGGTTGACGAATGCACCGTCAGTATTTATGAGTCTAATGAATGGTGTTTTTCGTACATACCTTGATCGCTTTGTCCTAGTATTTCTCGATGATATTTTAGTCTATTTGAGAAACATGAAGGAACATGAAGAACACTTGAGACAGGTATTGCAATGTTTAAGGGAAAATCAATTATATGCAAACCTGAAGAAGTGTGACTTCTTTCAAACTAAAATAAAATACCTTGGACATGTGATATCTGGAAAAGGTATTGCTATGGATCCTTCAAAGATCCAAGCTATTGTAGATTGGCCAGTGCCTACTAATGTAGGTGAAGTTCATAGTTTTATGGGTCTAGCTGGTTACTACAGGCGGTTTGTAGAGGGATTTTCTAGAATTGGTCACCCTATTACTTCTCTTCAAAGGAAAGGGAAGAAGTTTGTTTGGATAGAACAGTGTCAGTTGGCTTTTCAAAATCTTAAAGAAAAGTTAACTAATGCACCTATACTCATTGTTCCTGATCCTACTAAGGATTTTGTTGTGTGTGCGGATGCATCTTTAGAGGGTTTGGGAGCAGTTTTGATGCAAGATGGGCGTGTGGTTGCTTATGAGTCCTGCAAACTCAAGGATCACGAATTAAACTATCCTACTCATGACCTTGAACTAGCTACGGTAGTGCATGCATTAGTTTGTTGGAGGCATTTCTTATTAGGTCATCATTTCAAACTTCATACTGATCACCGTAGTTTGCAATACAACTTCACTCAACCTAACTTGAATGCTAGGCAAAGATGGTGGATGGAGTTCTTGTGTGAGTACGATTTTGAAGTAAAATATGTTCAAGGCAAAGAGAACGTAGTGGTTGACGCTCTTAGACAACGTCAACATAAGATCTCTGCTACTACTCTTGAAGTAGATGTGAGAGGTCAAATAGTAGCTGCACTTTCTACTGATAGATTATATCAGGAAGTGAGGTTGGAGATTGAATCTAGTAGACCTTTACAAGGTCAATTTGCAGGGTATGTCCTAGAATCGAATGGTATATTATGACATTTAGGTCGTATTTATGTACCACATGTTGAGAGTCTTCACACATTAATTATGACTGAAGCTCATCAAGATCCATACTCAGCTCATCCAGGTGTCAAGAAGATGCATGCTGGTCTTCGGCAATTGTATTTCTGGCCTAGTATGAAACATGATATTGCTGATTATGTATCAAGATGTCTTGAATGCCAGGGAGTTAAAGCTGAGCATCAACATCCTGCTGGATTATTGCAGCCACATCTCATTCCTGAATGGAAATGGGATATTATATCCGTTGACTTTATTGTAGGGTTACCTACATCATCACGTCGACATGATGCCATTATGGTAACTATTGACTCTTTGACTAAGGTAGCTCACTTCTCTCCAGTACGATTATCATATAACGCTTCATCCATAGCTAGGATATTCATGGAGGACATTGTTAGATTACATGGGATTCCTCGTAGGATTATATCGGATAGAGATCCTGTATTTACTTCAGCCCTATGGACTTCATTACAACATGCTCTAGGCACATAGTTGAACTTTAGTTCAGCATATCATCATCAAACTGATGGTCAAACGGAAAGAGTTAACCAAATATTAGAGGATATTCTTAGGATGTATGTAATGGACCAACAATCATGTTGGGAGGATTATCTGTATTTAGTAGAATTTGCTTACAATAATAGATATCAGAGTTCCATAGGTATGCCACCATTTCAGGCATTATACGGTCGTCCTTGTTGAACTCCGCTTAGTTGGGATCAACTTGAGGATAGAGTATTACTTGGACCTAAGATGCTTCGAGACATGGAGCAACAGGTTGGCCGTATTAGAGAACATTTGATAGCAGCTCAGGATAGGCAAAAGAAATATGCCAATGCGCATAGAATAGATCGATAGTTTGCTATAAGTGATAGAGTGTTTCTTCGAGTGTGACCGCGAAAGAGTCCAATCCGATACGGAAAAGGCTCTAAGCTTGCGCCTTGTTTCGTTGGGCCATTTGAGATTTTAGAGAGAATTGGTCCTGTGGCATATCGACTCGCCCTACCACCCAGTTTGTCTCGTATTCATGATGTTTTTCATGTATCAGTTCTTAGACCATATCATCCCGACATATCTCATGTACTTGATTGGAATGCTTTACAGGTAGAGGACGGGCAACTGGCTTTGGAGCCCGTGGCCATTCTACAGCACCGGACACTCGGTCTCAGGGGTCGAGACGTTGATCAACTGAGGGTCCAATGGGATCCTAGCCATGAGGCTTCTGCTACTTGGGAGGATGCGACACGCATGAGGGAACTTTATCTCTATTTGTTCGCAGGCTTTCAAGAGCAAGCCTAATCCTAGGGGGGGAGGATGTAGTACCCCTCCATTTATGCATATGCTTTCTGTTGTTGAGTTTTTACACTGTTAGACTATGATACCTTGTTTTGATATTTTGATCACTGGTTTTTGAGCGATAGTGGATTTATTCTGTGACATGATGATACATTGTATGGTGATTACTAATTTTAGACATGTTTTGTGATAGTTTAGATGTTTATTTTCAATTGATTATTGCTATGCATATGTTTATGATGGACTAACTATTAATTTATTTTGTCAGTTTGATGTGACATGTATTGGTGTGGAGAACGGAATCGCATCACTCGCTTGCGAGTGCCCTGTGATATCCATGATTTTCTCTGCACGGTGTGTTTGTTTAATGCTTTATTTATATATATATTTGCATGCATGTTATTGCTTGGTTGCAGGGATTGCAGGTACATGACATTGACTCCACCTAGGTACTCAGGTCTGAGCGTGTCAAGACTCAACGAAAATGTTGATCGGGAGATAGTAGTTTGGTTTACCCTAGTCTAATCTATAATCTCGGTCTTAGTACTTTGTCAGTTCCAGTCTGAGTCTAGGTTGTCTTGTATTTTCTGTTTGCATAAATTTGTTAAGAAAAAAAAATGTCAATTTTAAATAATAGTTTATTATATTTTATTTACTATTATTTAAATTATTTATAAATGTTGAAGAAATTAGTGTTTGTTATTTAATTACTTAATTAGTTTATTTGGTTAAATGGTTTGATCTTAAAAGATTAAATCATTTAATTAAATGAATTAATTAATTAAATTAAATTGATTTAAAAATTGTGTGTGTAAATAGATTTAATATTTGAAAATTAAATAAATGTTGTCGAAATTGTATTTTAAATTAAATTAAATTAATTGCATGCAAATTTGAAATTGGTAAGTTTGCTAAGAAGTGGTTGAGATATTTTTGCATCTTGTCGACATGTGTGCAAGTTTCATTTATTGGGTTTGTTGAAAAATTTCTCAGAGGATATTTGAGATCCAGGAATTACAGTAGGGTTATAGATTTCTTCACGGGGAAATTTAAAAAAAAATCTTTTGCTATGTAAAATTCATTCTTTCTTAGAAATTTTTATTTCTCTGTATCTAGTTGTATATTTGTGGAAGATCCCTTGGAGGATCTTGATGTGTTAGTTAAGCTCTCTTGGAATTGGGGATTTCTTTGAAGAAGATTTTTGGGATTGTACGCTATAGGCAAGAGGAATTATCCTACAGGAAGCTTTTATACTACGGGTATTTTTCTTGTTTATTTTAATTCTTTTCTTTAAAAGTTAGAGAAAATATTTTTTTTTTCCTGTGTTCTCGGGAATTGTGTAATTTTTTTATTTAAACAGTAGGAAAGATCTATGAAGGATTTTAATTGAGAAAGGAAAGAAAATTCTCTGTTGTTTTATTTTTGAATCTCTGGGAAATTGTGAAAACAAAGGAATATAGAGAAATAAAAGGAGCAAAACAGGGTTATATATATATTTGTAGAAATTCATAGAGGAAAATTTGTTAAAGTCTTTAAGGGTTCAAAAATTCTTTTTGAAAATTCCTGTTGAAAGTTATTGCTCAGTTTCAGTATTTAACTGTTTGATTTTATGAATTATATATATATATATATATTCGTATATGTATATATATTTGTAACAAATATATTTACATACATTTACAAATACATATATAAAATTATTTGTTTTAAATAATAGTGAATTAGTAAATTAGAATAGTCGTACGGGCGAAAATCCGCAGTCAAAATTCTATTAAATTCGTTGTTTTTAATAGTGAATGATTTTAAATTAAATATGTTAAAAAAAAATCAAAAGAGCCAAAGCTCTGTGCGGACGAGGGCTACCCACAACCGTCCCGGCAGGGGCACGACAGCGAGGGCTGAGCCAGCGCTGCCCATGTGGGCAACGCACGGCTCATCCATCGCAGCCGAGCCTATGGGGCAGGCTACAAAGGCAGCCCCTCCCCACTGTGGGCGACACTATGCGTAGGGTTCGGGCTATGGGACCTAACCTCCATTGTTTAATATGTTTTCAATGCATTTTATAAACCCGCAATTTGGTAATTTGTAATATGAATTTTTATTATATTTATTATGTATATATATTATATATATATATAATGTATATTAATACCATAATATATGTTATATGTATATATATAATATGTATACATAATATTTATAATTATTTATATTTATTAAATGTTTAAAAAATATATAATATTTTTATGGAAGAGTTATCATGTATGAATGAAATAATTAAATGGATGATTTATTAAATATCTAGAAATAGATATTATGACAGTTGATTTATTTTGATTATGTTGTTTGAGTTTAGAATGAACTATTATTTTGAAGTAATCATAAATTTCATTGCAATAGATGTTTA
The DNA here is from genome assembly GCA_007258455.2 of Sequoia sempervirens. NCBI lineage: Eukaryota > Viridiplantae > Streptophyta > Pinopsida > Cupressales > Cupressaceae > Sequoia > Sequoia sempervirens. The sequence continues at coordinate 26,741,555 of VDFB02049217.1, forward strand.
TGAGTAGATTTCATTTTTGGTATAGAATGGAAAACAAATGATACTTTGAATGATTGATTTTGGTGTATCACATATTTTGATTGATTGGATTTAGTATATCCTAATGTAGGTTTTTAATTATCAATTTGTTTTAAATTTTTGTTTTCTCATTTGGAATAATGGGAAAGTAATAAATCAACAAGTCTTCCAGACTAACTTATTACCGTGGGGATCCTGTTTGTTAAGATGAACTATATGTTGGCTAAGTTGTGTACATGATATTAGTTGGTACTTAGATACCTGATTTTTGGGAACATAGACATTGAAATTCATTATGAATGGTGTTGATATTGTTTGCTGTTTGTTGTACACTTTGTAAACCTTAGTCAAGAAAAAAATTAGAAATCCTTGTTATGTTTAAGGGAGTGGCTTTTTGTAAGGGCCGACACACAAAGTGGTGTCAGGGTAACTTACAAAGAGTTAGTAAGTCAGTGAAAATTAAAGAACATAGTAGTTAGATTTAAAACACTTAACAAGATGCTTATGCCTCGCTTATGACTCTTGAGCGCTACTACAGTCTTGAGTATAAGATGAGAAGGCCTGGAATGGAAAATCAATGTCTTGTTTCTTCAAAAGACATTCGATTCCACAATAGTATGCAATAGGGGCTGGGTTTCGTAAGAGGTTACCAGGGTAACCCAAGGATTGGGGGCCAGAACCTAGGAAGAAACACCAGGGTAACCTTTGCAATGTTGTGATGACACTCCACCTAAAGTAACAGTTAACCTTGTGTTTGTGATATAATCAATTGTCAAAATCTGGAAGCAATGTAACCATTAGATTGTTTGTACTAGTGTCTAGGGTTAGTAGATTATCTAGGTAACCTTATTACTATCTCCTAGCATGGGGGGTGGACCTACGGGTACCACATGGTTGGGTGGAACATGCACCTTACTCTGTTGGGTCCCTAGTTTGTGATCATAGCATCGAGAGCTTCATGGATGGAGAGCTCGTACTTGGAAACTTATGTGTATTTCAACATTATATATTGTAAAATTTGTATTTGAAAACATCCCTCAAATTTTGTGAGGTGAACACTTGTAATTGTAATTGTAATTATTATTGAACTACCTCATCAGATGGATGAGTATTGTATATTTACCAAATGTAATGAATGAAACAAGTTTGTACTTTATATTATCTTGAATGGAATTTAATGTTATGCAATGTTTATCTTTATGTTAATTATTATATGTGCAATGTGAAATACTTTAGTCACTTATGGAAACTCAAAGTAGTGTAATGTCGCATAGCTTAATGAATGTATGCAACTAATTAACTTAATATTAATACTTAAAAAAAAAAAAAATTATTTCACCTTTATACACTATTGCAACATTCTTAGGCTATTAAGACGGGGCATGGCATTTTGGATGTGTCACAGTGGTCTAGAGTGTTGGAAGAGGTCGATTTATAGGAGCTAATAGAAGTTCAAAGAGAACAAATAGTAATAGAAACATTGGATGTTGCTGTAAAGTGGAAGGTCAAGGAAGAAAAGAACGTGGTGGTGGAGCGTGTCAATATTTCTGGGAGTCCACCTCAACAAGAAGCTCAACTGAAGCCATCTATTCTCCTTCACTCTTCCTGTCACCTCATACCTCCTTTGCTACCACTCATCTTTCTTCTAAGCCTTTAAATATTTCAACTCAATTGAAGCCATTGCAATACTTTGTTCCTATGTACACTAATCCTCCTCCTTCACATTCCTTCATATGCAACATATTCATCCATTCTTTAATGTTTAACAATTTAAATCACCAACAAACACAACATGTGGCTTATTCCCATGGTCAAATAGCATGAACATCACCATTGCCTCATCATGCAAGCAATGCTGCAATGTAAATTACATACAATCCCTTGCTTTCCACAAGCTGCCAACCGGGCCCGACTTAAGTGTCACACACTAAGCTTTGACGGTCAAACTTTTTTTTCTTTTTCCATTTTCCATTGGATTACCATCCTCACAAATGCACTATTTCCCATCAATGCATTCCCCATACTACATGCATTCCATACCTATGCAATACAAAAAAAATGTCAACTCATTGTGAGAACTAACAAAAAAGGTCAGTTATTATTTTTATTAATGTGTAGATATTTTGCAGGTCTATTGTTGAATTTATTTTTATTTTTATATTTGTAACCCGATGTGATTCAACATATAAATAATAATAGTTGGTATGATTTTTTTTGGAATGGATAAAAGAAGTATTTAATTAATTTTTATTAGTAGATTTTCTATAAAGTTTCACATAAAAATTTAATTTGAACTTTTTTTCTTATAAATTTGATTGGGGATTAATAATGTTTTTATTAATAAATTTACTGTAGTTTTTAATATTATATTTGACACAAAAATCTATATAATAAATAGGTAGTTATTATTAAGGGTAAAAATAAAATACAATGTATATATTATCACTAAAAAAATGTGTTATAATGCAAATGTATTAAATTAGGTAATTATAAGTATCATTCTTAAGTTAACCTTTTGAAATTAATAATGTATTATTGGTATTATAAGTAATATAAATTATTTTCTATGAAGAATTGAGATTATTATAAGTAAAATAATTATATTCTTATCAAACAAGGTTACTCCAATAATATTTATTTAAAATCTATAAGTATATTATAAATTATTGACAAAAATATGTTAAAATAAAGCCTTCAAGTTGAGTTTTTTATTTAATAAATATACTTAATTTACCTAATAAGTATTAGAGATTTTACCAATTATATATCAAATATTTATAATGATTTGAAACTACAATATTATGACCATAACATATACCTATGAAATATGCATAAATCAAACTCAATTGAGTGTAGAATATATAATTACTTAAATTAGGTCACATTATAGGTTATATAATATATTGATGCTCTTACTAAATCAATGATAATATGATTTGTAAGGAATAATAATAAGGAAAATTACTTAATAAATAAACCTTTAACAGATAAAATATTATATAATTATATATATAATATTATTTACATTATATTGCCCATTATACTATAAATTATCAATATGTCTAATATCACATTTTAATATGATTAATAATATAAATAAATCCAATATATAACTTAAACATAATCATATATATGGTAATATAATCATTGATGTAGTAAGAGCATCTATAATTTATTAAATATCTATATATCCTATACTCAACTAAGTCTAAAATATGCATAATTTACTAAATTTGATTCAATATAGTATAAGATACATAATTACTTAAATCATGCCACATTATAAGTTATAAAATATATTGATGCACTTACTAGATATCAATGAAAATATGATTTGTAACTAATAATAATAGAGAAAATTACTTAATAAATAAACCTATTTTATTAATAGATAAAATATTATATATTATATATAATATTATTTATATTATATTATCCATTATATTATAAATTATCTATATATCTGATATCAAATTATAATATGATTAATAATATAAATAAATTGAATATATAACTTTAACATAATCATATTTATGGTAATATAATTATTATAATCATAATGGATAAATATATATTATAGACAATATATTTATCTATAATATATTATTATCATAGAATAGTTATAATTATTATAACACATTAATATGGTAAATATATTATAATAATATAATGTAATAATATAGAGATCATACCTATAAATTAATATAATAATCATCTTTTAATAAATATATATATAACTTGCCAGTATTGGCATGGTGTGATGGTTTATAGGTGGCATTGTTGTTCTTTCCACCAAGGTTCAAACCCCGTTGGGGTGGTATTGTTGAATGGTTGTATCTGGTTCATAGCTCTGGTCAAAAGCGTTTACCCCTTGAATAAAATATATATATATGACTCACTTATATATTATAAATACATTAATATCATAACCTATATATATAGGTTAACTATATAACCTATAATAATATCATATATTATAGGTTATATATTATATAATTATATATAGTGGTTAATCTATATATAATTTACAATAAATATATAATATGTTTAATATTATATAATATATAATTATATAGATAATATATATAAGTAAAATATGTTATATTATGATATTATAGGTCAAATGTTACCTATACTATAATAAATATATAGGTTAATCATATATATGATATATAAATGTAATTTATATAGATAAAATATATAGGTTAATATATAATCTATAACTATAACATATATATAGGTTAACCAATATATTATAAATATAAGTTAAATATAAATATATTAATATAGATTTGTTATTATTATATATAAATATTAATTTATCATAATCTATATTAAACAATAATATATATAATAATATAGGTTTATAAATAAATATATATAATATATTTATTATTATTATATATATATAGGTTATAACCTATAATATATGATATTATTATAGTTTATATAGTTAATATATATATATATAGGTTATGATATTAATATATTTATAATATAGAGGTTAATCATATATATTTATTAATATATTGTAACACCACATTGTGCAAACCCCAAAGAACAACTAAAAATGGTACAAGTTTTTTTTTTTGAAAACATTAATAATAAGCACTAAGTTTACTAATACAACTAACATAGCTAATGATTACAAGCTAAACACCCAAGTCCCTTGCGGTACACGAGGTGACATTACATAATCTATCCCATAACAAAGTTGATAAAAGTAATTATCAATTCTACTAACGTAACCCAATCATTCACATGTCTTGTTTTAAATATTTATTAAAGATAACCAATAAGACAAGAATAAACCATATTGAAAACCATACATGCATTCATAATAGATTTTACTTGGAAATATAAAGAACATATTTTCTCAGATAAAACACAATCTTAACGATATTAACAATTATGATTCAAGAATGAATTACATAATGTGATTATACATTACATCAAACTACAAGTACATATCATTGAGAAATTGCTCAAAATTACATCATAAGTTTACCCAACACATGGGAGAGTAACATATCAATATACAAAGTATGAAAAAAGTACAAGTATACATCTAGAAACATATAAACTCTAGATCAAGTTGTCTCTACAAATCTCTAACTAAAAAATACAACTACAAGATAGGGAATTGAACGGGGTGTGTAGCATGTTCCACCCAACCACCCCCATGCTAGGAGTAGATAAGAAAGGGTCCCCAACCAAGAACATCTAAAAAAATACACAAGACTAAACTCCAAGCATGAAAATATAAAACACATATAAAGGGAAACATAATATCAAAAGACCACTTCTAGAGGATAGCAACAACATCAACACAAGGGAAAGCTAGTGGAGAGTGTCATCGCATAGTCCTACATGGGTTATCCTGGCTGCCTATCTCTAAGTGATGCCCCCATCTATAGTTATCTTGATAGCCTCTCTAGGCACCTGCCCCATAGGGTGACTTGTACGAAACCGTTAACCTCTCGTGGAGATGAGGCAACGATCTTTCCAACCACGGCCTTCTCAGCCCACCTCTAGTCTACGAGAGCACTAACAGGTGGATGAGGTATCCACAATTATCTTGTTAATGTTTAACTACCCACCCCCTAATCAATTAATTAGATTATCACTTATTACTCAAACTCTAACGTGGGTTATCTTGACAGCCCCATTGTGCGTCGGTGCCTATGTAGAGCCACTCTCCCTAGAACCCAAAACATAACAAAAAATTTCAAGGGGTTGTACCCACAAGTACTCTAAAACACAAAATAGAACAATCGCGAGGCAAAACCATCTCACCAAAAGTCATATGAATCAACTCCCATAAGACCAATGGTACAACCAAAATAAATAAACTCAAAATCACAACAAAATTCAAAATAGAGACAAATATCAAATTAAAAGGTCACATAATAAACCACCATTTTCCCATACCTCTAGAAGTCCCTAACAAGCATCTCAAGCTCTCTTCAGGAAATTATGCTAATATAAGGTTTTTCCCACAAGACTATAACCCAATCAAGCAAAACATCATTCTTGACTCAACAATAATTCGACAACACAATTTTGTCAAGAAAATAAATAATTGATTCACCCATAAACATTCATCTTGATTTAATAAATAATTCTTATTTCCATTTAAAATAATCACCTCATATAATCAACTTGCTAAATAATCCATCTTCCAACTTTTCACAACATCAACATATATGAAATATATTTTCATATATATATATATATGTATCTATGTGTGTGTGTATATACTCACGATTACATGTATATATATATATATAAACAAAATCATACAATATAATTAACATGATAAAATTAAATCATATATTCATTGTATATTTCATATCCACATACTCATATATATATATACATATATATTATTATATATATTATTATATACATACATATATTTATATATATAATATATATTATAATTCAAATTAAATAAAATTTAAATTAAACAAGTTTTCAAATTTTATTAAAGTAAATATATTTCAAACAAAATATTTTTTTATGCCCAGGCTTTAAGCCTGTGTGGGTGTTGCCTCCACAACAAAGCCTCCCCTATGGGGAGCAACGGTGCTAGGGGTAGCCCCCAATCACATTTAAAATTATATTTAAAAAAAAAACATTGTCACCGTAAAAACAATACCTACAATGCTCAAATAAATTCACTATATTTTTTGAAAACATATATAAATATATATATATATATATATATATATATATATATATATATATATATATATATATATATGAAATTTGTATTATATATATACATATATATTTCATTTATAAAACAAAAAATACAAATGCATCATTTGGGTATATTAGTAAGATTTTCCTAGTAGAAAATAAACTATTTACATAAGTTTTCTAGAGAAATTGTAAAGAAAATTTCCATAGGGGTTTTCAAATTTCACAATTTTGATAGAGGTTTCCATTGCAACCTACAGAGTTTACAATTTCCTCTTACACAGGCAAAGACAATCTTTTCAAAACAAGAAAGCAATTAAACAAATACTAAAAGAACCTATTTTTCCTGAAGCTTGAAGGAATGAGGGTTGGAGCAAAGCTTCACCTTTGAAATTTCAACTTCTATTCACCTCCCGCCAGAAGCAAAATATGAACCCCAAAACTACATACTGAAATCCTTCTCCAATTTTAACTAGAAAACTTTCAAAACCCCAAAAACATTCTACAGCCAATTTCTTTCCATGCAAAAACTTCCTACCATTCACAGCATGCCAATATTCTCTCCAAGAATATTTTAAAACATGAATTTTATTAAATTCCCCATTCATTCCTGTAAATCCTCTAATAAAAATTAACTAATTTTTAATTATTTTTCTTTTAATAAAAATAAAGCATTATAAGAAATTTAATTAATTTTTTTTTTAAATCAGGAATTATTACCACTTACCTTATGTAAATATAAAATTTAAATTCTCATTATAACATCTATTATTTTATTTAATCTATTCACTCAATCAAGAACATTAATCAATTAACTTAACTATAATTATCTACAAATAACTATATCAATTAAATAACATTAATTAATCACATATAAAATAAAGATTAATTAAATAACAAACATTTACATACTAAAATAAATAATCAACACTAACCCAAACATAAACAAAGATGAGGTTGAGACAAAGACACCATTGGACTCACAACATGGTGACGGACTTGGGATGGGGACACTTCCTTATCAACTCCCTTTTCAACATCATACCCGCTAGGTTTATGGGACACACTCAAACTTGTCAAATAGGTGGAGTCGGTGTCAATTACCTGCATCCTACATAGAAATAAATGTCAAGTAGCATGTAAATCTCCATTGTAGACACACTGTGAAAGGTAATCACGGGGTAACAGGGAACTTGGAAGCAAGTGATGCCACTTCATCCTTTCACCAAGACTCACTAGCAAACACATTAGAAAACATAGCAACATAAAATCACAACATCACCACATATATTATAAAAGAAAACCATAACATAACCATATAGCATAATCACCATGAAATGTATCATCAAGCATCATATGTAATATCAAGTACAACAAACCAACCAAACTATGAATCCACTCATGCAACCAAAACGGTGAGGTGCTCACCCACACAAACCAAGTACAAAATCCACACATAAGAGTATCAACAACATGAAAGGTATTACATATATGATTATAATTTTAATATATAGGTATAACCTATATATTATTATAACATATTTACCACATTAATGTGTCATAATAATTATAACTATTCTCTATTATAATAATATATTATAAGTAAATATAATATCTATATTATATATCTATCTATTATGATTATAATAATTATATTACCACATATATATGATTATGTTTAAGTTATATATTCAATTTATTTGCATTATTAATAATATTAAAATTTGATATTCTATATATAGATAATTTATAATATAATAGACAATATAAAGTAAATAATTTATTATATATATAATATAATATTTTATCTGTTAATAAAATAGGCTTAGTTATTAGGTAATTTTTATTCTTATTATTATTAGGTACAAATAATATTAATAGTTCCTGCTAGGGAACTATAGGCACCACAGATCTTAACTAGTTGTTAATAATTCTCTTTCTAACCAGTGAGAGTTGAATTATTTTTTCTATTTGAATATTTTTTATCTATTATCAATGTATACATGCCAATTATATAACAAAACATATTTCAAAATTTAATTCTCTTCAATCTAATTTGTAGAAAAATTTCACCCGATATAAGCTATTAATGCGCTTTCATTGCTTCCATTACAATAGCCCTTCAAATAGTGGTGAAATACATGATATTTTGTACTCAATCTTTTAATTTAAAAATTAATTTTAACTATAATTTAACCCTAACATTATGTTTTCTTTTATAAGTTGGTAGCTAATATGGTTGTAGAAATAAAATTACTAGTCTTTAAATATTAATAACTAATTTTCATTAAATTCATCTACCTATATTACATTATTAAAAGCAAAATTTATGTCCATGTTTCTATTAAGTAAAAAAACAGTTTACTATTAAGTGAATATTTATCTATATATTCTTCTCCCATACATTGACTTGTCTATACATAGATATTAATATTCAATATTTAAATACATCTATTATTAATTTTCATTAAATGCATCTACCTATATTACATTATTAAAAACAAAATTTATGTCCATATTTTTATAAAGTAAAAAAATAGCTTACTATTAACTAAATAAATAATTATATGTTCTCCATTGACTTGTCTATACATAGATATTAATATTTAATATTTAAATACATCTATCTAACTTAGGTCAACCTTTTTTCACATCTTTTCATGTAAGAAATCTATAATTAAATATAAATTTGATAAACAATGTATTTCATTTATAAAAGTAGAAATAATGACCTAATTAATATAAGCACCTCCAAATTGATATATTGTTGTATTTTAGATAGATATATACTAAATATAAAATAAATAAACAATTTATCTTCATTTAAAAATAAATAAATAGTATAGTCTATTTATGTCTTTTTATATAGATATTTAAGATACGTAAAATATCTATATAAAATTTAAAGTAAATAAATAGTTTGTTTTTATTTAAAATAATAAAATACAAATAAAATGTATGATCTATTTTTTTTAGTATATCTATTGCTTCCATACTTCAACAAGATTTATCTAAGGTATCTATATATTACTAAATACTTTTCTTTAGAAAATGTACTTTAACATTGCAAAAGATAAATATTTAAGTTACTCTTAGAAGTAATAGAATATTCTTTACCATGTTGAATATTATAACAATTTTAAAACTATTCAAAAAATTTACACCCACTGTCCCAAAATGTATTTTAAGAAAAAAGAAATAGAAAATTTCCATACATATCCATATATTGTACAAAATAGATATATTTCTTGTGTTGAATATAACCATAATATTTAACTTTTTAATAAAAATAAATTAAAATTGAGAATTTTATTATTCTTTAGAGGTACATTGGTGGGCCCACCATATATATATATATATATGATTTATATTTATAATCTTCATTAATAATAGATTAATAATAAAATAAATTTAATATTTTTGATATTAAAATATATATTTAATAAATTTAATTAAAATAACATTCTTAAAAGATGTTGATATACTTACAATTAGAAAATTATAAAAAAAAAATTATAAAAGAAATATTATAAATTTAATATTTCTTATAAAAATAATTTTATAAATTAATAAAGAAATATTATAAATTTAATATTTACAACTAAAAAGGTTAATTTTTAATTTTAATTTTAATTTTTAAATCTTGAACTCACCTTCTTATGACTTGTAAACTTGGGTTATGCTTGAGCTCTTTAGTTATTCTATGAGAATTTTTTTAATTCGTTTTGTTAAATCATGCTATCCAAATTTTTTTATGATTTTTTTTTGGTAAATCTTTTATAAGAATATAGGCCCCTTCAAGACTATGTGGGGTAAGTATGGTTCAAATTGGGTTATTCTTGAATCTATGCAAATATTTTAGGAGAGTTTTTTTTTTTTTTTCAATTTATAAATCATGTGAGTGTTTTGTTACTTTAATTTTAATTTTAATATTTGAATTTTCTTTGCAAATATTTGATAAGGTTATGCCAACCTTTTGTGTTGTTTTAATCATTATCCATAATCAAGAAACCATTATCCTTGATAGTATGCATGAAATTATCATCACACAACCCATATAAATTATAGTTATAATCAGAAGGTTTTCCTATCATTTTTATAGTTATAATTAGAAGGTTTTCTTATCATTTTTGTACAAGTGGTTGACGTTTTCGTAAGAGAAATTTCATAATTCTACCCTTTGGATGAAAACCAATGGGGTGATTTCAATCAAAGGTAAAAGATTCATTTTTGTCTCCAATTATAAAAATTGACATGGACTAATAAGTTTTCCCCATAATTCTAAATAATATTATAGGGATACCCCTTATCTTTCTTCAATTCATAATAGAAGCAATTGAATTAGATAAATGAAAAAAGATTCATACTTCACAATTTTAGGAAGCACATAATTGGAAAAAATGTGAGGATTTATAAGAGTAATTTCAACCATGATGAGGTTTTTTTAGGACAGATCCAACATGCTACTAGCTTTCTCAAAGTAAAACTTGCTCTTACCATTATAATTTCCCTCTCATACCTATTATAGTCTCCCCAAACAATTTTGAATTTATTAAACACAATTAATTAAAACATAACTATTCTATAACTTTTTGGCGGGAACTTCGTTGCCCTACAACTCTTGTTAGTTTCTACCAAGGAAACTATAGGCACGACTTGTTCTTAACTAGTTATTAATAATTATTTTTCTAACCAATGACAACTGAAATAGTTTTTCTATTTAAATTTTTTTTAGCTATTCTCAATGTATAGATGCCAATTTTATAACAAAATATTTTTGAAAAATTATTTCTCTTCCATCTAATTGGTAGGGAAATTTCACCCGATAAGGACAATTAATGTGCTTCCATTACAATAGTGCCGGTAATAGTGAAAAATGAAAAGGGAATTCTCCTGATTTTCAATTGTATTTGTATTTTAAATTATTTAGTTAGTTATACAATTCTAACCCTTTCTTTATATAAAGTTGTATTTCTTTATAGATACATAAATATTTCCCATTACTAGTAATAGAGTTTGTTTTTAACTTTTATAAAAAAGTTAAAATTATTTTAGGGTTAAGTATAGTTGGAAAAAATACAGTATACAACTTCAATTTTTGTTGAATTTTATTGGGTTAAGCAATAGATTCCTGCAGTTATAACCTAAAGTTTTTGGGTTCAACAATAGATTCCCATAATAGTATGTAAATTTATTTAAATTTAGTAGAGGATATTTCTCTTGAGAATGTTCAAAATACTATAAATTTAATTTACATTTGAGAAGAGTTATTTTTTAAAGAAATTTTAAAACAATATAAAGAATTATCATTAACAAATGCTTTTATAAATTTTTTAAAACTAATATTTAAAGTTTTCATAAGAATAAATAAAAATGAAATTATACAGATTCCCAAAACAAACATATAAATTAATTTAGTTATTTGAAGCAACAAATTTGAAAAGTAAAAATATCATAAAAATTAATAGCTACTGTAGACACCTAAATTTGGACACTTAATTTATCCAAATTTATGCCCTTTCATCTAAGCATCCCCTTATTTGCATTAATTAAGTAATATCACTATTATTTAATTAATACCTCTAAAGTTCTTCTAATCCCTAAGGTATCTAGTTAAATAATTTAATATCTTCCCCCTTTCATCAAATGAATTAAATAAATATGTCATTTATTTAATTTCTCATATGTCACATCCTCCATCATTTTTATTTAATCCTAATCCATCTTATAATCTCATCATTAGGGATGTGCACATGACTAATCCTTGATTAGGATGTGTCACATCCTCCAAATTTTGCAAGTTGGCCTCTAATCTCTCTTAGCCACCTAACGCTCCTCTAATCCTTCATTAACTAGCCTAATCAACCTCTTAAGGAATTTGTAATTCCTTTTATCCTTCCAAAGAATATTAAACTCTTTTTCTCTTCCCCATGTGATCTTTGACTTGTCACATCAAGTCACATGTGAAATCTAACCCTCTTCTAACATGTCATTAATTAGTCTAATCAAGTACTTCCACAACCTTAATCACCTAATTAGGTCATCTCTAATTAGTCTTCTAACATGTCATTAATTAGTCAACTTCATTAAAAGCTTTCTCTTTTTGAACAAGGCATCTCCATTCCCCATGTGAATTTTTAATTCACATTTAATCCCCAAATGCATTTAAAGGAATTTTAAATTCCTTCTCTCATCCACATGAGAATATTTGAGGAATTTTTAATCCCCCACATGGCGACAAGTACCTCCTTTATGAGGAGATCGTGTCCCAATCCCAAGGTACTATGTACCCTCTCCATGTCATGTACTACCACTCCACCTCATGTCCACTTCACCTTTTTGAGCCACTTCACATGCCACATGTCAAGATGTGAGGGCTTGTAAGTTTTCAACTCACCATAGCCCTACATCTTGATCTTGGTGGCTCAATCTTGACCATCCATTTCCCTAGATAATTCCAAATTCTCTATAAATACCCCCTCTTTTCTCTCATTTTGGGGGAGAGCATTCATTGTAGCCAAACTCTTGCAAAAAATTTCTAGGAGCCATACTTAGCCATTTTTCACACTTGCATCCACATTTCATCAATTATCATATCATCATCTAGCTGGCATCTTGTGCCATCCAAGGAGCATACACATCAAAGATTGAAGGGCCAACCAAAAGATCGATTCGAGATAAGATATAAAGTTCCATTTGGTCATCTTTACTTTGTATTGATTCCAACTAGGCTAGTCTTGAGGTGTAGGTTGTTTTTAGTTTTATTTGCACTCTCTTATTTCCTATTCATTTTCTAGCACATAGATTCAACCTATTACATTTTTGGCACGCCCGGTGGGACCCACAAATGGGTCTATTTCTTTTATGTTTTCTATTTTTTGACTTTTTACAGGTATAGGTTATAGAGAGGTAGACCTGACCCAACAGACAGGCAGACCTACCCTCGACAAGTGGACCTGACCTTTCCTAGGGGCGTACCTGCCCTCCATAGACTTTAGAAGCTATTCTTTTGAAAAAAATTCATACAGAGGTAGACCTGACCCATCAAACAAGTAGACCTGACCATACAGACAGGCATACCTGACCCATTAGATAGGAAGACCTGACCATATAGATAGGCGGACCTGGCCATATAGACAGGTGGACCTGACCCAATAGATAGGCGGATATGCCCCAGACAACTTTTTTGAAAAGGTCAAATTTCAATTTTTAGCAATCTTTTTGGTTGTTTTAAGGGTTTTCAACCCCTAATTAGGGACATAGCTTAATTAGGAGGTGTCAAATCATCCTTGTATGTCATGTTTTTAGGTGGGCTATTTGATGTATCCAATCCCCTTGCACCATTCTATGATCCTAGGTGACGAGAAATCATAGCTTATCACATCTTTTGAGTCTATCCATTTTATTTTTCTTAGCGGGACCTGCTTGGGGATTTCATCATGCCTTAAGGGATGATTCCAACCATGCGTACCGGCGAGGTATATAAAGGGGGGAGAGCAAAATTTGTACCTCAATCCAACCACGTTGTAATTGGCAAAGCATCAGGATGATGTGAAGAGTTGGTTCGAGCCTTTAAGGTTCCCCACTCACGCTTGTAACAAGTTGGTGTTCATGGTTTGGGCCTCATGTATCGTGTGTATATCGAGGACTCCCTAGTAACCATGTTCATCCTAGATTAGAAGACTATTTTGACCATACCCTCTCTACTAGACTTAGGTTTGTGATTGTCTGAATTGTCTTCTTTGTGCAAAACCAATGATTGTCTGATTTGTTTCACTTAACCATAGCCTTTTGATTGATGATTGTTGTGTTTTGAGTCCTTTGCCTTAGTATTTTTGTCAAAAAATCAAGTCAAACCTACAGACAGGCGGATATTCCCTCATAGACAGGCAGATTTTCCCTAACAGATCGCCGGACCTAACCTCTGCACAGTTGGATTTTCCCTCCTTTGTCAAAAAAATTTCTCCTTGGGCGGACCTAACCTTTTCCAGGGGCAGACCTGACCTCTAAACCAATCCTTTGGAGCCTGTTTTAACAAAATTTGACCAACTGTAGCTCCTTAGGCGGACCTGACCCATCTAGGTGCAAACTTGACCTCTAAACAAGTCCTTTGGAGCCCATTTTAACCAAATTTGACCAACTTTTTCTCCTTGGGCGGACCAGACCTTTTCCATGGGCAAACCAGACCTTTGACCCACCCCTTTTAGGCTTGTCTTGACCAAATTTGACCAACTTTTGCTCCTTGGGTGGACTTGACATTCTCCATGGGCGGACCTGACCTTTGACCCACACCTTTTAGGCCTATTTTGACCAAATTTAACCAACTTTTGCTCCTTGGGTGGATCTAACCTTCTCCATGGGCGGACCTAACCTTTGACCCACCCCTTTCAGACCCATTTTGACCAACTTTTGCTCCTTGGGCAGACCTGACCTTCTCCATGGGAAGACCTGACCTCCTATAGGGGTAGACCTGACCTAACAGACAAGTGGATTTTCCCTGACAAATAGCCATATATGCCTTGCCATTTGCACATTGTTTTCCCATTTTCCTCTGTTGAAGCTCCAATCTTCTTGGTTTTTCGTGCTCTTTCCAATGACATATACCACTTCATACTTTTGAGAAGTTTTTCGAGGCCCCTTTTCCTTCCCCATTTGCCTCCTCGAGGGGGGCATACCCTACCATTCTCTCTCAATCTTCCATCATAAACATTCCCTTATGAGATCAAGGCATCCCCTCTAGGCAGCCCTCCAGACAACGATACTTTCCCTCCTCCAAAGTCATACCTGCCCTCCTCCGGAGCCATACCTTCCCTCCTCAACAATCCCGATCAATCATTTACTCATTCTGAGTAATATTTCAGCTATTCCAAACCTTCATCTTCTTGTTTCGAGAATCATTCATCCATTGTGAGCAGTTGTTTACTCGTTCTGAGTAGTTGTTCATCCATTATGATCAATCGTTTACTCATTTTGAGTACTCATTCATCCATTTCTATCCATCCATTTCTCCAATCAAATCATCATTTTCCCCATCCAAATCCCCTAAACTTCATCTCGTGTTACTATCTAAATTGACCAAAGTATTTGATCTGATCATCATCATCAACCTCCGCTTAGGATTGTCATTCATCCTAAGTTAATCATCATCGTCGGCCCAATCAATCCATTTTCAATCTCAAAGTGGATTCGGTGCCGCAATCATACATTTATCCTTTAATTTGATCAATCAGTATCCTAAGTCACCTAGGGTAATCTCTGAATGGGTTTTTGAATCCCTTCCATCATCCTATCCAATCCATCATTTGATCTTACCAATCATCGATCAATCTTATCCAATCCGATCCAATCCAATCACATCCCTATCCAATCACCTTCGATCCAATCAATCTACTTCCATCTTGAAGCAGATTTAGTGTCGTAATCATCCTTTGATAATCAAATCCAATCGTCAGAATCAATCCCATCGCATCATCTAATCATCCTAATATGAGCTTTAATCCAATATTGATCTAAGCTTGACCTAAATCCCGATTTGAGCTTTAGTCTGTTCCCATCCAAAATCTTTAAACCATCCTTTTTATCCTTTCACCATCATGAATCCTTATCCTCCATCAATAGTGGTCAAGGGAAACCCTAATTACGTCGACAATGATAATGAAAGTCTTGTCGATCAAGAAGAATGTGACGTAGATCCCCTTCACACTATCATTGCTAGTAAGTTTTCTCCACCTGCTTTACAAAATCTAATCATCCCTTCTAGTTATCCTATTATGTCTTCATCCATGCCTAATCATGCTCCCTATGCTACTTGTGACAAGGGATATCCATCATATCCATCATATCCTTCATCTACATCATCCTCTTATCCTAGTTTACCATCACAATACCCCTTTCCTAATCCCTCGTCCACATCCTCCTATCTCAATCCTTCATCCGCATATACCCACTACCCCAATCTTCCATACCAATCTGCTCACCCTAATCCTACATTTGCACCTTCCTATTCTAATCCAACATCCACACCAACCTATCATTATCCTAATCTGACATCTGCAGTTCCCTATCTCCATTCGCCACCTCAATCTTCCCATCCTAATCCACCATCCCCATACCCTTACTACAATCCACCACCTGCATCCTCATGTCATAATTCACCATGCCAATACCCCTATCTTAATCCTTCACCTAATCCCCCACATCTTTCCAGTCTTGCATCCAATCCCATTCCCCTATCTAATCCTAGTCCACCAATCTCTAGTCCTAATCCCCCACCAACCCATAATTCTTCATCCACTCCCACCTCGCCATCCAAACTTAGAGTATGCAAGTCTCTCATTTCAGAGGTTCTACAAGGACTTATAACAAAGAAGACATCTCACACTCCACACCTTGAAGTCATGGAATCATGCCATCCCAACCCATCATCCACGGTCATTAGTGACAAGACCCTTTTCCACCCAACACCTATCATTGATGATACCACCCTTAGCACCACTCAAACCGTTGAAACCATCACATACTCTAAATCCACTGAGCCACCATCTCCTACCATCACATCTACCGAATCCATTGAACACCCACTTCCTACTCCAAGAGTAGTCAAACCCATTGATGACACCTAAATCCAATCCACTTCTCCCACTCTTAGTGTCACTAAAATCCATTCCGATGACTGCATTGAATCCTCCATCCTTCAATCTCTCCAATTTGAAGAGTCTCTCCAACACTCTATCATCCTTCCATCCACACAAGAGGAGTCATGCCAAGAGCCTGATCCAAAGCATGCTAACATATCCCCTTCTCTAGATCAAGATCCTACCATCCCATCTAGTCCACCTCAACATCAAAGTCCCCCATCCATTCCATCCCATGATCCCCTCGTCATTCAAGATTCCACCGCTCCATCTCCATCTCCATTGCATGAGCCCACTACCACAAGCTCAGATCCTATCATATCCACTAATCCCTCTCTTGATACCACCCATCCAAATGCTGCTATCCCATCATCTCCCTCTCATGATCCCCCATCATCGCCTAAAACTATTATCCCTACACCGCTTGCCTATCCCCTTGGTACTCTCACATTCTTCCATGGTGGCCTCCTTGTAGAAGAAAAGCATAGTGTTTTACCACCCATCATCCTCCACCTAATAATGGACTCACATCATGTTTTCAGAATAACACAAATCCTATCATGGATCGCATGCTCAAGAAAATGAACTATCAAGGAAAAGGTCTAGGCCTTCATGAGCAAGGTATTTTAGAGCCCATCCAAGTCAAAGAACAAATTTGTATGCAAGGTCTTGGACCTATTCCCCAAAACTCACAATCTAAAGATGTTGGTACAACCTCTAGACATCCTCCACGAGCCTTTTCCAAAAGACATGTTGGCTTTTCCCATCACTCCACCTAATCATATGCTTCCATCCCTCCTCCTCTATCATATCGCCTCAAAACAATTGTCCATATTCCTTCATATGTGTTGTGCAGTTTTTGCACACATGCCCCGCTGAAGGCAGGGACCCTCTTTCACTTTGGTTTTTGGTGTTTTGGCCCCTGGATTTTGTGGATATTTGAATTTTCCTTGGTATGTGCTTAATATGTTTATCTTGCTTTCCCAAGTATTTTCCCCAAGTTGCATATTGAAAAACTTAACTTTTGGGTGAAATCTGGGATTTTGCACTAGTTTGGGATTTTCCAGTCCATCCGAATTTTCCTAGATTTCATCCAAACTCTAGAAGAAAGTTGGTTTAACACTGTTGTTCAGGAATTTCCGGCCTTCATGAAATTCCACATGGGTAGGATTTTCTGGATTTCCGTCTTGCTACCAGGTTTCTAGATTTTGTTGTACAAATTGCATTTGGTCGATCTTTGGAGATTTTCTTGTTGTTGTGCTTTCTCATTTGCATTCTCTTGGGTTGGGATGTTCAATCCTATTGTGCTTTGACGAGATTTCCTGCTTGGAGTATGAATTCTTGTGTGTTTAGGAGTTTCCTGGCTTGCTCTATGCGTTCATGGTTAAAATTTTGGGTTTCAACTTTGGAGCCATCGCCAATACTGATTGAATTGCCCTTGAGTGAATTCTAAGTCTAGATCCATCAATGAATGATTTTTCTTTTGAGCTTGGGTCCTCAAATTAGTGATCTTTGATCAATTTGAGCGAGATTGTTGGAGAACGTCAAAATCTGGGTTTTCCTTCAGTTTTGGGATTTTTCGGTGCTGGTGGATTTCCCAGGTTTTTCCTGTCCTCTGTGTTTTTTCTGAAAATCCAGAGTTTTTCCTACTTTGCTGATTTATGCTCCCTCCGAATTTTCCCAAAATCCCGTTGCTCCTTCATTTTCTGGATTTTTTCGACTGTTGATTGTTTTCGCTAGAATCCGCTAGGTTTGGATTTTTTTGAAATCCCTTCTGGCCTGGATTCCGCGAAGGGGTGAAAATCCCAAACTGTGGAAATTTTGCATTTATGATTTTTTGTGGGATTTCAATTTTTTTTCTTGGATTTATTTGAATATATTATTGATGATGGATATTATTGAAGCTGGTTTTTGCTAAGTGCAAGCTCGGTTTAATTCAATTGAAGGTGGATTTAAGGTGTTTATTAATTCACCTGTGGCCAACCTAGAGAGTATTTTCCTCAAGATACCAGATAAATTAAGAGAGGGATGATGGGGCCAGTTAATGATCAATTGCATTGGGAATTCTGCTTCACATGCATTGGATCAACTTACAAAATCCCAAGCTAGCCTAGATGATTCCCATGCATTTAATGCATATCTTATCTTATTTCAAATTTCTCTTGGCCGACCTGACTGGGCTATTTTATTATTGTAAAATCTATACTGAGCCGACATGTTCTGGGGTTTTCTATAAATATGGCATTTTGACTCATTTGTAAGGGGGATTATTAGTAGAAGTTGCTAGAGATAGTTCCTAGAAGCAATTAGGGTAGTAAAGTAAGAATTAGGGTTAGGAGTTAGTCGATTCTAGTGCAAGTGTTGTAACAAAACATTGGAATTGTTGCTAAAATTTGGTGATTCAATACAATTGTAGACATTGTGATTTTATGGTGATCTCTTTTGTGTTGACTTATCTTGCATGGTTCTTATGATTCGATCTTTCAAATTGCTCAAGTTAGATCTAATTCAATGGTGTTTATGATTTGATATTTGAAGTGTTGCAGCAATCCCTGGTCCATACTTTTTGCAACTAGATGATTGTTAGTTGCTTTACAAAGTTAGCTTGGACTTTATATTCATTGTGCTTAGTTCAATTGTGGAGATTTATTCATTTCAATTACAATTGGGTTGTCTTGGATGAATGTTCATGATCTGAAAATCTTCATTACCTTAGAAGATTGCATTGTTTCTGTGAGATTGTAGATTTATCTTGGTCAAGTAGGAATTAGTTTATGAGGGATTGGTCCATTTCATGTTTTTCATCATTGGCAATAGTTAAATTTAGATATCTCTCTGAAACCCTAACCTTTTTTTATTTCTTTATTATTTGGATTAGATTTAGGATTGAAGTATCATTACATTACCAGATCTAATAAATTGGAGATTTAGTCTTTGCTTGTAGTAAGGTCCCTTTGTGATTACCAACATTTTCACATATTATCTGAGTTGTTTATGCATTGTCAAGACCTGACATTAGAGACCTTGGGGTTATTTCTTGACGCTTGCTGATAGAGATTTTACCTTTCAAGAGAGATAGGATATTATATTATATCTAAGTTGTTGTGCAGAAAACATCATCAATAGATTGGCGCTAGAAGGAGGGCCTGAATAAGCAAGCTGGATACATTTATGTCTGCCATCTCTCCTGAAAGATTCAGAAGAAGAACCAAATCTACTCCAGTAGAAAAGGAATTTCAAGAATTGCAAGCCCCTCCTAGGTTAAGAAGGACTAGCAGAAGGGAAGAATCATCATCCACCCCACCACTTCCATCATCCCCATCATCCCCATGTTCATCAAGTTCATCTGAGTCTGAGTCTGAGGACGTTCCCATTCCATAGCCTCAGCCAATCATAAATCAGCCCTTACCACCCCCACCTCCACCAATGGCTTTCCTAGCTGATAACCCATCTCCCTTATCTTTCAACTAATACAATCCTATGCCTAAGAACCCCAAGCTTTTCTGCTCCAAGTTTCACATTAATGATCTCGAAAGGACTGCAGATGAGTATATTAGGATTTTGATGACTACCCTTAAGGATAGGGGAATTAATCATGAGGATGTTACATGCAGAATTTTCCCATATTCCCTTGGAGATGAGGCATTTTGTTGGTATAACCATCTTCCTGCTAGGTCTATCACTAATTGGCTTCAACTGGAGACTACATTTTTACATAAATTTTAGATCCCAATATGTGCTAATGAGTTACTTCTGCAATTTACTAGAATCAAGAGGGAGGTAAATGAACCAATAGTGGCTTTCAATAATAGATTCCATAGGGCTTATGCTAGGCTGAAATCCCCTTATGCTATAGATGATGCCTCTGCCAGGGACGTTTATTATGAGGCTTTGGATAGTTTAACATCTACTTTCATAAAATGGAAAGAAAACCCTCCTGGTAGCCTATTTGAAGCTTATGATGTGGTTGTTAAAGTAAGTATAGATTTGAGACAACACTGTCCGGACCTTGGCTAACCAAAAACCTATGATGAGTTCAGTCCCTCAATCACCCTTGGTTTCACACCTAGGTCATCCCTGTTAGGCTGCATTCATGCCAAATTACCATCCAAATATGAACCATCCTACATACTTTCACCAACAAGCTAATATACGTAGTTATTTGTAGAGATCTGAGATATTTAATCAACCCTTGAACCATGGGTCACATGTTGTTTATATGCAGAATTCAGCTGGTATTGTTCCTTCATCAAACAGTGCAAACAAGGAGAGGCTGGATGCACTCACAGAGCTAGTTGAGAAGCTAAATACCGAAGTCACCTACCTAAGGCACCAAAATAGTCAATCCTAGGCAGCCCAAAAGGGGATTCAGTCCAACTATGATCAAAGCAACAAGGGTATGATGCAGGCTCAAGGGTAGAACTTTGATAGAGAACAACATCTTGATAGAGATCATGGAAGGCAACTGCCACTTCAGAATAATGGAGAAGCCTTAACTTCTCTGGATCAGCCAAACAATAAGGAGAAATCTAGTGAAGTTTATCTGGCAAAAATAGCTCTTTTAGGATGGTGTAGGCTTCATAGTATGAGTCAACATTCTGAATTACACTATATCAAGAATTCCAGACTACCACATCTATTTTCCAACAGAAGGTTCAACGTGCTAGTAATAGTTCAAGTGGGCTGGAGATAGTACCATCTAATCCTTATGACATATCAGTTATGGTGGTGAATCATGTCCTATTTCCAAGAAGTGAAGAGAATGAACTAGAAAAAGAACAAGATAAAGGTCTTGAAACAAGGTATGTATATAGTGAAGAATCAATAGTTCAACCTTTTGGAGATAATGAGGAGAATGAAAATGGCCCATTAGATGAAGAAGATTATACAACTAAAGAGTTTCAAGCATTCCATCATGATCCTACTCAATATTTCATAAATGGAAGACAATTTAATGTTGATAAGGGAAGCAGTGTTCAAAATGGCAAGGATGAGCTTTCGGTTGGCTCTGAGGATAACTATTCCACCATGACTACAAAGCACCTAGGAGAGCATGTGGTGGAAGAACTCAAGAAATTCAAAGTGAGTCTCTCTGCTCATGAGTTGTTAAGGGATCCTACCATTAGGGATGCAGTACTAAAGTCTCTTGAAAAGGATATTCTTTTTGAAAAAAGGGGTGCTTCAGGACATGTTGATACAAACACTTTTAAGGAGGTATTTCTATCTACAACAAGCTTGGGAAATGATGCACTGATAGTTAACCCTCAAGGATGGGAGATTGAGGAAATCCTCATGTTACATGATATGCCTATTCATCAATCCAACAGTGCTAAAGCATCGGTAGAATCAATAGAAGAGGTACAATAGCAAGTATGGTTTTTAGATCATGTGCATCAAACTATGAAGAATGAGCTTCCAATAAGGGAATTTCAACAAGCTATCAATGAGTCAACTGGCATTAGATCTGAGAAAATCATAGCAGATAACACTGAGGCAGCTCTAGAGGAGATTTCAATACAGGAACTTCAACAACCTGCTGATGAATGTACTATAAAGTGTGAAGAAGAACTTAATGAAAGAGTTGATATTCTAAGCAGTCACAATCCGAAACTAGAAAAAATGCCAGTAGGAGAGGAATTCAGGGAGTCCCTTCACTCAACACATTCTATTTTTCCTCTTTCTGTTGATGAATTTAGTAAAGAAAATTCACA
Organism: Sequoia sempervirens; assembly: GCA_007258455.2. Classification (NCBI taxonomy): domain Eukaryota; kingdom Viridiplantae; phylum Streptophyta; class Pinopsida; order Cupressales; family Cupressaceae; genus Sequoia; species Sequoia sempervirens. The sequence continues at coordinate 26,764,623 of VDFB02049217.1, forward strand.
TATTCCATGTATTAATGACAAGATAGTTGATGTGATTCATGTGGATGTGCAAGAAAATCCAAGTGGTGTTGAGAATAACAATGTTGCAGCCATCACTAATGAGCTTGATCATCCTACTTTAGGAAAGAATGTGCTTGCAGATCATTCTATGGGGCCTCCTAAAAAATATCATGATGGGGAACTTACTATACATGACGAGGCTTTAACATTTTCAAAATTGATCCCTCATGAAGAAGTCCACACAGGTGAAAAGTTCCATGTTTATACTTTTGAATCTCTCCAATCTGATTTTCACCCTGAATTATTCATGGAAGACTCCAATTATGTTTTGCATGTTCTAAATGCAAGAGGGATATTGCATCATCAGTTGAGACCTCCTAATGAAATGGATATCAGCTCTTCACAAACACAGGATGATGAACACAACATTCAGTCTATAGTACAAAATTAGATTGTTTCTCTCCTTGCTATGAATTATGAATCTTATGAATTTGATTATGGTAATCTAGGGAAGACAACTTGCATATGGAATGATCATGATTTCAATGAGTTGCCTCAATTATTGATTGTTCCTGACTATAAGGTTGAATTCGAATGTTGTCTTTTTGAGGTTTATTTTGCTGAGTATAAAGATAAATTTGCATTTTTGAGGACTATTACCATTACCTTGTTACTTGTTCATGCATTGATGAATCGTATGGGGGTGGGTCTTAGTTCACCTTGTCTAATGATGAGTTGTTATGAGTCTTTTGTACATAGTTAGGATAGATTTCTTTATAATTAGTCTATTTTGGTTAGTTTAGGTTTGCTTTGGGTTTTGGTTTGGTTGTTGCTTTGCTTCTCTGGCTTAGGTCTTTTACTTTTTGGTTGGGGAAGTGTCCTACTTGCACAGCAACCATTTCTTTTGTCTAGGATTATTCTGAGTATTTCCTTGATGAACTTTAATCACTTGTCTTGAATGGACGTTTGAGGTCTTCATTATCATCACACTGTCTAAATGTCTGATTTAAGGAGGATGGTCACTGGTTTGATTTGAATTTGAAGTATTCTAAAATCTTATATTTTCATACATCTTAAGAATCCTGAGGTTGCTATAGGATCTTTGTGAGGTCTTATCAGGTGAAAGATATTATTTCTACTTCAGTGCCACTGTGGTTCTTTGCCCTAAGTGTGAACTTCATTGTTCACAGGTTGAAATGAAAAAGTGAAAAGAAAAGAATATCAAAAGAAAAGAAAAGTGAAATATTGAGAATCAAAAGAATGAATTCAATTTATCAGGGGTATCTGAATATCTCTACCGAGGCTATGGACACTTGGCTGGCAATAGAGCTCAAGTGAGTCACAATGATAACCTTGTTAGGGCTATAGACACTTGACTGGCAGTGAGGCTCTCTCCAGGTTGCTTTTGAAGTTAGAATCTTTATGTAGCCTACTCTGACTAAGCTTGGTTTTTGCAGTATCCCAAGAAAGGAAATGAACTCATATGCACACACTTGGATTTTCAATCTACGAAAGGTTCAGTCTACCTTTGATTCTGATTTTCTTTCATCTTGCATTTTGGTTTGTTTGTCTAATAGTGAGATCAAAACCAAAGATTTTGGGTTCTTGATTCCTATTCATCATCAAATGCTCTAGGCATTTTCCCAATAGAGTCACCATTTGTTATGCAATTTTTGCACGCACGCCGTGTTGAAGGTAGGGACCCTCTTTCACTTTGGTTTTTGGTGTTTTGGCCCCTAGATTTTGTGGATATTTGAATTTTCCTTGGTATGTGCTTAATATGTTCATCTTGCTTGCCCAAGTATTTTCCCCAAGTTGTATATTGAAAAACTTAACTTTTGGGCTAAATCTGGGTTTTAACACTGGTTCGGGATTTTCCAGTCCATCCGGATTTTCTTGGATTTCATCCAAACTCCAGCAAGTTGGTTTTAACACTACTATTTAGGAATTTTTAGCCTTCACAGAATTTCGCATGGGCTGGATTTTTTCAGATTTTTGTCCTACTGTCGGGTTTCCGGATTATGTTGTACAAATTGCATTTGGTCAATCTTTGGAGATTTTCTTATTGTTGTGCTTTCTCATTTGCATTCTCCTAGGTTGGGATGTTCAATCCTATTGTGCTTTGATGAGATTTCCTGCTTGGAGTCTAAATTCCTGTGTGTTTGGGCATTTCATGGCTTGCTCTGTGCGTTCATGGTTAAAATTTGGGGTTTTGACTTTGGGGCCATCGCCGATATCGATTGAATTTCCCTTGAGTGAATTCTGAGTCTAGATCCATCAATGAATGATTTTTCTTTTGAGCCTGGGTCCTCAAATTAGTGATCTTCGATCAATTTGAGCGAGATTGTTGGAGAACGTCAAAATCTGAGTTTTCCTTTAGTTTTGGTATTTTCCGGTGTTGGCAGATTTCTTAGGTTTTTCCTATCCTCTATGTTTTTTTTGAAAATATGGAGTTTTTCCTACTTCACGGATTTGCACTCCCTCCAAATTTTCCCAAAATCCCATTGCTCCTTCATTTTTTGGATTTTTTCGACTATTGATTTTTTTCACCAGAATCCACCAGGTCTGGATTTTTCTGAAATCCCTTCTAGCCTGGATTTCGCAAAGGGGCGAAAATCTTGAATTGTGTGGAAATTTTGCATTTACGAATTTTTGCAGGATTTCAATTTTTTTTCTTGGATTTATTTCAATATATTATTGATGCTATTTTTTGCTAAGTGCAAGCTAGGTTTAATTCAATTGAAGGCGGATTTAAGGCATTTATTAATTCACCTATGGCCGACCTGGAGAGTATTTTCCTCAAGATACTAGATAAATTAAGAAAGGGATGAAGGGGCTAGTTAATGATCAATTGCATTGGGAATTGTGCTTCACATTCATTGGATCGAGTCACAAAATCCCAGGCTGACCTGGATGAGTCCCATGCATTTAATGCATATCTTATCTTATTTCAAATTTCTCTTGGCTGACCTGTCTGGGCTATTTTATTATTGTAAAATCTATACTGGGCTAACATGTTCTGCAATTTTCTATAAATATGGCATTTTGACTCATTTGTAAGGGGGATTATTAGTAGAATTTGCTAGAGATAGTTCTTAGAAGCAATTAGGGTAGTAAAGTAAGAAATAGGTTTAGGAGTTAGTCGATTCTGGAGCAATTGTTGTAACAGAACATTGGAATTGTTGCCGAAATCTGGTGATTCAATACAATTGTACACATTGTGATTTTCTTGTGATCTCTTTTGTGTTGACTTATCTTGCATGGTTCTTATGATTCGATCTTTCAAATTGCTCAAGTTAGATCTGATTCAATGGTGTTTATGATTTGATATTTGAAGTGTTGCAGCAATCCCTGGTCCATACTTTTTGCAACTAGATGATTGTTAGTTGCTTTGCAAAGTTAGCCTAGACTTTATATTCATTGTGCTTAGTTCAATTGTGGAGATTTATTCATTTCAATTGCAATTGGGTTTTCTTGGATGAATGTTCATGATCAAAAAAATTTCATTACCTTAGAAGATTGCACTGTTTCTATGAGATTGTAGATTTATCTTGGTCAAGCAGGAATTATTTTATGAGGGATTGGTCCATTTCAAGTATTTCATCATTAGCAGTAGTTAAATTTACATATCTCTCTGAAACCCTAACCTTTTGTTAGTTATTTATTATTTGGATTAGATTTAGGATTGAAGTATCATTACATTGCCAGATCTGATAAATTGGAGATTCAGTCTTTGCTTGTAGTAAGGTCCCTTTGTGATTACCAACATTTTCACATATTATCTGAGTTGTTTATGCATTGTCAAGACCTGACATTAGAGACTTTGGGGTTATTTCTTGAGGCTTGCTGATAGATATTTTAGCTTGCAAGAGAGATAGGATAATATATTATGTTTGAGTTGTTGCTGTGCATAAAACATCATCAACAATCTGCTCCATCCATTTTGGATCCTTACATTCCTCCATCCACCATATCCCATCCTTCATCTACTCCATCCATCTTGGGTTCTTATGTCCCTCCACCCACTCCATATGCTTTGGGTCTGTTTATTCCAATATCACCTCCTCCATCTCATCCTTTCACCCATCCATCATCAACGTAAATCTCGCATGTCCCCTAATTAGGATCAACAAAGGCACATACATACACATCCTCCATCTACACGCAACCCTCATAATACTACCTCTATCACTTCACATCATCCATCTCCCCGCACCCATCCCATTGCTACTAAAAGCATTTTGGATGCTAAAGTAAAACTACATAAATCCAAACATCCACATGAATCTAAAGCTCCCCATGTCCCCTCTAAATTACATGTTGAAGAAAAGAAAAATCAAATCCAAAATCCAAATCAAACCCATTGGCCACAAAGGCTCACCAAAGAAAAAATCAAAACCATGTGGATCCCAAAGAAAAGAGATGCAATGCCATCAAATGAAAAATATGTAAGAACATTCAAATTTGCTAATCCAAAAGCTAATCATACACCCCTTTCATATCCTAAGCTTGTTTTGGGACCCTATGACCTGAAATTCACTATTCCATCTCCTCCATTATCCCCACATTCTCCATACATTCATCCTCTGATCTTTTCACATCCACCACCACATGTGCCAATGTTGGTCCTGAAATCACCACCCCATCATTCTGTCCATACCCCTTGTAGCATCCCATCCATTATCCCATGTATCTCCCCTCTCAAATCCCTCTAATTCATCCTTTTTCCTAATCCATTTATCCTAATAAGGTTGTACTAACATCCTACAGTCACTTCAAGCATGGTCTCTTAATACGTCATATAGAACTTGATGCTTGAGTCCTTCATCCATATCCTTATCACATGTCTTCTAATTCAACTTATTCGCTTCCCTATCCTTATCCATCTCCTTTCACATGCCATCCAAAAAGTCCAAAAATCCAAAAAAGTAAAAAAAGTAAAAATAAAAATAAAAAAATAGTAAAGAGAAATAATCTGTCTAATGGTGAAAACTTGGAAAACAAGTGCCTTGGATAAGTACCATGATGAAAACCTGGCAAACAGGCGTCATGCATAAATCCCCATTTGCACTCGGGGGCAGCTTCTTGATATGCATTCCCTCCATTCGCTATGCTTCCTACCATGCTTCCAGCTATGCACCAATCTTCCTCCTATACATCATTTTCATTCATCCCCTCCATCCTACCTATCTTACACATCCTTCTTGGCATATCTCATTTATCCCAATCCTTCCATCCTCCTTGTGATCTTGATAGCAATAGGGGCAAACATATAAACATGCTTTGGACACCTCTTCGCATAGTCCCCTCGTCCACACACTATCCTAACCCTCATTCACACTCATCTACCTTCCTTATCCACCCATTATGCTACCCTCAATCTCCCTTCCTTATCCATGCATCCTATCTTCATCCATCTCACTCCTTTATTTTCCTATCCTTCTTTATTACATCCTTCATGCCTCCTCGCACATGACATATCTAGAGTGGGGGAATCTATCTTCCTTTGTGATACAGTCCTTGGAGACATCATTCATTCAATTAGAGCAATCCTTTTCATCTCCCAATCCTCATCTCCTTCTCCTCATCCCATCTTATAATCCATTGTCATTGGTCTCTAGCTATAGGCTACTCCCCATGCAACCCAATTCCATCTACCACATCATCATCACTTTTGCTTCTTTTACACATCTTTTCAATCTCCTATCCTTTCTCATCATTCATCTATTCATCATCTCATCCTCCCACTTCATCTTTGATGATTTGGATAACTATCCCATCCCTGAGCTTTGTGTAGTCACCATCCTCCAATCCAATTGAATAGTTCTATCATGTCCCATCATGTCAGTCCAATCATCTTATCCCCTTATCTAGGGTTCTCTCATCATCCTTCATCCATTGTTTATTGTTGATCTTTCATCGAACTAAATTGCCCCAATGCTTTCACGTAGGCAAGGTCGATCATTTGATCCACCCCCGGGGTTCCATTATCGATCTTCATTGTATGTTTTTCCCATCCATTCCTTTATCGCCTATCATCGGTCTTTCTATTTTGTCCATTTGATCCTTTATCATCTATCATTAGTCTTCATCTCTTGTTCCATCATCAATCGTCATTGTCCACTTTGCTCCTTTATCATCCATCATCGAAGTCTCCATCATGGTATGTTGTCAGCCTTTTATCAAACTACAAGGGCTCTGCGCTTTCACATAGGAAAGGCTAATCTTTGATCGACCCCCAAGCCCCTAGGTCACTAGGATGTGTCAGTCTCCTATCGTGTGTCATGTCTCTTGTGTCGTGTCATCGAGCTATGCCCTTATTTAGCTAATTCTTAACAAACAAGATCCACTTGTATCATCAGCTCTAATCAGTTCTGAATATCCTTCGTCATATCGGTCTTTCAGTTTAGTATCCATCATTGGTCTCAATAGGATGCATCCTTCCTAACAGACTTAAACAATCCCATCCATCTCCTTGATTCTATGGCAAAGGACGTTTGAAATTGATTGCAATCTTTTGATGCTTTTGGCTTTTGTTTATCATTTGAGCTCCTTATCGTCACTTGTCATGGTCGCCTTGATCCATCATATCATGGTGTGCTTTGACCAATCAACATAGGGGCATATCTTGATCTTTTCTTTGTCTTCTCAGTTGTCCCACGTAGTACCCACCAAGATCTCTGAGGTCTTGTGTTATGCTGGGGCATCCTTGTGTACTTGTGGTTATCCCAATACCTGGACCGACCAAGGTCATTACAACTTTGGGGTGTTGGGATAGCCTTCTTGTTTGATGTGTTTGTTTTATGCATTAGACACTAATCTGCCTTGGTTCTTCATACCCTAGCATCTTGTGTCTTATGCTATAGCAAAGATCAATGCTCCGATGATGGAAAAATTGCATTAAGATTGCATTTCATCTTCCCTACCCTTTGCATCATCTAATCCATTTCGAGAGCACACCCGTGTTCTCTTCAACCCACATGTCCTCTCGAGGGGTATCCTTAATCCCTAACTTTCATCTTCACCCCCATCATCTTCCTTCCTAGTCAATCCTTTGATGAATGGGGCATCTTTTCCAATATAACCATCTTCTTCTAGGTTCTATGTTTTAATATTCTTTGAAATGATGCTATTTTGTAACACCATCTCAAAGAGGGGAAAAATGTAGACACCTAAATTTGGACACTTAATTTATACAAATTTATCCCCTTTCATCTAAGCATCCCCTTATTTGCATTAATTAAGTAATATCACTATTATTTAATTAATACCTCTAAAGTTCTTCTAATCCCTAAGGTATCTAGTTAAATAATTAAATACCTTCCCCCCTTTCATCAAATGAATTAAATAAATATGCCATTTATTTATTTCCTCATATGTCACATCCTCCATCAAGTCACATATGAAATCTAACCCTCTTCTAACATATCATTAATTAGTCTAATCAAGTACTTGCACAACCTTAATCACCTAATTAGGTCATCTCTAATTAGTCTTCTAACATGTCATTAATTAGTCAACTTCATTAAAAGCTTTCTCTTTTTTGAACAAGGCATCTCCATTCCCCATGTGAATTTTTAATTCACATTTAATCCCCCAATGCATTTAAAAGAATTTTAAATTCCTTCTCTCATCCCCATGAGAATATTTGAGGAATTTTTAACTCCCCACATGTCCTATCCCCCACATGGGGACAAGTACCTCCTTTATGAGGAGATCTTGTCCCAATCCCAAGGTACTATGTACCCTCTCCATGTCATGTACTACCACTCCACCTCATGTCCACTTCACCTTTTTGAGCCACTTCACATGCCACATGTCAAGATGTGAGGGCTTGTGAGTTCTCAACTCACCATAGCCCTACATCTTGATCTTGGTGGCTCAATCTTGACCATCCATTTCTCTAGAGAATTCCAAATTCTATATAAATACCCCCTCTTTTCTCTCATTTTGGGGGAGATCATGCATTGTAGCCAAACTCTTGCAAAAATTTTCTAGAAGCCATACTTAGGCATTTTTCACACTTGCATCCACATTTCATCCATTATCATATCATCATCTAACTGACATCTTGTGCCATCCAAGGAGCATACACATCAAAGATCGAAGGGCCAACCAAATGATCGATTCGAGACAAGGTATAAAATTCTATTTGGTCATCTTTACTTTGTATTGATTCCAACTAGGCTAATCTTGAGGTGTAGGTTTTTTTTAGTGTTATTTGCACTTTCTTGTTTGTTGTTCATTTTATAGCACATAGATTCGACCTATCATAGCTACAAATTTACTTTTAAGTATAAATGAAACACAACAATGCTAATGTTGAATGGCACCCAGAGGAAAATGGTTTTAACAATGCATTTTTGAATAAAAAATATAACCACATTTCTAACCATTTTTAGTAGATTGCAGTTGGTACAACAAAATCACCAAGTGACTCATAATGAACTTTATGTTTATGATGAGAAGATTTTCAATATCTTAACCTAAATTGATTTCTATAAATATTTGAAGATAAAAATTCTATAAATATCTTTTTATGTTTATATTTTAAAATTTTCTAAATTAATAAATATTTCTATAACAAAATATTGCAATAAGATGATATATTATTATAAATAAAAATAATATATTATATAGAGAACTATATAAAAAATATAACAAGTCAAATTATATCATCTAATATATTTTTAAATTTTAAAACACCCAAGAAAAAAACAAATAATATCTATTCATAAGTAACACAAATATGATGAACAAATAATGTAGACAAAGGTTAGAAGGGACAATTTGTTAAAATGGGCATCATTTTTTCTTAAATAAAAAATGGGTATGTAAACTATTTTAATTAGAAAAGAAAAAATAATGTTAGGCTTAAATCATAGTTAGAAGCAATTTTTAAATTAAAAGCATGAGTTAAAAATAAATAAATAAAATATATGAATTTCAAAATGTTCAAAATTCTTTTAATTAGGTTACTATTAGAATTAGGGTAAGAATTAGAGTTAGGGTAAGCATTAGAATTATAGTTAGGGTTAGCGTTAGCATTAGGGTTAGGGTTAGGGTTAGGGATAGAGTTAGAGTTAGGGTTAGGGTTAAAATCATAGTTAGAATTAGGATTAGAATTAAAGTTACAGTTAGGTTTAGGGTTCAAATTAGAGATACGGTTAGAGTTCAATTAGGGTTTGAATTATAGTTAGGCTTATAATTAGGGTTTGAATTATAATCAGGCTTAGGGTTAGGGCTAGGATTAGGGTTAAAATTAGAGCTATTTTTAAGGTTACAATATTATGGCACAATCAAATCATTAATTTTAGAAATTAATTCTTCTGACGTACCAATAACAAGGCCTAATTCATTTCAAGAACCTCATCTTTTAGAAGCACTTCTTTGGTTCCCAAAAGATTCAATTAAAACCTTATCGACATAACTATCATCGGAAGAACGCCATGTTTTTGAACTACTACTTCGATTCTCAAATCTCTTGACTTGCGATAACTAAAAAAAGGCACCAATCCAATTTTTGTTTGATATTTCTTGATTCTTCTAGAAAGCAAGAAATTGTACTACCATTTAGTAGTGATCAAAGTCAATCAATGGGGCTTGAAAGTACGTCCACTTAATCAATGTTTTGGGACACACTTTGTGATCTATCATAAGCCAAGAATGAATTCCTTGGAATTCACTACACTATTTTACTGTGCCCTCCTTTTCTCACTGTTCTCATTTGGATTTTTGTCTGCTTTGCAATTGCACCCATCTTTTGTTTTATGAGGTTTAATGCAACAATGATTAGAAAAATAATACATATGATTATGTGATCTTACACCAAGGGAACTTGATTCCTATAAACTTGAATGAATGTGTGTGCACGTTAAATAGATAGGTTTACTTTATGTATGCAAAAGTAACTCTGATTCTAAAATTATGTTACACTCTATTCAATATTCTATAAATACAGTAGTCTATGTTGGCTTAATTTCATAAATCTGTCTTAATTATTTTTAGTGTACTTCCATTTTCATTGTTTCTCTTTGATTTATTCAAGGTTTGAATGAGTAATTTTTTGAATTTATCTGAAAGGTATAGAAGTGATTCCAATTGGCACCTTCTTTTTAACTTTGCAAATGGCTTCATACTTGATATTTTTTTTTGAACAATTTGATGTTGTATCTAGTTTTGTGGATGCCATAATTGACTATTTAAAATGAACAAACTTATGATTAAATCAAGCCTTGGAAGATGGCATGAATCTTTTGGTAACTGTGAGGATGGATTTGTTTGTTTGTTTCTCAAATTAACATTTTAATGTTTATTTATGTTTCATTGTGAGGATCATAGCGTTATATTTTTAATTAAATTTTATTTTATGTTTTTGATAACTACAAAAATTAACCAGCAAGCAGTGACTCTTGGTCAAACTCAGGTCTTCATCACCATGATGTCTTGAACTATAATATTGGCAAAAATGTAACAATGATCTCGTTGAATGGTGGTCTCAGATTTTTTTTAGGGTAATGAAATCATTTGATGATTGAGCACACACAAGTTATCTTGATCTAGGTCATACGAAAATGATTGTAATGAAATATGGATACATAAGTGAATGTGAGAAAGAAAGAAAAATGATTTTATATTAGAAGTCCTATCTTAATTTTTGTATGGTTTCTAATATTATAAACCTTTAAATTTCTAATAGATTTCACATTCATTTGAGTCTTATCTTTTTAAATTTTCATAAAAATTATAAATGCATATAAAAAAAGTTTATAACAAATTACGAAATCATAAAATATTTCATGCATTTACAAAATCATAAAATATTCCATCTCTCATTGATGCTCTCCACTTTTCTAATTATCAAAGATCAATATAGACCTACATAAAAGCACAATTTTTCTTTTGATGCAATTATAGATGAGCATGCTACAAATGATGATGTGACCTAATGTACCCATGCCATTGTTCTCATTTCGAGTAAATTTATTATATCATGTTTTATAATATCAACACTATTTCTAAAATGTAGCAGACACAACAAATCAAAATAAGACTATTCTTGCACTTTTTGGTAGAAACTTCGCTACTCTGCAACTCTTGTTATTGATGTAGTAAGAGCATCAATATATTATATAAGCGATAATGTGGTCTAGTTTAAGTAATTATATATCCTATACTCAATTGAGTTTTATTTAATAATTTATGCATATTTCATAGGTGTTAGTATTTGCAGCCAACATAGTATTTTTGGATTAATAGAAGAACATATCTAAAGAATGTAAAACATTCAACAAAGAGATAAAACAAGGAAATTTACGTGGTTCAGCAATATGCCTACGTCCACGAGAAAGCAGGGGAATAATTTTATTAATCATAGCACGCTCCCACTTTTTTCATTACAAATAGTCCAATATATAATGGACTTTGCAACCATCTGACCACATATTTCCAGCCTTGCTTAACAAAGCATTGCCAAAATTTTGTTGGAACTGTTTTTGTTTACATTGGTAATTTTAGAATGAAGACAATAACAAGATTTTATGGGATTTCACATCCCACCAATCTTCCACTTGAAATCGAACCTAAGCTATGGACAAATCAGACATTCCCCTACTTCTCTCCCATTGTCAAATCTTGATAATACCGAGAAAAATCCAACTTCATCTTGAAAGCCAAACACCAAGACCTCCATCACAACTAGAATGAGCGCATTCACCGCGTCACTTCGTTAACATTCCAGCTGCACACATGCGCGAATTTCTCCCATTATACTTTCTTCTTCAATGCATCTGCCAAATTGCTCAATACTCCCACTGCATGAACAATGTCCGGAAGAATGCATACCTGGAATTAACGCATTACTCATGTCCCTTCATTAACATTCCAGCAACAAGGCACCATCACAAGTGGCACCCCAAACTTCTCTAACAAGGGTGACTTGATCATAGGTCACCACTATCACTGTAGCCATCTCCACTACAACAATGAGCGGCTCAACAAATGTTCTCTAACCCTAAGAGAACTCTAGCCTTATCCAAGGTTTCCAAGTATCCAAAAAAGTACCTCCATGATCAATCCGTGCTAAGCTCCAAAAAAACAACATTGCATCATCATGAATCTCTCCAAGAAAATGACCAAATTACTCGATACCAAGACCACTGTCAAAACTCCCACTGCACGTCTACATAACCTAGGAACACAACATGACACTGTGATCTAACATCTCCACAAAGGAAAACCACATGCTCCAAAGAGCATACCCTGTATCAAAATAACCTTTATCATGCCAAACACTCCAATCTAGAATCAAGAGTCCACCATAGCACGATAACAAACATTCTATAAACAAGAACTAACATTTCCAATCACATGAGGATAACCATCATGAGACAACAACAAAACTCTTTCTACCAAGAGCTCCCACTGAACCTGATACCAATCTATCTATGGTATCATGATAAGCATGCTGGACACACTAATCATCCCTGCACTCTTTTTCCTCTGACACGTTTCTTTGTAGCTTTCAATAACTTTCAACCTCTGTATCAATTCTATCGCTTCCTTTCACAAATTCTTGACACACAATTCTTCAGTTCTGCAACTATTTGACTCCTTCCATCCTCTAAGAAGAAAACATCTTCTCAAGACACCCACGGAGCTCCAAGGCCACCGAGAATTTCCCCAGCATCTTCCCCAGACCAATTCCACAGGTGGACCCCTGGTGGCCCGTATAAATTGCAATCTCAAGTCGCGGTTTCGAACCCCGAGGCACGACCCCGGAGAAAGCTTAATCACCTGCTTCAAATCAAAGCTCGTCGCCACATTATGCACATCCGGGGCGGAAGAATCCACAGTAATAAGCGGTACAACAGCCTTCTGAACAGTTAACTTATCCAATTTCATTTCACATAAGCAGAGTATTTCCAAAAGGATGAACGCCCGCGCGGGTAGGCTTCGAAGCCGCGGGAATTCTCAGGGCAAGTCCACCCACCAAAACCTCACGCTGCTCGTCCCAGTCAGAGATCTTGGGGCCCAGGCTGTATGCCAGGCCATTCGGGATCTCTCTCCACTTCCGGCTCCTCCGGCTCCTCTTCCTCTTGTGCAACAACACCAGCCTCAACTTTGCCTGCTCCTTCACAATTTGCTTGTATTTTCTATACATATAAGGCGCGATCAAAGGTAATACACAAATTTACCATCATCTCACCAAATATTGAATGCTTTCCCATGTATGAAGCACAGAGAAATCAGAGAAATCACGAGCCAAGTGCCGCCAAATAAGTGTGTAGAGCCTTGACTTGAAATACTGCCGAATAAGAATTGGCAGATCCATTGGAGTTTAAAATGCCGATCAATGGATCTAGGAGCCTTCCAATATGCCATCAAACGCCTTCAATAAAAGTAAACGTGGCTTCAATCCCCGCAAAATATGCACAGCCAAATAACAATTGACGCGAGCCACAATACAAAATTGCTCCTAACGATAACTTGTTGGCCAATGAAGCTGTAGGTCGATCCAAGCACTGCGCTCAATAAGAAATCTGAACCATTATATCAATATGCCAATATGCTCGCTGGACCCGATCCAATGGATGATATGCACCTCAATATGAGCCGATCACAAATGATCGTGGGCGTGCAAAACGGCTTTCCGAGCCATGGCCATCCATGCCGCTCATGAGAGCGTTCATGATCTCCACCATTTCCATGTGGACCTCCATCGGATGGGAAGGAGGAGGACCTTGGCGGTTCCGTCATTCCCTCAACTAGGGAGAATGAAAAATGAGGAGGATGTCCACCACCACTAGCGTCGCTGCCACCGATATCTTCCCCCACGCCATCGTGCCCTAGTTCTTCAAGGAAACCCTCGTTACACCGAGGGCAGAGCTTCTCCTCCTCCCTGGCAGCCGTCACAGCCACCGATGAATAATATGCGGTCTCTACATAACAAAGCCACCGAGCCACTAGAATGGATTCGCTGACCATCACTCAAAACTTAGTTGTCGAGACAGACCATCGCCAAAATCAAAGAATCTGATCTGCAAAAATTCCTTCAACGGATCTTAGCCAATGCTGATCTTAGAACAATGAAATCAATCTCCTAATCAAAATAGATGCTGGTTTCAGGCAAACAGAACAATTTTGACAAATGCCTACAAATGTGGTTGATTGCACCACATCGTTAATGGTTCACAGAGCAAGACAATGTAGAGGCCCCCTCTAGAGCTCGATCTCTCAATCAGAGCACCATTAACAAAACAAGATTTTACGGGATTTCACATCCCAACAATAGGTATATGTTATGGTCATATATTTGTAGTTTCAAATCATTATAAATATCTTAAAATCTCTAATATCTATTAGATAAATTAAGTATATTTATTAAATAAAAACTACAATTTCAAAGTTTTATTTTAGCCTATTTTTGTCAATTATTTATAATAGACTTTTAATAATAACTACTTGTTTATTATACAAATTTCTGTTTCAAATATTATATAAAAATTACAATATATTATTAGTAAAAACATTATTAATCCCTAAAATTTAATAATAACTACTTGTTTATTATACAAATTTCTGTTTCAAATATTATATAAAAATTACAATATATTATTAGTAAAAACATTATTAATCCCTAATCAAATTTATAAGAACAAAAGTTCCAATTAAATTTTTATGTGAAACCTTATGAAAATCTACTAATAAAAAATAATTAAATACTCCTTTAATCCATTCCAAAAAAAATCATACCAACTGTGTTTACGAATATAAAAATAAAAAATAAATTCAACAATCCTACATAATTAAAAATAATAACTGACTTTGTCTGTCAGTTCTTGCAGTGAGTTGATGTTTTTTTCGTATTTTACAGTTATGGAATGCATGCAGCATGGGCAATGCATTGATGGGCAGGGAAGCGTTTGTGGGATGGTAACCGAACGGAAAACGGAAAAAGGACTTAGTGTGTGACACTTAAGCCCGGCCAACCGTAACCAAGCAGAATGGAGGGGGTGAACAGAAAAACAAAACTCCCGTTTAGGACAGTCAATAATAGTAAATTAATGTATGCGTATTTCTCTTGGAACCCCAGAATTATAAAACAGTCCAAGTGTTGCATAATAACAAGCATTCACGTAAGTGCTGACAAAATGTAAAGAATAGTGTTGCTTCACTTAATAGTGAGTACCAATTCAACTCTTTACCAGGTATATACTTTTTATGTCTCTGCAATTATATTATATATCAGGCATCATGTTTTTGAATTGGTTTGGTTTGTGTTCACACGCAGAAGTGTAGTGAAACAAGGATCTTACGTGATATGTGATACTTCATGACATGCTTGGCGTAGAAAGTAAAGCTTCAACTTTGATTGTTTCGGTATGCTATGTATATCTTTAAGTAAATCTGTCACTTCAACTTGCGGGGAAAAATTCAGCCCGGATCGATTTATAGTTTTCTGGGATAAAGTACTATTATTTCCATAAAACCAGATAAAGTCGAATTGCAACATCAATAACGATAGGTAATTGATGTTAAAGTTGACAAATTGAAAAAAAATTATTAGTATTTTAGATAGTTGGCATATAATTTGTTATTTTAACTTTCTTTGACCTCCAGAACGTCTGCTAATTTATTTTTAAGCGAAATTATGTTAATTGTTTGTAGCATTTTCTGTCAATGCCCCTCCCTCCTATTTCATTTCTCAGCTTGTACACGATGGTTGCCATGGAAATGAATAAAAGCGATCTGCAACTAAAGGGAGAATTCAAGATGGACATTACTAAGTCGCCCGATTTCTCTTCATCTATTCGCCTGTATCGCAAGGAGGAACTGTTACATTTTCAGTGCATATTGATCAAAGGAAGGAAAAACATCATTATTGCCCTGTCAATGTTCTTTGTATCATCACTAGTTCAGCTGGTAACTATTGCTAATCTTCTTCCAAGAAGCGACAAAGAGCGTAAGACGGCTCTCTTGCTAACAGTGCCTTGGATAGTCTATGTCCTAACCAATGCAATTTTCTACATCGTTATCCTAATAAAGTGGAGAAGACAAATTGAAGAAGTGGATTTCCTAATCAGGTAAGACTTAAAGAGATATCATTTAGTATTTGCCATTCTCAATTCTTCGCATTAATTGATCTTCCTAGAGGTCATGGATTTCTGCACTCGATTATTTGTTATGCGATTATTTTCACCGTATTCACATCTTGTACTGTCTTGATCTCTTTTTTAATATTTTATTTGGAATTTATCCGCCAGCGACTCGGTATCCCAAGAGTTGAGGCTGATTCTGATGACCGGTATCATGTCAAGGGGGCGAGTCATTCAATTCGCAGCGAAAGTGGTCAGGCTGATGCACTTGACTGGAGTCGTGTGTTTCACTATAGTCGGCGGATATGAAATTTATGCTATTATAGTTGATATCAATAAAGGTCTTTACAAATAATATGTTGTCTGGACCTTGTACATAAATGTATAACTGTAAGAAGCGCTACAATTGCATGTGCAATTCTTTAAGAGCAAACAGTAGTATAGTACATACTTTAAGACTAATCTTTGTTGAACATTTAAATCTTTATGTGAAAACCGATACGAGGCTTTTAATCTTATGGCTAGCACACAAAATAGTTAAATAAAAACAATACGCTTAGTAGATTTTATATGTTGTTGAGGAGGCCAAATTATATATTGATAAGGAAACAACATTGTGATTGGGATCTAATTTTTTTTTTTTTAAATCTGTTTCTAGGAATTTAGTCTAAAGGGATAGCAAATGTTGGAATTACTCCCAACTGCTTCCACTGGCATTAACTTCACCGTACACTATCTCTTTGCTGCAGCGATGAAAAGTCTTTTCCTTCCTTCTCACGACAACATTTTGTCTTCCCATTCTCTCTACTGGGACAGTTTTGGATATGTTTTTAAATGCAAATATCTCTTATATTTTCTATGCTGGAAAAGACATATTAATTGCAATTTGATATTTTTGGTTGTCTCTCTTAACTGGGCATATACGTTGGCTGAGAAGTCTTGTTTGACAGAGTATGTATCAAAAAACAGAGTGCATATGAATGTGTTGTTGCTGCAACAGTTTGAAGAGAAAAAAAATAGGGGAGTTTGAATCTGTATTTTCTTTCTGGGAAAAGAAAAAGAGCAGCAGCTCTAAGTTTATTCTATGACAGTAGTTTTGAATGTCTTTGAAATATATAAATATGAAATTGAAATCTTTTTCAGATCTGTGTGTTTATATTTTTATTTTCTGCTCTTTGTCTTAATACTCTCCTCCTCTGCCTCTTCCCTTCAGCAAAGCCAATTTTTTTTTATATAAAATATTTTGAGGATAGAAGTCTTAGTTTGTTTTAATTAAAATTAATATGGTTCAAACTTAGAAGGTAATTGGAGTTCAACTCATAATCTATTTGAGTGATGATAATATAGAAAATGAATTCAAAATTAATGTGAAATCAAATTCTATCCTAAAATATTTAGAAATTTTAGATCAAGCATGATTAGGATTAGCTTGTGCTTTTAGTGAAGTGTGGATGTTGAATGAACATGCATTCTTTTGTAGAATATCATGACAATTTTCCAAAAGAATAGTGGATTTTAAAAAATTATAAATTAAGAAATGAATGGACAATGGTTGATTTGATCAAAATTGGAATGAGAGCCTTATTTTAGAATTAACTATTTTCATTGACTAGTTAACAACCTTAATTGTCTAGTGAACACAATTGATTGATTAGTCAACTAGCTTAATAGTGTTAAGTAATTTGATTGACTAGCTAACTAACTTGATTTTTTAGTCAATTAATATGCTTTAGAGCTAACTTGAATCACTAATTAGTTAACTTATTTAACATGAGCAAAATGCAAGTGACGATAATTATAATTATTAATTTATTTTGATTAGATATATGTATATGGAATAATTAGGAGCTAATTACATTATATATATATATATATATATTACAAATAATTTACAAAAAATATATTACGATGGATGAAGCAGTTGCCCCATTAAGTCTTAGAAAGAATTACATGCCATCATATGAAAAAAGTATATGTAGATCAAGTTACAGTTCAAAACACTAAAAGAGAGATAGCTAATCAAAACTTAATTCCAAGATCATATAATATTGTTACTACATTCTTCTTGATCAACATTAGAGGCCCTTATAGGAGGAAAAATATGGTTAGGATCCATGTTCATAGCAGCAAGGGTATCAATGTCCATTGCTTTGGGGTGGTCTCATTTTAGGTCTTCTTTTGTCATCTTCCTCTCTTGCGAATATTTATTTAGAAGCTTCATCTCCTCTTGATTTAGTTTATTCCTCCCTTGAGGGAAAAAGTGGCCCAATGTAATATCAGATTAATAGATAAGCATGTCACCTTCCTTGAGCAGAATCATGAAACAATCTTTTTCTCTGAAAGACCTCTTCATTCTTCTTCTTCCAAAGAAACCACAAGACTTCATTATACATAATAAACCAAAACTTATTCAAAGTTCCATTAAACCTCTCAACATAGCCAACAAAAATCTCATGCTGTGAAAAACCATTGTCATCATTCCAATTCATAGGGAGGCCAAAAAATAAAGACCAAATAGCAATAGCATACTAACAGTCAAAAAACAAGTGTTCAAAAGTTTTAGGGACAAAAATATATACAAGTTCTAGTAGGTAATCCATATTTATGCAAAACTTGACCAATAAATAACTTTTTCAAGAGCAACAACCAACAAAAATATGTTATTTTGGTTCCACATTATTATGCCAAAGATGTGCAAGGATTTTAGTCCATTTAGCAGTAGACCAAGTCAAGTTCCAGGAGGAGTTTAACAACGCATACACCTCTCTTGATCCAACAAGCATCAAGTATATACTCTTAATAGAGACTGGCATCATCTTAGATCCATCTACTACATTCCCAAGGAACTAGTTCCCTAGACATTTACATATCATTGTATATGTCTTTTTCTAAGGAGGAAAACCATTCTTAGTACACAGCTGCTCCCAAGAACCTAATAATTCATCAATCATTAGGTCCTAAAACACTATAATCCCTCAAGAGTATCATTTTTTTAGAACACGCCTAAGAAATAGCTAGTGGCTTCCCATTTAGGCCAACATTCCACCATAAGGATATGTTCGACACAAACCATGAAGAGAATAATACACCACTTCACCACCTGATAACAAGTGCCTTACTTAGGTCCAAGCTTTCCACAAGGAGGAAAATATAGTAGAGCCAAAAACCCTAACCTCAAATTGACCAAAAATGATATCATGCACATGTAGAACTTTCTACCATTTCTTACCCTTCTTTGGTTTGGACTATGCCAGATTATGTCTAGCTATAAGTTTCCAACTTGGTTCATCACCCTCTAAGGCCTTGAAAATTCATTTTGTAGCAAGAGCAACCCCTTGGATCCAAAGATATTTTAGGCCTAATCCTCCCTACTTGTTTGGAAGTCAACAGCTCTTCAATTTCACATTATGCCTCTCTTTTTACCCTTACCATCTGGCCACAAAAAAGTTCCCTAAGAATATTTTGGAGCTTATTGAAGTGGATATTAGCAAAAGATAGGACGAGGAGTGAAACACAACATGAGAAGCTATGACCTTTTTCATAGCTTGATGTCTACCAATAAGGGAAAGCAGTTGGGTTTGTCAATTTTGATGTTTCTTCTCAATTTTCTAAAAGAGCCAATCCCACATTTTTTTGAGTGAGATAAATTGACAATGGGATACCCATATACCTCAAAATCTTGTACCCCCATACCTTGTTCACCAACTAGCTAGGAGGCTCATGGGCCATTCCAATTATAATGGATTTATGAGGGGAAATCCTAGACCCAAATGCATCACAAAAAATTTCCAACCTTTTCATAGTATCATCAAAGTTGGTTTCAAACAACTCAATGAATAAGAAAGTTTCATTTGAAAATTGTGCATTTAGAAGTTGATCTTGGTTGAGTAACCAAATTCCATTAATTGGGGGTGCCAATAGGTTAGATCGAAGAACATAGTGTGAAGCATCAGTATCAATAACAAACAGTGTAGGAGCTAAAGGACAACCTTTCCTAATTGATATTTGGATAAGTATTGTATCTATGAGCACACCTTTGACATAAATTGCTATGGAGGAATCATTAAAAATGATCTTGATCCATTTACAAAAAGAAGGTGGAAAACAAAAATCCTGTAGCATATCCAACACAAAGGGCCATTCAATCCTATCATACACTTTTCAAAAATGAAGAAGAATCATTGCCACTTGTTGTTTATCATGTTTGGCCCATTTCATCCCCTCCCAACTTATTATAAGGTTCTAAAGAATGTACCTTCCCTTAATGAATCCTATATGCGTGATTGAAACCAATTTCCCAATAATATCAATTAATCTGCATGCAAGGGTTTTGGCAAGAATCTTGTATGAGACATTCAAAAGGGAGATAGGTCTCTAGTTATTAATAAGGTTTCTATCACCATCCTTGGGAATCAATTTAATTACCCCCCTATTGGTACTTTGACCCAAAGAATTATTCTTGAAAGCATAGTTATAAATTTCTAACAACTCAGACCTAATATAGTAAATGTTTTATAAAATTTAGATGTAAGCTTGACCATACTAAGAGATTTTCCATTAGCCAATGATCTAATGGTATTTTCAATTTCTTGTAAGGAAATATCCTCCTCTAGCATCTTACCATCCACATCACTAATATTCTTAGGTATCATCTTAAGACAAAAGTCTCGAGCTTCCTTGCTTTTATTATTTTTCTCAGTAAAAAATAGTTGCTGAAAAGAGTAGAAAGCAATTTTTATAAAGGAGGGATCATCAAAGGGGCTTCCATCATCTAAAATTCCTTAAATATTCTCTTTTTCTTACTTAGCCTTAATTAGCTTAAAGAAACACTTAGAAACCCTATCACCTTCCTAGAACCAATTCATCTTTTCTCTAATCCTATGTCCCTGACATTTATAATTCAAAAATTTCCTTAGAAGGGATCTAGTTTTGTTAACACTAGTTTCCATTTGGAGGTTAGGATTATTTTCTTGGACTTGGCATTCAAGTACTAACTATTTCTTATGCAACAGATTGTGAATCATGTTTCTATCCTTAGCCTTTTTCTTTCCCACAATTTGAAATATCTCCCTCCAAGAATTAGTTAATACATCCCACCTTTAAAGAGGCTCTAGGTTCCTATTAAGTAATTTGGTTAGAGTTGTAACTGATCTAATTCCCCAAGGTTGTCAGAGCCATTCAACAAGGAGAAATTCAACTTGAAAGAAGAGGGCCTTTGCTAAGAGGAGGGAGAGGTAGGGTTAAATGTTACATTAGTCTCAATGGGGAAATTATCAAACATAGAAGTAGGAATCACCATATCATCATTTTCACCTTGAGAGCCTATAAAAGAGAAATTTTTCCTATCCCCATTGTAACTTATTATTACACCATATAAACCAAATTGATCTATAAGATTCCTTTCTTTTTTCCAAAGGGTCGTACAGGTTGAGATACCTTTTCATTTTTCACCAAAAATATAAATCATCACCTTTCCATAAAATATCTTTACCCCCTTTCTTATCAAATGTTTTTAATCGTGTTAAAATACTCAATATAAATCCAAGGAATTTTAGGGAGGTTAGTGCCCATCTAATTCCACAGATCAACCATTTCCCTATAGTCATTTGGGGCATAGAAGGAACAATTCCCCATAACATCTAAGACAAATGACATTGAGAGCCACACAAGTATATTGCATGGAGAGAAACCCCATTGAGAAGTAAATTGGCACCATTTAGGGTGAACAAGGATAGTGGTACCCCCTTTACGCTTCTCATGTTGAGTACAAATGATTTTTGCATTCTTCCATATAAATTTTAACACACTCCTCACCTAAAAGGAATTCACCTTTATCTTTTTGAAGCACACAAAGTCCACATGATTCCTATTGTTACAAAAATATCTAACCACATACTTCCTATCCATTGACTCCAAACCCCTCACATTTTAGCTATATATCTTAAATTTCATTTAGGTTTAAGGGGAGGGGTATTCTTCTTGTTTTATACAATCTATCAAAACACTTGGGAATCTTCTCTTATTTTCCTTTCTTAGTCATTTTTTCCTCAAACTTTAAATTAGAAGAGGTTGACCCATCAATAAGTTTCCTCTTCTTATTGTCATCCCATTTCAATGGTGGAATTTTAAGGGGGGGCATATTATAATAATTAGTTCCCCCGCATAGGACATTATATCAAGAAACAACCACCTCCTTACCATACACATCATCCATAATATTGATGGTAGATTATTCAAAAGGTTCCATTATTTCACACTCCTTTGAGAGATTCATGTTTTGTCTATTTTTTTAGCCTTGGATTTAGTAGATTCTAGGGAAAGTTATTGAGTGTTCATCTTGTGTCTTGTGGTATCTAGAGGGTTACTGGAAATCCAAGATGAGATTAGGGTTGGTGGCTAAGATACCTTTAGCCATCCTATAATATGACTATTTCATAATTTACCTTATCACTTTTGTTTTGGCTTGAATGGAATCCAATGCTGAGGATTTTCCTTTCAAATAATCCATGGGAGAGAGACTTTTCTATTTATATTAAGCTTTTGAGGGAATCTTGAGGGAAGACATGTGCTTAGCATGAAAAACCACCAACTCACATCAAATAGTGGATCTTCAAGAGACAAATTCAAGTTTTCTAAACCTAGTGAAAAAATATTTCCAATCTTATAGTTTTGGCGGGCCTTAGTGCTAGCATGGTCATGAACTAAAGTTTTCATTTTTTGTAATATTTTATCCCCCTATCTTGTGAGGCATCAAACCCATCCTTATTCTCATTTTTCTTCAAATCCCCTTTCAAATTAAGCTTAACCAAAGGACAATATTTCCTTAGATGTCTATTTATTTTAAAAAAAAAGAGTTTAGGGAGCTGAGTAACTCAATTTTGTAGTTAATTATTTTACTTCCCATTTGAACTAAAATTAGGTTTGGGACTTCCACATCAGGGGACAGAGAAAAAATAACTATATAATTCAAATTAGGGAGTGTAACCCTCAACTCTCTATTTTCAATTACATTACCAATAGGTTTCAAAATATTGGGAATGTACTTCTAGAGTGTTGGTAGGACATTTTATTTCAAGCTAGTTTGGGGCTAAGCTAGCAACAACCTCATCAAAATTATCTTTTGGATACCAAGGGAGAGCTCTAAACATATAATTTCCAACATTCTAGTATTATTTCTTAACTACTCTTTCCTACATCCCATGATTCCTAAAGAAAAACACAAATAAACCCTTTGGAATCATTCTACAAAGTAAAACATGAACACCCATATTTTTTCCCTAAATAAAGTAAATCTAATGATCAAAGAACTTTTGAAAAGGCAGAAATTTAATATTTAAACAAACAAAAAACATTGTAATGTTCCTTAACCTTGTCTCTTTTGCTTTTAAATCCTTGAGCATATCCTCATTCAGAGATATGGAGTGAATATTAGGCATAAAGGTCACCTTACCATGGCTTCCTTGTCCCCAATATTCATCTCCAATGATGCCTCCATCTCCCATTCCATCTACCTTGAGCTCTAATAGTTCATTGCCTCCCATATCGATGTCCTTTTCCAACTGACATCTTTCATGGTAGGAAACAAATGCAGTAGGGGGAGGGTAGACTCCCACACCCTTGTCGGCTATCACAACATCCCTATAGGTATGTTTCTTGAAAATTTCATTTTGAACCATAGATTGTAAGGTTGGATGGAATGCTATGTCTCTTTTGCTCAATTAGGGTCTTTCACCCAATGAAAAGAGATAGATCCCACGCCCAAAATATAGGTGGTTCACTTAATCTAAGATATGTATGATAAAATAAATACTAAATAAAATGATCCAAATGAAACTAGCCGATGAAATTGATTGATTAAGTATGTGAAACTTAAGAAACGTAACTTGTTTGAAAACACATTATGCAATGCAAAACACCTAGAAATGAATAGAAAACTATAACAGAAATGGACCAAACTGAAAGTGTGCACTTGAGATATGGATGGAGACTGGAAATGACTTAGGGAATGCTATTGATGCTGAATTTTAGGCCTGGTGGGACTCATTCGCCATTCTGGGTGAATTAGTCCAATTCTCCAAAACTGAAACGAAGCCCATTTCGGACAAATGGGTATCCAAAATTGCAAAAAACCAAAATCAAGCCTGGCAGTGGGACTCATTCACCACCCATGGAAAATGATTACACTTTTGAATTTATAAAAAATCCAAAAGTGGAAAATGAATTCCTCGATATGCTCTTCAGCTCCTAACAAGTGTCTGCCTTTGAAGGTCTGATTTCTGAACCTGAAAGTGACTTTTTGTTGATATTTTGACTTGATCAATGAAGAGAAGACCTAAACAAATTTTCAATGCAATCTTTAATCATTTCTAAGCTTCCAAGATGCCTAAATCCACAAACACACTAGATAAGAGAGAGATGTTGAATGTTAGGGCATAGGGGTTTGCCTTCCAGTCAAACTCCTTTTAGGTAATTAAACCAATATAGAGAAAGAATGTAATGAAGCATGCAATAATGGTGTTGATTACCTTTCCATAATGATTGAACTTGAATTTCTAGGAAAAGCATGAAGAATCTTCCTTGAATATCTAAAAATTGCTAACTTGAAATGATGAAACCCTAACTTGCTTAACTTGAGATGGAAGAATGATGGATGAATTTAATGAATAATGGTTATGATTTAGGATTTAGAGAGGTGGATTTATATGCAATTCACCTTATTATCTCATAAATTGGATCCCTAAGGCTGACATGTGAAAATAATAAACTTAAATTTTATTTTTTCTCACTCAAAGGTCAAAATGAGCCAAATGGGACTCATTCGCCACCCATGGTGAATGGGTCACACCTGGATGGGACTGATTTTCCATGGATGGCAAATGGGTCCGATAGGGATGATTTTGACATCTAGGATGCTAAGAGGTTAATAAATAAGGCTTATATTATGATGTTGTTTGTTATTTGATCAATTTATGCCTTTAGATGCACAATATGGGGTAAATGGGGCCTATTAGTGATGATGTGAAGGTCAATAAGGGCTTGGGACATAGAATTCAATGTGAAAGTGTGATTAAATACACTTTACAACACTAAAATGAGGTCCATATAGCCTAGGAAGGCACAAGAACCAATGTGAATGTGCAAGACACATTACAACAGTAGATTAACATTAAGTTTAATTCACAAGCCTTCTAAATTGATGTGAAAATGTAATTAAATACATTTTATAATTTTGAATTAAGCGAAGATGGGTTCATTAAGTCTAGGAAAGTATGAAAGTCTTTTACAATACTTTACAACACCTTCACAAGACATTGATAAATGTATTTACAAGGGTCCAAGACCTAGTATGGATGCATAAAATACCTCACAACACAAAATAAAGGCCTCATTAAGTCTAATTTATCATGAATTATTCCCATGTCAAGAAATTTTCCTTTAGCTATGGTACATTTAGCCCCCACTTTAGAGAGAGGATGAACTTGCTTCAAACTCACACTAAAGTAAAAATTCAAGAGAGATCCAAGTGTATAGATGTAGATGAGAAAAATGAAAAAGATCAAGAAGGCAATCAAGCCCCCAAGATCCAAGATCCTAAGTCAAACCATCAAGATACATAATCATGCAATGGCAAGAACTAGAAAGATGAAAATGAAAGGGTGGATCAATCTTTGACCATTTTTCTAGCTAGTTGTGGATTAGATCTAGGCTATTTGTCCAAAATAAAATGCATACTCACTTTGGGGTGATGAAACTCTTAGTTGTCTACTAGGTGAGAAAGCCCAAAAGGTGTGAAACATATGATAGTTGGTATGCACTCGCAAACACATAGGTGGCTATGGGGAAATTTGTGTCACTGAATGGGCTTCCTACTCAACCATACCAAAGTTATACCTCCTGATAACTTTAATATGGTGCCACAAAGGAAAATGATTTTCGAGTTCTATGAAGTAAGAAAAACTTTGTATGCTTGACACTCATAGATCTTGTTAATGCAAAATAGTACAAGGACTGTTCAAAGGGATATTTGTTTGTTTGTGCAATGTATCATCTTAGGGAACATTATGCTTAATGTCTCCAAGAGAGGATAAATGCAAACGATATCATCTTGTTTCCAAGAGAGGACAAGTGCAAGGTCTCATCCTAGGCAATATTGGGGTATGTGCAGGATCATCATGGAAAAAACAGGCCCTTAAGTGGCAAAAAATTTAGAAAAATCAGTGTTAGGAAACTTGACGTAAAATTTTGAATAAGTTATCTATATTATTTAAAAAATATGTAAGAATAGAATCTGTAGAAAATTGAATGAGTTTCTTAACTACTAGGTTTATTTTTTTTTAAAAAGAAAATCTATTTGGTGAAAATTTTAAATTTCAATGCACTAGTACTTAAATTTCAGGGAAAAAATAAGAAGTAGGTGTCTGTTTGACCACCCTAACCATAATAAAATGATAATATTTTTTTATAATATTTTACATATAAGTAGAGGACTCATGTCTGGATGTTTTTATATTTTTTTGTAATTTTTTTCCAGGTAAATAATTAATTATGAATTTTTTATTGTAGATTTTAAAAAATATAAAAACTCATATCTCGGACCACCTTAACTTGGTCAAAACTTCATGAAATTTAATTTTTCTTTTTTTAATCCTATAGTATGTGAAGCATAGAATGTGACACATGTTTCAGATTAAAAAAATGTGATACCGTTTGAAAGCTATAGATGTTTTCCAATCAGCCTATCGATTAGGACTTTAGTCGTATTTCTAATAGAAAATGAATAATAATTATTTATTTAATTCAAATTAAAGCATAATTTATATTGGTGGAAAGCTGAGAATCTCCTCTAAAAACCCTTTTCATTTCATTAATTTTGGGTTAAAAAAATTCGTCAGCCACATACCCTACAAATACCCATAATATTGCCACTTTTTGGCCCATCATGATCCTACACATACCCATTGTTCCAAATGTGTTCGAGAGAGGGAATCACAAGAAAAATAAAATCACACAATGAAATGTAAGTGGTGATATATTCCCCCCACTTTAAAGAAGTTGCAAGCACAAGTATGTGAGCAATTGGTTTAAATTAGAAGAAAGAGACATGAGAGCTTACTCGGAAAGCCCTATGCCAAGTCATATGTTTCCAATAAACTATGTCATGAAAAAGGGAAGTATGTAATATGTGAGAAAAATTAAGACATGTCGTCCACATCCCAATCTTTCTCTTATGTATTCATGAAAGGTTAACAAATAGCCAAAGGAGGCAACCACAAGTGACATACAAGGACAAGGCTAGCGAACCCCTTGTGCTGACTTAGTGCAAGACAAAGGTGAGCCAAGACAATTGATGAAATGTAGGCGAGAGTAAAAATCAGTATCAATTAGAGGAATTAGGTGCCCCCATAGAACGACGCATACCAAACTCCTAAAAATGTTGGATTTTATGACTCAAAGCATTACATTCATTAGTGGTGTGACCATGAACTCTATAATATGCACAAAATGAAGTCTTGTAATAAAATTTATTTCAATTTCTAAGAGGGAGGGTGATCAAGTGATCTTGAAGGAGTCTCAAAAATGCTCCCTCTTGATAAATGGTAAAAGGTGGTCTTGTGGTTGGCGTTAAAGATACATCTTGCTTAGTAGTAGATATCATACTTACACAAGTTTCTTCAGATTGCAAGAGTTTGTTCTCACTCTTATAGGAGGGAAAATCTAGCAGATGCAAATCATTGGTATCTTGTGATATGACATTGAAATTAAGCGAAGGTGTAGTTGTTTGTTTCATGTTTGGTAAAGGATGATGTTCACGACCACTAGTTTCAATGAATTCAATTAAGAATGATTTAGGAGTGTGTTGTGTGAGATTGTTGATGTGTAGTGAAGGCTTGGCGACTTCTATCATAGGGAAATAGCCAAGACCATGAGTTGTTTGTTGTGTGATAGGGTCTATAGGGTTTTGGATACCTTGTTTGTTAGTACCACATCCTTTTCCAATATAGCCAAGTTGTTTCATAAGCTCACACACTTTTGCATAAATATTTTTAATTGCTTTTGAAGGCGGTGGTTGTTCTTGATTAAGTTCTTAAAAGTATGTTGTGTAATTTGTTGAGTTGTCTAAAGTGGTTGAGGTGGATGATTTTGAAGGGTCATACAATTTTTAATTTTACCTATTTGAATATTTTTGTATGATCTTGTACTCACCCATGAAGTCATGTTCAAAATCCAAGGAACTCCAATCATTAGCTAATAGCTTTGTGTGTTGTGTAGGTTTTTGTCTATTGTCATTTTGTTGAACAGGTTCCACTGGTGTATTTGATGTTGATGTATTTAAGGAATTTGCTTTGTTTTTCTCAAGTTGTAAGACACTATCAAGTTCAAAAATAGCATCAATTGTGTGGAATATGTTGTTGTAGATGTATTTCATTTTACGATGAAGAGTGGAAGGCACACATTTCATGGCATGAATCCATTGTCTACCTAAGATAAGATTGCATGAAAGTTCATAAGGAATAACATGGATCGATGTATTCAAGGTGACCAATCCAACGGTAAGAGCCATAATGATTACCCCTAATAGTTTCTTTTTGACATTGTCAAATCCCTTAATAGAGAAAGAATCAGGTCAAATGGTTGATTGATCAATTCTAACCCTATCTAGAAGGATCACACTACACACATTAAGAGTAGAACTAGTATCTACAAGGGTTATGTTTATCCCTTTTTTTTTGTATTTTTCTATTATCATGAAAGCTTCATTTTGTTTTTACACATTTAAAGAGGGGAGTTCACTTTGGTGGAAAATAATGTCAGAGTGTAGTCCTTGAATCATGGCCTCTATATCAATTGGTTGAATATTAGAAGGGACATGAACTTGTTGTAAGGCTTTTTGGATCATGTTGTGATATAGTGAGGGGAGGCTTGAATAAGGTCCCACAATGATATCTTAGTAGAAGTATTCTTTAGTTGTTTGACAAGATCATACTCCTTGCAACCTAGCAAGAAAGGGTTGGTGGGATAAGATTAGGCAATGGTAATGGTGTCAGGGTTGGTTGTGGTGGTTGCATATTTTGTTGAGTGTCATATGTATGAGCAATGGTATTATAACTTAACTACTGCGATACATTATTCTGAGGTGGGTAAAGTATAAGTTTAGGTTTATTTTGAGGGTGTTGTTTGTGTGAAGGTGGGTAGAGAATTAGAGGGTTGTTAGGATGTACCATGGGGTATGTGTTAGGTCCATTGATCAAGGGGGATCTAATGGAAACTTGTGCATTCATAACCTCCACAGTCTTGGTTTGATGTATCTCTACTAAAGGGAAATCAAGAACTACCATTTTATCTAAGTCAGACACATTATTATTGTTTCCTTTTTCTAGCACCATGATATTCTCCCTAGAAGGAGATCTTTTATGAGAACAACAAGCCACATGTTCTTGATAGTTAAGGCTTGGTTCTTCCAAAATAACTTCATCGCCAATAGGGGAATGATCAATGATGGGATTATTAAGAGGGTGATGATTATGAGAAGGTTTTAGTTGAGTATCCCTTGTCTTTAAGGTCTCATTCTCTTGTTCCATATTATCTACCCTACAAAGAGAGCTTGTAATATATTCATCCACAAGTAAAGTAGCTTCATCACAAGTCAGGGAGACATCAAGAGAAGGACCACTATGGTTTTCAAATAGATTTTCCCAAATGGGAGGAGCATTAGGGAAGGGATGATCAAGGGTTTTATGATTCTGAATAGGGATGTATTCTAACACCAACCTATCCTCTTTACATTGAAGAGTGATATTGGGAGATGGACAAGTTTGATTTCCATGGTTATGGAGACTAGGTAAGGTGATATTTAGAAATCTATCTATGATCTCCTGTTCTTATTGTCTAACATCATCCAAAGGGGAATGAGGAGGTGGAAAATCAAGAGCCTCAAGGCTTGTAACTTCTTTCATCAAGATACCTTCATCACAAATATGAGAGATATCAGGAGAAGAACAAGCCTGTGTTATGATTGTCTATACCTCCATTCTCACCAATGGCGAATGTAATGGTTTGGTCAAGGCTATGACTAACATGTTCCTCATTGTTGTAGTCAAAATCAAACTCATAAGAGGGGGTATTATGCTTAAAAAATCCATGTTCTACCAAATCAAAGAAACATCTTTTGAAAAAGAACATGCTATGCAATTATTTATATGTAATTTTTAGATGTAAAAGAAAGTAAGTTGCTGATTACAGTATGCAATAATTTGAAAAATGAAATGTTGGAGATGCAAATATGAAATGAAACAATGCATGAAATGAGCTAATTTAAGCTAAATCTAATGAAATGCATGGTATATAAACAAACTAACTGATATAGGTAGGTAATGGCACCAAACAGAAGCTAAAAAATAGGGTTTTTAGTTCTATAAAGGGTAGTTTCAGGGATGAAAAGGGACAAATTCGCCCAAGGTGGTGAATGAGTCCCAGTATGGACTTTGTTTATAAATTTCAAAAAAAATTGAGTGATTTTTGTGTGTTCTGAGTGCTATGATGCATACCTAAGTGAAAAATGTAGAAATTCAAAAAATTGAAATGAATTTAGATGCTAATGATGCAACCTAAAGACACTTTTACTCCAAATCAGAAAATAAAAGAATTCAAAAAGCAAGTTCACCAAAATGAACCATAGATTTTAAGTTTGGATGGAATGCTATGTCTCTTTAGCTCAATTAGGGTCTTTCACCCAATGAAAATAGATAGATCCCATACCCAAAATCTAGGTGGTTCACTCAATCTAAGATATGTATGATAAAATAAAGATTAAATACAATGATCTAAATGCAACTAGATGATGAAATTTATTGATTAAGTATGAAATATTTAAGGTTGCATGTTCGATCAACGTCAGGTTCACCAAAAATTAACCATAGATTTTAAGGTTGGATGGAATGCTATGTCTCTTTTGCTCAATTAGGGTCTTTCACCCAATGAAAAGAGATAGATCCCACACCCAAAATCTAGGTGGTTCACTCAATCTAAGATATGTATGATAAAATAAAGACTAAATACAATTATCTAAATGCAACTAGATGATGAAATTGATTAAGTATGCAAAACTTAAGAAATGTAACTTGTTTGAAAACACATTGTGTAATGCAAAACACCTATAAATGAATAGTGAACTATAACATAAATGGACCAAACTAAAAGTGTGCACCTGAGATATGGATGGAGATTGGAAATTACTTCTAGAATGTTGTTGATGTTGACTTTTAGGCTTGGTGGAACTCATTTTCCATTCTGGGTGAATCAATCCCAGTTGTACAAAACTGAACCAGAGCTTATTTCAAACAAAAGGGTATCCAAAACTATAGAAAAAAATAAGCCTATTAGTGGGACTCATTCACCACTCATGGTGAATGAGTCCACTTTTGAATTTCTAAAAATCCAAAAGTGGAAACTGAAGTCCCTGATCTACTCTTTAGCTCCTGATAGGTGTCTTCCTCCAAAGGTTTGATTTCCAAACTTGAAAGTGACTTTTTGTTGATATTTTGACTTGATCAATGAAGAGAAGACCTAAACAACTTTGCAATGCAATCTTCAATTTTTTCTAAGCTTCCAAGATGCCTAAATCTATAAACACACAAGACAAGAGAAAGAGATGTTGAATGTTAGGGCATGGAGGTTTTCCTTGGTCAAACCCCTTTTAGGTAATTAAACCAAAAATAGAGAAAGAATGTAATGAATCATTCAATAATGGAGTTTATTACCTTTCCTTGATGATTGAACTTGAATTTTTGCAACAAGACATGAAGAATCTACCCTTGAATGTCTGAAAATTGCTATCTTAATGTCTTGAAATGATGAAACCCTAACTTGCTTAACTTGAGATGGAAGAATGATGGATGAATAATGAATAATCATTATGATTTAGGGTTTAGATAGGTTATTTTATAGTAAATTAACCTTATTAGCCCGTAAATTGGACCCCTAAGGCTGACATGTGAAAAAAATAAACTTAAATTTCAAAATTTCCCACTCAAAGGTAAAAAATGAGCGAAATGGGACTCATTTGCCACCCATGATGAATAAGTCCCAACTAGATGGAACTGATTCACCATGGATGGTGAATGGGTCCCACAAGGGCCATTTTGATAGCTAGGATGCTTGGAAGTTAAGAGATAAGGTTTATATTGTGACTTTATTGGTTATTTGATCAATTTATGCCTTAGGATGGATAATATGTGGTAATAGTGGCCTATTAGTGACTATGTAAAGGACAATTAGGGATTGGGACATAGAATTCAATGTGAAAGCGTGATTAAATATACTTTACAACACTAAAATGAGGTACACATAGCCTAGAAAGGCACAAGAACCAATGTGAATGTGCAAGACACATTACAACACTAGATTAAGATTGAGTTTAATTCACAAGCCATCTAAATTGATGTGAAAATTTAATTAAAGACATTTTATAATTTATTTCATTAAGGGAATATGGGTTCATTAATTCTAGAAAAGTGCGAAATTCTCTTACAACACTTTACAACATCTTCACAAGACATTGATAAATGTATTTGCAAGGGTCCAAGACCTAGTGTGGGTGCATAAAATGCCTCACAACACTAAATCAAGGCCTCATTAAGTCTAATTTATCATGAATTATTCGCATGTCAGGCAAGTTTCATTTTTTCTATGGTACACATTTTCCTCTTGATTAATTCATTTACATCCTTTGGGGGTTCAATTACTTCATTTGTATCACATATCTCCCCACTTGATTTGGCTCTAGCTCCCATGAATCAAATGGATCAAGAGAGTTAAGAGTGGATATAGGACCTAGAGTCCTAATTAATGCTAAACTAACACTCTAATAAGACCTAAAACTGCCTTTTACAACATTAAAAACTTGATTTCTATATTTTTGTTTGTTGTTGTTAGCTATATGTTTTAGTTTGTTGAGTTTCTATTCTATTCATTTCATTAGATATAGATTAATTTGGTTTAGCTATTGCATTTCTTAATCTCAAAATAGCATTTACAACATTTCATTTTTAGATTGTTTCATAGTGTAATCAGTAAATCACCATGTTAATAATCTAAAAATTGCATTTACACATTTTAAATGCTAGGTCATTGTGTTGCATTTAAGTCTCTTTCCATTTTGAGTTTGTGTAGATTACTTTTCAAAAATGTTAGTATCTTTATTTTCCAAGTTTGCAAAGAAAAAATTTAGTCAATAAGCATGTTAGTCATTCATTCAATACATTTCCTAGTTATGATAGTCTCTTAGTGCAAGAAAATTAAAATGTTGATGTTTTCCTTAAATATGCACCCTCTCCTATCTCTCCTATTTGTGGGAATGAAGTGATAGAAGATGATACAAGCATATATAACTGTGACGATCATAGTTTCTCTTCTCCCGATAGCTCTGCTATTAGTGACAAAGGTATCTTGGTGAAAGAAGATGCAATCATTAAGAATCATGAAAGTCTAGTTTTTCCTTCCCCTCCCCCCCCTTCAGGAGATATTATAACACATGACTATGAGATCATTGCCACTACCCTACATAGTCTACATTCCTCTCCCAACACCTCAACTACTTATGAGAGTGCTTTAGAGAAAGAGAATACAATCAAGATCAATCATGAAAAATCACATTTGTGAGGACATGTTGGTTTTAGAAGATCCAATGATTGAAAGTTATAGCATTATTTCTATCCTTCTTAATGTCCCTAAAATGTGGAAAAGTCTATTTGAAAAAAAGGATTCAATCATTCGTAAGCATAAAGTTTAATATTCTCCTTCCCTTGATGCCTCCCCTATTTGTGATGAAGTTACTTTATAAAATATAATCATGGAATGTGATGAACCTCTTAAAATATCTCCTACTAGGGAAGATGCTACTGCACAAGAGAATCAGACCTTAGAGAAAAAGGATGAAATCATGGATAACCATAACAATCAAATTGGACCTTCTCTTAATATCTCTACTCTTGGTAAAGAAGATATTTTGATGTTAGAAAATTTAACCAATGAAAGTCATCAGAATCTTAGATGCCTCTCTTCCCCTAGGGAAAACATTATTGAACAAGAGAAGTCCATCATTGATAAGAAAGAAAATACAACCATTAATAACTCCTTTACTTGCTATGAAGTCATTTTAGAAGAGCCAACCTTTGAATTTCATGAACATCTAGTTTGTAGTTCTCCTAAAAACTCTCCTCCTAGGGTGGATATCATGGTGCAAGAAAATAATAACATTAATAATAGTGATCAGACTTCCTTGGATGATGGTGAAAAGATGACACTAGACTCCCCTTCATTAGAAAGACATCAAACTAAAATCACTAATGTTATAAATGCACAAGTGTTTGTTAGATTCCTATTGATTATTGGACCTCCTAAATACCCTGTGCGACATCCTAAGAATCCTCTAATTATTTACTCACCCTCAGAACAACCACAAACTCAAAATAAATCTGAACTTATTCTTTACCCACCCTCAAACCAACCACAAACTCAAAACAAACCTATCGTCATCCTTGAGCCACCTAAGAATAATGTGTTGTAGTAGCCTAGTTACAATACTATTTCTCATACATATAACGCTAGAAACAATACACAACCAAGATGATGTAGAGAAGGGTATCAAAATACAAACTAACTCAACCAAAATCTTGAAAAAGTATTAACACCATAAACTCAATGAATTCCTTCACAAATTGACATTCTTCCTAGTAGCACAACAAACAAGTTTTTTCAAGCATAATTTCCAAACCCCATCTAATTCCTAGAAAAAAATTACATATTTGAGTACCCATTATCCTATTTTAAAACATACTTCAATTGCAGGTGGAATTATTGTTTAATGTTGTGGTTGTCATTGATGTCAACACTATTAGCATTAATTCATTTCAAGCTGCATATGTCAAGGATATTGAGAAAATTGTAAAGAAATAAGTTGCAGGCTAGTGAAATTCAGTAAGGCGGTATGTTATGTACATTGATGATCAAAGGTTGTGGAATAAAGGGTTTGTTGCTGAGTATATATAGTTTATCCACATTGATTTTTAGAGATCTGCATGAAGATTTGATTGAGTTATGAAGATTTTCATTTTGACAGTTTTTATGTTTCTTCAGTTAGTATTCTTGATTGAAGATGAGGCTATCTCAATTTGTTTAGTTGCTGCAAATACTTCTTTGTTGGTTCTTAATGTTTTTGGATGCTTCTAGATCGTGCTCTATCTTTGTTGTATGTCCACATTGATTGTTGTGCTCGTGTTTGGTTATTTTCTCTTGTGTGTTCATGTTTTTCATGTTCCTAGACGACATGGTGTTGAAGCATGTTATGGATCTTTGAGGTGTAATTAATTGAAGATTTTTCATGTTGAAGATGTTGATTTGGGTCCTCACTAAGCTATGGTCGAGTTTGGCTAATTCACATTGTTAATCTTTAATGTTTTGGGCTAACAGTTATATTTATTTTATTATTTCTTTGTGGCTAACTTGTAGCGGTGAAATTTCTTGTTGCGGATATATAAGAGTGGTTGCTTGTTTGAATTGAAGTATGTCGAATGTGTGTGTGTGTCTGAATAATGTCCTAATCATTCAAAGGTAGAGTAGAGTTTGAAGAAGAGTGAAGATTTGTTCATGCGCTTAATTGAAACCCTAATCAGGCATTACCAGATGTTATTTTATCAATTCAAATCCGTATCGATGGCTATAATCCAAATATCTTTGTAAGATAGTGTTTTGTCTTTTGTAATTGAGCAGTGAGCTCTAGGCAGTGCACCTAAATGCAAGTGCATTCCCCATATTTCATTCTCATTATACTTTTAACAGAGTATAATCTTGTGGACTGACCTCCACCATGGTTTTTCCCCTAATAGGGTTTCCACATAAAAATCTTGGTGTTATGTGTGTTTTTGATGTGTTGATGATCTCTGTTTTCATGCTTAATAATTAGATTTGACAATAAAGTTGATAAGTTAAATAAGTTTTGAATTTTTGGGACAATTGATTCACCCCCCCTCTCAATTGTTTACCCTTGTATTGCCAACAATTGGTATCAAAGCTAAGTTCCTTGGAAGAAGCTTAATAGCTTAAGGTGATCTGGGATGGCAAGTTACAAGAAGGATAGTCTGAGATTTGATGGAACAAATTACTCTTTGTGGAGGACTCATATGGAGTGCCATTTGAGATGCATTGGTGAACCCTACTAGAGCATTACAAGTAATATGTATGTTATTGCACAAAATGGTCCTACTACTTTTGTTGAGATCAGAGATGCTAAGTATAATATTTGGGCTAAGGAAGCTTTGTTGAGTGCTTTGACTATTTCTGAGATGACAAATGTTATAGATTTGAAGACTACTCATGAGATCTAGAAAATGTTGGAAACCTTGTATGAAGGTGATGCTAATGTGAAGATAGCTAAGTTGCAGAGTTTGAAAGGGAAATATGAAAGGTTGCAAATGGGTGATGATGAGAATATTAATACTTTCATGCAAGGAGTGAATGAACTTGTGTGTGGTATTAGATGTGTTGGTGGAAGGATAGAAAAATTTGAGATTGTTGCTAAGGTGCTTAGATCCCTGATTGATTCCTACAAAGTCAAGGCTAGTGCTATTGAAGAACTCTGAACTGTAACAAACATAACTAGAGATACATTGATTGGTAAGTTGACTGCTTTTGAGTTGAGCGAATTTTGTGATGCCCTTCCTAAGGTTGAATCTGCATTTAAGGCTACTACTTCTAGAAGAGATAGATAGAGATATGATGCAGGTGAGAGTTCATCTAGAAAGAAATTTAAGTATGAGGATGACATTAGATAGATTGAAGAAGAAACAGAGATGGAAGAGCTGGAAGCACTTATTGTCAAAAGAGTATCGAGAGGAAAAGGTAAGTATGAAGGAAAATTGCCACTTAAATGTTTTTCTTGCAATAAGATATGTCATTTTGCATCAATGTGTCTAGAAAGAGCGCCTAAGGCAAGACATAAAAAGCCTAGATTTTAGAAGAAATTTTACTATGTTGCTGATGAAGGTGTAACAGATGATGAATCTGATAGAGGTGACGATGAATGTGTATTTATTGTTGTGTTGTAAAACAATGGACCCTCTTAAGAAAAGAGATAATTTCATGCATACTTGGACCCACTTTTGAGTCCCTTCACATCATTTCCCCTTCAAAATAGCATTTATAGGCCCCTTATACCTATTAATTTTGATCTAGAGGCCCATTTCGCATGTGAAATCACATAAAACCTAACAAATAGCATTTGATGACATCAAACCCTGACAACCCACATTCAAATAGTAGTAGTGGGACCCATTGACCACCTTGGTAAAATGAGTCCCCTCTAGTGGGACCCATTCACCATAGGTGGCAAATGAGTCCCCTTTGAGGGAAAATTCAAAATCTTGAGCGAGAATTTAATCAATTTAACTCTTATTTCTAGTGAATTTTAGCCTCTTAGGTCTAATTAATGGGAAAATAAGATATTTTTTCCTATAAATACACATTTTAAGTCATTTTACATAATATTTATCATCTCATTATCATTCTTCAAGAGTAATTTCAAAAGAAAGGCATTCAACAACAAGTTTCATCATCCAAAGTTGAAGTTTTAAGGTAGCAAACTAGCTTGGGTTTTTGCAAGTCTCGAAGCTCACTAATCTTGTCAAGACACAAAATTGAAAAGGGTTGATGATGGGTGCCTATGGTGAATCATGAAGAAATATAGGGTGAAGAGGTGTAACTAGCAACCAAATCATGCCTAAGGACTTGATTTCCTATTGATTCCATCTTCCATTTTTCAGTGTCTTCAGATTAAGGTTTGCATTGTATTTATTTAACATTTGCATATCATTTTATATCCATGTTTCATGTGTTGTAAGGTTTCTAGGGTAGAGATCTTGCATCATTTCGATCAATCTTGCACGTCTTGTTCTAGAACAATAGAATAGGGCCCTTCTAATATTTCAGCCTTTCCTAGTCTTTAACACATCTAAGGCTAGGGTTTATGCAAAATTTTACCTATTCAAGGTTTAATTACCTACCTATGGGTTTGAATGAGGAAAACCCCCCATTAGATCAACTCTTTTAAGTTGTTTTATAGGGATTTTCCAAGATTTGGAATCAGGTTTCCGTCAGAATTTGTTGTGCAGGTGTCAAGGTACAAATCTAAGTTTTGAGTTTGCAGAAAATAGAAAGTGGACTGATTCACCATGCTTGGTGAATGAGTCCCACCTAAAGATGAATATTTGAGTTAGTTGTTTTTTAGATCTCCGACTGTCAAAAAATAGGTCCTGTGCAGAAAAGTCCTAGCTTGGTACTAATTCACCCAAGGTAGTGAATGAGTCCTAGTCAACTCAAATATAGATTTTATCAATTTTCAAATTTTCCATTCAGTCCTCTACAACTTCCCAAGTGCACACATTCTGAGAAACAACCTTATGTTTAGTTAATTATTGCATTTTATTCATTATTTCTATCTTTCTGCATATCACACTATTTTGAAACAAAGCATAAATCTTAGTTTTACATTCATTTTCAATCATCTAGCTTAGTCAATTACATTAAATTAAGTTCATTTACATCATATCACATCACACACAGCCTAATTTGAGTGTTACATAAGCATTTTTGGACCTAATCTCTCTCCTTTTAGGTGGAAAACCCTAAGTGTGTAAGAGCAGTGTTAGGTTCCCAAAATTCTATGTTTCATTTTGGTGAACCGAACTTTTGAACATCATATCATTATAATTTACATATGCATCTTAGGTATTGATTATTTCATGCTATTACATTGTTTTATGGTTCTTAGGAACATTGCATTAGTGAAAGCATTCTTCACTTTATATCATTCCATTCAATTCCATTATTCCACATATCTATATCTGCATTCTGGATTTGCATTATACAGAGTTAAAATTTTACAGAAAAACACAAAAAAATAAGAAAAAAAATTAAAATAGTCATCTCTTGGGACTCATTCACCACCTAGGGCAAATCAGTCCCTTTACATTTTTTTATCAGAATTTCCAGCATTTGTCTCTTTCTGTTTACTATCATTTCATTTCTGTTTCAGTTTAGTTCTTTTTTTTTCTTAGTGTAAAGTTCATTTCTTTTCATGGAATTTATGGATAGTCTTAGAATTTCATAAGTTCCATTTTTAGTTATATTTTGTATTCCTTTTAGATCAACTTACATTAAGGAAACTTTAGCAATTCTTCAAAACCAATTAAACAACATGTCAAATGATCCCATTAAACACATGATCCAAATTCACAACAATATCTTATCCATGCCACTTTGTAGTGATGATGTTGATAAGTTAGATGAAATCCTCAAGGGTGTCCTCTCACTCACTTCATCCTCTAATGCTTGAAATGAGAAACATAAAATCCTTAATGATAAACCCTCCCTCAAACCTTTTGTTTGTGATGAATTTAATTTTTTAGATGAAGTCCTCCAAGACTTCATCTCGCATAATCCATCCACTAAGGTTTGTGGTAACCAACTTGTGATAACAAACGTTCATACCTCTAATGATTTTCTTGAACATCCTAAACTAGTCAATGATCAACCTTTTAGTAGCGATGATTTGAATTTGCTAGATGAGTCTCTTCAAGACTTCATCTCACCCAACTCATCCACCATAGTTTGTTGTGATACCTCTTCCATCAAGGATGTTAATGTCATTCAACCTAAACTTATCCTCTACGCACCCTCTAATTGACACTACCACACTTTATACCCACCTAACACTAATGTATCACAACAATCTAGTGATGATATTGTTTCTCATACATATAACACACACAAAAACCCACAACGGACCCAACCAATTGCACCATCATTACCTTTACCTAATCCGCCTAGTGCTCCTTGTTATAACCCACCTACAAAGGAGGATGATCTTGTTGAACAATTAAAGAATACTCCTACCAAAATCTCTCTTTGGGAATTGATTTTAACTTAACCAAGTTATAACACCATTATTCAAACCACTTTAAAACAAATAAAAATCCCTCCTAGAACCACTCCAAATGATGTCGCAGCTCTTGTCCAAAAACATAGTCTCGATATTACTTTTCATCAACATGAGCTCCCTCCTTTGGAGTTACAGAAACAACATGATGCCTTTATGATAATTGCTCAATACCACCACACCGGTATCAAACACACTCTCATAGATAATGGTTTTTCCCTTAATGTGTGTAGTGTGAGTCTCCTTGATCGCTTAGAAGTTGATAGATCACAAATAATACCCGATTTCATTTCTATTCGAGGATTTGATAATACAACAAAGCAACCACTTGGGATAATCATTTTACCTATTACAATTGGGGTAGTCACTTTGTAGACTCCTATCCATGTCATGCCTTATGATATTTCATATAATCTCCTTTTAGGCCAACCTTGGATTCATGAGACGAATGCAGTGCCTTGAACACTTCACCGTAACATTAAGTATGTTTATAACAATCGTATATATCAAATTGAAATTGACCCTAAGCCTAAAGTTTGCTTACATCTTGAAAAATGGGTTACAAGTCCTTTGAAAAAATTTATTCCAACCTTTCATATTGACCCTCTTGAAATTGAACACAACAATACGAAATCGATCTCTAAATTATTTGGTGATGATTGGGGATCTTTAAAATTCATGTACCCACATTTATGGGCGAATACACACTTATGCAAAAGAAGGATGAGACACTTGAAAAACCAACCATTATGTTCACTCAAAAATGTGAACAAACATTTGTCTCTTACAATATGGATGAAAATACAACATACACAACAAATTTTAATGAGATAGATTATCAATCCCCACCTACCTCGCGTGAAATGGAAAGAATTTATGGGAAAGGTTATAAATTTGTAAAACAATTGGGCTATACTGGAAAAGGGTGTGGAAAATATGAACAAGGTATTTGTGTCCCTATTGAGCCTAATATGCAAGAAATGAAAACGAGATTGGTATATTATTTTTCTAAAACAACTAAAGCTACTCAATGACCATCCTTAAACATTAATGTAATCACATGTCAGCCACAACCCAAACTCACCATTACTCATCCTGATTTTCTTGATCCAACCCTCTCACCGTCAATGTTGTATGTTGATAATGATGAGGCCTTGAAACACATATTAGGTGTTTATGATACCCCATTGTCACTTACTTTCATCAAACACATCACTCATGCTATGAGTGTTGCAAAGAAAGAAGCAAGTGATATCACTGAAGACTTTTCAGAATTTGAAAGTCCTAAATCCAATGCACTCCCTTTAGGAGATACAATTGACGTGCTTATGGACATTAATGACACATATAAAGTTATTAAAATTGGGAAGTGCCTTGATTATGAAGAACAAGAAGACACAACCACTTTACTTCATGATTTCCATAAAAAAATTACTTGGAAATATTCTAACATGCCAAGAATTGACCCAAAAATTGTGATGCATAATATTGTCCTTGATAACAATGCTAAACCCTTTCATCAAAATATTCACAAAATGCATCATGTTGTGGCATTGTGTGTTAAAGAAGAACTTGAGAAACTTTTTGATGTCAACTTCATTTGACCTATTGATTATTCTCCTTGGATCTCAAACATTGTCATAGTTGTAAAACCTGATAATTGAATTACCTAGGTGTGTACCAATTTTGGAGACTTGAATAAAGCCTCTTTAAAAGATTATTTTTTTCTCCTTAATATTGACATAATCCTAGATTCAATTGTTGGACATGCTTTTTTTTAATTCATGGATGAATTTTCTGGTTATAATCAAATCCTTATTAATTCTCGAGATCAATACAAAACTTCCTTTACAACTGTTTGGTGAATGTTTTGTTGGGTTGTGATGTGCTTTGGTTTAAAGAGCACTAGCACAACTTATCAATGTGTGATGACATTAATATTTCATGATCAAATTCAAAAAATATTGGTAGACTATGTTGATGATATCCTCACTAAATCCAGGTTAACTTGACAAGACAATGTAAACGT
The DNA here is from genome assembly GCA_007258455.2 of Sequoia sempervirens. Lineage (NCBI taxonomy): Eukaryota > Viridiplantae > Streptophyta > Pinopsida > Cupressales > Cupressaceae > Sequoia > Sequoia sempervirens. The sequence goes on from VDFB02049217.1 coordinate 26,806,738, forward strand.
TCTTCACAAAATATTTGAAAGAATCAAACAATATAACATGCGATTGAATCCAAAAAAGTGTGTCTTTCATGTAAATAGTGGTAAAATCCTACAGTTTATCATCTCTCACAAAGGAATTGAGGTGGACATAAAGAAAATTGATGCCATTGTTAGCATGCCACCTCTGAAGAATGTTTCTCAATTACATACGTTACAAGGTCGTATTCAATCTATTCATCACTTTGTCACATCTTTAGCCGATTGCACATTACCTTTCATGCATCTCCTTAAAAAGGGTGTTCCTTTTGATTGGGATGATGATTGTAAATAGGATTTTGAGAGTCTAAAGGAATATTTAGCCACTCCACCTATTTTACAACCGGCTATGCCACATAGACCATTTATCTTGTACATCGCTACCTTTGCCCATGCTCTTACAACATTGTTGGCTCAACATGACGATACTAGTAAAGAACACCATGTTTATTACATCAGTCACACCTTAATTGATTATGAACCACGATATTCACTAATTAAAAAGTAATGTTTGGCTCTTGTATTCGCTACTAGTAAATTGCGACATTATTTACTAAATGTTGAAGTACAAGTTGTCATGAAATTTGATCCTCTTAAATACCTTTTCAACAAAACTAATATCTCTGAGTGTTTAGCTAAGTGGGTGATGTTGTTAATTGAGTTTGATCTTAAATTTGTTTCACAAAAAGCAATCAAAGGTCAAGCCTTAACTGATCACTTAGCTGATGCTCCTTCTCTCTTTGCTTTACCTACTACTGATTCCTTTCTTGATGATCATGTCTTAACTATTGATATTAAACCTTGGAAGTTATTCTTCGATGGGTCTAAGTGTCGAACAGGTTTTGGTGCTAGGGTGGTATTAATTCCACCCGACAGTCTTGACCTATTCCCTTATCCTACCGTCTAAATTTCCTATGCACAAATAGTACAACTGAGTATGAGGCATTGATTGTAGGCTTGCAAGCTGCTTTATCTCTTCATGCTAAACATATTAGTATCTTTGGAAATTCACAATTAGTCATCAAACAATTAATGGTACATATCAAACTAAACATGACAAATTATTAAAATACAAAGATCTTATAATAAAGCTCTTAGAAAAATTTGATTCATTCACCATTGATAACATCCCATGCAAAGACAACCCACATGTGGATGCAATGGAAAGTGAAGCTTCTCTCATATCCCCACATGATCCTTCTATTGATTTCACATTCATTATTCATCCCATAATGAAACCTTCAATTGATACTCTGTTAGAAGATATTTTGGCGATAACTCAAGCACCTTCATGTGAATGGTATGATACAATATACAACTACTTAAAGGATGGTGCCATTCCCAAACCTACAAAAATGAATACTTGAAAGTACTTATGAAAACTCACAACTAAATATGTGATTCTTGCAAACACATTGTATAGAAGATCTTTCAATGGTCTCCTACTACGTTGTCTTAAAGATTTTGAAATCCCCATAGCACTCAAACAGGCTCATGTTGGTGCCTGTGGAGGTGATTTTGGAGGTCGTTCGTTAGTGCAAAAGCTTATTCGTATGGGTTATTATTGGAGACATATGGAGAAGAATTGCTTCACCTATGTTAAATGATGTCACAAATTCCAACAACACAGCAATTTGATTCACGCTCCTGCTGCTGAGCTCCATGCCAATGTTCCTATTTGGCCATTCTCAGTATGGGGGTTGGATCTTATTGGAAAAATTTCACCTCCTTCTTCTACTGGACATATTTTTATCATAACCGCAACTGATTATTTCACAAAATGGGTTGAAGCTATCCCCCTTCATTCAACAACTACTGACGTAATTTTTCATTTCATCTTGAAACACATAATTGCTTGCTTTGGACTTCCTTTTGCACTTGTTGCAGATAAGGGAACACCCTTCAAGAATAACAAAATTCAAAAATTTCTCCAACTATTCAATATTCAACATCACTTTTCCACACCGTACTATCTGTAATCCAATGGACAGGTTGAAAATACTAATAAACTTCTTGAACAAATCCTTAGGAAAACTATTAGTAATGACCATAAATACTAGCATACACAACTCTCTTATGCACTTTGGGCTTATATTACTAATGTTCGATCATCCACTGGAAATGCCCTTTATAGCCTTGTTTATGGTACTAATGCAATTATACCCTTGGAGTTAGAAATTCCTACTTTGCAAGTTGCTCTCCAAGATATTTTTGATGAAGACACTTATAAGGCTCAACGATTACATCAACTTGAGATGCTCGATGAACAACATATTAACACTCTCGAACATCTACAAGCTCACATCAAACTATTGCAATGAAAACATAACATTCATGTTATCCCTAGATCATTCTCTAAGGGATATTTCGTTCTTATTGAAAATCAAAGAGCTGTTAGTGCTGATAACGAAGAAAAAGATAAGTTTATCCCTAATTGGCTGGGACCTTATATAGTTGATACCAATTATGGGTCTAGTGCTTATCTCTTAAAGTAGATTGTTAGAACACCCCTCAAAGAACCTATTCATCCAATGGATTTGCATAAGTATTATCTCTAATATCCTTTGAATAGTATGATTTCTATAGCATTGTTGATTAAGTTGTTTGGTTTTATTCTAAATAACTTTCACATTGCTTTGTTCTTGACAACTAACTTTGTGTTTGTCTGGAACACTAAGGTGATTATTTTCATGCTATAATTACTTTAGGTTTTGAATACTATTCACTTCTTTCCTGTTGTGTTAAGTTAAATCTTTCTTAGTGTATTTAATTTCACATACCGTTCTTCTCATCACCAATGTTGTATCTATGATAAAACTGCAATATGTTTTACATTAGATCACATCAATTCTGTTAAATCATGAAGCCATTAATTAAAATATATTTTTTTTATCTCAAGTCATTTAATTAATCACATAGTATTTAACATTTACATACAACAAAAGATACATCATCATAATATTTAACAAAGGTGCATGTCTATATATATATATCAAAAGTTTTATATAGATCTCAGAATCCTATACAATATCATAATGGTCTATGAGAGCTAGACCCCTCAGGATCTAGCACTCATGATCTAGTCCCTGGTCATCGAGAGACGGTCATGTGTTACCGTGACCATGACCTATCAAGTCTCAGTACATACTCTAGACCCTGTGCTCAACCAATAGCAACAAGCTGCTCCTCTACCATCTAATCCCTATCTGCTTGTGTCTAAGCTAGCTCTACATGAAGTATCTCTACCTCTTCTAAGGTCTGTGTTGATTGTAGTGCATGCTCAGCCTAACGGAGTTGCCTCTTCACACTCTCGTACACTTCTCGCATCCTCGTTAATGGTCTGAGTGACTCTGGGTCTTCCTCCATGATCAGTGGGAGCACGTAGTCAGGATCTATGTCATCCTCCTCGAGGGATGCTAGTACTATCTCTATGGCTGCCTGAGGATAGAACTCTCACTAGTCTCTTGTTGCTCCTCCAAGATAGATCATGTACACAATCAGTAACACATCATCATGATATATATACAAAAAAATAATGCATAAATCACTAAAGGACATGCATAAAATCAAATATCATCACCTATGTCTCCAGATGCATGAGGAATATCAACCTCCTCATCTCTGGGAGGCATGTAGGATGTGCTAGCCTCTCCTTGACTCTGTGTGTTGATGTTCGTTGTAGCTACTACTCGTGATTTGGTCCTATAAGTTTGTGAGGACTCTCCATACTCATATCGATCCTCCATAGCTACCTCATCACCCTCGCTCAGGGGTGGCTCCTCATAATAATAATCCTCCTCATACTTCCCCTCCTCATCATCATCCTCTCCTCCATCCTCGTCCTCATGGTTAGGATTAGCCTGGGACCGGTACTCCTCATTAATAACATGATCTATAAAAATATTTGCTGGTCTGTACCATACATCCTCTACTCTCTCCTCTGGCTCACCACCCTCATCTGTTGCTGCCTCCATATCACCTAGAGAGAAATCCATGGGGAAAATAGGAGCCGCTCATGCATATGCCCACCACTCATCATACTCATCTGTGCTACCAACATCATCAACATTGGATGTTGTTGGTTGGTTGTGATTTGAATCATCAGAATCACTCTCACAAACATGATTTATAGCCACCCGAACATTATCCCTTGGCCTTCAGTCACTCTGCACTGATTGTCTAATGAAGGGGCATTCCCTCAGCAGTGTCTAAACCTGTCCAAACTATCACATGACTTGCCTATAATAGAATGGTCATACAATGTAAGCATGCCTTTCTGCTAAATATCTATCCATCTGCATCTTCCATAACTTCCCAAATTGCAATTTGGCCACTGAAGAGTCAGTAGATAAGGTCTCCATAAGATCTCATCATCCTCTAGTCGATCGAATCTCACCCTCCAAAATTCTGAATCCCCATATTGCCATAGCCATCACAATGGGTAGCTGAATGCTTGTGGGTACTCTGCTGCTATAGTACACAGATATATGACAGGCTTGGCACATGTGATATGCTCAAGGAACCACACCTATAGTAGTGTACAATGAACCATAATGTCGATCTCCTGGTATACAAATCTCCCCATATCATAGTATAAATGTGCTAGAATGTAGCAACCCCATGCATAGACTGTTCGCTGATCATACATAGCCCATACCAGGTGTGCTGCTTATCCATCTAGATTGAGTACTAGTGCGACTATGTGCATCATAATATGTCTCACTATAGGAGCTCGTGAGTATAGTAGCATAGGTAGCTTGATCCATGCTCTAACCCTCTCATCATGTATCGGTCCTCCTAAGTAGTACTACATATATCTCTCTTCTTTTCACAAAATGATAGATCCCCTCAAAAATACACTCACGCTCCCTAAATAGGAACTCGAAGAATGCGATGTATGTCCTCGAGTGTGATCATCATTTCCCCAGTGAGAAGATGAAAGGTACAGGTATCTGCATCCCAATGCACTCACAAAGCCATCAACATGGTGTCATGGTATCTCATGGGTGGCATCATGTATGCCCAATAGATACCCATTGACTGTAGATGCTTTGTCTCTACTATTGATAGTGTTGGTGATAGATCTCTAAAAAATGACAGTTGTCTTCCCCCTAGCCGCTGTCGTGACTGGGTGAGAACCTATCAAAATCATCACAAAATACTCTAAAATTCATCTAAACTCTTCAATTTTCATATTATTCATCATGCAAGTGTTCTAAAGTTAATATCTAATGTGCTTTACTAATGGATCTAGACACTTTTAACCCCTTTTTGGCCACTTTGTAAAGAAACAGGGACACTTCACAAAGAAACATGACACTTTGCAAAGAAACGGGACACTTTGCGAACAAAAGGGACACTCTATGAACAAATGGGACACTTTGCGAAAAAAAGGAACTTTGCAAAAAAATTTCCAAGAAACCTAAACCAACCTATCCATGCATAAAAATCATTACCTTATCATAAAATCACATGGCGAAAGTTGCAAAATCGACTCACCTCATGATATTGCTCGCCGAATGCCTGCTCATGAAGATTGTCTAGCTGCAAAGGTGTGTAATCCCATCTACTTGGCATCTTCTTCTCCTACTCATCACTTTCAAGCCACAATGAAGGTAAAATGAATAGTAAGTGAAAAATTACTTTCATCCATTTATTTTAATTACTTTTCACCTCTTTTTATTTTCACATATTAACCTAATGTTATAATCTGTTTCAAAGAACTTATAATATAGCTATTATTCAAATCAACATAACAGGAGCTATTGTAATCCATTTTTGACACCATTTGATGCATTGGAATCATGATTCCACACCTGACATCATCATTCACTTATTATTATGTGGCATGGTACTTTGAAATTTCCTATGGTATGGTGTTTCTTCTTCGACATGGCTAGCTTACTACCTTGATTCCACCTTTGTAAAGCAAGAGGAATCAGGGGGGGAATACATCTACCCTTGAATTAGATTTATAAGACTTAGATAAAAGGATTTTTGGAAAATTAACAAATGTGTGTTGCAAGATGCGGTTCCTAATGTTGTGGTTTGCAGATAACTACGTAGGGGCTTCATTCTCCCATCTTTTGAATGTGTATCCTTTTATGTACTAAGGTCCATCGTTTAGAGTCCTTTAACTTACATATGCACATAGAGTCATATGGGGGATAAATGTACCATAGAAAATTGGACCCTGTTGAGAAAATAGATAATTTCATGCATACTTAGACCCACTTTTGAGTCCCTTCACATCATTTCCCCTTTCAAACAACATTTATAGGCCCCTTAGACCTATTAATTTTGATCTAGAGGCCCGTTTCACATGTGAAATCACATAAAACCTGACAAACAATATTTAATGGCATCATACCCCAACAACCCACCTTCAAACAATAGTAGTGGGACCCATTCGCCACCTTGGGTGAATGAGTCCCATCTGGTGGGACCCATTCACCACCTTGGACGAATGAGTCCCATCTGGTGGGACCCATTCACCAAGGGTGGCGAATGAGTCCCCTTTGAGGGAAAATTCAAAATCAAGCGAGAATTTAATCAATTTAACTCTTATTTCCAGTGAATATCATCCTCTTAGGTCTAATTAACAGGAAAATAAGGTTATTTTTCTATAAATACACATTTTAAGTTATTTTACACAATCTTCATCATCTCTTATCTTCTCATTATCATTCTTCAAGAGCAATTTCAAAAGAAAAGCATTCAATAACAAGTTTCATCATCAAAAGTTGAAGTTTTAGGGTAGCAAACTAGGGTTTTTGCAAGTCTTGAAGCTCACTAATCTTGTCAAGACACAACATTTCAAAGGGTTGATGATGGATTCCTATGGTGAATCATGAAGAAATCTAGGGTGAAGAGGTGTAACTAGCCACCAAATCATTCCCAAGGACTTGGTTTCCTATTGATTCCATCTTCCATTTTTCACTCTATCTTCATATTAAGGTTTGCATTGTATTTATTTATCATTTGCATGTCATTTTATATCCATGTTTCATGTGTTGTAAGATTTCTAGGGTAGAGATCTTGCATCATTTCGATCAATCTTTCATGTCCTATTCTAGAACAATAGAATAGGGCCCTTCTTATGTTTTAGCCTTTCCTAGTCTTTAACACATCTAAGGCTATGGTTTATGGAAAATTTTCTCTATTCAAGGTTTAATTACCTACCTAGGGGTTTGAATGAGGAAAAAACCCCATTAGATCAACTCTTTTAAGCTATTTTGTAGGGATTTTTCAAGATTTGGAATTGGGTTTCCATTAGAATTTGTTGTGCAAGTGTCAAGGTACAGATCTGAGTTTTGAGTTTGTGGAAAATAGAAAGTGGACAGATTCACCATGCTTGGTGAATGAGTCCCACCTAATGATGAAAATTTGAGTTAGATGTTGTTTTAGATCCCTGACTACCAAAAAATAGGTTATGTGCAGAAAATTCCTAGCTTGGGACTAATTTGCTGAAGGTGGCGAATGAGTCCCAGTCAGCTCAAGTACAAATTTCATCAATTTTTTAGTTTTCCATCAAATCTTCTATAGCTTCTTGGAGGTGCACACATTCTGAGAAATAGCCTCCTATTTAGTTAAATATTGCATTTTATTCATTATTTCTATCTTTCTGCATATCACACTGTGTTTTCAAACAAAGCATAAATCTTAGTTTTACATTCATTTTTAGTCATCTAGCTTAGTCAATTACATTCAATTAAGTTCATTTACATCATATCACTTCACACACATCCTAATTTGAGTGTTGCATAAGAATTTTTGGACCTAATATCTCTTCTTTTAGGTGGAAAAACTTAAGAGTGTGAGAGCAACATTAGGTTCCCAAAAATCGGTTTCAATTGTTGTCAAAGAAAATAGTCGTGTATCTACTAAATCTACTAGTTGTACAAATTTGGAGAAAGCCCTAGATTGTCGAGTTGAAGAAAAATATGAATGGTTAATTGACAGTGGATGTTCACATCATATGACAAGAGACAAAAGTAGGTTTGTAAGATTTGAAAAATATGATGGTTATGTTGTGAGCTTTGGTGATAATACAGCTGGTGCGATCCTTGGAAGAGGATGCATTTCTCTTGATGGTAAGCATAATATTGATGATGTTCTATATGTGGAAGGCTTGAAGCATAATATTTTGAGTGTTGATCAAATGGTTGATAAGGGTTACAATCTTTAGTTCAAGGATGGAAAGTGCAGAATATTGAGTTTCATAAATGAAATTGCCTCAGGCACAAAAACAAAAGGTAATATCTTCCACTTGAGTGTCGCTAGTAAAAGTTGTTTGATTGCTCAAGTTGATGAAAGTTGGTTATGGCATAGGAGATTGTGTCATGTTAACTTTGATAATATTGTCAAGATAAGTTCTACAAAGGTTGTGAGAGATCTACCTAAGTTGGTGAAACCTACTAATGGAATATGCAAGGAATGTCAGTTGGGAAAGCAAACCAAGATTTCATTTCAAAGTAAAAATCATTATTCAAATGAATTGTTAAAACTGGTGCATATTGATCTATGTGGTCCCTCTAAGGTCAACATTTTACAAGGTTACATGTATTTCATGTTACTCATTGACGATTATTCTAGAAAGGTATGGGTTACTTTCTTAAGAGAAAAATATGAAGCACTGGAAAAGTTCAAGATCTTTAAAGCTATGGTTGAGAATGAGATAGGTTTGAAGATTAAGTGTCTAAGATCAGATAGAGGTGGTGAATTCACTTCTGGTGAATTTAATTCTTTTTGTGAAGAACATGGAAAAAAGAGACAATTGTCTGCACAGCGGACCCCTCAGCTAAACAGAGTTGTGGAAAGGAAGAACAAAACAATTGAAGATGTTGCTAGAATTATGATCCTAGAAGGAAATGTCCCCCATATCTATTGGATAGAAGTTGTGAATGTACTACTGTGTACAAACTCAACTAGGTACAAATCAAAGGAGATACTAGTAAGAACCTTTTTGATTTGGTACACCATCCATAACCTATGGATATGACTCTAATGATTAGGATGATAGTACAAATCAAGGAAAGCAAGATCAAACTACAAATAAGGTACAAATCAATCTAGTAAAATAGGAGAATGAAGAAGAAGGAGAAACCAGTGGAAATACAGAAGAGAGAACATAGGAGACAAAAAGTGAAAAACATCCTAAGAAGAATCTAAGGTAGGTAAGATTGAATCATTTAGAAGATCAGATTATAGGTGATAAGAACAAAGGTATCCAGAATAGGAGAAATATTGTAGAAGAATATTGCTTTATTTCAAAAACAGAGCCTACTAATGTGAATAAAGCATGTAAAGATGAGCATTAGGTTGAAGCAATGAAAGAAGAGTTGAAAAAATTTGAAAATAATGATACATGGATTCTTGTGCTCAGACCTAAGGATAAGAATGTTATTGGAACTAAATGGGTTTTTATAACCAAACTGAATGAGCAAGGTGAAGTGATTAGAAATAAAGGAAGACTAGTATGTAAAGAATATTCATAAATGGAAGGAATTGATTTTGGAGAGACCTTTGCCCCTATTGCTAGAATTGAAGCTATAAGATTATTTCTTGCCAATGCTGCTCATAAGATCTACAAAGTTTATCAGATGGATGTCAAATCAACTTTTCTAAATGGTGAATTGGAAGAAGTGTATGTTGAGCAACCTGATGGATTCCAGTTGACTAATAAGGAAGATATGGTATGTCGGTTGAAGAAAGCATTGTACAGAATCAAGCAAGCCCCTGGAGCATGGTATGTACGATTGGATAAGTATTTTCTGAAGATTGGATTGAACAAAGGTACTATTGATAGTAATTTTTATTTCAAGAATGATGATAAAGATCTTATTTTTGAAGTCTTTGTTGATGATATTATTTTTGTAGGAGATGATAGTTTGTGCATGAAATTTTCTAATGAAATGCGTAATGAGTTTGAGATGTCGATGATTGGTGAGATGAAATTCTTTTTTGGATTGCAAATTACTTAGCTAGATAAAGGGATATTTATATCGCAGTCCAAGTATGTGAAGGAATTGCTGAAGAAGTTTGATATGGAAGATTCAAAGCCAGTTGGTACACCCATGGTAATCAGATGCAAGTTGACTACAAAAGATGATTCTCTGAAAGCAAATCAGACAAGATAGAAATCAATGATTGGTGGATTGTTGTACTTAACTCAAACAAGGCTTGATATCATGAATGTTGTATGTATTGCTGCAAGATTTCAAGCTAATCTGAAGGAATCTCATGTGACTACTGTGAAGAGAATTTTCAAATATTTGAAGGGAACTATTGATCTTGGCCTATGCTATCCTAAAGATGATGATCTTACTTTGAGTGCCTTTACTGATGTTGATTGGGCTAGAGATGTAAATGACAGGAAAAGTACTAGTGGTTGAGCATTTTTCTTGGGTAAGAAACTAATTTCATGGTTAAGCAAGAAGTAGAATGCCATTTCCTTGTCCACTGCAGAGGTTGAATACATTGTTGTTGCTAACAATTGTACTCAAGTCATGTGGATGAAATAGATGTTGAAGGATATCAGAGTTGTATATGATGAGCCTATTGCTATATACTATGATAATTCAAGTGCTATTAAATTTTCCAAGAATACAGTGTTGCATTCAAAGAAAAATCATATATCTATCTAGTTTCACTTTTTGAGGGAGAAAGTAAGTGAAAAAGAAGTCAGATTGGAATATGTTCCTACTAAGGAGTAGATTGCAGATATCTTTACAAATTCATTTCCTAAGGATACTTTTGAGTATCTTAGAGGGAATTTAGGGGTGATTACTCCTCCTAATCAAAACTAAGGATGCATTTCTTTGCATGAATCTATGCATTTCATAGTCATACCTTGTTTCAGATTGATGTTGTGGTGGCTGCTACTCAGGGGAGTAGTTAGATGGTTCTGAAATTTAGATATGTGGTTTAGAGCTTAGAGATTCTTTGTCATTGATTTTAAAGGGGGAGAAGATTCATGTGAAATACTGGTGTCTATTTGGGGAGAAGAGTCTTATGGGAGAAGATTCATGTGAAAGAGTTGTACACATCGAGTTTTAGAGATCCGCATGAATATTTGATCGAGTTATGAAGATTTTCATTCTGACATTTTTTCTATTTCTTCGATTAGTATTCCTGATTGAAAATGAGGCTATTTTAGTTAGTTCAATTGTTACGGATGCTTCTCTATTGGTTCTTAATATTTTTAGATGCTTCTAGATCATTCTCTATCTTTGTTGCACATCCACATTGATCGTTGTGCTCGTGGTTGGAAATTTTCTCTTGTGTGTTCATGTTTTTCATGTTCCTAGCTGACATGGTGTTGAAGTGTGCTATGGATCTTTGAGGTGTATTTAATGGAAGAGTTTTCATGTTGAAGATGTTGATTTGGTTCCTCAATAGGCTATGGCCGACTTTGTTTGATTCACATTGTTAATCTTTGATGTTTTGGGTCGACAGTAATATTCATTTTATTATTTCTTTGTGGCCGACTTGTAGTGGTGAAATTTCTTGTTGCAGATATGTAAGAGTAGTTGTTTGTTTGAATTGAATTATTTTGAATTTGTGTGTTTGTGAATAATGTCCTAATCATTTGAAGGTAGAGTAGAGTGTGAAGAAAAGTGAAGAAGAGTGAAGATTTGTTCATGTGCTTAATCGAAACTATGATCATGCATTAACAAATGTTATTTTATCAATTCAAATCCTTGTGGATGGCTATAATCTAAATATCTTTGTAAGAGAGTGTTTCTTCCTTTGTAATTGAGCAGTGAGCTCTAGGTAGTGTGCCTAAATGCAAGTGCATTCCACATATTTCATTCTCATTATAATTTTAACAAGGTATAATCTTATGGACTGACCTCCACCATGGTTTTTCCCCTAAAAGGGTTTCCACATAAAATTTTTGGTGTTATGTGTGTTTCTGATGTGTTGATGATCTATGTTTTCATGCTTAATAATTAGATCTAAGAATAAGGTTGATAAGTTAAATAAGTTTGAATTTTTGGGACAATTGATTCACCCCCCTCTCAATTGTCCACCCTAATATTTCAAACAATTACTTTGGAATACAAGGGCCAAACAATTATTGTTATACTTTGAAATAGACCTAATTAGGCTCCCTCAACAAGGCACTTATTGGTTTTACACACTCCAAACCTCAAAAATCCATTCCAAAACATTATACATATCAAATTAGGTCTGAACATACTATTCCAACCCTTACAAATCACTTTCCAAGAGTTTTCTATCAAACCATACCATCTATGCTCTAAAATGATTAAAAATCAATGAAAATGATTGAAACAAATTTTAGATATTAGAGATTTAAATGCTTCATCATTCCCAATGCATGAGAGATCATTTACAGGCTGTACCAGGCCATACAACCACATGTAGCAACAATTTTCTATGTAAAACACAGAAAACAAGAGCTTTGCTATTCAAATTTTCAAATTTTACACCATCCAACTCTTCCTCAATGTACACAAGAGTCTTTTAAGGCATTAGACATCAAAAACCAACCAAACAACTTTTGAGAAAATTTTACAAAATTGATCAAATGGACTCCAAACCACCTAAGACAACTTAAAAACAACCTAAAAACATAGGAAATGGTCTTATATACCTTATTAACCAAAAAAATGATTTCTCATCACAAACCTAGCATTTGCAACATTTAAGAGCCATGGTGCCCTACACCATACTCCCCTGGAAAAAAGAACTCAAGTCCCCTTGAGAATAGTGCTACCACATTAGATCCATGCTTGTCCATGCAATTCTCAATCCTCCAAGTTATTTCTCCATTTGGTGAACCCTTCCACTGAATCAAATACTGAAGAGGAGCATTGTCTTTTGGCTTTGATTGATTCCTCACATGAGAATATTGCTCTTAACTTGATGAATGATATGTGGTTGCTCCCTTATCTATAAATGTTGTCAAATCTAACTCTTTACTAGCTATCAATTCTCTCCCTCTGTTGCAATGAACTCCCTTGTTTTGCTACTTTGGTGTATGTTTGAATTTGCTCTTTTTCCATTGCAACTCATCTTTGATCTCTTCACTCTTCCTTTCCATCTCTTTCATTTGAGATTTTTCCCCTGTATCTAATTCTTTACCATGTGTACTAACCTCTAAGTTGATAGAAATTGAATGACTACCAGCATCTTTTGAAAGCAACGAACAAAACACTCTTTCCATCATCACATCAACATTCTTCTCAAACCAATCTTGCATCCACAAAATCAATTCATCCTTGACCTTCAACAAATAAAATTTTGTAACCAACTCAACATAATTTCCCTCCAAAGTTGAATCATTCTTCAATGTTGCTATCTCAATTCTTTCAAGGTTAGAAGTGGCTGCAAGGTCTCTATCATTATTTTCCTATACCTTTACAAACTTTTTTCTTCCAACCATCATCACATTAGCTTGTTTAGTTTTCCCTTCATCATCTTCCTTCAAGGGTGTCAAAGTAAAAGAGATTCCATCTTTTTTTACTTCATAAGTATTATGCCTACCATCATACAAAGCATGCCTATCAAATTACCAAGGCCTCCCTAGTAGCAAATGACACACATCTGTAGGTAACACATCACATAGAATCTTATCTTTGTATCCTCCTATATTGAATTCCACCCAACCTTGCTCATTAACCAAAACATATTGACCCTCATTTAGCCAAGAAATGTTATAAGGAGTATCATGTGGTATCCTAGGAAAATGAAGTTTCTCAACTATCTCATTAAAAACTATGTTATTTTTACTTCCTGAATAAATCACAACTTTATATACCTTACCCATGCACTTAAAATTTATTTTGAAGAGTGTCCTTCTTTGTGATGGCTCCTTCTCCTTTGATTCTTTGATGAGTTTTCTTCTTACCATTAATGATTATCCAACTTCAGGAGTAGCATGTTGTGATGGAGAGTTTACACTCTTAGTATCTTCTTCTTGCACCAATTGATTCCTTCTATCACCTCCATGAGAACTAGAAGCTTGACCTTAATTTCACTGCCATGCTTGGTTTCCAAATTTTTTGCATTGATAGCACCTTCATGTGAATCATTTTGAGCCTCTTTCTTGACCTCCAAATCTGCCTCTAAAGCCTAATCTACCACCTCTACATCGACCTCTCTGATCAACAACTTGTTCTTGTGCCTTTCTTGTGTCTTCTTGACTTTCATAGGACTTCCTTGGAGCATAAAATGAACCTCTTCCTCTAGAAGTAATTCCTTTTCCTCTGGTGGTTTTTCTTGTCTTGTCTTTAGTCTTTGTTCAACCCTTATTGCCATTTGATAGCACTCCTCAATCGTTGTTAGATTTTCCAATTTTTGCTCATCTTGAATGTTGAATCTTAATCCACTAAGGTATCTAGCAACCTTTTCCACTTCATCCTCCATGTGACCTGCTCTTATGCTTAACTTATAAAATTCTTTATTATAGGCTTTGAAATCCATTTCTTTTTGTTTTAGACCTTGACATTTCTTAAACATTTGAATTGCATAATCAGATGGTAAGAACTTACCTTTAAGCTTGGCCACCATTCTGTCCCAAGAAACAATCTTTGACTTTCCTTTCTTCCTCCTTTCAATTTTCTCATAATCCCACAATAACAAAGCATGACACTTCAACTTTTTTTTTGCAATATTCACCTTTTCTTCTTCACTATCCTCTTCTTCTTCTTCTTCTTTGGAGTCACTCTCATCACCCATGACCATACCTCTTTTCTAACTTGGTTCTAGAGAAAAAATCCTCTCCAATTCTCTCATCTCTCTATCATGCTTTTCCTTCAACTCATTCACTTCTCTAGCAATAGTTTTCCCTTTTGGGGGCATTTTGTTTACCTTTTGCTTCACACTTTCTCTCCCTTCTTCAAATCAGACCTATGCTTTGATACCAATTATATGTAGATTAGGGTATCAAAACACAAACTAACTCAACCAAACTCTTGAAAAATTCATAACATCTCAAACTCAATGAATTCCTTAACAAAATGACATTCTTCCTAGTAGCACAACTAACAAGGTTTTTTAATCATAATTTCCAAACCCCATCTTTTACCCCAGAAAAAACTAAATATTTGAGTACCCATTATCCTCTTTTAAAACATGCTTTAATTGTAGGTAGGGTTACTTTGGAACACAATGGCCAAAATAGTGTTGCTACAGCTTGAAATGGGCCTAATTAGGCTCCCTCAATAAGGAACTTATTGGTTTTACACACTCCAAACATCAAAACTCCATTCCAAAACTTTATAAATGTCAAATTAGGTCTGAAAATGCTATTCCAATCCTTACAAATCAATTTCCAATATTTTTCTATCCAACCCTACCATCTATGCACCATTATTTGTGTAAAACATGAAGAAAATCAACTAGGGAATCACTCAAACTTGTACTTAACACCTTCCCCTACTCTTACCACTTCATGGACACAAAAACCTACCCATCTACCACCAATTATTAGACCATTACACCAATGTAATGAGTCAAAAACTCATTTTTCTCCTCTCAAACCCTCAAAGTTGGGGTTTTAAGACCGTTTTTAGTAAAAATGCTCTAAAATGCATAAAAATCAAGTCAAACCAATTTCATATGTTAGATATTTCAATTATTCATCATTCCCAATGCATGATAAATCATCTATAGGTCATACTAGGCCATACAACCACTTGTAGTAGCAATTTTCTATGTAAAATGCAGAAAACAAGAGCTTTGTTATTCAAATTTTACACCATCCAACTCTTCCTTAATGTACACAAGATATTTTTAAAGCATTACACATCAAAAAACAACCAAAAAATTACTACAACTACCCTTTAAACTCCTAAACCGTTCAACTTCCCTCAAAGTGCAAAAATGTAAAGTTGTTTTGCAACTTTTGCAACTTTTGAGCAAATTTTACAAACTTGATCAAATGGACTCCAAACCACCTCAGAAAACTTAAATATAACATATAAACATAGGAATTGGTCTTATAGACCTTATTACAAGCCAAAAATATGACTTCTCATCACAAACCTAGCATTTGCAACATTTTAAAGCCATGGTGCCCTACACCACAAGACAAACACCTTCAACATCCCTCCCATTTCCTAAACTTATCTTGCCTAGTTCCCCTTATTTTCTTTCACATAATGAAATGGAGTAAAATCTTTTTGAACAAATAAATAATACTCTTGCTAAGATATCATTATGGGACATTATTCAAGCCTCCCCTCATTGTCATAACATGATTCAAAGTGCCTTACAACATGTTCCTACCCCTCCTAATGTGCAATCAAATTATGTGGCTACCCAAATTCAAGATATAATGCCAAAAAAAATAGACATTATTTTCCATCAAGATTAGTTACCCTCATTAGAAGAGCAAAAAAAAATGAAGCTTTCATGATAATAGCTATACATAATTGGATTGGGAAAAAGAGGACCCTTGTTGACAATGGTTCAACACTTAACATGTGTAGCATAAGCCTTTTGGACAAGATTAAGGCAGAAAAAATCCAAATACAACCCACATATTTATCTATTAGTGGGTTTGATGGAAAAAAAACTACTTGGTGTGATTGCATTACCTATTACACTTGACAAAGTTACATTACAAAACCCGATCTATGTTATGCTTGATGATCTTTCATACAACCTCCTTTTAGGAAGACCATGGATCCATGAAATGCATGTGGCACCTTCTACCCTTTATCATAAAATGAAAATGTCTACAAAAATGAAGTGCACACACTCGATGCTGATCATGAGCCTTACAATGTCTTACAACTTTTAAAAGACAAGGAGAATCATTTGAATACATTAACACTGACTACACAAGTTGAACATGTGAAACAAAAAGATAAAGAAAAACATATTAAGGAAGAAATAGAGCTATTAGAAGATGATTGAGGTTCCTTAGATTTCACAAAATTTATGGTAAAATACAAAATCATAAACAAATACTCTTAAAAGGGAAAAGAAAAAGCAGTAATGTCAACACAAAATTCAAAAGACCTGGTGCAAGGTCATGTCAGGACCTTATATGCATTTTTTGTGTAATTTTAAGCTTTAGGTTGTCTTATGTATTTTGAATTTTTCTAGGGTAATTTATAACCATGTGTGATCATGTAATACATTTTGGAGTGCTTATAGGGTCATTGGTTTAAAGTTGCAAAAAAGTTGCCAAATGTGCAAAAAAGTTGTCATGCAAAAAAAAAAGCTATCCACGTTGTAAAAAGAAAGAAACAATTACAAAAATAGAAAAGAACCAATTCCCAATGATTGAGATTAGTTTTAATGGATGAATACACCTTGAAGACTTGAAGAACTTGAATGAAAAAGACTAATTTGAAGTTCTTGGTTAATGAAAGAAAGCTTTTTCCTATGATTTTTGAATGTACCAGTCTATTTTGCTTTATTGTATGGCCTATACGACCTATGTAATGGTATAAAAGATGTTGTATTTTATCAATTCATGAATCTACAAGTTATTTTGGTTTTTATTTCATCAATTTTGGTCTAGTTGAGAGAAAGTTATTACATTTTTTCTAAAATTGCCTAAAACCCTACCTAGGGTAAGTAGTGAGCAAAAATAAACATGTAACTCACCTCTCTACTAGTGGAAAATCATCAAAATGGGTGGAGAGGTATACGTGCATGTATTTTACATTTTCTCAACCTTGCAGGGGCCCAAGGAGGAGTTAGCAAGTGCTTTGGAGTGACATTCAGTTTGATATGTGCATGTATCAAACTGTGTGACAACATTGAAGAGATAACTCATGAATTTAAGGCTTGAGTCTTATTGGTTTGTCGTTGGAATTATTATGGGAGTGAATTAAGAGGTCTCATAGACCTATACAAAGGGTTTTTTAATATTCTTGAACGGTTATACAAGTCACATTGTGACTATCCCAAAATATCTAGTTAAAGAGTCATAAGAAATGTGTTAGCTTCCAAGCATATTAAGATTCTCCCTTGAGACTAAGTGTCGAAGACTTAGTAGAATCACATTTAGGATGTTGGAAGGAAGTCTCCAAGTATATTTTTAGGATTTTAACACTCCTTAATGGTCTACCTTAGTTCATGAAAATCATCTCATCTAGGTTGAGCAATATAAGATTGTAAGACTCAAGTTTGGTTGCATTTGTATACCATCACTTTTGATGTTATTCTTAGTGCTTTTAAGCCATTAGACAAATCTCCCCTACATGTGTATGATATAAAAGTGTGTTTAACCAAAGTCTCTAAGGAATTTCTATGCTAGGAGCTAGAAGGCGCACATAGAAGTAGCTATGGAGAACAAGCAATAATACCTTTCCTTTTGGGTCTGTTTTCTAGTTGAATGTCCTTCCTCTACATAAAGACCATTTGAAATCATCCACCTCAAACACTTTAGATGAAGAAGAAAATTATACAACAAAATTTTATGAAGCTAATTATAAACAACCACCGACTCTAAAAGAAACGAAAAAGCTTTATGGAAAAGGTTATGAACTTACGAAACAACATGGATATACAAAAAAGGATGTGGTGCTAGAGAAGAAGGTATCTATGTCCCTATGGATCCTAACATACAAGGAACGACTAGTGGTCTTGGTTATTTCCCCTAGAAAGAAACAAGCAACCTTCACTTAATATCAACACTATTACAAAAGATTCCTCTAAGCCAACTTTAACATTAGTGCATCTTGAATTGATAGACACTAGTGGTCTTGGTTATTGTTATTTCCAAGAAATTAAAGAAAAAAAGAAGTCCTTGCTTAACATCAATGTCATCATGCAAAACACTAATAATTCAAATTTGATAGATCTTACACCCTCCTGTAAAGGAGAGTACAAAATCTTGCAATCTAATGAGTCTTGTGTAGGTATGACACCTTGTACTAAGTAAGAGACATCTTTGTTACAAAATAAAGGAACACATGCTCTACTATTGATTAAGAAATTATCTTGTCGAGACTCCTCCAAGATTGTTTGATATCTCTCCCTCCAAGAACATGAGAGACATTTTACTACAAGAATTAATTTTGTGCATATCATAGAGTTCATGGTCATTCTACTAACGAATGCAAGGCTTTAAGTAACAGAATTCAACATCTTAAGGATTGTGGTGCTCTTCATTGTGTTGAAGCACCTAGACCCTCTAATTGATATTGACTTTCAAGCTTCTCATCAATCATCTCAGCTCATCATTGTCTTGCACCAAGTGGGGGAAAGGGGTTAGGAAGCCTTGTCCTTGTATAGCACTTTTCATTGTCTCTTTTGGCTAGTTGACCTCCTTTCATGTATACATAAGAGCAGGCTTGGGATGTGGGAAACATGCCTTAAGTTGGCTCACAGGTGATATACTAAGTTATATTTTGAGGACAACCTCTTATCCATGATGTAGTTTCATTCGAAAACATATGACTTGGCATAGGGCTTTCCGAATAACCTCTCATGTCTTTCTCTACTTTAAATCAATTGCTCACAACAATGGTATTAGAAACCACTTTAAAGTAGGGGCATACATCAACACTCATATTTCACTATGTGATTTTCCTTTCTTCTTGCAATGCATTCTTTTCTTGGCGATGTCCTTGGGTTTGATTTCCCCCAAGAACCTGATATGTCTTTGACTTGTCCTCTCTTGGAGACATTAGGCATGATGCTCCCTAAGAAGAGACCTTACATGAACTAAGCAAAATCCTTTTGAACATACCTTACACTACTACATTTACAATATCTACTATATGGACACCTTGCATAACACACTTCACTTTCCTATGGAGCCATTATGTTTGTTCATGGGTGTTAATCATACAAAGATTTTCTTGCCTCATGGATCCTGTTATTTTGGTTGTGTGGCGCCTTATCAAAGTTATCAAGAGATGTAGCTTTAGTATGGTTGTACATATGGGAGTCAAACTTAGACATGACTTTCCCATAGCCACTTGCTTATCTATGTGAGCACATACCAGCTACATATGTATGCATCTCACTAGGGGCTTACCTAGTGGATGGCTTGAGGTTCACCTAGCCCTTGTGAGCATGTGTTTGGTTTGCATAGTGGACATCGTGTTCCACTTGTAAACGTTCTTGGGAAAATAGCTTAGATCTGATCCAAATCGTCCAGGACAAATGGTTGAGGCTTGATCCATCCCTTTTTATTTGTTTTCTTATTTTTATTTTTCTTTCTTTTCTTCATCGACATGGTATGTTTGTGTATCTTGATGTTGCATATCATGCACCTTGTGTGTGTTCCTTTATGCTTATGTTGGTTTGACATAGGATCTTGGATCCTAAGGGCTTGTTTACCCCCTCGATCTTTGCTATCCTAGACCATCCACATTGGTACACTTGATCCTCTCTTAAATGTCTACTTTAGTATGAGTTTGAAGAAAGTTTCTCCTTTCACTAAAGTGGGGGCTAAATGTAGTGTAGGAAAAAGTATCCCTTTTTCACAATTAATGTGGGAGTGAAAAATTAATAATTAAATGGACTCAAAGGTGCCTTATTAAGGGTGTTGTAAAGTGTATCCTAACAATTTCACACTAATCTAGGGATTTATTAATTAATTGGGCTTATTTATGCCTTAATTGGTCCTATTTGGCATCCACAGGCCTTATTATATGCATCTTTTTGAGGATAATCCAGACACTTATCAAATAAACAATCATAATTCAATGTTTTGGGTCATGTGATCTAGATCTAGTGATTTTGACTCATACTCTTGGGCGTATGAGTCTCACCTAGGTCTTGGGACTTGATTTCAAGTTTCAAATTAAATAGGGCCTTTCTTGGATTTTATGTCCCAGTTTTGAGCCACTGGGACTCATACACACCTTGGGTGTATGAGTCCCACTCTAATTAGGACCCATTTTGAATTCAATTCTTGGTGGGATTTCATCCTCCTAGATTTGATATCATCTTGTAGTGTTGTAATTTTGAGAATTTTGAAATAAACAAGTATAAATACAAGGTTATTCCACATAATTTCACCTAAGCTATCCTAGAACTTCATATGCAATCAAGAGTACTTTCACAAGAGTTCACAAAGAGAATTCAAGAGCATTTCAAGAGCATTCAAAGGAAGATTTGAAGAAGATTCTTGCAAAAATTCAAGATCCATCATCATGTCAAAGGCATAAAGCATCAAGCTTGTTGTTGAGCTAGTGTTGTGATGTAGCATTCAAGATCCAAGTTAAACATTGTTCCTGATCTAATTTAAGATTAAGATCTACATTCTTTATGGCCACTTCATGTTAGATTGCAAATTTACATTTCAAGACATCATTCAAGGTATCATTGAACATTCATGTTTCATGTTTCATTGTTTCATCATAAGGTGTAATTACCTAGAGGGGGTTTGACAAAGGAAAACCCATATTCCCTAACAATCAACATGTTTTTCTATTTATTTGTATGTGTGATTGTAGATCTAAGTGTTTTGGAGCTTGAAGGATCTTTAAAGACTAAGTTGCAAGATTGAAGAAAGTTTTCAAAGTTGTCTCCTTACTTGGAAGATCACATAAAGTCACCTATAGGTCAGAATTCTGGGTTTCTGATTCAAAGATTTGATAGGAGAGAAGCTACATGAGATCAATAGAGAATACCAGAGTTTTAGCCAAACCATAATACTAGGACTAGAAATCACTACCTTGGGCATATGAGTCTTAGTACTACCTTTTTCTAGATTTTAGGAGATCTAGATCAGCCACTGAGAGATTCTAGTTTCTTTATAGAAACCCTCGTCTGGGACTAAATCAGACTAGCGCATGAGTCCCAGTGTGCATTAAAAGTTAAATTTTTAGGATTTCAGACCTTGTTCCAAGATTCTTTAGTTTTATAAGTGCCCCTCTATCCTTTCTCAATTCATTCTTCTAATTCTCATTTCATATTTTTTAGTTGCATAGTTATATTTGCATATCATTGCATTTCTTTCTTTCCAAGCCTTTGCTTGGCGGTGAGGCCCCTTTTAGTGTTTAATCACACCCCTAGGACACCTTATTGTAGATCTCTTTCACTCATTTCCATCCCTGGATTGAGAACTCTAAGGCTTCCTTGAATGAAACTTGAAGGAAATAGATGGAGGAACCCTAATACCCCTATATTAGGCCTTGGCTTTAACACCAATGTACTAAGGCATCAATGTTTTAGTGGTTTATCCTTCCATGTTTAAAATACATTATATTTTTAGTAACATAGTTTAGTTATTATCCTACTAGTTTGCATAACTCAATGTTATATGCTTTCTAAATACATCTTGTGAGTTTGAATTTGTTTTTATTTTTAGATGGCTATGAATTGATATATTTTTAGGAGATATATGTGAAATAAGATTCTATGAATACTATCACATACAGAAATAGAAATCTGATTTACATATTTCATTGCATGCATAATCTGATTTCAAACTATTTTATCAAAACTTATTTATTTTTACAAGATCAATAAATTAAAGTATACAATATTTAATAACAAATATTTGAAATACCTTTATGAAAAAGATATAACAAAACTGTGTAACTTAATTTATCTTTTATTTCCTTATAACCATCATATAATAAGTATATAACAAATGTCACTGAAAAATGAAAAAATTACATGCTCTCATCAATTAACCAACAATTACCTGTAAAATTTACCTTATTAATTTAAACCAACCAAAATCTCCATATTTAAGTTGAAAAACATACTCAAAATTTATGAAAAACAATTTAAATCACCATCACACACATCATGTAACTTATCCCAACGATCAAATGGCATTAACATCATTGTTACCTCATCATTCAAGCAATACCGCAACACATATTACCCATAATTCGTTACTTTCTCAAAGCTTTTTCCACCGTCGGCAAAATAGAATGCAGGCGTTGAATGAAAGAACAAAACTTATTTTTACGATAGTCAACAAGTGTAAATAAACGTATGCACATTTATGTTTGAGGCCCAAATTAGAATACAACCTATGTTTTGCCGTCCGTTGGATTTTATTAAGCATTTACGTAAGTGCTGACAACATGTAAAGAATACCACCGCTACGGGCATATATTTTTTATGTTTCTGCAATTATATTATATATCAGGCATGATGTTTTTGAAGCGTTTTGTTTTGTCTTCACACGTAGAAATGGAAGAACCACAAGGATCTTACGTGTTATGTGACTTTTCATGACAGGCTTGTTGTAGGAAGTAAGGCTTCACTTTGGTTGTTTTGATATGCTATATATATCTTTACATAAAGCTGTCACTTCAACTTGCGGCGAAAAAATCAGTCTTGATTATTTTACAGCTCTTTTTTAACAAAGGTAAGAAAGATAAAGCCCATCGGCTAATAAGAAATTCCCTCTACGTCATCTCATCGCAGGTGTTATTGCAGGGAAAAACATTGACTTTTGCCCATCGCATTCTGCAATCTTTTTCTTATGGAGGCATTGGTAATTTAGGCTTTATCCTTGTGAATATCTGGCCCGGCCATTCATGGTTCCAAGACCTGGTAAAGTTGTATTCCGAGATCAATAAGGAAAGGGAACTGGGGTGAGTGGGGTAAATAGTGGCTTAAGAAGAGTTGAATTAATTGTTTACAGCTTTTCTGTGTTTCCGAGCCTGTAGACAATGGTTACCTTAGAAATAGATCAAAGCGATTTGCAAGCAAAGGGAGAAATCAAGATTGACACTCATGAGGACTCTTCATTTGTCCAATTGCATCCCTCGCCTCAGATATATAATGGCGGAGACGGATTGGCACATTTTCAATACATATTGATCAAAGGCAAGAAAGACATTATTTTTTCATTATCAATGTTCATCGCAATATCAATATATCTGCTTGTATATATTGCTAGTTTTCTTCCAACAAATAACAACAAATGGCGTAAGACGGTTCTATTGATAATAGCACTCTGGATAGTCTGTCTCGTAAGCACTACAATCGTATCCATGATTATCCTAATAAAAATGACGAGAGAACTTGAAGAGCTGAATGCCTTAATCAGGTAAGACTAGAGGGATATCATTTAATATTGACTGATCTCAATTGCTCACATTAATTGATCTTTATACTGCAAGCCGAGGACATGACTTTCTGCATTCAATTATTGCTTATGAGTTCGTGTATTCATATATTGTGCTGTCTTCATCCTTTTTTAATAAGTCTTGTGTGGAATTTGTGCGCCAGCCACCCTGCATCCAAAGAGCTTCGGACCTCCATATTTGTGCCTTCCGAGCGAGATATTCAGTTTGTAATAAGAGTGCTCAGCCTAATGCAGATTACTGGATACGTGTGCTATTTTGGAGTCTTCGGATATAAATTCCGGGTTCTCATTTAAGCCATTACCGACAATAGTTGATGTCAACGTATGGTTTTCTAAACTAACAATACACCTGTTTGGAGCTCTAGTGTTCTCCTGTGCATATAAATATATTATAGCTCTTAGCGCTGGAATTGAAGAATAGTTGTTTACAACTCTATGGCAATGTAGTATAGATTTTAAAATCATGGGTAGTGAAACATTTAAATCATTATGTAGAAACTGGTCTTGAATTATGGAGCTTAAAACCCGTAAATAAAATTTTATAAATTAAGGTTGTCACTACCAAAGTGTCAAGTAGACTTGGCATCTTATAACTAACTTTAAAAGGTTTTTTTAGAGGTTATATATTATTAGTTGTATGAAGACTTTCTAGTTGAAAGAAGCGAAAATAAAAATAAAATGAGAAAATAATAGTTTATAGACTTTATAAATAAGTGTGGATAAACATATTAGTGTAATGTTAAAAATTGCATAGTTTACAATTATTCTATTAAATTTTACGTTCATGTTAATGTCTATGTTTTGTAGTATGTTTAAGGATCATTTATCCTACTCTTTTTCTATTATTTGTTTCTAGTGTGTTAATGGTGTTGTGTCTTTATGTGTTCATCATTGTTTCTTGTGTTGCTATATGTTTGTGTTATGTTTTGCTCGCATCTTGTGAAGTCTTTGAACACATTATGCTTCAATACTAGAATGACATGTGCAATTTGTATAGCACATTGCTATCCTCTAACTATACATCATCCATTTTCTATCCAAAGAGTGACCTTTAAACTTCCAAATATTATTTTGTAACTATCTTTCACCTATTTTTTTCAAGTTCAATAGCAAGTTTTGTATTTTAGAATGTCTATTGTGGATTCACTCTCCATCTTCTAAGATAATTATCATTCATCATACAAGCTTGATCTCTCCAAGGGAAATATATAGCATTGATATAAGATTATATAGTATGTTAGCATTCTACTATAAGTCCTTGGCCACATGAGCATCATTTATTGTCATCGTGAAGAACAATTTATTGTGTTTTATCTTCCTTTCTTTTATTGTTATGTATTTTCATATTTTTCTTTTGGCATAATGAACCTATGACCTCCTTTGTCATATCATGCACACCAGGGTGTTTCCCCCCATAAACTTGAAATAAATGGCTATCAATTTATTTACTCCATCTTTGTTGTTATTAGTTCTAGACACACATAGGCTAAGGGCATATATGATCTAGTTTATCTTCATTCAATTGTCTATCCTTGATGGTTTAAAGAGCAAAATAGGGTTTTTATATGAAGGTTATCTCCTAAACAGTCCAAACTTTTCCTTTTATCCCATAATTGGTTTTTAGAGCACACAACAACATGAAGGTTTGTTATTCCTTCTTCTCTTTCCTTCTAATATTTTATTTATAATGGCTAGTTTAAATTTATTTTTTTATTTGTATATTTTTTAACATTTTCTAGGTTTTTTTGTTTTGTGTGTGCATTTCCCCATCTACAAACAAAGTGGGTCAAATTTAGAAACTTATATTTTCTATTATCTTGGGATTGGATGATAGCATCACTTTAATGTCCTAGTTGTGATCTTCTCAACTCCTATTCCATGTTTTCTATTATTTTATCATTTTTGTTTTGTAGTTCATTTTAACATCTTATTTTTGTATTTTCTATATATTTAACTTCTTGATATTTATATTTTTTCACTATATTTATGTAATATAAAAGTTTATAATAGACTTAAATTCTCATTTTACAATTACGATATCATTCAAAGACCTAATTGAAAATGAATTTTCATATAATATATAGAATTAATGAAAGGAGAAAACAAAAGAATATAGAGAAAGACTTGCTAATTTTTTTTAGAATGTTTAAATTACTTATTCCATTGCTTGAAATAAGTTAATATTTATATTTTTACAACTTAGATTAATAGAAAGTATTTAAAAGTTGAAAGCTTCAAGGTATAAATGTATTATTAATCCCATTGAATTATCTTGATGTTTATATAGATAATGCTTTTGATGGTCAATATAGGACAACAACACTAAACAAAATATCACTATTCTATTTCTCCTGAAAGAGAAAGATAACATATAACCATCCAACTCCCAAGTTCCTGGTAGTTTGTTCTCAACTATGCTAATCATGCTCAATGGTCAATGTAACTATGATGTGCAAGGGGCCCTTATTGGTAACAAGGAACAAAGCTACATGAAATCAACTATTTTATGTTTCGGGGGGGAGGGGGGGGGTTTCAAATAAAGATAAAAAGATAGATCAGAGCTTTAAAACTAGAAGAACATGAATAAAACTACTGAACATCTAGAGATGCATACCAACAATGAGTGTTTCTTCATCCAAACACAACCATAGCATGAAACAATCCATAGAATAATCTATACCATTACATACATCCATAGTGCTAATTCAATCATCGTAACCATTCACTAAATTTTCTTCATAAACTTTGAAACAAACCATTCACTCATTATCAAAAACATAGATCAACTAGACAAAACAACAATTCATTCACCGATAACTCAATTTGATAACTTTAAATCTAGTTCGCTCTATTGACTTTCATCAAATAGGAAACACTTAGGCATAGCAACATCACTGGCATACAGATAGATTATATATCATTAATATTATCAAAGAAGTTCCCACTTGATAGCATAAAACTTGTACAAATCTATAAAAAACTGTATCTAAATTCAATTAAACTATTCAAAATATCTTCTAACAATCATGAAATCTTAAAAAATATTCTTGTTTTCTATCATTAGGTGGCTAAACTTTCTTCAATTAGCCGACCTTTACAAAATAGGACCAAACAATATATATAGATGCCACATGCACAAGTTCCTCTCAATCATCAATTTAGATCCACAAATTAAGGAGCTAGAACTAAGGAAGGACTGGACTGCTAATCCTGAGTTAGGAGGCTAGAGCACATTGTTGCACAAATCATGATGCCCAAAGAAGAAGGTGGAACTAAAGAAAGGAACCAGAGTTGAGTCCACATCAAAGCCCTGCAAAAGAGGAGAGGAGGAGATGTTGTGTCAAGTGAAGAGATCCAGTTCATTTCTACGTTGCCCTTTTCGAGGGTGTACTCATCATAATTGGAAAACACTTGTTGAAGGACATTAGAATTAGGCCCATCAAACTATTCATCTTCAAATTTAATTCTTTTTAATTCTACTAAAACTAATCCATGCACTTCCTTTAATTTGATTATTTCCCTTTTAGCAATGTTCACTTCTTCTATGATGTCCATGAACCTGTGTAATAACAAGTTCTCTCCATCATCTCCTTTCTGCATCACCTCTTCAAATATTCCACTCAATTTCTCCCTCATCTTATCTAAAGAAAGACTATCCTTGACTTAGGTAACTAGATTGACTAGAATAGTCACAATTGCCTCTAATTCTTCAATTTGTTGATTCAAATCCTTAGTCACCTCTTGAATCTCACCTTTATGCTCTTGAATAGCCTTGGATTTGTACCTTATTATCCTTACAGTCTTCTCAATGAAATCAAAATTATCCTCTTCAAGGATTGATTGCTGAAGTAGGGTCAACCGAGGCACCTGGCTAATATCCTTAAGTTTTTTAGCATGTTCCTTATATTCCTCGCCTTTGGTGTACTGATCCAAATCCCCTACCAATTCAAGTGTTGCCTTATGAATCTTAAAACTGTCAACAAGCATGTCATCAACCTCTTGATTGAGCTTGTCAAACCATCCTTCCATCATTCCCACCTTGCTCCACATATGCACTAAATCATCTGATTCCTTCTCTGTTAACAAAATTGGAGATTCAAGAGTAGCAACTTGTTGAGAAATTGGAGTTGAAAGATCCTTCAAAAACTTATGCAATTGATCCGGCTGAGCCTTAAGCTTATCTTTCCTTTGTTTGTCCTTGATCATCTTGGACTTAGTAGAGGAATCCACAATATCAATCAAGTTCATTTTTTGATTCCTTATAGGCCCTCCCAAATTAACTGTGCCTAATTGATAATCAATAATTTCCATATTTTCTCAGTTCTTGTCCACCATTGCTATTGCAAACTCAATAATGATTTCTCCTATGTCTGTAATTTTGGTAGAATGAAGAGCCCTGGACTTCTTTTTGGGCCTCTCCTTCTCAATTTCTTTCACCATTTCATCCCAATTCAAAGGCTATGGTTGAACTATTTGCTTTCTCTCCAAACCAAGCTTTAACCAGGTAGGAGTTGTAGGAGTAGTGGCTATCTTTGTTGAAGAGGAAGCAGTAGTAGTAGAGCATAGAGGTTACAATATGGTATTTTCAAGTTGAGAGTCAACCTCCATGTACATTCGGTTACTCTTTTTGGGAATCTTCTTGTGCAAGCTTCTCAGCCTCTTCCTTCTCCTTCTACTCTTGTAGTCTTTTAGCCTCCAACTCCTGCTTCAGATGTTCCTCTTCTAATCTCTTCTTAGCTTGGAATTTTCCTCCTCGAGATCATGGATCTTTTGCTACAATGTCAACTTATCCCTTTCCTCTTTCATTCTAAGTTCTTGCTCCTTTTTTTGCTGTTGTTTAGCCAATCCATCAATAGTAGCCTAAGCTTCCAATTCTTGTTGCTTGACTAACAAATCATATTGTTACTTTACATCCTCTTCCTTTTGTTTGGTTAATGCCTCATCTTATGCCTTGGCATCAACTTCCCTTTTGGCATCTTCAAAGAGCTTCCACTGATCTTCCTCTATCAACACATGCTCTATCCCAGAATCATTTGTTACGTCAAGGGATGTAATCTCATGAATCTCCCTATTGGAGGGAGTAGCTTTAGAATCAGTTTTAATATCATGTATCTATATTTTAGGCTCTTTTTGCTTTAACAATTCATCTTCCCCATAGAGGATTCTTGTGGGCATTCCCTCACTAGGTTGTTTTGTAACAAGGGGTTCATTAGATTCCTCCCCTACAATAGATGTTGAAGCACCAAATTCTTTGGTTGTCTCCTCTCCTTGTACCTCTACCAATTCTTGAGCAATAACTTCCTATTTTGAATTGGGAGGAAGAAATTCCAAGGGCTCCTTAGGAGACATCCTCATTTTTGTTCTTTTGTACTATGTGGTTCTAATAGCTTTTCTCTTCTAGGATGGATGAGCCTCAAGTTGGTTAACCCTCAAGCTAACCCATTGTACACTTCTATCTAATACTGGCCTTGCAATTTCTTTTATGTCAATTGATTCCTCAACATTCCAATCCACCAGATCTAGATTCGTAGTACCTATATTATCTGAATCATATTAGGGATCCAAAGTTATCCCATCATCAAAAAATGTCTCTGGAATATCCTCTTTTATCCCATACTCCACCATGAGTGGGATAGGTAATCTCTCATAATTTCTTTTCCTCATATCATATTCATCCTACAGGTCCATCCAAAAGTCTTCCAATAGATTGAAATGTTTTTCAAAGAAACTGGGAAGCAAAGCCTAGATCTTGTGTCTAGGGTCATAATGTTTCCTAACAATGTACAAACCCAATTTTAGATAAACCAACTCATCACAAATAGCCTTAGCTGCCACAATGTGTGGATATCTAAAAGTTTCTAGTTAACAACCGAAGCCTGATATATAAACTCCATCAAAACAACCCTATTGCCACAATATCTAGGAAGAAAATGCGGATGACCATCAAAGCCTCCCAATATAAAGTAAGTGAATCTGGGCTATTGGATAAAATAGTGTCTGTACTCATTGATAAAAGCCATTGCCTCCCTGCTAAGTCTATATCCAACATCCCCAATAAGCTTGTTAATGATAACATAAAGGAAGGCATCATTAACCCTCCTATAATGTGACTCTGATGCATAAAAGGTGAGCTGATTATAGTGATCCCACACCTTCTTTTGTCCTTGGGCTTTTCCTAGTATGCCAACTATATTGAGTCTAGGAAATATCCCCATCCGAGTAGCTGCATAGACCACAGAAGAGGTCATGAATAAACACTTGGTTTCTCTTACTCTAAGCATCTGATTATGAATACTTTCTCACAATATCATTGGCCAGTCAAACTATTGTTTGCCATCGGAAACAGTTTGGATGAATGAGAACATCCATTCCTTGAATTATGAAGCATCTCTTTTCCCAAATACCCTAGAAAGCAATATGATGATGTCCCTAATATCTTTTCCAAAGTCTACCCTTTTAGGATAGTTAGGAAGCTTGGTTAGAGACTTTTTTCTACCCTCATCCAGTGCTTGTTCATGTGGGATCTATTATTTTCCTTATTACTGCTATAAAATTTCAATGCTTCAACTTCATTCAATTTCCTAGGACTTTGTGGAATAGGTGCATCAAACATGAATCTAAACATTTGGGATGTTAAATCAATAAAAAAATTCCTTTGTGAATCCATACACTGCCTAGTAGTAGGATTATAAGCCCCAAATAGTTTCCAATATCAATTTTGGACATCGAACGGACAAAGGGAACAATACAACATGTGCCAATCCTAATTGAACAATCCTCTTGGCCCTTGGTTTAACATCTTCATTGAAAATTTCATCCACCAACTCCTCAAAGTTGAAAGGGCCTAATTTGGTGTTTGTAATATCTAGCCACTCAGAATTAACCTTGCTAGTAGTAAGGGTGGCTTCCCCATGCTTATACCTTAGGGTGTAGGGGAGCTACTATACTTTTATCTTCTTAGGCCTACCTCCCTGCCTTGAAGTTTCTGTTGGTCGGCTCCTTTGAGAAGCCTCATCTGATGCCCCCAACATCTCTTAATTCTTGTAGTAAACTCTTGTATTAGATGAACAAAAGCATCAAAGTCAATTAATCATGTAATACCATTCCCTAACTTCCTAAGATAACTTTCATACTTAGTCAAATATTACTTTCATCGAAAGTGGAACCATAGAAAGATCAGGAATAGGAAATAAATTTTAACATATGGTGGGGTTAGATCTAGAACAAGATCGAAACTAGGACATGATCAAAACTGGGACCAGAAGAGGAACCGAACCATAAACTAATTGCTAGTTCCAAGTTCGATATCCATTTTGATTTTGATTCTACCTAAGGTCAAGCACAAAGACTCAAGGATAAGTATAAAGACCAAACACCATAATGATTGGAAGTGGGATCATTTTAGGAACTAGTCCTAATGGAAACAACTTTGAGACAAGTTCGTTCCTTAGTCCGCTCCCGCCAATTCAATATGCAAAATGGAGGGTTTTTTTTTTTAAAGACATAGTCATATGATTTTAAAGAATTGGGTCACATGGGCTTCCAAGGAAAACCAAATAAAAGGGCCTAACCCCACCTTCCAACTACACAAGGATTAAATTTAAATCTAAGATAAGACACTTTGTAAAGTTCATTGGGAGAACCCTAGTTTGCTCGATACATTAATTTAACTATTTAGGGTAACACAAACCCACCATAGAACACATCCAACTGACACGAGATCAAGATGAAGTAGGGTTTCAAAATATTTCAAACATTTATAGTATAGACAACCCTGAAAAATGAAAGCCCTAATTAAAAACTAGGGCACGACAACAACCACCTATCATGAAAGCAACAACAAACAAAAAAGAAGGAAAATGAAACAAAAAAACAAAGAAGAACAAGACAAAACAAAAGAAAGGAAAAAATTCACAAAACAAAATTCCATGAACACGCAAAAACATGACACATGAAACAACAACACAACAACACAAAGAAGGAAGAAGAAGGAGAAGAGCCCTACCTTAAAACACTCTCAGGGAAAGATTGAAATCCAATCAAGATTTGCTCTGCAACTCGCCTCCACAATCAAACTGATCCTCTCAAAGTTTTTCTGGTTTTGATTCACTTAAATGTCTTGAATAACAAAGATAATGATCCAATTAAGCATAATTAGGAATTTAAAATAAATTTGTGTGTGTGAAGAGGCCACAATTAATTCCATTAATATAGTAGGTCGGAGGTAGAGCAAACAAAACAAATAGGTAGTTAAGTTTCGTGAACACCTAAAGCAGGGTGGAAGGGGACCCAAATCTAAGACAACATAAAGAATTTTGTATCAATTCCCTTACCTAGCTCCAAACCCAGTTCTAGTCCCACAACAAAGACAACAACAAAGGGAAGAAACAATGAGGCAAAATCAGACCAAGATCGAAACTTAGAGCTTTTAGAAAGTTCAAAGTTCAATTTCGATGTCGGTTCTACTTCTAACCAAAAAGCAAGAAACAAAACAAGGACACACAAACATAAAGGGAAGCGGGACCAAAACGAAATTAGGCCTGACGCAAATGCCAACAAGACAAAGTAAACGAGCAGATCAGAAATTAGAATAGGAACATGATCTAGATTTTTAGAAAGTTCCAATTTATGTTCCACCTACGGTTTCACTTTTGCATGAGCAAAACAAAAAACAAATTAAAACAACAAAAAAATGAATGGACAAACAGATAGACAATGAAAGGAAACATGGAAGAGAAGGAGAACCTAGAGTCGAAATGGAATCCAAACTAGGAACTTTGGAAAAGTTCAAAGTCTAGGTTTGGTT
>VDFB02049217.1:26839659-26961384 GCA_007258455.2 Sequoia sempervirens
TCCCTAATTAGGGTTAGGGAAAAATCCTTAAATGAAGGGTCAAGATGTCATCTAAGAAAATCAGTTCAGTGATGGAGAAAAATGTGAGATAATCAATTTTAAAAATAAATATTTTTAAAATTAAAAAGACAAGGTGACCCACTTTATGAGATTTAAAAGATCACAAAGGTAGAAGGTGGAAAGTCCACTTATAAATTACATAATGATTAAATTCATAAGTGGGGATTAATAAACAATTGTCATAATTATTTATTTTGGTGGAATGAAAAGTGGGATTAATAAATAATTATTGAGAATAAATAAATAAGATAGTGGAAATAACTCACATTATTAGATTCATGGTGGAAATAATGCAAATTAATAAATTCAAGGTCGAATGTCCATTTATGAATTAAATAATGGTTTAATTCCTATGTGGAATAAATAAATAGGTTTATCCAAAATATGGATTTTGTGAGACAATAAATAATCTTTTTCAGATTATTTACCCAAAATGAACCATTAATTAAAGATGTGATGACATTTTAAATAATTTCATTTATTTAAAATGAGAGGAATATCAATTCAGACAATTAAATAATTAACCATTAATTATTCAATTTAGAAGATATGGTTTAGGATTTAAATAAATCAATGAATTTATTTAATTGTGATTATTAGTGACATATTAACTAAATAAATGAAATTTATTTAGTAATGAGGAAGAATTAACGAAGGAAGACTTTAGACAATTAAACACGTATTGAATAAATAAATAAAAATTCTATTTATCTAATAATCATGAAGAATAGAAGGTCATGAATTAACCAAACAATGAATTCATTTAATTCAATAGCCTGAATGCGACCGGCTGAATATGTAAATTAAATGTCACCATTCCGTGATGAAAGTGTTATAAATAAAGCTCATAGCCTAGGGACATTTTAAGTGTCTATACCTATCCAATGTTCCTGAAGCTTAGTTTTTTGTATGGTTTGGTATGAACACCACCTCTATGTTGTGTGTGGATTTGGTTTCAAAGCTCTATTTCTTTTGTTTTTAGTGGTGACATAACTCTAACATTTGACTTTTTTGCATAACAAGTTAGTGGAAATTGATAGCTCTAAAGGGTTTAGAGTGGAAAAATTGACAGCTTTGAAGGGTTTAGAGGCTCAATTGAGATAGATACATGGATATTTGGATCTTGTTGTTGATGGGAGGCTTCCACTTAACCATGAAATTTTGTACCATTTGCAGGTATGCAAAAATTTCTCTACTTACATTCATTCAAGAGGATAGATCGCTTATCTTTTGTCATATGGTTGGATTAATGTGGCATACAATGTCAATGTGGGCTATAGTTTTTTTAATATGTTCAAGTTATGCATAGTTTACAATGAATAGGGGGTGAAAAGGGGAGTGTAAGTTAAAACAACCATCATTAACAATCATTCTTTATACTATGTTATATTTACTAATTATTCCTAAAATTCTTAAACATATAGACTAGGAAGAGAACTCTATTCAATACATGAGTATGTACTACATATATTGTTGTATCCAAGCCCTATGATCTTGGATATATCTAGGAAGGCCCAAGAAAGGAGTTGCATGTATATAAGTAGTTGATTGGATGTGTGAGAAGTTTTGGAAGAATAACAATATAGGACTTGTATGTGTAACAATAAATAACAATGCACTAGTTTCAATAAGAGTTGCATGGACATGGATATAGACATAGATGTGATTTTTTTTCAATGCCCCCCCTTCTATTGTTATGGTATTGATCTTATTACAGGTCCTCTCTATATTGCTAGCATTGTATTGAACACTACCTCTGAAACAAAAGCAACATTTTGTCTACTCTCATACAATTGTTCTTTTTGTAATTCCAATTATTTTCCTATACTACAACTTTTGGAATATTTTGTAAAAGTGAATTTACAATTTAGTATGAAAATTCATCCATGTTTCAGAACTTGCAACCTCAAGATGGATAAATACTATCTCACACAAACCCTTCCAATTAAGCACACAACAATACAACACCTACCCACAACATTGAAATAATTAATTATAATTTAGCCCTCTAATATCAATTCCATGTAAGCACGATGAACAGCATAAATAATGTAATATAATAATGTAAAAATATATTTATGGTTTCCAAATAATGTAATTTTATGAATGCATTCTTTCTTTGCTATCTTGTTCCCTCATGATAGCAAGAGTTAGAAATTATTAAAACACCAAAAAAATATGAATAATGTTGTCCCATATTCTCTTCTTCTCTTATTGTCACATATTTAAACTCTTCACTTAATGAAAACAATTGGCATATCTCAATATCACCCATTGTTGGCTTCAAGTACTCATTATAAGTAGCCATTGTCCCATGAGTGATGTAGTAATAACTAGCTATCTGTCCTAGATCATTAACCTAGAAATATCCACTTTTTCAATCATATTTCACCAAATTACTTTTGTCCAAGATAGTTGCAGCTGAATGTATTTGTTAACATAAAGAGTTCAATTATTAGAAGCACTAACAAGTACCATTAAATTGCAAGGGTCATACTTGTCTAACAATACCATAGTAAAATTACTATGTACTAAATTGAAAATCGCAACTATGCTTACCTAGTCTTCCCTTCTCTCTTCTAAGGTATTGTCTTTCTGTAAAGCATCAATAGATAGACCATATAGAACTGGGTTTCATAGCATGTGAATGTAAAGATAAGTGTATCCCAACCATGTGCATGCCTCCCTTACATTTTGAACTGTACCTAGGACAATTTCTGCATTTAAATGATCTGCTAATTTTGAGATAAACTAGCTCTCAATTGGTAATTATTGATTCATAAGGGACAAATAATATTACAGCTCACTATGACCTGTTAATATTATTCCTTCTCCATTGGAATCATACTGTGGCCTTCCATATATTGATCTTCCAAAAAGGTCTCTATTGTTAGCATGGGCATCTCCAACATGGAGCCTTTTTCAAAGGGATGTTGAGGTGTATGATCCTTATTGGGATAGAGGTGCAACAAGTATGTGTTAAGGTCCTTGTTTGTCAATGGAAATTGTGGCTACTTGGCACAATCTAGTGTATTGTAGCATAGTATTAGATCAAGCTACCAATCTCCTCAACCATCTATTGAAGGGGTCAATCTTGAGAGGAGAAAATTGTGGCCATTGATGGAAAGTAGGAGGCTAGGTGCATATATGATATGTCCATGTGGCATGAACTAGTGGATTTCAAACATATTTGCACTTCGGTGAATAAAACCACTGAACACTTTAGCCATCCACCAATTGGCCGTAATCACTAATCTTTGGGGTAAGTTGATCTACACTTTCAATGTTGATTGATGTTTAAGTAAATCCTATAGATATCAAGTAGTTATATCAAATGGTTTTTGTGAAACCATGTGGTGTGATCTAATGAACTTTGGTGGATGTAGGTACTTTGATAAATCATACCATTCAACACTTTAGTAGTCTATTGATTTGCTCAAGTTGTTGATCTTCAAGGTGTATCAAAGGGTATATAGTCAAGTGCAAAAACATAAGTTTACATGACATGTCTTGGTTGGATTTTGAAGTCAAATATGTTAAAGTAATTTTGGGCTGAAGAGAAGATCTCCCTTCACCATTAATATTGATGTAAAATTGATCTAGACCATTAATTGAGTGGGGTTAGAGTGCATTATAAGAGATGATCAATTAGATTTTGCAGAACCATGTGGTGTCATCTAGTAGATTTTGGTAGATTGGTCCACCTTCCACCTTGGTAGTTCATCTATCCATTGATATCATTTATCATCAAAGCCAAAGCATCTCAATTGTTAATCTTGTCTTGTGTTTAGGAAATTAAGGTGGTGGATCCAAGTAATGAATAGGAAACATTTGAAGGACACTTGGCATAGTTAGATTAACTCTTATTGTTCAAGGAGTTTTCTTGTAAGGGTATAGTTTTAGAGGAAGACCATGATTTGGATGCCAAGTTGCTGCTTGGGAAGATGGTAGCTGAGAGTTGATTTTTTCCCATAGTGTTCATGGAAACTGAGGAGATTGAATCCCTAAGTTATGGGTTGTATTCTACCCATTTAATTGGCATTAGAAATCAACAAATTTAGGTCTCTCCAGGCATTATGCATTTGCATTTGAGGAATATTTTTCCTTGTTCTACAGAAAATTTGATCCAAAGGAATGTCCTATAGTGCATGAGGTGTGGGCATCATGATATTGATCCCTCCAAGTATTGAATTTATCCTTTGAGATGTAGTGTGGCAATCATAACATACTTGAAGGTTCTTAACAACTCTAATACTTGTACTAGGGGCCATGTTTAACAAACCAAATGCAATTGCTAACTTTTCACTCATGGTGGTGGTAGATAAATGATGCAACGTATTGGCCCCATTAAGTAGAAAATATTAAACCATTGTTGGAAACAAAGAGATCAATAAGGTGTAATGTACTTTTCAATATACTTTTGAACTAATAACAAAAGAAAACCTACAGGGTTTCATCTCAATTTCGACAAACATAGCCCAATGAACCACAAAACTTTGCTATGAGGTTGCTATACACACAACATAGTTTTCATCGTAATGGAAACTCCACCTTGACAGAAAAATGATGAATGTTTGGTGGTTTTTCGACACTTTCAAATGGGCATTCTGCAATGTTTTGTGGTTTTTGTCATTGATAGATGGATGAAGTTATGTCAATTTTCCAATGGACATTGCCAACATTTTTTTGTGGCATTGACCAATGATGCTAGGTCATGGTTTCAACAGATAAAAGTTGGTCGTTAAAGCAAAAAAATTCCAGTGATGAAATTTAAAACAATGTTGTGTCAGTAATTTGACAATATTTTGTCAATATGTCACCAAACATTCATTGGAATTTGTAGTCAAATATAGTAGTATGTTGAGGGCTTGTCGTAGCTAAGCAGGGAGTCTTTTATTTGTGTTTGCTTTAGTTTTTATTTTAGGGATTAGTTTTGAATTAATTTAGATTTTAGAATAAATTTAGATTTAATTTAAAGTCAAATTTAGTTTTTCTTTTTAAAATTTATATATTTTTAAAAAGATTTTAGTTAGATTTTTAGGTTTTTAATTGGATTTTATTTAGATTTAAATTTTAATTAGATTTTTAGATTTCAAATTTAGATTTTTTTTTAATAAATTAATTTAGATTCTTAATTCGATTTATATTTTAAATTTAAATTTTAGTTTAGATTGTAGAA
Organism: Sequoia sempervirens; assembly: GCA_007258455.2. Taxonomy (NCBI): domain Eukaryota; kingdom Viridiplantae; phylum Streptophyta; class Pinopsida; order Cupressales; family Cupressaceae; genus Sequoia; species Sequoia sempervirens. The sequence goes on from VDFB02049217.1 coordinate 26,844,899, forward strand.
TAGATTTTTCTAATATGAATGAGCTAATTTTAAATTTAATTTCTAAATTAACTTAGATTTTTAATTTTTTTATTTAGTTTAGTTTTCTAATTTTTCATTTAGTTAGATTTCTAATTTCTAATTTAATTTATCTTTTAACTTTTTAATGTAGTTTAAATTTCTAATTTTTAATTTAGTCTAGATTTTTAATGCATTGTATGTTTTTGATCTAATCTCATTTTGGCTTGTGAGTTTGTGTTTCTTATTGATTTGGTGACTTGCAGGTGCATCAAAGGAGCTAGCATAGCATTGTGATCAATCACAACAACTTGGAAGTGAATAATTAGGTGCACAAATTCCATCTTTGATCTCTTAATCTTGTCTGTCACACATTTGAAATTGTGCTTAAAATGAATCTTGTCTTCAATCACATATCAAAAATTGGGTCCTAAATTAACCATTGTCTTCCATCACATATTTTGGCTTTGGTTAAAAAGAAAAAGTTCTTCCATTTTTTTCTTACACACATTTCATTTCTAAGGGCCAATTAATAAGTGCAAGTGTGAATCAAGTGTGTGTGTCCTCCAAAACACCTCACTTGGTTTTCTTTTGTCATACCCTTCTTAATAGGCTTGCTTGGATCACACACCCCTCCAAGGGATAACCTCAATCGAAGTGTGAATCTAAATTCATGATTCTTTACGAGTTAAAATCTTGTCACTCTTGGCTAAGCCCCAAAGAACTTTATAACTTTGGGAAGTGAAGGTCAAGGGTGCATTACCCCTTTCTCTTGGCTATGTGGCAAGATTTTTATTTCAAATAATTCCTTAGTCAACCTTGAACAAACTAGCTTGAGACCTAATTGACCATACCCCAATTGACTAGTCATAGGGCTTGTTGATGTGTCTTCCACGTGTGCTTGCTTAATAATCACCATTACATTCTTTAAATTTTAAAATTTAATCATGTTTATGTGTCTTGCATGTGTGATTCATGTGTTTACATGTGTGATCATTTGTTTAAACATTTCCAAATCAAGCTAAACACCAAGCACGTAAATACAAGTCCCTCTACACATTCTTCCAACACATTCATATCCAATCACTTTCATCCTAATCACCCTTCTCAGCCACATCATATCCACTTCATTCTAATCATATCCTAGACATCATCCTAATTAATCAAGTCACCCAATCTTGTCATTCCACATCATTCCAAATCATTATCATAATCATCATCTCGTATTGATCTCATCCTACCCATTCCTAATCATAGTCCAATCATATCCTCATCATTAAACTTTCATTCTAACCATCAAATCTAATCATTCCTAATCATCCAATCTTATCATCTCAACATCATCACCAACCTAGTCCTAGTCAATAAACACTTGTCAAAATGGCCCTAATCATAAAAAATCCCAATCATAATCCTAATCCCAAGATCATAGTTCAAGGGGGCTATCCCTCTAATGAAAATAATGAAAAAAAACCTAATCCCAAGATCATAATTCAAGGAGGCCCTCTCTCTAGTTCAAATAATGAAAAAAAACCAAAACCTAAAATCATACTTTGAGGGGCTCTTCCTACCACCTCTAATGATGACATGAACTATGTTGCATACCTTGAGGAACAAATCAACATGCAAGAATTTAAACACATGTGTGACACCATTTCCACATTCAAAAATAAATTCATAGCATCCCAACTTCAAAACCTCCTTCAAACACTTCACCAAAAACCCCAACCCCTAGACCACCAAACCATACAAAGACTTCAAACCCTCTTCCAAATTTTTCAACAAATTAAATCACCTCAAACCCAAAACCTCCTAGCTCAAGCTAATCAATTCATTTCCACTTTTCAAATACAAGAACCAAAACATCATCCCCTACCCATTCATTATGAACCAATGCCACCTCAACATTATGTGTCATCCCCTTCTACCTCATACCAATCTAATCCATCCACTTCTTTGTATGTCAATGCCACATCAACCTATCAAGCCACAATGCAAAAAACAAATTTTAACTCAAGTTATACCTTCCAAAAAGGTTAAATTCCTCATGTTCTAATGCAACCATTGACAAGGGGAACACTAATATAGGTCATTCACCCTATAAGTATACCATACCACTATCCAATAAAAATCCTATCCTAAAGCCACAATGTCCTAGTCCTAATCCAATGGTCCCTACACTTTACAACCCATTAACCCCTTCACTACTCTTGCCAACCTCTAATCCACTTTCCAATACATCAAATCCACATCCTAAGTACAAAAATTACAAAGTTAAAAATGTATATTTTCCCAAATCCACCAACTCGCTCAATCCATTCACTCCTCCATCGAATCAAAATCAAAAACCTAGGCCAACACCTTCCACCCCTAAACCAATAAAGGATGTGAACCAAGTGCTACAAGCAAGGAATCAATTGTCACCATTCCATTCAACACATATAATTGAACATACAAAAGATTCCAAAACCATCATGCCAAGTCCTTTAAGCCAACCATGTAATCCATAACCCCTTGATCCAATTCAAAAGTCTCCCCTCGTAAGTCCAAGTCACCTTCTATCATGATCCTATGTTTTTTATCATCAAAAACATGTCAAGTCTCTCCATTATAAATCCCCTTCCACCTCTATTCAAATAATTCATGAGGTATGTCAAGAGAAAAATCCTAAACATGATGAAACATTACCCTCTCATCCACATAAATATCAATACCCTCCTAATGATTACATTCATAACACACCTAATACTATTCATGATCAAGCTCCCATCTTTGATCAAGAAGACCATGATGATCCACTTAGCCAAATTTATTCACTCCATGGTCAAGAGCTTTCCACCTCACTCATCCAATTCCCATGATGAGACAAGTGGCTCCCAAGAAAACATAGGAAATCAAACCATTACCTTGGATCTTAGTGAACACAATACTAATCAAGATCCTAATGATCCTTCCACATCCACCATTAAACCTATTTCAAAACCACCATCATACACTTGGCTTATCTACTTTCATCCATGAGTGTTCCTCCTTAGGACATTAACAACCATTGTCCATCACTTCGCCTACATTTTCTAATAATCAACTCAAATCTAATTCCCAAAATACACCTAGTCCTATAGTCAATCCATGCTCCAAAAAATTAATTATCAATTCAAAAGCTTAGGCCTTCTTGAACAATAAATATTGGAGCCTATACATGTCAAAGTTGCTCCTCCATGCTCATATGGCCTTGGATACACAACACAAGGTCAACAACCTAATGATGTTAGTACTTCCTCCATCCATCCTAAAACCACTTTCCACCACAAGCCTTATCATATTCCCAAACCATAAATTTTCATTCCACCTCCATTATCCTACAAGTGTCAAAATCATGTGACCATACACCTTCCACCATCCAATTTAACCTCGTTTCTTCCAATTTTGCATATCCCTCCATCCACTTTTCCACCATTGCTTCCAACACCTAATATCCCAATCATTCATAAGAATCCTAAATATCCTAGTCATGACCAAAAAATGTACACATTGTGTAAACATAAAGCTTCCACTCATTTCATCCACCCCATGGGATTCAAAAATAAACATTTGGATGCCTCCTTTCATAAAGACAAAAATCCTAAGGGTCTTAGTCCCTTAGGGTACAAATGCAAGAAACCAAATAAAAATACATTAAAAATTCATCAAAACCCATACATCCAAAATAAAAAGTCAAAAAATAAAATGATATGGGTCCCTAAACAAAAATGTAAGTCAAATGAGGAATCCACCTCTCAAAAATCCCAACCGTCCTCCTCATCCCTTCAAAAATTTCATTACATACAAAAATATCAAATTCCTCCATCCCACATGAAAAAAAAAAAATCATAAAAAACCTAACTATATGTGGGTCCCTAAATGCTTACATCATCCATCCACTAAGAAAACATTAGCATTGCTTCCTACACCACCATCCACTCAAAGCTTCAATATTTTTCATAGTGTGTGCAGCCATTAGTCATGATTCCTTTCCATACCTCCACCACCTCAACACTCAACTATTTCCCTACACATTTCACTCACCCTATCCCTATGGTCCATGCTTTTGCATAAACATTTTTCCCATCTTGCTTGCATTAGTCCTACATAATATACATTATAATCCATTATCACACCTTTCATAATCCACTATCTACCTAATCCATCTCATTCTCACACAATCACCCTACCAACATCAATGAGCATAATGACTTGACATGGTCCATGCAAAAAAATTCCTCTAATAGGACTATCACCTTTCATGGAACTAGACACTTGAGTCCATCCTATCCTTCCCCTATTCAAAAAGTAAAAAAGGTAAAAAAAAATTAAAGAGAAATCCCTTTGTCCAACATTGAAAGCCTAGTAAATAGGAACCTTGGATAAGTACCATGATGAAAACCTATAAAATAGGAATCATGTGTAGGTTGATCTTCTATGTCACTGACACTTTGGGGCACTTTGTCTCATCCACACTATCTATCCTATCATGTCACTTCTTATCATATCATTTCCATCCTACCTAGCATCTTTAGCCATCATACCTACCTATCATATTTGAGTTTGTTCATCCTCCCTACCTCCTTTTGATATTGATGAAGATATAGGGGGAGAATGTTGAAAAATGCTTTGGATATCTTTTGACATACCTCATCCTTCCAAAAAAGCATATGATTATCCTATTGTCATAAGCTTTGTCATGAAAACCCCTAAGTAAACTGTACCTAGAATGGGGCATGTTATTTCTGTGTGACATAGTCTTTGGAGATCATATACTTTCTCTCTTATGATGCATACATCCATTCCATTCATCCATCTTTCATAAGACTTCTACTCCTTATCCTATCACCCACCCCTTTCATCCATCAATCTCATCTATCTCTTTGCACCTAGACTTGGTTTTCCCTTTTCATTGCTATCTGGCACAAAGGCTACCCAAATTTTCATCCATTAACACCTCAAAACATTTCAAAATCCAAAAAATCATAACATTTCAAAAATACAAAAGAATAAAAATATCCCCAAAAAAATTTAAAAATGCAAAAAGGTCCTAAAAAGAAAAAGACAAAAAATTCAAATAGCCAACAAAAATCCAAACAATAAAATAAAACAAAATCACTTCTTCCAATCAATTCTTCAAATCAATTCAACACATCAATTCAACTCCTTCAAATCAATCTTCAAAGTATTAATCAATCATTCTGTTGTGCAATTTTTGTACATACACCCCACTGAAGGTGGGGACCCTCTTTTTTCTTTTGCATCTCTGCCTCTTGGATTGGTCAAATTTTGGTTTTTCTCTTCTTGGGAGGTTATTTTGGGATTAATTCTAGATTGGGTTTGATGAGGACAATTTTTTGAGGCTCTAGGGGAAATTCGTCTATTCGTTGAATTTGAAAATAGGGATTTTGAAGTGAATTTTTACTATTATATGTAAATATTTTTTGCACTTGTGGATAGAGAATGAAAAATTAGGTCAGGTTGCTTTTTGAACACTTTGAAAATTCCTTCTAGAAAAAAAGTTATGGAGTTTAGGGGATTTTGACTATACAGGGAATTGGGAAATTTTCGTCCCTGATGGAAATCCCCAAAATTTCTATTTTTGGAAATTTCAAAGACCCCCTCAAAATCTTGAAATTTTTCAAAAATGGATTTTTTTTTTCTTTTTTGCACCCATGGATAGTGAATGAAAAACTAGGCAAGGTTGCTTTTTGCACTTTTTGAAAATTCCTTCTAGAAAAAAAGTTATGAGGTTTAGGGGATTTTGACCTTTTTGGGAATTCGAGTATTTCCATCCCTAATGGAAACTCTTGAAATTTCCATGGTCCCCTCAAAATCCAAAAAATTTCATTTTTGGAAAATTCCAAGACCCAATCAAGAACATAAAATTTTTCAAAAATGGAAATTTTCCATAAAAATATGTAAGTTTTTTAAAAGGCCAAAATTTTATTCAAGTTTAATTTGGATTGGAATTTGAACATGTGAGCTACTAATGATGATATCTATTTTTCAGGATTAAATAAATAAAAAAGGGAAACTTGCATATGGATTCGTGCCAAAAGGGAAATATGGAAGAGTTCAATTCAAAATTTAAAAGTGGGGTTTGCATATGAATTCATACCCAAACTATCTATAGCTGGAAGGAGTTTTTGGAAGACATGTGAAGTTTATTTTATCCTCAAATCATAATTTTCATTAATGTCAAGCTGGCATAATATTTTCTTCTCATTGTTCCATGATGTAACTACTTTTATACAATTGGATGATGATGTACCATGAGCTCCCAAATTAAATGTAACAACTTGATACTTCTAGAAGTGCAATTGCAACCATTGGATGAATTAAATCTTGGCCATTAATTCAGAATGTAATTTTATATAAAAATTTGACACCTCATTTGTAAAAGGATTAGGCTAGGTTAGAATAGCTGGTTTGAGGCTATAAAAACCATAATTGGCTAAGTTGGAGAAGTCAATAGTAGTAGGAGAGGAGAGACATGAAATTGTTATGTAATATTGGAGAAGTAATGGAACTGAGTTGTTGATTTGGAAAAATTTGTATTTATCTTTGACAATTTATGGTTTCTTGTTCTCAATTCTCAATGTTAGATGTTAGATTTTAGTTCTTTTGCAATGATGGTGAAATGTTAACGATGTTGATTGATCTCCGATCCATACTTTTAGCAATTTGTTGATTGCAATTTGTTGTGTAAAGTTAGTTTGGACATTATTTTGTGCTAAGTTTAGTTGTAGATGTTTGTTTACATTGCGCCAATCATTAGGTATGTAGATGAATATTCATAGTATGAAATTCTTCAGTTTCCTTAGAATATTGCACCATTTCTCCAAAGTTGTGGCTTGTCCTTGATCAAGCAGAGATTGGTTTTATTGGAGATTTGTCCATTTGTATCATTCATCATTATTGTGATTGATCTTAGGAGTTAGTTTAGAGTTGGATCTCTCTCAGCCCTTATCTCTTTTGTTGTTTATTTTGAATCTGGGTTAGTTTTAGGATTGAAAGCATCACCATATTGTTGCATCCAATGAAAGTATGCTTCCAACATTGTTCATTTGTAAGGACCCTTGTGATTACAAACATTTTCACATATTATTTGATTTGTTTATGGATTTTCAAGACCTAGCATTAGAGACCTTAGGGTTATCTCTTGAGGCTTGCTGATAGAGATTCACCTTTCAAGAGAGATAGGATACTTGTATCTTGTCTGAGTTGTTGTTGTGCAAAAAAAAAAACAACAAAATCCTCTAATCAAACCACTCCAACCTACATCATTCCAATCACATCAATTCCTCTATTCAATTCATCACATCCTTTCATCCAATCAAATCATAAAATAATTCATCATATCATTCAAAACAACTTATTCAAATCAAATCATCTTCAATCATTTCAAACAATAATCCAAATGCAAGTCAATCCTTAATCCATACCAATCAAGTTGATCAATCTTTCCAAATTATTTGAAGTCATATCCTTTGGTTTTGATCCTAAACTTGTTGTAAATCAAATTCAATCAATCATTTATCAATCATCCTTGTGTTTATCTAGGAATATGTTGTTCCCCACAATGACAACACTATCACGATCAATCAAAATCAATCAATCAATTACTCATTGGTTTACAGCTTGGCAGGGGCAATACCTTGTTTTTTTTTGTATTATGTGTGCATCTTTTCTTTCTTGCTTGTGTGTGTTATCATTTTTATCTTAGATTTGCATCAAATCACAATTATTCTAGCTAATATTCATATCTTGTATCTAGAGAAGGTTTTATTATGCTGGGGCACAAGACACATCATCACCTTGGTCCTTATACCTTGGTGCATTATGTCTAGTGTTACATCAAACATCATGGTTGTTCACTTTCTTGCAGCATAACGTATTATTCATCTCCTTCATCCACTACCTATCTTGCATCATTCATCTTGTCCCTCCTTATCATTTCATTTCAAGAGCATACTCGTGTTTTTCCAACCCACCTATCCTATTGAGGGGGAATAATCATCCCATAATCATCCTATTCTTATATCATCATCATCGTACTCTTATTTCATAATCATCCTATCTTTCTATCATCATCCATTTTCTTCTATTATTTTCCTTAGCTTCTTTGAAATGATGTTACTTTCAATCACAATAATATCTCAAAGAGGGGAAAAATGTAGACACATAAATTTGTACATGTCCTTATCATGACCTAGTTGACACTTTACTAGGGACATCATAAGCCATTTTGTCCTAATCCCACTCCTAATCCCACCTTAATTACATTCATAATTAATTAAATAAATCCCTTTATTTAAATAATTTCTCCCATTCACATGTCTCACAAAATTCAAATTAAATATTTGAATTATTCCCTCTCATTTTTTTTAATGAATAGGCATTAATCTATATTAAATTAAATATTAAAAAAATATTCACAAAAAAAGTGGGTGGTAAGAAGGCACACCCTGAGAGACATGGGTAAAACCCATAAAAGAAAAAAAATAACTAGTCACATGGGAATAGCCTAGAAGTCCATGATAAAAAACAATAAAAAGGCCATTAAGTAGCCAATGTAGTGTCAACAGAGCCAAGAGGGTCTCTGTCATCCATTTTATTTCCCCATACACTAGCAAGGTCTAGAGTGATGTTAGGAGGAGGACCCAAACCATCATCAGTTTCTTTTTCTTTATGTTGATCTTCCTCATGTTGAGGCGAGATTGCAAGTGTAATCCATAGAAAAATTTTACTAGAGTCATGCCAACTAGAGCTAGAAGAAGGAGTTTCATCAGAGGGCCACCCAAAACTATCACTGTCGCTCCCTACAACTCCCCTAGAGGGCCACCCCTAGCCAACACATGGAGGAGGAGAGCGAGTCTGCCAAGGAGGCTGAGAGTGGGGGTGCATAGAGCCACTCCATTGTCATCCTGAAGAAGGTGACTAACCTAAGCAATATTACACAAGACATTACCCAAGTGATATAAAAGTAGTTATAGGTGAGCCACCTCAATTGCAACTTTATCTTCCTGCACCTAAATCTATAAGAGTGCATTAGAAAAAATAATAACTTTAGAATATAATGAAACATTATCTAGTTTAATTTGAGAAAATATGTAGGAATTTCTATCTTTCCAAATAGTAAAGAGGATTTCCACCATGAAAGTGTATCAAAGCTAGGTATACTTAGCAGGAAGTCTGGGCGAGTCTCCTAGCAGAATCATATGCCAAGAAAAAGGATCTAGTCTAAAGGGTTGAAAGAAGTCATGAATCCAAGTCCAAAATTGTTGGGCTCTAGTGCAAAAGCAAAAGAGATGCTTAAAAGACTTGACTTTCCCACATAAAGGGCAATGAGGTTCCAAGACCCCTAGGTGAGCAAGTAGAGAGCCCATAGGAAAGCCTTGAAAAAGAATGCACCAAGAAAAATGGGTAAGTTTCGGCTCAACACTTGCAGAACAAGTGGAAAAGAATCTTTTTCACCAGACATGATTAGGAGATTGAAGAAGCAACCTCTAGTTCAGACTTTCAATCATAGGAAAGTGTGATGAAATCCACCTATAACCAAGCCTGGGCTTGTAGTTTCTGAAAGGGATGTCTGGGTACCACTTTCAATCCTTCTACTAGGGCTTGGACCCACAAATTCCCACCTTATGAAGCATTTCTAGAGGAATAGAATTCACCAGACCACCATAACTAGCACAGTCCTAGTTTTGAATTTTGTAAAAGGCACATAAATATTTCCATGGCATGATGTGCATTCTGGGTCTTTGAAACACCTACTATAAGATTTGAACTCCTTGTGGAATTTGAGCACCTTAAGCCAAGGTGATTTAGCCAAAGGCTGGCCATTGTTAGCAAACAAAGGTGACCACCAAACATTTTATTGATTAAGTGAAGGCCTATCACGGAAACTAGAGCTAGCATAATGGAGCTAGGGCTTAACTACCTCCCAGACTATCCAAATGCTTTTTGCCACAAAAGTCCCCATAATCTGAACTGGTTCTTTCATAACTAGAAGGGTTTGAAAACCAATCCCCTTCCAAGCAAGTTTGTGAATAAGAAATTATGACTGAATACAATTCTTGGGGAGAATATTCCAGGCCTCATCTCTAGTAAGGGTAAGAATTATCCATTTTACACACAAGGAAGTCCCTTTTTATTGTGTGGAGAGCAGCCCAAGACCACTAGAATCTCTAGGAAGGCAGAAAAACTACCAAGTGACATGGTGAAACCCTCTATGGGAATCAACAGAAGTCCAAAGAAAGTCCTACAGAAACTTTTTGAGCTTGCTATAAGCCACTTTTGAAGGGTCCCAACAAGAAGAATAATAAATATACTTGTAGTTGCAATAATTTTGGAGCACACATGGAATTTCATTGTCACAAAGAGGGGCTTAGTAATTTAGTATGCAAGCTTTTTCTCAACTCTGGTGAGAACAACTTGCCATAGCTCAGTTGGAGAAGCCTAGAAATCAAAAGGAATGCCTAAGAATTAGAAGATTTCTCTTGGACCAATCCACGTCCAACCGTTTGTTGAAACCAAGGAAGAATGAGAAATATAGATTATCGATAACACAAATTTTTGTGCCACTAAATGGTAGAACTAGATGCAAAGAAGAGTGTATTAAGAAATCCTAGAGCCACCATGATATTTTCTTCTTCCTCCAAGAGAGTGAGGAAAGATTCATTAAGAAAATGGCCATTAACCAGTTGGGTCTAAGAATTGGGTAGCAAGATGTCTTTGACATGCTGCTGAGAAACCACATTGGCTAGCAGGTAACCAAATCCTTCAATGAAAAGAACATAAAGAGAGGGAGCCATTAAAGGTGATACAAACAAAGACATATGCAAAAATTATTTGAACAGACTAAATAAAATTAGGCCAAAACCCCAAGGCATGTAGCATAGCAAGAATGAAAGGCCATTCAATGCAATCATAAGCCTTGGAAAAATCAATTTTAATGAAAGGAGCTTTCTAGTTTGAGCGCCTGGCCCACTCCATGTCTTTCCAAACAACAATAATGTTGTCCAAAATAAACCTAGATTTGATAAACCCAGTCTACTCCAAATGCACAATTTGAGGTAAAAGATGGTGGATCTTCAGATCCAAAGGTTTGGTGATGATCTTGTAGGAGACATTGAGAAGTGTGATAGGACTCCAACTATAAATATCCCTCAGGATCTCCATACTTAGGTACAAATTTAATATTTTGTTTGTTTATTAAGTTTCCAAGAGATTTAACATGAAAGGCTTCTAAATAAATATTTCACAAGTCATTCCCAACATAGTCCCAAAGGGCCTTGTAAAATTAACAAGGGAAGCCATCAATCCCTAGGGATTTATCATCAGCCATGGAATTAATAGCTTTCTTAAGGTCTTTAGTTGTTAACAATTGATCACAAAAATTTCTCTAGGTTGAGGAGAGCCTATTTGGCACAACAACAAGGCAATCCTAGAGGGCTTACTATTGCACGAGCGTGGATTCATTTGTAGTGAAGAATTGCTCATAATGTCAAACAAAGGCTTGGAGAATGTCAGGAAGCTTAGAGAGCACTTGAATTTCATCTTTAATTTTTTTAATTCTTAGAGATGAGTGCCTAGCACACATGATAGAAAAAACTCCTTAGAGGCACGGTCACCAATTTTTAACCAGTGTAACAAGGCTTTGATTTAAACACCTCTGAAAACATAATTATCTATAACTTTATTTTTGTGCCTAAATTTTGGCACCCTGACTTGTAAAGATGGGGAAAATGGGTTGGCCATTAATTCCTTGGTTGTTGAGTGTAGGTCAATAGTGGTAGCCTCATAATACCACTGGCGAAAGATGGCCAGCTGGCACCCATAGATGCACATAAATCTAGTCCTATGAGTGATAGTATCATTCCACCAAGCAATCTAGCCTATATGATGAGCTAACCAACACTCCAAGTTCTAGACTCTACGAATGTGGGCTAGAGTGGGTTGATGAGAAAGCAAAGATTTGTTAAAAAAGAATTAAGTTTTACACATGTGAGGCTATCTTGTCTCCCATTCAATGTGAAAAGATATTGAGCCAAGATCATGGCATGATTGAGGCACTTAAATATCCTATCAGAGTTAGCCCTATTATTACACCAAGTGTGCTAGAGAGAATGAGAATGGCGGTGACCAATATTGGGATAAAAAATCCCCAATTTATTATGCATGTAAAACCACTCCTCCCTTTTACTAGTTTTCCATCTAAATGGAGAGGTTCCATCTTTTCCATAGGCCATCTCAACCATATTGAAATCTCCACACAATAACCAAGTAGCAACTTGTAATGAATCTACAATCCAATGCTAAAGTAAGGAGCATTCTACATCATCATTATAAGCATAAACATTAATAATCCCAAGGGAATGATTATCAATGTTGAGAAGGATCCAGATGATTCGATGAGTGGGGTTAGACTTGTGATTGACCACACAAGATTGCCACTGTGGGGAAAAATAGGTGACAACTCCACCACACCTAGCTTCATGATCAATGCAAAACAATTTACTAGCTGGTCAAATAGAGTGAGAAGGAAAAGAAAGAAAAAAACTAGAATTTTTAACCTCTTGGCGACAAAGCACTTCAATACTAGAATATTTACTCGAAGTATCCCTAACAGAATAATTTTTGGAGAGGTCTGTCAGACCTCAAACATTCCATGAGAGGAAATCCATTAGTAAAACTACTCCATATTCTTAGAGTCTGGCTCCTCTTCATTTAGAGAAAAGCGATTTTGTAGAAACTTTGGTGGAACTAACCCAATCTAAATAGAAGGAGAAGAAAACCTCCACTTTTCTTGCACATATTCACCTTCTTCCAATGGTGTAGAAGGACCGTGTGACCACCTTTGAGCTCCTGTGATAGGAGGAGAAATGTTCAGCTTTGCTATTATAACAACTACGAGCTGAGGTGTTGTCTTTGGCCCAAGCTACAACATAACATTATCAACCCTGAGTGTTGAGAATTATGACTCAAATTTACTAGATTGATTGCTTCCTGTAGTAGTTATGTTTTCCTCCTTCATTGGCCTGAGTTAAGTCGTAGGTTTTCAAGTTTATCTAACTGAAGTCGTGGGGTTCCAAAGTTTCATAACCTCCTAACTTAGTGAAAGTGGAGGGAAGGCTCCTTCCTTTTTTGTTGGCTCATCCTGGGTTTTGGGAACTTTGTAACCTCTAACTTGGGTTAATATTTAAGTCTTTTCCAAGAAACTTGTTGAGAATATTGTAGATTCCCTTTTGATGCTGCAAAATTACACAAGCAATGGACAAGTGTCTTGGTGGACCCCTCACCATAGTAAGCAGAATCTGAAGGAGTGTTGATAGTTGGAAAGTGATGGTTAGTTTCCAACTACCGATGGATGTGGGACCCAATAGGATGGTGAATCATGTTGAAGGTTGATAGATGGTGATTATGTGGAGGATAGATGACATGTGGGCCCATGTGCTCGACAGTTGACTCAGTGACTCTTGGAGAACCCTAATTTCAATGAAGGAGATTTATTCAACTACTTATCTGTTGACCAAGTTTGAATTTTGGATGATAGTGTGTTGCTTGAGGTGAATAGGTAACCCTAAAGGGGTGTGGTTTTTGGAGAAGTTAGAGTAGTTAATAGTTGGTTTGACTATTGGAATACAAACTGACCTATAGAAGATGAATCATTTCCTATATGCAGAAGATGAATGTATATACATTGGATGTTTTTGTAGTATGAAAAGAGAGGGAGAGGGAGATTAATCTCACATGAGATGAAGGTTGAGTAGCTATGCAACAAAGAGGCTAAGAGGTTGATGGTCGAGTCGTGTGGCTGTGTAGCTAACTGAGATGTCTCTCGCTATGAGAGGAATATTGAGGCAGGATCATGCTTCCGAAATCTCTCCAAATTAAGTGTCTTGGTTTATCTCTTGTGTTAATCTACACTGTATACTATGTGAGACTATTGTAATAGTGTGAAAGTTGTATGGACTAAGGGGTTGATCAGTGAAATGTAAAAAGAAGAGAGGGAAATAAAACAGGGTTGTTGCCAGTTTCTGTCCAAAATGAAACAAGGAATAATCTTTGTGAAGAAGGCTATGAGCCTGAGATTGTATTGTAACTCTATTTTTTGTTGAATAATACAATGGCTTAGATCTTTTGGAGTTTGGGTTTTTTATTCGAAAGGGTTCTCCCCACGTAAATCTGTGTGTTCTAATCTTCTATACTATCTTTCATGTTTAATGGTTCTATTTGTTGAATCTGTTTATGCAAATTGTTGAAACTCAATTTACATGTGCTTCTCTCAAAAAGATTAATGTGGGAAATGAACTATGTCTGATTCTTCTTTGTGACAAGTTGTATGTGTTTTTGAGGGAAACTATTTGAAATTAAATTTATCGAAGGCACTAATATTCTTGGAGGTTTCTCTGAGATGAAATTTTTTTCCCAACATCGGATGGGTCTTGGTTCCCCTTCACAAAATGGTTTGAAATTCTCTTCGTTGATTCAAATGCCTTGGAAGCTGAGCCTGAACCACAATACTTATTTTTCTAGTTTGAAACCATGGTCCATTTTTTGTTAGGTTTGGCAATAGAAGTATCTACCTAATGAGGCTTTTTAGTATCTCATGTTGGAGAAGGTGTACAAAGCACTTCCAAAGGGTAGTCCTTGATCTTGTGGTATAGGGACTAACACCTATAACACGTGTTGGAAAAATTAAAATAAGTGACCTTTTGGGTTTGCCAAAGAGCTTCAATTTGAATGTCAATGGAGTCTTTCAAATCTTTGGAAAGGTCCACTTCAACACAGACCTGGTTCTAGGGTTGGGCCTAAAAAAACTTTTCTAGTTCAATGTAAATGATCCTCCCTAGAGAGGACACAATATTATTCAAAAAAGGCACACACGACAAAGGTAAACCAAGAAACTCAATCCAAATTAGGACTCAAAAATTGGTGTCATCTGAGACAATAAAGTCTCGGGTCCATGCCTAGAAAACAAACAAAGAATACTTGACATACAAGGGACCATGGGTTAGGATAGCCTTGACATGATTGACCTTTGCAAAGTGGAACAAGAAAAAAACCTTGTTTAAATTTTGGACCATATCAAGGTGAACCTCATGAGGGACTCATGCTTTGTTGACCCATTCCTTAAGCAAACTTTTAGGGGAGATCCTCCCAAAAAAATACCCAACAAGGGTGTGTTGTGTTGTGCAGTTTTTTGCACACACGCCCCACTTGGAGTGGGGACCCTCTTTCAGGATGTCTTTTAACCTTTGGTTTCATTGGATTTATCATTTTAATTTTTTGACATGTTGGTCTTACTGGCTTTGACCTTGCCTTGAGGTTTCAATTGATTGAAATTGAGTTTTTAGCAAACTCCAGGTTTTCACCTAGTTCCAGGATTTTCCAGCTTCGGCGGATTTTCCCGGGCCCTGGTTCTTTGTCCATTCCTAGCTGGATTCCCCGATTCTGGGTTTTTGCTTGATCTCGGGATTTTTCGGCCCTGGCAGATTTTCCCAGTCTGCTCTAAAATCCCGATCTTCCTCATTTCCCCGGTTTCTGCATTTCTGCGAAATCTATGTTTTCGCGCCTCCTGGGATTTCTCGAAATTCTGTGTTGGGCTCGAGTTTCCAGATTTATCAGAAATGTCTTGTCGCGCATTAATGGTCGAGGTACCTTTGCTCAGACAGGTATAAGGGCGGATTTAGGGTATCTCAACCATCAATCTAATTTCATTGCTCCCTTGTTTTGCTCTGGTGATTAAGTTTTCCATTTGAGCTTTGAGAATCGATCTTGATTCGTTTGCGTGAGGATTGTTTGGGTGCCGGTGTCTGGGTTTTATTGCTTGGATGTGTTCATTTGCTGCGTGGTCATCTTTTCAAGCCCGAACTTCATCCGCATCGATCCATGGTATGTTATCATTGCCCTTCTGTTTGCTTGTGTGGTGATTGAGGGTGTCTGCATTAGATATTGTTAGTTTTGGGTCGGCCCTTGATTGATTTTGATTTCATATTTGTAGAGTCGGGGTTTGACCCGTCTTTTGTTGTAGAACCCTATTTCACGTGCCCTATGAGCTCTATTTATTCATGAGATGGCGTGTGTATCCTTTAGGCGGGGTCCTGGGTCAGATTGCTTTCTTTTTAGTGTGAAATTTGCTACTGTGTGAAGTTAGGGTTTCCCTCGGTGCTCAGCCCAGAACGAAGGTTTCATTTTTCTTGAGCGATTTTGTCCCTGTATCACGTCGACTTCCTTTTTTGTGAGGATTCGAGTGCTTTAGGTAAATCTTTAGCTGATACTTTAAACCTTAAAGCTTGCTCTGGTTTTAATGGCGGAGGTCAGGTTATTCAGATTAGGGCATCATTATTTTGATATAGGGATTCATCCTTTGAGAGTTTTGGGGGTCGGAAGTCCTTGGCATCCTAAGTTTGTTGATTATTGTCAGTTTCGAAACCATTAGAACTCAGGAAGGGAAGATCCCGTGCTCATTTGAATTTTGCTTCACGTTTCACCATTTTTCGGGTTTCTGAGGTCATCATAGAATTCCGCTGCTTTCGGATTTTCCCGGTTTGGGATTATTATGTAGATTGAGGTTATTTTCAGAACATTCTAAGCTGTCCACGAAAATCCGTTCCATCTGGATTTTTCCGGATTTCCTGTCTGGTGGTGTCCTTTTTAATGTTTCGATGATAGGATTAATGGAACGATTGCTTAATGCTTATTTCTTGTTGCCAATAAGTGAATTCCATGATTATTTTCTGATTTTTCATCTGCACTAATGATTTATCTAACTAATAATGCCTTGGCAATAGGAATCCGTCTGGGTCAGATTTCTCTGAAATTCTGCCCCGACGGTGTTTTCCTAGTTTGCATGATTTTCCTGGACTATCTGATTTCTCCAGATCTCAAAGGATTAGCAGTTGGCAATGGAATTTGATTGATTTATATGATTTGTGCTAACCTTTTGGATTGGAATAGGCATAACAATTGAATACTAATGATGATTTTTGGATGTGCAGGTCGAATCAAGCAAACCTGCTGCTGGAAAGTCTAAGGGTAGTGCAGGGGCGTCGTCCATTTCTGAGACTGAACGATTGAGACTAGACATGAAGAACCAGCTCCCCAAAAGCAAAGTTTCTTCTGTGTGGGTTGACATATCTGACACCAATGTTGGGGCCTAGAGATATGAGGAGTTTAAGCAGAGAACGGCCGAGAAGGACCAGTCAGCTTTGAGGTAAGGGATGATGAACTCCGGATTGGTGCATGTGGCAGGTTTCCCTCCAGCGGTCCAGTGTTATGAGTTAATCTTGGAATGTGCTAGATAGTATGATTTTGATACACAGTGGGTGGTTAGCACCAAGGGAAGGGTCCTGGCCAACTTTAGTCCAGCCTCTATTACACAAGCTTTCAGCATGCCGGATCTTCCTTTAATGTGTGCCTTGAATATTGACACTGCCAGGACCTATTATGAGAATGAGCCGGTCAAGGCTCAACAGATAATCAACTCATGGCTAGAGAAGCCAAAATCCCATCATTCGAAGTTACCCAAGCAGCTACACAGGGTAAAGTTTAGGTCAGATATATATGATGCCATCACACTTCTAAGCAGGGTGGCAGGATTGAAAAGTGTAGGGGTGTTGGAGAGTTGGATGGTCCATGTGATCACCAAAATTGGGCAAGGGATTAACTATCACTGGGCAGGACTCATCAGTGCCGAGATTGATAGACAATTAAGGAATGTCCCCGAGGCAAAGAAATTCACCATGTCCTCGTATGTAGTGTATGTGTTGGCCATCTCCTACCCATACAAAGGTCTGAATCTGAGGGGAACAATTGGACATAATATAATTTATGAGGTTTATCCGGAGTTGCATCTGGGGCATAAAGATTACAAAAGGGCCAATGATGCATTCACGATGCATATCACTCGGACACTCCAGAATGCTGAACACATGAGATTATCTGATGGAGCCAAAGGGCTAATAAAGAACTACAGAGCCTAGTTCATCCAATTCCCTACCTTCACCTACCTCAGGATTGATGGATGCCCATTTGCCCCTTACAGGTTGCCTCGGTATCCCACTAATCGCATTGTTCTATTGAAAGTTGTGAGACAAATCTGTGAATTTGATGTTGTGGTGAAGAGGGAGAAACACAAGACAGGCTTCGGAGGAGACTTCCCTCTCGGGATTGGTGTGGCAGATATGTGTCCTATTCAATCAGCTCACACCGCAGGGGAGGAACTGGCCGCATATGGTTTATCCTTCCATTCTAAAAGGATGAATTTTGATATAATAGGAGAAGCACAGAAGAAGATGCTCCTCCGCCACCTAAGAAGACCAGGACAACAAGGACTGCGAAGAAGAAAGATCAGGCTGCTTCGAGTGGTGAGCCTCCAATTGTCGATGTGGAGAGTTCCGGAGGGGAGAAAACAAAAGTTTACACAAGGAAATCAAGAACTCCCTCTCCCAAGGATGCTGCACAACAGAAGGACTCTTCCCCAAAGCTACCAGTTGAGGAGCCATCTAGGTCTGTTTCTCCTCCACTGATCATACCTAAACCAGAAAATCCTGGTGAACATGAAATTAGTGGGGAAGCAGAACCGTTTAAGGAGGGGACACTTTTCAGTGAAGCTGCAGAATTTGAAGTTGAGACAGAGGAAAGACATACTTCCCCATTCGTGCAGTATGAGGACTCCCCAGAAAGTGATAGAGGCCGCGGATCACCTGAGCCAGAAGAAAATATCCCTGCTAGGACTCCATCGCTGGTGCTTCCAGAGTTAGGATTTGAAGAGGCCGACCAAGGTGGGCAGCTTCTGGAGAATGAAGATGATAAAGCAACTGTAGAGGAAGAAAAGGTGATAGAAGAACCGGAAGGTACCAGGACAGAAGAAATCCGGACTGACCCTCTTTCGGGATGTCTTTTAACCTTTGGTTTCATTGGATTTATCATTTTAAGGTTTTGAAATGTTGGTCTTACTGGCTTTGACCTTGCCTTGATGTTTCAATTGATTGAAATTGAGTTTTTAGCAAACTCTGGGTTTTCACCTAGTTCCGGGATTTTCCAGCTTCGGCAGATTTTCCCGGGCCCTAGTTCTTTGTCCATTCCTGGCTGGATTCCCCGATTCCAAGTTTCTGCTTGATCCCGGGATTTTCCGGCCCTGGCAGATTTTCCTAGTCTGCTCTAAAATCCCGATCTTCCTCATTTCACTGGTTTCTGCATTTTCGCGAAATCTATGTTTCCGCGCCTCCTGGGATTTCCCGAAATTCTGTATTGGGCTCAGGTTTCTGGATTTATCAAAAATCTCTTGTCACGCATTAATGGTCGAGGTACCTTTGCTCAGACGGGTATAAGGGCGGATTTAGGGTATCTCAACCATCATTCTAATTTTATTGCTCCCTTGTTTTGCTCTGGCAATTAAGTTTTCCATTTTAGCTTTGAGAATCGATCTTGATTCGTTTGCGTGAGGATTGTTTGGGTGCCGGTGTCTGGGTTTTATTGCTTGGATGTATTCGTTTGCTGTGTGGTCATCTTTTCAAGCCCGAACTTCATCCGCATCGATCCATGGTATGTTATCATTGCCCTTCCGTTTGCTTGCATGGTGATTGAGGGTGTCTGCATTGGATATTGTTAGTTTTGGGTTGGCCCTTGATTGATTTTGATTTCATATTTGTAGAGTCGGGGTTTGACCCATCTTTTGTTGTAGAACCCTATTTCACGTGCCCTATGAGCTCTATTTATTCATGAGATGGCATGTGTATCCTTTAGGCGGGGTCCTGGGTCAGATTGCTTTCTTTTTAGTGCAAAATTTGCTATTGTGCGAAGTTACGGTTTCCCTCGGTGCTCATCCCAGAATGAAGGTTTCATTTTGCTTGAGCGATTTTGTGCCTGTATCACGTCGACTTCCTGTTTTGTGAGGATTCGAGTGCTTTAGGTAAATCTTTAGCTGATACTTTAAACCTTAAAGCTTGCTCTGGTTTTAATGGCGGAGGTCAGGTTATTCAGATTAGGGCATCATTATTTTGATATAGGGATTCATCCTTTGAGAGTTTTGGGGGTCGGAAGTCCTTGGCGTCCTAAGTTTGTTGATTATTGTCAGTTTCGAAACCATTAGAACTCAGGAAGGGAAGATCCCGTGCTCATTTGAATTTTGCTTCACATTTCGCCTTTTTTTGGGTTTCCGAGGTCGTCGCGGAATTCTGCTGCTTTCGGATTTTCCTGGTTTGGGGTTATTCCGTGGATTGAGGTTATTTTTGAAACATTCTAAGCTGTCCGCGAAAATCCGTTCCATCCGGATTTTTCTGGATTTCCTGTCTGGTGGTGTCCTTTTTAATGTTTCGATGATAGGATTAATGGAACGATTGCTTAATGCTTATTTCTTGTTGCCAATAAGTGAATTCCATGATTATTTTCTGATTTTTCATCTGCACTAATGATTTATCTGACTAATAATGCCTTGGCAGTAGGAATCCGTCTGGGTCAGATTTCTCCAAAATTCTACCCCGACGGTGTTTTCCTAGTTTGCATGATTTTTCTGGACTATCTGATTTCTCCGGATCTCAAAGGATTAGCAGTTGGCAATGGACTTTGATTGATTTATATGATTTGTACTAACCTTTTGGATTGGAACAGGCATAACAATTGAATACTAATGATGATTTTTGGATGTGCAGGCCGAATCAAGCAAACCTGCTGCTGGAAAGTCTAAGGGTGGCGCAGGGACATCTACCATTTCTGAGACTGAATGATTGAGACTAGACATGAAGAACTAGCTCCCCGAAAGCAAAGTGTCTTCTGTGTGGGTTGACATATCTGACACCAATGTTGGGGCCTAGAGATATGAGGAGTTTAAGTAGAGAATGGCTGAGAAGGATCAGTCAGCTCTGAGGCAAGGGATGATGAACTCCGGATTGGTGCATGTGGCAGGTTTCCCTCCAGTGGTCCAGTGTTATGAGTTAATCTTGGAATGTGCTAGACAGTATGATTTTGATACACAGTGGGTGGTTAGCACCGAGGGAAGGGTCCTGGCCAACTTCAGTCCAACCTCTATTGCATAAGCTTTCAGCATGCCGGATCTTCCTTCAGTGTGTGCCTTGAATATTGACACTGCCAGGACCTATTATGAGAATGAGTTGGTCAAGGCTCAACAGATAATCAACTCATGGCTAGAGAAGCCAAAATCCCATCATTCGAAGTTGCCCAAGAAGCTGCACAGGGTAAAGTTTAGGTCAGATATATATGATGCCATCACACTTCTAAGCAGGGTGGCAGGATTGAAAAGTGCAGGGGTGTTGGAGAGTTGGATGGTCCATGTGATCACCAAAATTGGGCAAGGGATTAACTATCACTGGGCAGGACTCATCAGTGCCAAGATTGATAGACAATTAAGGAATGTCCCGGAGGCAAAGAAATTCACCATGTCCTCGTATGTAGTGTATGTGTTGGCCATCTCCTACTCATACAAAGGTCTGAATCCGAGGGGAACAATTGGACAAAATATAATTTATGAGGTTTATCCGGAGTTGCATTTGGGGCATAAATATTACAAAAGGGTCAATGATGCATTCACGATGCATATCACCCAGACACTCCAGAATGCTAAACACATGAGATTATCTGATGGAGCCAAAGGGCTAATAAAGAACTATGGAGCCTGGTTCATCCAATTCCCTACCTTCACCTACCTCAGGATTGATGGATGCCCAGTTGCCCCTTACAGGTTGCCTCGGTATCCCACTGATCGCATTGTGCTATTGGAAGTTGTGAGACAAATCTGTGAATTTGATGCTGTGGTGAACAGGGAGAAACACAAGACAGGCTTTGGAGGAGACTTCCCTCTCGGGATTGGTGTGGTGGAGATGTGTCCTTCTATTCAATCAGCTCACACCGTAGGGGAGGAACTAGCCGCATATGGTTTCTCCTTCCATTCTAAAATGATGAATTTTGATATAACTGGAGAAGCACAGAAGAAGATGCTCCTCCGCCACCTAAGAAGACCAGGACAACAAGGACTGCGAAGAAGAAAGATCAGGCTGCTTCGAGTGGTGAGCCTCCAATTGTCGATGTGGAGAGTTCCGGAGGGGAGAAAACAAAAGTTTACACAAGGAAATCAAGAACTCCCTCTCCCAAGGATGCTGCACAACAGAAGGACTCTTCCCCAAAGCTACCAGTTGAGGAGCCATCCAGGTCTGTTTCTCCTCCACCGAGCATACCTGAACTAGAAAATCCTAGTGAACATGAAATTAGCGGGGAAGCAGAACCGTTTAAGGAGGGGACACTTTTCAGTGAAGCAGCAGAATTTGAAGTTGAGACAGAGGAAAGACATACTTCCCTGTTGGTGCAATATGAGGACTCCCCAAAAAGTGACAGAGGTCGCGGATCACCTGAGCCAGAAGAAAATGTCCCTGCTAGGACTCCATTGCCGGTGCTTCCAGAGTTAGGATTTGAAGAGGCCGACCAAGGTGGGCAGCTTCTGAAGAATGAAGATAATAAAGCAACTGCAGAGGAAGAAAAGGTGACAGAAGAACCAGAAGGTACCAGGACAGAAGAAATCCAGACTGACCCTGTAGCCTCGGACTGGCTGGAGAAGAAACTTGCAAGGAAGAAGCAAGTGATTGTTGAAGATACTCCCTTGGACTGGGATGAGATGTCAAAAATTGGCAAAGGAAAGAAAAAGAAAGCTGTCAAGGTGATCTCAAGGGTGGAAAGGGATGAAATGCATAACAGGGTAGTCCACATTGCCACTCCTACCGTAGACAAAATGAGAGAGGATGTTACAGGCTAGGACTATAATGTCCAAACTATCAACCTCGGGCCTGCATCCATAGAGCAGGATATTGAGGAGTTTGAGGGATCCAGTGCAGTGATTGTTGACAGATTGAAGAGAGAGACTCAAACTAAACATGAACTGAAGAGGGAGAATGAAAGGTTAAGAAAATGCTTGGAGGAGGTCATGAAACCTTTGCAGTCTCTCCACCCTTCTTCTTCTGCCACTCCTGGTTTTCTGCCTAAGGAAACAATCTCTGGGATTGAAAGGATGAAGGCCTCAGCTCAAGCTACCATAGATTGGCTGGTGGATGTCCAAACAAAAGGGGATGATCCTATTAAGGAGATTTTATCTGTAGGAAAGGATGCAGTCTGGGCAAAGGAGTTGTTAGAGCATATCCTGTCTCAGGATAAGGATTACATGGACCTCCTGTTGCAGAAATCGAAGGTTATCCTGGGACATGGTAAAGAGAAATTGGCTAGGGATGGAATCCTTCCTTCCTCTAGGTTGGATGAGCCGTGGGAATGGTTCAAGGCACTGCAGATCAGGCAGAAGGCTCTGAAGAAGATACAAAAATGAAGGAAGTCAATTGACAGTGAGCTTACTGCGATCTATGATGGATGCATTTCTTTCTTTGAGGTAATGACGGGGAGGAAGAAGATAGTTCCCAAATATCTGAGCTTGGAACAATTGAAGGAGTGGTGGCATGAAATTTATGCCCTGGATTCTGATGGAGTTGTCACTGGCCACCTACTTGATGATGCAGCCACCTACATGGCAGTGATGGATAGATATATGGCCAGTAGGGAAGATTGGAACAAGACTGTTGAGCGGTCCAAGGAAGAAATAGATTCAATTAAATGCCGACTCAGGGTCTTGCCATTGCCACCGATTGTTGAGTTGGATGGAGTATTCTTGAAGGTCCAAGGGTCATCAATTCAGAAGAAAGATAAAGGGAGTAGCAGTTAATGCTCGTTTCGAGATTTGTGCTTCCCTATTATCATAGGGCATGCATTAGACCGGACTTCCTTGGGGATTGTGTCAAAGCCAACCTGGATGATGGCATTTAATGCGTGCCTTAGTTCATTTTTCCTTGGCCGACCTGTTTTGGAAAATTTTTATTATTTTGTAAAAATGTTTGGCTAGGCCGACGTACCTTGGGATTTTCTATTAATAGGCATTTTTGCCTCATTGTAAAGAGTTAGACATTAGCTAGATAGTAGTAGAGAAGTGAGAGAAATAGTTAGAGCATTTTCCTTAGAAGTAATATTCAATTTCTTGAAGCAAATTCTGTATCAGAACAGTTGAATTGTTGCAGCATCTTGGTGATTAATACAATTGAAGACATTGTGGTTTTCCTAGTACAATCTCTTGTGTTATTTCATCTTGCGTGGTTCTTTTGTTATTCAAATTGCTTGGAAATCTAGGGTTTAGTATTTAGACATAAATCAGTTTCAGTTGGATGCATGATGTTTATGATTTCATATTTGGAATGTTTGTAACTATCTCTGGTCTATACTCCCAGTAACTATCTGATTGTAGTAGGCTAGTGAAGTCAACCTGGACCATATATATTTAATATGCTTAAGTTTGATTGTAGATGCAAGTCTATGATTTGAAAATTTAAATACCTTAGAAGATTGCACCGTTCTTGTAAGATTGCATTGTGGGTCGATCAGGAACTGGTTAGTTGGGATAGGTCCATTCCAAATATCTGTTGTTTACATTGTTCATTCTAGGAGTAGTTTAGATTCTATTATATCCTCGCACCCTTATTTTTTTCTATTTCTTTATCATATGGTTAGATTTAGGATTTAAGATCATCATATTGTTAGATCTGATAAGTTGAAAGATACAGTTTGCTTGTAGTAAGGTCCCTTTGTGATTACCAGCATTTTCACATAATTATCTGAGCTGTTTATGCACTGTTATGAACTAACACCCGAGAGACCTTGGGGTAATTTTCAGTAATTTATTGTTGAGAATAACCTTTCAAGAGATATAGAATATTGCATTATGTCTGAGTTTTTTCTGTGCAGAAAACACCATCAACAGATTGGCCCTAGAGGGAGGGCTGAATGAGCACACTGGATCATTTCTTCAACGCCATCTCTCTAGAGAGATACAGGAGAAATACCATATCTACCACAGGAGAGGAAGATTTATAGGAGTTACAGTTCCACGCTAGGTCAAGAAGGACTTGAGAAAGGGGAGAATCATCATCACCCATCCCTTCACCAACATCATCCATATCTTCACATCCTGAGGTTGAAGCTATACCCATCCCTGAAGAGGTTCCCATTCAGCAGCATTAGCTGTGATTAACCAACTACAACCGCCACCCCCACTTTTACCAATGGCTTTCCTTGCCAATAACCCATCGCCCCTATTCTTCCAAGCCTACAATGTTATGCCCAAAAACCCTGAGCACTTCTGTTCAAAATTTCATGCTAATGACCCAAACAGGACTGTCGAAGAACACCTAAGGATTTTCCAAACTTGTCTCAAAGATAGAGGGATTGTTCATGAGGATGTTGCGTGTAGGTTGTTCCCTTATTCACTAGGAGAAGAAGCCTTTTACTGGTATAACCATCTCCCTGCTGGCTCAATCCTTAATTGGAATGATCTTGAAAAGGCCTTTTTACAGAAATTCAGAATTCCCATCAGTGCCAATGAGCTATACCTACAGTTCATCAAGGTTAAGAGAGAGGTTAATGAACTGATAGCCAGTTTCAATAATAGGTTCCACCGTGCATTCACCAGATTACAAGACCCATATGTTATGGATGATGGTACTGCCCTGGGAGTTTATTATGAAGCTCTAGATAGCCTAACAACAACCTTTTTGAAATAAAGACCCAACCCTCCAGGTACCCTAACTGATGCTTATACAGAGGCTGTCAAGCTTAGTATAGATTTGAGACAACACCTGACTGGGCCATTACCTTCTCTGGGACTGGTTGTACATCCCAACCAGATTCAGGTAGTAAATCAGGATCTCACCAATCATACCCCAATCATGAACCCAGTTCCCCAATTACCTATGGTACCGCACCCTGGTCATCCCATGAGCCAGATCTCTCCTGTGGCAAACTTCCCTCAACAACAAGTTAATCAGCCAATGTATCAAACACAGCCGAATAGCTTCCCTGCTTATCTGTAGAATTCTGAGGTGTTGCATCAGTCTTTGGGATCCGCCATAATGCCTATTTCCCCTCAGAATAACCTGAACCAGATCCCTTACCAAGATCCTAATAGGGAGAGGATTGATGAAATGGCTGAGCAAATAAAGAAGCTAAATCTAGAGGTGACTTACTTAAGAAATCAGAACAGTCAACTGCAAGCTGCCCAGAAGGGAATGCAATCTAATCAAAACAGAGAGTTTTCACAAGAACAACATTTTGACAAGGGACAGCATAATGACAGAGGATTCTACAATGACAGAAGGTATAATCAGGATAGCGGTTACAACAATGACAGAGGTTTCAATAATGAAAGGAGGCAGAATTTTGATAGAGGCCAAGGAAGTGGATCAGGATTTGATAAAAGGCCGCCACAAGGACATAATAGAACTTGGAATACAGGGCCTAATAATGGAGGAGTCCCTACCCCATTGGATCAACCTGCCAATCAGATTTTTAATCAGTCTACAAACCAACCAGTCAGTCAAGATAAGCCTCCTACTGGTGTGTATCTGGCAGAAGCAGCCCTATCAGGATGGTGCAGGCTCCACAAAACAAGTCAGCATTCGGAATTGGAATGTCTAGAGTTCCAAACTGCTGCCTCTATTTTTTAGTATGAGGTAGAGAACAATGTGAATGGACAGGAGGTTGTTTCTTCTAACTCCTATGATTCTCCTGTGCTGGTATTGAATCATGCTCCTTTTCCAGCTAGCAAGGAAAATGTATGAGAAGAACCTGATTTCCAGGAAGTTGAAACAGATCAGATTTGTAATGGAGATGAAGTTTCCTGGCTATTCAATGAAGAAATGAATGATAATGGCCCCCTTGATCAGGAGGAAGCTTATGTTGAAGAAGTACAGATGTTTCAGAGACAAGGATTGAGAGATATGCCTCATAGACGTCCACAGCCTAGAGGACCTTTCACCACTTCCATTCCTCCCAACAACTTCAGTACTCCTCCAGATCCTAATGCTAGCAACAACCCGTCTTATCCACATGTCTCCAAGCACTACCTTTCGAAGGACAGACAGGCTCAAACTGAACCACAGAAGGAAAAGGTTGTCCAAGCTAGCAAGGATAAGGTGGAGGAACCATCTAAGGAAGTCTCTACTGATATGAGTGAGGAGCAGATGGCTTCATATGTAGCAGAGGAATTCAAGAAACTAAAGGTAAATCTTTCTGCATTTGAGTTGTTAAGGTTCCCTGCAATTAGGAAGGCTGTCTTAAGTACCTATGATGCAAATTCAAAGTTATTGGATAAGTCTTCTGGTGAACATGTCGGTCAGACTTCTAGTTTTTAGCCTATGAATACACAAAATCAGACCCAAATTAGGACCAACCCGCCTCCGGGAGATAAAGGAAAAGAAAAGGACAGGACTCAGGTAGCCCAGGTGGATACTCAGCCCACTTTGTTTCAAGGAAAGACAGAAACCCCACCATTTTTGATCTCTATCTGTATATTCGGGAAGAATTTGCATAACTGCTTGTTGGATTCGGGTGCTTCCACCAACATGATGCCATTCGGAGTTTGTAGAGCCCTAGGAATTACACTTGCTGACTCCGAGAAGAAGGTGACTCAATTGGACAGAACTAAAGTGAGTGTGGTAGGAGAACTTAACATGATCCAGATGCAGATAGCCTCTGATCCAAGGATTCAATAGGTTATCAATATCCAGGTAGCCGATATTCCTGATGCATATGGTTTGATTCTAGAAAGAGAGTTCACCAAGGCTTTGAATGGATATGTGTCCACTGATCACTCTCACATGTGGCTTCCATGGAATGGAGTGCCTAATCAAATCAAGATTGAGAGAGAACCCCGAATGAAGTACATGATTACAGAATACCAAAAGACTTCAATAGAAGTACTGATATTAGAGGTTGGAATGAGAAATTACCTACTATCAGCTCAATATGAAGAATCAGATGTAGAAGAGGTGTTGATGCTACACTCGATGCCTATGGATGTTGAGAAAGGGTCCAATCATGTTGAAGTTCTGACAGAATTAGTCGAAAAAGAAGAAGAACTGGAAGACAGTCAGATCAGCCTATTAGACAGCTTCCAGGAATTCATTAAGCAGTGTATGGAGAACCAGACTCACCTGGGAAGAAGGACAAGCTTTAAGGAACTACTCTTATCGAATTGGTGTAGATTCCATAATGTGTCTCATTCAGAGTTAGAATGTTGCTTGTGCCAGATAGCACTAGAACAAATACACAAGCGCCTAGGTCCAACTCAAGTTGCGAGGGCAGAAAGGGATGGTCCTTAAGATAAATATCAAGGGAAGAAACCTGTGACAATTGAGGAGTCTTCCAATACCGAGAAGCTAAATGATATGACAAAGAAAAATACCCCTGCAGAATACTGGACTCTCAAATTCGATGGATCCAAATCCAAGCATGGGGCTGGAGCAGGGTTTGAGCTGATCAGTCCAAAAGGTAAAAATTTCTTTGCAGCTCATAGGCTCCAATTTCATTGTACCAATAATGTAGCAGAGTATGAAGCTTTAATTCATGGGCTCCTTATGGCAATCAAGAAAAAGGTCAAGATTCTACAAGTTTTTAGAGATTCAGAATTAGTAGTCAAACAAGTGAGAAAGCAGTATTCATGTCACGATAGGAGAATGACCAACTATAGGCATAGAGTGTGGGACCTCATTGAGGGATTTGATGCTTTTAATATCCAACTGATCCCACGGAAAAAAGAATCAAACTGTCAATTCTCTGGCTCAAGCAGCCAGTACTCTCCAGCCTCTGTCTCTGTCAGGATTAAAGAAGTTTACTATTGAATTAACTCCTGTGCCATCAGTCCCAGACAATGTGACTAATTTTTAGGTGTTTGAGGATGATAAACATATTCTTGACTTCATCACAAATATAGATGTTTTTGCTTCACAGATCATTGATGAAACAAAACCTCAGGAAGCAGAATTGGATCTAGAGGGTGTGCTGAATCTGAAGTCCAATACTATTCCTAGGGGAATGGTGCAGTTGGAGTGAATTTTTGATATGGATAAGATCAGAGATCACGAACAAGAGGTAAAGAAAGAATCCATTAGTGGACAGTGTGACACTCACAATGTGGGAACTGAGGACAATATTAAGAATATTTTCATTGGCAAGGTGTGCACTCCACTAGAAAGACAGGGTATAATCAAAGCCCTACACGACTTTCCAGATATAGTAGCCTGGGGTTATGAAGACTTGAAGACTTATGACACATCCATCATAACTCATACTATACCTCTGAAGCCCGATGCCAAGCCTTTTAGACAGAGACAGAGACCTATCAACGCATTGTTGGAACCAGTCATACAGAAAGAGATTCAGAAGTTGTTATCTACTAGGATTATATTTCCTATTAGGCATTCAACATGGGTGGCGAATCTGGTTCCAGTAAGAAAGAAGAATGGTGAAATTAGGCTTTGTGTTGACTTTCGAAATCTGAATAGATCATCATAAAAAGATAATTATCTAGTTCCCTCTTTGGATGAAGTGCTTCAGGTGGTCAATGGTTCCCAGATGATGTCCTTCCTAGATGGTTATTCAAGGTATAATCAAGTGATGGTCCAATATGAGGATAGACACAAGACTGCTTTTACGACTAAGTGGGGAACCTTTTCCTACAGGAGAATTCCATTTGGGCTTATTAATGTAGGAGCCACGTTCGAAAGGGCTATGGATATTTCCTTCAAAGACATCATAGGGAAATGTATCATCATTTACATGGATGACCTGACTGTGTTCTCCAAGAACAGAGGGGATCATATCTCAGATCTGTACAAAGTGTTTCAGAAGTGCAGAGAATTTGGCATATCCTTGAACCCTAAGAAGTGTATCTTCGGAGTAACAGAAGGAAAGTTGTTGGGGCATGTGATATCAGAGAAAGGAATTGCTATAGATCCGAAGAGAGTGGAAGCCATCCTAAAAAATTCAGCCACCTGCCAGCAAAAAAGAGATGAAGTCCTTCTTTGGTAAGATTAACTTTGTTAGAAAATTCATCATGGGATTTGCTGAGATTGTGAAGCCATTAAACACTATGTTGAAACAAGATGCCAAGGTCGAATGGACTACAGAAGCAAAGGAGGCCTTTGCAGAGATTAAGAGAGCCATTGCTGACGCTCCAGTGTTGGTAAGTCCTAACTACAATAAGCCCTTTTATATCTATTTGTTTGCTTCAGACCACTCATGTGCTGGAATGCTGACGCAAAAATCTGATGAGGGGAACGAGCATCCCATTGCTTTTATGAGTGCACCATTAAAGGATGCTGAGTTGAAATACCCAAGTGTGGAGAATCAAGCATATGTCCTTGTTCAAGCAGTGAATAAATTTAGGTATTATATCCTCAGAAATAAGGTGTTTGCAATTGTTCATGATTCCGCAGTTAAGTTACTCCTGATGTAGAATGAATTGGAGGAGCGTAGAGCTAAATGGGTGACCATGTTACAAGAGTATGACATTGAGATCCAGCCTATGAAGCTGGTAAGAGGACAAGGACTCACCTAGACTATGGTAGAGATAGGCCATGAATTATCTGTTGAGAACTATAATGTTGAAGAGGTTTCCCCAGACGACTAGTATGATGATATAGTGTATTACCTATTAAATCAATGACCTCCAGCTCACCTT
Source organism: Sequoia sempervirens (assembly GCA_007258455.2). Lineage (NCBI taxonomy): Eukaryota > Viridiplantae > Streptophyta > Pinopsida > Cupressales > Cupressaceae > Sequoia > Sequoia sempervirens. The sequence continues at coordinate 26,875,485 of VDFB02049217.1, forward strand.
AATGCAGTACAGAGGCGAGCCTTAAGGTTGAAAAGTGATGGTTTCATGTTGAAAGGAGCTGTTTTGTATAAGAAGAATCATGAAGGCATTTATTTAAGGTGTCTTGGGAAACAAGAGGCTGAAAGAGTGATAAACGAGTTCCACAAGAAGTACGGTACTGGTCATGGTTCAGCTATTGCTACTGCAAATCAGATTTTGAGGGCTGGGTATTACTGGCCTACATTGTTCAAGGATGTTCATCAACATGTACAGACCTGTCACACTTGCTAGACTACAGCAACAAGAGAAAGTTGTGCAGCACTCCCGCTCCAACCGGTCACTAAGGTAAAACATTTTGCTCAATGGGGTATGGATTTCATAGGCCCCATCAACCCACCATCTTCTGTGGGACACAGGTACATTCTTACTATCACTAATTACTTTATGAGATGGACTGAAGCTTTTACTTGTAGGCAATGCACATCAGAGGTAGTAATTGATTTTTTAGAATCTGCCATTCTCAATCGGTTTGGATGTCCTATTGTTGTTGTGTGTGATAATGGTCCTACCTTTGCATCTTTGAAATTCTCAAATTGGGCTTTTGATCATGGCATTGTTGTGAAGTTTGCATCTAATTATTATCCCCAGGGAAATGGTCTAGCTGAATCCTCTAACAAGAACCTGTTGACTGTTATCCGTAAACTGTTAGAAAGGAACCCAAAAGATTGGCACACCCAGCTTCAGTTTGCTCTTTGGGCAGATCGTACCAGAGTTAAGTCCTCCATTGGTACATCTCCTTATCATTTAGTGTACGGTTTGGAACCCATTTTCCCTATCCAACTTAAGATCCCAACTTTGTAGTTTATAAATCAGTTTTATGATGAAGGGGATAGAAGGGAGGCTAGGTTAATAGAATTATTGCACCTTGAAGAAAAATGAGACAATGCCCTTGAAATTTTTTTCAAACATTAGGGGGTAGTTAAGAGATGGTTTGATAGGAGAGCTAAAGTAAAAGCCTTCAGGATTTCTGACCTTGTCTTATACTGGGATAAGCCTCATGATCGGAAAGGAAACCATGAAAAGTTTGATAAACTGTGGCTTGACCCATATCAGATTGTCGAAATACTAGGAGATAATGCCTTCCGTCTGAGGACTCTCACGGAAGAAGACATACCACTACCTATTAATGGGCAGTATCTGAAACATTACTTCCAGTCTTGAGCTGTTTTCAGCGCTTTGCTTTGTAAATAGTTAGTTTAGGTTGCTTTGTTCGTTTGTTTTGCTTGCTTTGGTTAGAGTAGGTTTCCCTTTCACTTTGCTGGTCTTGTTTGGTTAGAGTAAGTTTGCTTTGGTTTGTTTGTTTTGGTTTGCGTTGCTCTTCCTGTTGGTCCTTTTTTTTTTGGGGATTGTGGGTGCATCTGTATGGTAACAGAGGCAAAGTAGGTCTAATGTTCTTGGTATTTCCCTTACAAACTTTGATCATTTTTCCAGAATACCATGGTATGAATTCTTAAACCTATGTCATTCCTCCTTATGATGAGGTAAATGTTTTCTAGTCAGTCTGAATAGAAATATATTGGGGTCTTATACCTTTAATCCTTAATATACCTGAAGTTGTAAAAGATCCTTATGAGGTCTGGACAAGTGAAAAATCATTTTCTGCTTTAGTGCCACTGTGGTTCTCAACCCTGAGTGTGGACTTCACTATTCATAGGTTGAATGAAGTGAGTGAGAAGACAAGAAATATCAGCAAAATAAAAAATATATATTGAAAATCATGAGGTTTGAATTCAACTTATCAGGGGGATCTGAATATCTCTACCAGGGCTATGGATGCCTGGCTGGCAGTAGATCTATGTTCAGGGGGATCACAGCGATAACCTCGTCAGGGCTATGGACGCCTGACTGGCAGCGAGGCCCTATCCAGGTCACTCTTAGAGTAAGAATCTTTACGTAGCCTATTCATACCAAGTCTGGTTCTTCTTACAACTAAGGGTAGGTAATGAATGCATGTGCACACACTTTGACCTTGGTATAGGAATGTTTGAATGGCTGGGAGTTTCTTTGTTTTAATTTAGGATGGTGGCTAGGTATTTGAGTTGAAACCATGAGTTCTGGGTTCTTGATTCCAGTTTGTCATCGAAATGCTTAGGAGCATTTCCCCAGCAGAGTCGCCATTTGTTGTGCAGTTTTTTGCACACATGCCCCACTTGGAGTGGGGACCCTCTTTTAGGATGTCTTTTAACCTTTGGTTTCATTGGATTTATCATTTTAAGGTTTTGACATGTTGGTCTTACTGGCTTTGACCTTGCCTTGAGGTTTGAATTGATTGAAATTGAGTTTTTAGCAAACTTCGGGTTTTCACCTAGTTCTGAGATTTTCCAGCTCCGGCGGATTTTCCCGGGCCGTGGTTCTTTGTCCGTTCCTGGCTGGATTCTCCGATTCTGGGTTTCTACTTGATCCCGGGATTTTCTGGCCCTGGCGGATTTTCCCGGTCTGCTCTAAAATCCTGATCTTCCTCATTTCCCCAGTATCTGCATTTTCGTGAAATCTGTGTTTCCGCACCTCCTGGGATTTCCTGAAATTCGGTGTTGGGCTCAGGTTTACGGATTTGTCAGAAATGTCTTGTCGCGCATTAATGGTCGAGGTACCTTTGCTCAAACGGGTATAAGGGCAGATTTAGGGTATCTCAACCATCATTCTAATTTCATTGCTCCCTTGTTTTGCTCTGGTGATTAAGTTTTCCATTTGAGCTTTGAGAATCGATCTTGATTCATTTGCGTGAGGATTGTTTGGGTTTCGGTGTCTGGGTTTTATTGCTTGGACGTGTTCGTTTGTTGCGTGGTCATCTTTTCAAGCCCGAACTTCATCCACATCGATCCATGGTATGTTATCATTGCCCTTCCGTTTGCTTGCGTGGTGATTGAGGGTGTCTGCATTAGATATTGTTAGTTTTGGGTCGGCCCTTAATTAATTTTCATTTCATATTTGTAGAGTTGGGGTTTGACCCATCTTTTGTTATAGAACCCTGTTTCACGTGCCCTATGAGCTCTATTTATTCATGAGATGGCATGTGTATCCTTTAGGCAGGGTCCTGGGTCAGATTGCTTGCTTTTTAGTGCGAAATTTGCTATTGTGCGAAGTTAGGGTTTCCCTCGGTGCTCAGCCCAGAATGAAGGTTTTATTTTGCTTGAGCGATTTTGTCCCTGTATCACGTCGACTTCCTTTTTTGTGAGGATTCGAGTGCTTTAGGTAAATCTTTAGCTGATACTTTAAACCTTAAAGCTTGCTCTGGTTTTAATGGCGGAGGTCAGGTTATTCAGATTAGGGCATCATTATTTTGATATAGGGATTCATCCTTTGAGAGTTTTGGGGGTCGAAAGCCTTAGCGTTCTGAGTTTGTTGATTATTGTCAGTTTCGAAACCATTAGAACTCAGGAAGGGAAGATCACATGCTCATTTGAATTTTGCTTCGTGTTTCGCCATTTTTCAGGTTTCCGAGGTCGTCACAGAATTCTGCTGCTTTAAGATTTTCCCGGTTTGGGCTTATTCCACGGATTGAGGTTATTTCCGGAACATTCTAAGCTGTCCGCAAAAATCCATTCCATCTGGATTTTTTCGAATTTGCTATCTGGTGGTGTCCTTTTTAATGTTTCGATGATAGGATTAATGGAACGATTGCTTAATGCTTATTTCTTGTTGCCAATAAGTGAATTCCATGATTATTTTCTGATTTTTCATCTGCACTAATGATTTATCTGACTAAGAATTCCTTGGCAGCAAGAATCCATCTGGGTCGGATTTCTCTGAAATTCTGCCCCGACGGTGTTTTCCTGGTTTGCATGATTTTCCCGGACTATCTGATTTCTCCGGATCTCAAAGGATTAGCAGTTGGAAATGGACTTTGATTGATTTATATGATTTGTGCTAACCTTTTGGATTGGAATAGCCATAAGAATTGAATACTAATGATGATTTTTGGATGTGTAGGCCAAATCAAGCAAACCTGCTACTGGAAAATCTAAGGGTGGCGCAGGGGCGTCGTCCATTTCTGAGACTGAACAATTGAGACTAGACATGAAGAACTAGCTCCATGAAAGCAAAGTGTCTTTTGTGTGGGTTGACGTATCTGACACCAATGTTGGGGCCTGGAGATATCAAGAGTTTAAGCAGAGAACGGCCGAGAAGGATCAGTCAGCTCTGAGGCAAGGGATGATGAACTTCGGATTGGTGCATGTGGTAGGTTTCCCTCCAGTGGTCCAGTGTTACGAGTTAATCTTGGAATGTGCTAGACAGTATGATTTTGATACATAGCGGGTGGTTAGCACCAAGGGAAGGGTCCTGGCCAACTTCAGTCCAGCCTCTATTGCAAAAGCTTTCAGCATGCCAGATCTTCCTTCAGTGTGTGCCTTGAATATTGACACTGCCAGGACCTATTATGAGAATGAGCCAGTCAAGGCTCAACAGATAATCAACTCATGGCTAGAGAAGCCAAAATCCCATCATTCGAAGTTGCCCAAGCAGTTGCACAGGGTAAAGTTTAGGTTATATATATATGATGCCATCACACTTCTAAGCAGGGTGGCAGGATTGAAAAGTGCAGGGGTGTTGGGGAGTTGGATGGTCCATGTGATCACCAAAATTAGGCAAGGGATTAACTATCACTGGGCATGACTCATCAGTGCCGAGATTGATAGACAATTGAGGAATGTCCTGGAGGCAAAGAAATTCACCATGTCCTCGTATGTAGTGTATGTGTTGGCCATCTCCTACCCATACAAAGGTCTGAATCTGAGGGGAACAATTGGATAGAATATAATTTATGAGGTTTATCCGGAGTTGCATTTGGGGCATAAAGATTATAGAAGGGCCAATGATGCGTTCACAATGCATATCACTCGGACACTCCAGAATGCTGAGCACATGAGATTATCCGATGGAGCCAAAAGGCTAATAAAGAACTACGGAGCCTAGTTCATCCAGTTCCCTACCTTCACCTACCTCATGATTGATGGATGCCTGGTTGCCCCTTACAGTTTGCCTCGGTATCCCACTGATCGCATTGTACTATTGAAAGTTGTGAGACAAATATGTGAATTTGATGTTGTGGTGAAGAGGGAGAAACACAAGACAGGCTTCGGAGGAGACTTCCCTCTCAGGATTGGTGTGGCGGAGATGTGTCCTTCTATTCAATCAGCTCACACCGCAGGGGAGGAACTGGCTGCATATGGTTTATCCTTCCATTCTAAAAGGATGAATTTTGATATAACAGGAGAAGCACAGAAGAAGATGCTCCTCTACCACCTAAGAAGACCAGGACAACAAGGACTACGAAGAAGAAAGATCAAAATGCTTCGAGTGGTGAGCCTCCAATTGTCAATGTGGAGAGTTCCGGAGGGGAGAAAACAAAAGTTTACACAAGGAAATCAAGAACTCCCTCTCCCAAGGATGCTGCACAACAGAAGGACTCTTCCCCAAAGCTACTAGTTGAGGAGCCATCTAGGTCTGTTTCTCCTCCACTGAGCATACCTGAACCAGAAAATCTTGGTGAACATGAAATTAGCGGGGAAGTAGAACTGTTTAAGGAGGGGACACTTTTCAGTGAAGCTACAGAATTTGATGTTGAGACAGAGGAAAGAAGTACTTCCCCGTTGGTGCAGTATGAGGACTCCCCAGAAAGTGACAGAGGTCGCAGATCACCTGAGCCAGAAGAAAATATCCTTGCTAGGACTCCATCACCGGTGCTTCCAGAGTTAGGATTTGAAGAGGCTGACCAAGGTGGGCAGCTTCCAGAGAAAGAAGATAATAAAGCAAATGTAGAGGAAGAAAAGGTGACAGAAGAACTGGAAGGTACCAGGACAGAAGAAATCCGGACTGACCCTGTAGCCCTGGACTGGCTAGAGAAGGAACTTGTGGGGAAGAAGCAAGTGATTGTTGAAGATACTCCCTTGGATTGGGATGAGATGTTGTCAAAAATGGGCAAAGGAAAGAAAAAGAAAGCTGCCAAGGTGATCTCAAGGGTGGAAAGGGATGAAACACATAACAAGGTAGTCCACATTGCCACTCCTGCCATAGACAAAATGAGAGAGGAAGTTACAGGCCAGGACTATAATGTCCAGACTATCAACCTCGAGCCTGCATGCATGGAGCAGGATATTGAGGAGTTTGAGGGATCCAGTGTAGTGATTGTTGACAGATTGAAGAGAGAGACTCAGACTAAACGTGAACTGAAGAGGGAGAATGAAAGGTTAAGAAAATGCTTGGAGGAGGTCATGAAACCTTTGCAATCTCTCCACCCTTCTTCTTCTGCCACTCATGGTTTTCTACCTAAGGAAACAATCTTCGGGATTAAAAGGATGAAGGCCTCAGCTCAAGCTACCATAGATTGGCTGGTGGATGTCCAAACAAAAGGGGATGATGCTATTAAGGAGATTTTATCTGTAGGAAAGGATGCAGTCCGGGCAAAGGAGTTGTTAGAGCATATCCTGTCTCAGGATAAGGATGACATGGACCTCCTGTTGCAGAAATCAAAGGTTATCCTGGGACATGGTAAAGAGAAATTGGCTAGGGATGGAATCCTTCCTTCCTCCAGGTTGTATGAGTCGTGGGAATGGTTCGAGGTACTGCAGATCAGGCAGTAGGCTCTAAAGAAGATACAAAAATGAAGGAAGTCAATTGACGGTGAGCTTGCTGCGATCTATGATGGATGCATTGCTTTCTTTGAGGTAATGATGGGGAGGAAGAAGATAGATCCCAAATATCTGAGCTTGGAACAATTGAAGGAGTGGTGGCATGAAATTTATGCCCCGAATTCTGATGTAGTTGTCACTGGCCACCTACTTGATGATGCAGCCACCTACATGGCAGTGATGGACAGATATATGGCCAGTAGAGAAGATTGGAACAAGACTGTTGAGCGGTCCAAGGAAGAAATAGACTCAATTAAATGCCGACTGAGGGTCTTGCCATTGCCACCGATTGTTGAGTTGGATGGAGTATTCTTGAAGGTCCAAGGGTCGTCAATTCAGAAGAAAGATAAAGGGAGTAGCAGTTAATGCTCATTTCGATATTTGTGCTTCCCTATTATAATACGGCATGCATTGGACCAGACTTCCTTGGGGATTGTGTCAAAGCCAACCTAGATGATGGCATTTAATGCGTGCCTTAGTTCATTTTTCCTTGGTCGACCTATTTTGGCAGATTTTTATTATTTTGTAAAAATGTTTGGCTGGGCCGACGTACCTTGGGATTTGCTATTAATAGGCATTTTTGCCTCATTGTAAAGAGTAAGACATTAGCTAGACAGTAGTAGAGAAGTGAGAGCAATAGTTAGAGCATTTTCCTTAGAAGTAATATTCAGTTTCTTGAAGCAAATTCTATATCAGAACAGTTGAATTGTTGCAGCATCTTGGTGATTAATACAATTGAAGACATTGTGGTTTTCCTAGTGCAATCTCTTGTGTTATTTCATCTTGCGTGGTTATTTTGTTCTATCTTTCAAATTGCTTGGAAATCTAGGGTTTATTATTTAGACATAAATCAGTTTCAGTTGGATGCATGATGTTTATGATTTCATATTTGGAATGTTTGTAGCTATCTCTGGTCTATACTGCCAGTAACTATCTGATTGTAGTAGGCTGGTGAAGTCAACCTGGACCATATATATTTAATGCGCTTAAGTTCGATTGTAGATGCAAGTCTTTGATTTGAAAATTTAAATACCTTAGAAGATTGCACCGTTCTTGTAAGATTGCATTGTGGGTCGGTAAGGAACTGGTTAGTTGAGATAGGTCCATTCCAAATATCTGTTGTTTACATTGTTCATTCTAGGAGTAGTTTAGATTCTATTATATCCTCGCACCCTTATCTTTTGCTATTTCTTTATCATATGGTTAGATTTAGGATTTAAGATCATCATATTGTCAGATCTGATAAGTTGAAAGATACAGTTTGCTTGTAGTAAGGTCCCTTTGTGATTACCAACATTTTCACATAATTATCTGAGCTGTTTATGCACTGTTATGACCTAACACCCGAGAGACCTTGGGGTAATTTTTAGTAATTTATTATTGAGAATAACCTTTCAAGAGAGATAGAATATTGCATTATGTCTGAGTTGTTGCTGTGCAGAAAACACCATCAACATGTTGTTCAAGCTATTGACAAGAAGAATCAAAATCTAGTAAAGGAAAAACCATATTAGCTAGGGAGTCAGAACACTTACCTCATGAAAGACTTTCAAAACAAATTTTCATGGTCGTTTGTTTGGAGGAACCATTGAATGGAGTCATCAAACCACTAACACTAGCATGAATTGTTGGGTTAGATCCAATTGAAGGGATATTAATACACAAAAACCATAGTAAATGTGGTCGTACACATAAGGAAAGAGAAATTTCTTTTGTAGTAAGCATAATATGATGCTAGACACTGCAAAAACAAGAAAACCCTAGCCTCACATTTAATCCCTTTATTTAATTAATTTCCTCCATTCACATGTCTCACATAGTTCAAATTAAATATTTAAATTATTTCCGCACCTCTCATCACATTCAAACAAGTGTCACATGCTACATCTTCCATTTAATTCCTTCACATGTCAAACTAATTTAAATAATATTTTATTAGGTCTTATTTCTCTTCCATCACACACTTGTCACGTGATTACAACCTCTTATGAAGTTGGAAACCCTAATCAACCCTAATCAATTTGAACCATCCATATTATTCAACATAACTTGCAATCCTATCCATCCATTTAGACCAGGCCTTTTCTATAAAGAAAACCCTACACAAGTCATTTTCAAGACATCATGCATTAGAGTACTATTATGTTGCAGGAGTTAGAATAGAACATTCATCCATTATCAACCCTTTGAAAGCTTGCATTCTCATGCGAGGTTTAGAAGAGCCATGGAGGTCAATCAAGTCTAGTTTGAGAATTAGTATGCATTTCTTTTGTTTATTTGTATTTTCATTCTATTTTGTTTGTCATGGTGCTTGATAGGGTTTAGTTATTTAGTTAGTTTGTTGTTTTCAGCAATAAACCCGATTCTTTCCCCTATCTACACATACAATGCTCTTGAGATCTAAAGCTTCCACCTATAACATTGAATATAAACACAAGGATGTTGCATAGGGAATTTATTCATAATATAAACAATGATTATCAAATAAAACCTTGTTAGGGCATTTTTAGGAAAGGATTACCTTGAATTTTTTTTGAAACATGTGGAATTTCTTTTCATATGTCACAAAACTATAGCTTTACAAATGATAATATGCTAGATGTGCTTGTAGAGATTTGTGAGATGGCCCATATGAGAGGCATGACAATAGATTAGCTCAAACTAAGTAGCTTGCAGAAGAAGTGCTACTAGATTACAACTGCCAAAGAAGCAAAGAATCAAAGTTGTGTAATATCACATAAAAGAAAACAAAAAAAATCTATTATATTGAACAACATAAAAAATGAATTGAAAAATAATAGAAACCCAAAACAAAATATATTGTAAAATTCCATTAAATTATTTTTACAAACTTCAAAAAGTAGAACCACCCTAGGAAAATATTATCTTACTTCAATCAAGTATAATGACAACAAGAATGATAGGAGAAATCATATACTAAGTTAATAAAGACACAAGAGAGAAATGCAGATTAGACTATTATGCATTTGAAGAAGTTAATATTTTTTCTTCACGAAATAAAGGATATATGTGGGAATGTAATCACAATGTGAAATGAAAAAGTGACCATCAAGCTATATCAAATCATAAACCACAAGGTAATTCCAAAACCAGGAAGTAATAAGAAAGAGTTTTTGGCATTGAAACTAAACATAGGTTATCCAGGATGGAATGGTAAAAGCAGTAATGTCAATTTCTCTTATCATCCTTTCTATCATTGCATGGTAAGGATTAATGATAGACTACTTAAAATATTTTGATTTACACTCTTTATATTTCATTGAATGTAATATTTTCCTATATCTTTTATTTGGTGAAGGCAGAATATTAACTTCTTCAAATGCATAATAGTCTCATCTTCATTTCTCTCTTATGTTCTTTCTTAACTTGGAATATGATTTCTCAGCATTCTTACTATGATTGGATGGTAAGGATTGATACAGTCTACATAAGATCATATACACATCAAAACAAACTACAATTTGAATACAAATAACTTCTAAAAAAAAAATTTCCTTAGGATAAATCATTCACCTTTTGAAAATTTCCCACATTATTTGTAGTGTCCACATGATGGGCAGTTGTAATAGAAAGGGTGTGAACACCAGTAGCTATAATCATAGCTTCAATTTCACCTTGCTTGCAAGTTGATCCTGAATAAATGATTCTCCAATTAGTGAAAATTGTCATCAATAGACAAGAATGTCAATTGAAAACTCAAAGTACTAATTATTTAGATATCATGATAATTGATTAGAGTATACAACTTGGTCAATATTTAAAGGGTCTCCTTAAAGTAGTTGAGCATCTTCAAGAACAATATATCCAAGTTTAATGCTAACTATGTCTCTAGGAACTAGACATGCAACATCTTCTAGACTCCACCAACTGTCTCTTAGAACTTGAATTAAAAATATGGATGTTAGAATAACCTAAGAAGGGGAAACAAAAACTTGTAATATGAAAAAGTTGTAGGGTTTGGAACAAGGAAGGACCTTTACTTTTGGAGCCAACTGGGCCATTAGTTATGCAACTGTGTTTCCAACATTATTCTCTTCAATAAAACTTATAGTGGATTTGATGATGAGCAATATCATGATACCAACAAAATATTGCCAAATAGGAGCCTTCCCATACAAACCAAACATGGTAAAAAATTTGAAATTCCAAACAATAGATACACATAAAAATACGATGAAAAAATGAGCAATAATGCATTTTCTATGTGGAGGATGCAACACATCCATGTCTCCTTTGCATGCAAAACAAACAAACGTCGACAAGGTTTTTGCACCTTCTCCTATCTCATAATGCCCATAGAGCCTCTGATTATCTACAAAGAAACATCAATTTATATATGCTCTCTTGCCTCTAAATACCCACAAATATTTGGCAATATAGAGACGTATCTTAAATTCCAATCACAAAGTCCCAAAAAACCATATGTCAATATTTGGCATAAAAATTATGCAAGTTAACTATGGAAATAGCAGATGAAAGAAAAAATTCAAACAATTTTTCATCCTCATTGACTGTTTGAGCATAGGTTAATCATTGTTTAAGGATTGAAGGCTTCGTTATAGTTCCCAATATGAACTAATAAAGCCAGTTAGGTTAATTCTAAAAGAGAAAATAAAGCTTCAAAAAGATCATCTCCTCAAATTCAAGCATGCCTCAAAATTAAATTTTATGGGAAAAATGGGTGTATCAAGTGAAGGAAGAGGAAGAGGACAAATACAAAATAGAGTAGAATAGAGCAAATAGGAAAAAAAATAATGTACAAAAATTTAAGCACAGAAACAAGCAAAAACTTATTTTTATATCTCATATATTTTTAAAGCTTACAATATTTTCACCAAAAAAAAAATTATAGAGTTCTTTCTCTTTCTTTTATACTTAAAAAATAAAATAACATAAACTCCCCTATTTTTGGTTGTTGCTACAACACTGGCTGCTTCTAGTAACTACTGCTATAGAAAATATATTTGTTGCTCTTCTTTGCACTTGTACACTATTTTTCATTCAATTCACTTCCAAAATGACAACATATTTCTATTAACCGAAAACTAATACAATTCTAGAACCTACGTATGACCCAACAAAAGGAGAGAAAATAAAACATATAATTACATTTAATATTGCAATTGGGAAATCTTGTCTAAAAAGAAATGCATTTTAATCTTAATTCAAAATTTGTCTTGATGCGTCAAATTATAATGAGGTAAAAATTAATCTGGGATGGAGAAAATAAATCTCACACATGTGAGAAGATTTATAAAATATGTTGGGGACCAAAATTGAATGTCTATGGTGGAGGAAATTAATGTTGGTGCTTGGGATTATTTCCAACACTCCCCCTTAATCACAACTATTTCCATCCATGATGCCCAAGTTATCTCTTTGATGAACAAAACTTTCCTTTGCCAATGGTTTTGTGAAGATAATTGCATATTGTTCTTCAGACTTGCAATTCTCCAAAACAATTTCACCATCATTTACTAGTTCCCTTATGAAATGATACCTTGTATCAACATGTTTTCTCCTTTTATGAAAGACCACATTCTTGGATAGTGAAATTGCTGAATGGTTGTCATAAAATATTGTAGTTACCCCTTCTTGTTCATGCCTTCAATCTTTGAAAAAATTTCTCATCCATATGGCTTGACATGCTGCCCTTGTTGCTACTACATACTTAGATTCAATTGTAGATAGAGAAACAATTGGTTGTTTCTTGGGATCACATGAAATGACACTCAAACCCAAATGAAATGCATACCTTGACTTGTGTTATTTCTATCATCTAAACTTCTTGCCCAATCACTATCAGTATATCCAACTAGCTTAAAATCATTTTTAACATTATATAAAATTCCATATCCCTTGGTTCCATTAACATATTTCAATATGCTTTTGAATAGCAACCAATGTGTCTCCTTTGGGGTCTACATAAACCTTGAAATCAAACTTACTGCATACATTATATCAAGTTGTGTTGTAGTCAAATACATTAGACTTCCAACCATGCTTTTGTATAGGGTTGGATTCACATTGTTGTTGCAATCATCATTACTTAATTTCAAACCTATGGCTATTGGTGTTGGCAAATACTTGTTTTTCATTTTAAACCTCTTCAAGATCTAAGTTTCATACTTTTATTTACAACTTAAAATGCCATTTTTCTTTTGTTGCACTTCTATGCCTAGGAAATATCTTAACATCCCTAAATTAGTAATGTCAAATTCATTTTTCATATTTTCTTAAAATTAGAAATGAAGATATCATCATTCCCCATGAATATTAAGTCATTTAGATACAAAACAATAATCAAGATCTTACCATAAATTTTCTTGATGTAGAGATGATGCAGGAGCATCTAGTGGTGTAAGGGCAATCTTGCATCACCCAAAAATTGTTAAATTTCAAGTTTCTTAGTTTTTAGATATTTTTACATTTTTGGATACCCTTTTCATCATAATGAAATTCCTAATTCCCAATTTTTATTTTCTATTCCTGGGTTGAAAGAAATTGCAGTTTTAGTTTCCCAGATTTGCACCTGAAAATCTTCTGAGTTAGATTTGAGGCACTTAGAGTTCCCAGAATGACGCCGAAACTTACTAAAATTGGCATAGTGAATTTTGAGTGTGTTATTGACTTTGAGACCTTTCCAACAGTTGAAACGGTTTGCGAATTAGAGTCCCGAATCAAAAGTTATGGACTCGGGAAGTTGGCGCACTTTCTAGAAGATACAATTGCAAATGTTCTTTTCAAATTTGAACTTCAAGTTGTAATTTTCTGTGCCAAACTGCCTAAACTCAAATTTGAATGTTGTTTTGGCTCCAAACTAAGGAGGAGCTCTATTTAGGGGCAGGGTTCTAATTTTTGGGTAGCTTTTTGGGGACAAGCTCGCATATTGCGAAAGGGTTATTCTATAGATTTTTGTAACTTGCATGTGTTGTAGAACTTGGGGATTTGAGATCCTCTGCATGTAAGAAGCTCCATTTTCTGAATAATAAAATTATTTATCTTATTAGTGGGTTATTTTCTATGTCTCGGGCTGTGCCCCCATCAAGTGATATCAAAGCGAGGTTTTCTTGAGCGTGTGGATAGATTGTCGATCATGAGGCAGTTCGCACTAGGACCATGGTTGTGGGTTGAGGTCAAGAAAGATGCCTCCAAGAGTGATTCCTAGTAGACATGGTGGTGCTAGAGGCAGTCGAGGCGGTAGAAATACTGGTGGAAGAGATGCACTGACAGCCCTCTAGAGACAGATTGATGTGTTACAAGAGCAGTTGAGAAGAGGGTTAAACCTGAGGGAGGAAAGTGAGGATGAAGGAGAGAAAGAAGGTTCAAATATAGAAGAGGAAGAAGAAGAAATTAATCAAGACCAAATGCGGCTAATAAGGGTCATTTCGAAGATCGGGAAAAGACCCAGAGTAGAAATCTCTAGTTATTCTAGAAGTCTGAACTTGGAAGAGTTGATCAATTGGATCAATGAGGTAGAAGAATATTTTGAGTATGAGGAAATAGAAGACCCAGATCAGGTTAAGTTTGCAAAAATGAAGCTGAAGGGCCATGCTAGTATTTGGTGGAAAGAGGTCCAGTTAGAAAGAAATCGAAGAGGAAAAGGCAAGATCACTAGATGGGATCGCATGGTAGAGAAACTGAAGAAGCAGTTCATACCAGTGACTACAAGTTAGATATGTTGAAGAAATTACAAGGGTTGAAGCAAGGAAGTAGATCTGTGAAAGAATATACTGAAGATTTTCACAAGATAACCATCAGAACAGGTCACACAAAGGCCAATAAGGAGAAGGTAGCCCGATATCTTAATGGGTTATGACCGAGCATTCATAAGGAGTTAAGCCTAGTTAGAATGACCACCATTGAGGATGTGTATCAGTTTGCTCTAAAGGTGGAAGACAAGTTGAACAAAATATTTGATGGCAAGAAAAAAGGACGAGGAGGTCAAAGTGGAAGGGGCAGTGGAAGACCTTCAGGAAGCCGAAATGATGATGAAAAGAAAAGTGAAGATGTGGGTATGAGCCAAAGCCAAAGGAATGGCAACTTCTACTACCCTCGTGATCAAAACAATGGTGATAAAAGAGTTAGAGGATGAAGGAGATATGGACAAGGATCTAGAAGAGGTGGTTTCAGAGGAACGTGTTTCCAGTGTGGTGAAAAAGGGCATCGAGCCTATGAATGTCCACAACACAAAGGAAGGGCAGAAAAAAGGCCAGAAAGTCATGGAAGGGTTGTGCATGCAGATGAGAAGGCCGAATCTGAAAATTCAGATGATGTTGAAAGGGGAGAGACCCTAGTGATTAGGAGAGCCCTAGTGATTTAGAAAAAGGAACCAGAATAGAGGAAGAATCTATTTCGCATAAGGTGCAAGTGTGAAGGAAAATGTTGTGATTTCATTATTGATGGTGGGAGCACCGATAATATGGTGTCACAGGACATGGTCACAAAGTTGAAGCTAAAGAGGGAAAGGCACCCACATCCATATTGGATTGCCTGGTTGTAGAAAGACCACAAAGTTTTGGTCAATGAGTAGTGCCTAGTAAATTTCAAGATCGAGAGCTACTAGGATGAGGTACTCCGTGATATCATCCCCATGGATGCATGTCACTTGTTGTTGGGGAGGCTGTGGTAGTTCGATAGGTGAGCTATACATGATGGCCATGCAAACACTTATTCCTTGACAAAGGATTGGGTTCATCACAAGTTGAAACCCCTAGAGTAGACCGAAGAAAAGGTATGCAGTAGTCATAAAATTTGTTATGTAGATGGAAGAAAATTTTTAGAAGGTATGAAGTATGAGTGTGTGTGTTATGCATTGATTCCTAGAGTGAGTAAGGAGGATAGTGAGAAGGTTCCAGAAGAAGTTTATGGGATGTTGGATGAGTTTCAGGATATTGTTTCTAAGAATGTACCTCAGGGTTTACCACCAATAAGGAAGATCAGTCATTAGATTGACTTGATTCTTGGAGCCAATTTACCAAATAAGGAAACTCATAGAATGACTCCAGCAGAAAATGAGGAGTTGAATAGACAAGCTCAAGAGTTGTTGAGAAAGGGTTTGATACAGGAGAGTTTTAGTCCATGTGAAGTACCTGTAGTACTAACACCAAAGATGGATGGGGAGTGGAGGATGTGTACAGATTCCAGAGCCATAAACAAGATAACAATCAAGTACATATTTCCCCTGCCAAGGACGGATGACCTGATGGACTATTTGAGTGGAGCTCAATACTTCACAAAGATTGATCTGAAGAGTGGATATCACCAGATCCATATTCAAGAGGGAGATGAATGGAAGACTTCCTTCAAGACCAAAGAGGGCCTATACGAGTGGTTAGTCATGCTTTTTGGGCTAACCAATGCACCAAGCACATTCATGCAGTTCATGAATGAGGTACTAAAAGAATTTCTGGTAAGTTTTGTTATTGTGTATTTAGATGATATTTTGATTTTTAGTAAGACATTGGATGAGCATCTGATGCATATTCAGAGAGCCTTTGAGAAGTTAAGAGAAGAGAAACTATTGATTAAACTGAAGAAGTGCAGTTCTGTGAAGAGGGAGTTAGTGTACTTGGGGTATGTTGTCTTCACATAAGGTCTCAAGATGGACCCAAAGAAGGTGAAGGCTATTCTGGAATGGCCTACCCCAAGAACTACTACAAAGGTGAGATCTTTCCATGGTTTGGCTAGTTTTTAGAGAAAGGTCATTAGAAACTTAAGTAGTATTTTTGGACCCCTAACTAAAACAATGAGAGGGGATAGAAAAGAATTCAAGTGGAGCACTCGAGCGGCAAAAGGTTTTGAACTGTTGAAGCAAAAGGTGATAGAGCATCCTATTCTAGCCCTCCCAAATTTCAACAAGGTGTTTCAAGTGGATTGTGATGTCATGGTTGTGTCATTGGAGCAGTGTTGAGCCAAGAAGGTAAGCCCATTGCCTATTTCAGTGAAAAGTTAAATGATGCCAAGAGAAAGTACTCTGTATATGATCAAGAATTTTATGCAATAATTCAAGCATTAAAGAAATGGAGATATTATTTGTTGCTGAAGGAATTTGTTCTATATAGTGATCGTCAAGCATTGTAGTACCTAAATAGTTAGGGAAAATTAAATTAGAGGCATATGAAATGTGTAGAGTTTTTGCAGAGTTATACCTTTATTTTGAAACATCAGAGTGGGAAATCAAATAGGGTTGAAGATGCCTTAAGTAGGAGGAATACATTGATGGCAAAAATGTAGATTGAAGTGGTTGGGTTCAATGAACTCAAGACACTGTATGTAGAAGATCCTGATTTTGCAAAGGCTTGGAAAGCTTGCAAGGAACCTGTTACAGTGGACAAGACAAGGTGGCTGGATTTCATAATCCAGGATGACATGTTATTTAAGGGAAGTTAATTGTGTATCCCAAGGAGTTCCATGAGGGAGAACCTGATAAAGGAGAAGCATAGTGGAGGAATGGCAGGATATTTTGGTTGGGATAAGACCATTGCCATTATCAGTGAGCATTATTATTGGCATCAGTTGTCACAGGATGTGAAGTTTGTACAAATCTGCAGGGTATGTCAGATGGCTAAAGGAGTGAGCCAGAATATAGGCTTATATCAGCCCTTATCTATACCAGAGAGTCCATGGGAGGATATAAGTATGGACTTTATTCTTGGTTTGCCAAGGACACAGTAAGGGAATGATTTAGTCTTTGTGGTGGTTGATAGGTTTTCAAAGATGGCACATTTCATTCCATGTTAGAAGACCCATGATGTAGTCAACATTGCTGACTTGTTCTTCAAAGAGGTGGTGAGGCTACATGGTATGCCAAAGAGTATTGTTTCAGATCGTGACACCAAATTTGTGGGGTACTTTTGGAGGACCTTGTGGAAGAAGTTGAAGATAAAGCTGAAGTTCAGTTTTGCACACCATCCACAAACAGATTGGTAGATAGAGGTTGTTAATAGGAGTTTGGGTAACCTACTGAGATGTTTGGTAGGAGATAAACCTAAGGGATGGGACTTGATCTTACCCCAGACATAATTTTCTTACAACAATTCTATCAATAGAAGCACTGGTAGATCATCATTCCATATTATGTATGGAGGTAGCCCTAGAATAGCTCTAGAATTGAGGAAGATGGACCAAAAGCAGAAAATAAGTGTTGAAGCGAAATATTTTGTAGAGCACATAAATAATATACATGAGAAAGTAGGAGAACACATTAATAAGATGAATATGCAATATAAGGCTAAGGCAGATCATAAAAAGAGGAATAAGGATTTTTAGATTGGCGATGAAGTAATGGTCCACTTGAGGAAAGAAAGGTTTCCTGTGGGAACATATAACAAATTGAAGATGAAGAAATTCAGTCCCTATAAGATTTTGAAGAAGCATGATTCAAGGAATCATATGAGGTAGAGTTGTCTGATGGAATCAACATTTCCCCTATGTTCAACATTTCAGATTTGATAGAGTATCATCAAATTCGAACGAAGGAAGCACCAACAATAGGGCAGTATGGAATTCTAGCACCTACTTCAGAAAGGGAGGAGATTGAAGCAATCTTGGATATTCGTGTGGGAAGGAGTACCAAAAACAGGAAGTATGAAGAATATCTGGTGAAATGGATAGGAAGGCCTATGGAAGATTCATCCTAGCTATCTAAGGTAGCGGTTGATTGGTTGGGTTTTCCTCAACCATCTGAGACGTGACGGGGTCACTTCTCAAATTACCCTAGGTGTCTAATGTAGGAGCATCCAGTGGTGTAAGGGCAATCTTGCATCACCCAAAAATAGTTAAATTTTAAGTTTCTCAATTTTTAGATGATTTTATATTTTTGGATGCCCTTTTTGTCATAATGAAATTCTCAATTTATGGTTTTTTATTTTCTATTCCTGGGTTGAAAGATATTGCAGTTTTAGTTTTCCAGATTTGCACCTGAAAATATACTGAGTTATATTTGAGGCACTTAGAGTTCTATAACAACCCTAAAAATTTCTGAAATAGGTGTAGTGGATATCAAGTGCATTATTGACTTCGAGACCTATCCAATGGTTCAAACGGTTTGTGAATCGGAGTCCCGGATCAAAAGTTATGGCCCCGGGAAGTTGGTGCAGTTTCTAGAAGATACAATTGCAAATGTTCTTTTGAAATTTGAACTTCAAGTTATAATTTCTGGCACCAAGCCGCCTAAACTCAAATTTGAATGTTGTTTTGGCTCCAAACTAAGGAGGAGCTCTATTTAGGGGTGGGTTTTAAATTTTTGGGTGGCTTTTTGGGGACAAGCTCACATATTGCGAAAGGGTTATTCTGTAGCTTTCTGTAAATTGCATGTGTTGTAGAACTTGGGGATTTGAGATCCTATGCATGTAAGAAGCTCCATTTTCTGAATAATAAAATTATTTCTTTTATTTGTGGGTTATTTTCTATGTCTCGTGTTTCGCCCTCATCAAGTGGTATCAGAGCGAGGTTTTCTTGAGTGTGTGGACATATCACCAATCGTGAGACTATTCACACCAGGACTGTGGTTGTGGGTCAAGGTCAAGAAAGATGCCTCCAAGAGTGATGCCTGGTAGGTTTGGTGGTGCTAGAGGTGGTCGAGGGGATAGATATGCTGGTGGAAGAGATGCACTACCAGCTCGCCAGAGACAAACTAATGCATTACAAGAGCAGTTGAGAAGAGGGTTAAACTTGAGGGAAGAAAGTGAGGATGAAGGAGAGGAAGAAGGTTCAAATTTAGAAGAGGAAGAAGAAGAAATTGATCAAGACTAAATGTGGCTAAGAAGAGCCATTTCGAAGATTAGGAAAAGACCCAGAGTAGAAGTCCCTAGTTATTCCGGAAGTTTGAACGCAGAAGAGTTGATCAACCAGATCAACGAGCTAGAAGAATATTTTGAGTATGAAGAAATAGAAGACCTAGATTAGGTTAAGTTTGTGAAAATTAAGCTGAAGGGCCATGCCAATATTTGGTGGAAAGAGGTCCAGTTGGAAAGAAATCGAAGAGGATAAGGCAAGATCACCAGATGGGATTGCATGGTAGAGAAACTAAAGAAGCAGTTCATACCAGTGGACTACGAGTTATATCTGTTGAATAAATTGAAAGGGATGAAGCAAGGAAGTAGTTATGTGAAAGAATATACTAAATATTTTCACAAGATAATCATCATAATGGGTCACACAGAGGCTAATAAGGAGAAGGTAGCCCGATATCTTAATGGGTTACAACTAAGCATTCAGGAAGAGTTAAGCCTAGTCAGAATGACCACCATTGAGGATGTCTATCTGTTTCCTCTGAAGGTGGAAGAGAAGTTGAACAAAAGATTTGATGGCAAGAAAAAAAGATGAGGTCAAAGCGAAAGGGGTAGTGGAAGACCTTCAGGAAGCAAAAATGATGATGAAAAGAAAAGTGAAGATGTGGGTACGATCCGATGCCAAAGGAATGACAACTTCTACTGCCCTCGTGATCAAAATAGTGGTGATAAAAAAGGTAGAGGATGAGGGAGATATGGACAAGGATCTGGAAGAGGTGGTTTCAGAGGAATGTGTTTCTAGTGTGGTGAAGAAGGGCATCGAGCCTATGAATTTCCACAACACCAAGGAAGGGCAGACAAAAGGCCAGAAGGTCGTGGAAGGGTTGCACATGCAGATGAGGAGGCCCAATCTTAACATTCAGATGATGCTGAAAGGGGAGAAATCCTAGTGATTAGGAGAGCCTTGGTGACTAAGGAAAAGGAACCAGAACAGAGGAAGAATTTGTTTTGCACAAGGTGCAAGTGTGAAGGAAAATGTTTTGATGTCATTATTGACAGTGGGAGCACCGATAATCTAGTGTTAGAGGAGATGGGCACAAAGTTGAAGCTAAAGAGGGAAAGACACCCGTATCCGTATTGGATTGCTTGGTCGTAGAAAGACCACAAAGTTTTGGTCAATGAGTAGTCCCTAGTAAAGTTCAAGATCAGGAGCTACCATGATGAGGTACTCTATGATATCATCGCCATGGATGCATGTCACATGTTGTTGGGGAGGCCATGGAAGTTTGATAGGAAAGCTATACATGATGGCCATGCAAACACTTATTCCTTGAAAAATGATGGGGTTCATCACAAGTTGAAACCCCTGAACGAGACTAAAAAAAAGGTATCTAGTAGTGCTAGAATTTGTTATGTAGATGGAAGAAATTTTTTGGAAGGTATGAAGCATGAGCGTGTGTGTTATGCATTGATTCCTAGAGTGAGTAAGGAGGATAGTGAGAAGGTTCCAGAAGAAGTTTTTGGGATGTTGGATGAGTTTTAGGATATGGTTTCTAAGAATGTACCTGAGGGTTTACCACCAATAAGGAAGATCAGTCATCAGATTGACTTGATTCCTGAAGCTAGTTTGCCAAATAAGGTAGATCATATAATGACTACAATAGAAAATGAGGAGTTGAACAAACAAGTTCAAGAACTATTGAGAAAGGGTTTGATATAGGAGATTTTTAGTCCATGTGTAGTACCTACAGTACTAACACCAAAGAAGGATGGGGAGTGGAGGATGTGTATAGATTCCTGAGCCATAAACAAGATAACAATCAAGTACAGATTTCCCCTACCAAGGATGGATGACCTGATGGACTGTTTGAGTGGAGCTTAATACTGCAAAAAGATTGATCTGAAGAGTGGATAACACCAGACCCAAATTCAAGAGGGAGATGAATGGAAGACTACCTTCAAGACCAAAGAGGGCCTATATGAGTGGTTAGTCATGCCTTTTTGGCTAACCAATACATCGAGCACATTCATGCGGCTCATGAATGAGGTACTAAAAGAATTTCTAGGAAGTTTTGTTAATTGTGTATTTAGATGATATTTTAATTTTCAGTAAGACATTGGATGAGCATCCAATGCATTTTCAGAGAGCCTTTGAGAAGTTAAGAGAAGAGAATCTGTTGATTAATCTAAAGAAGTGCAGTTTTATGAAGAGGGAGATAGTGTACTTGGGGTTTGTTGTCTCAGTAGAAGGTCTCAAGATGGACCCAGAGAAGGTGAAGGCTATTCTAGAATGGCCTACCCCAAGAACTACTACCGAGGTTAGATCTTTCCATGGTTTGGCTAGTTTTTATAGAAAGTTCATTAAAAACTTCAGTAGTATTTGTAGACCCCTGACTGAAACAATGAGAGGGGATAGAAAAGAATTCAAGTGGAGCACTCGAGCGGTAAAATTTTTTGAATTGTTGAAGCATCTAAGGTGATAGAGAAACCTATTCTAGCCCTCCCAGATTTCAACAAGGTGTTTTCAGGTGGATTGTGATGCCAGTGGTTCTACCATTAGAGCAGTGTTGAGCCAAGATGGTAAGCCCATTGCCTATTTTAGTGAAAACTTAAATGATGCCAAGAGAAAGTATTATGTATATGATCAAGAATTTTACGCAATAGTTTAAGCATTAAAGAAATGGAGAAATTATTTGTTGCCAAAGGAATTTGTTATATATACTGATCATCAGGCCTTGCAGTACCTAAATAGTCTAGAAAAATTAAATTAGAGGCATATGAAATGGGTATATTTTTTGCAGAGTTATACCTTTGTTTTGAAACATAGGAGTGGGAAATAAAATAGGGTTGCAGATGCCTTAAGGCTGAGGCATACATTGATGACAAAGATGCAGATTGAAGTGGTTGGGTTCAATGAACTCAAGACACTGTATGCAGAGGATCCTTATTTTACAGAGGCTTGGAAAGCTTGCAAGGAACCTGTTATAGTGGACAAGAAAAGGTGGTTGGATTTCATAATCTAGGATGGCATGTTATTTAAGGGAAATCAATTATGTACCCCAAGGAGTTCCATGAGGGAGAACCTGATAAAGGAGAAGCATAGTGGAGGAATGGCATGACATTTTGGTTAGGATAAGACCATTACCATTATCAATGAGCATTATTATTGGCCTCAGTTGTCATAGAATGTGAAGAAGTTTGTACAAATATGTAGGGTATGTCAAATGGCTAAAGGAGTGAGCCAAAATATAGGCTTATAGCAGCCCTTATCTGTACTAGAGAGGCCATGGGAGGATATAAGTATGGACTTTGTTCTTGGTTTGCCAAGGACAATGAGGGAATGATTCAGTCTTTCTGGTGGTCGATAGGTTTTCAAAGGTGGCACCTTTCATTCCATGTCAAAAGACCCATGATGCAGTCCACATTGCTGACTTGTTCTTCAAAGAGGTGGTGAGGTTACATGGTCTGCCAAAGGGTATTGTTTCAAATCGTGACACAAAATTCATGGGGTACTTTTGGAGGACCTTGTGGAAGAAGCTGAAGATAGAGTTGAAGTTCAGTTATGCACACCATCCACAAACAGATGGGTAGAGAGAGGTTGTTAACAGGAGTTTGGGTAACCTACTGAGATGTTTGGTAGGAGATAAACCCAAGGGATAGGGCTTGATCTTACCCTAGGCAGAATTTTTTTACAACAATTCTCTCAATAGAAGCACTAGTAGATCACCATTCCAGATTGTGTATGGAGGTAGCCCCAGAATAGCTCCACAATTGAGGAAGATGGACCAAGAGCAGAAAATAAGTGTTGAAGCCAAATATTTTTTAGAGCACATCAAGAATATATATGAGAAGGTACGAGAACACATTAATAAGATGAATATGCAATATAAGGCTAAGGCATATCAGAAAGGGAGGAATAAGGAGTTTTAGATTGGTGAAGAAGTAATGGTCCACTTGAAGAAAGAAAAGTTTCCTGTGGGAACCTATAAGAAATCGAAGATGAAGAAATTTGGTCCCTATAAGATTTTGAAGAAGCATGATTCAGGGAATGCATATGAGGTAGAGTTGCTTGATGGAATCAACATTTCCCCTATGTTCAACATTTTAGATTTGACAGAGTATCATGAAGGTGGAATGGAGGAAGCACCAACAATAGGGTTGTATGGCATTGAAGCACCTACTTCAGAAAGGGAGGAGATTGAAGCAATCTTGGATATTCGTGTGGGAAGGAGTACCAGAAACAGGCAGTATGAAGAATATTTGGTGAAATAGAGAGGAAGGCCTATAGAAGATTCATCCTGGCTATCTAAGATAGCAGTTGACTAGTTGGGTTTTCCTCAACCATCTAAGACGTGATAGGGTCACTTCTCAAATTACTCTCGGTGTCTAATGCAGGAGCATCCAGTAGTGTGAGGGAAATCTTGCATCACCCAAAAATAGTTAAATTTTAAGTTTCTCAATTTTTAGATGTTTTTAAATTTTTCAATACCCTTGTCATAATAAAATTCTCAATTTACAATTTTTATTTTCTATTCCTGGGTTAAAATATATTACAGTTTTAGTTTCCCAAATTTGCACTTGAAAATCTTCTGAGTTAGATTTGAGGCACTTAGAGTTCCAATAAGGGCCCTGAAACTTTTAGAAATTGGTGTATAAAATTTCAAGCGTGTTATTGACTTTGAGACCTTTCCAACGGTTCAAACGGTTCGTGAATTGGAGTCCCAGATCAAAATTTATGGCCCCGGGAAGTTGGCGCACTTTCTAGAAGATACAATTGCAAATGTTCTTTTGAAATTTGAACTTCAAGTTGTAATTTTTGGCTCCAAACTAAGGATGAGCTCTATTTAGGGGTGGGTTTCTAATTTTTGGGTAGTTTTTTGGGGACAAGCTTACATATTGGGAAAGGGTTATTCTATAGCTTTCTATAACTTGCATGTGTTGTAGAATTTGGGGATTTGAGATCCTTTGCATGCAAGAAGCTCCATTTTTTGAATGATAAAATTATTTATCTTGTTTGTGGGTTATTTTCTATGTTTTGGGTTGTGCCCTCATCAAGTGGTATCAACGCGAGGTTTTCTTGAGTGTGTGGATAGATCATCGATCATGAGGCAGTTCACATCAAGACCATGGTTTTGGGTCAAGGTTAAGAAAGATTCCTCCAAGAGTGATGCCTAGTAGGCATGGTGGTGCCAGAGGCAGTCGAGGCAGCAGAAATACTAGTGGAAGAGATGTACTGGCAGCCCTCCAGAGACAGATTAATGGATTACAAGAGTAGTTGAGAAGAGGGTTAATCCCGAGGGAGGAAAGTGAGGATGAAGAAGAGGAAGAAGGTTCAAATGTAGAAGAGGAAGAAGAAGAAATTGATCATGACCTAATGTGGCTAATAAGGGCCATTTTTAAGATTGAGAAAAGAACCAGAGTAGAAGTCCCTAGTTATTCCGAAAGTCTGAACCTGGAAGAGTTGATCGACTGGATCAATGAGCTAGAAGAATATTTTGAGTATGAGGAAATAGAAGACCCAGATTGGGTTAAGTTTGCAAAAATGAAGCTGAAGGACCATGCAAGTATTTGATGGAAAGAGGTCCAGTTGGAAAGAAATCAAGGAGGAAAAGGAAAGATCACCAGATGGGATCACATGGTAGAGAAAAGAAGCAGTTCATACCAGTGGACTACGAGTTAGATCTGTTGAAGAAATTGCAAGGGTTGAAGCAAGGAAGTAGATCTGTGAAAGAATATACTAAATATTTTCACAAGATAATCATCAGAATGGGTCACACAAAGGCCAATAAGGAGAAGGTAGCCTGATATCTTAATGGGTTACGACTGAGCATTCAGGAGGAGTTAAGCCTAGTCAGAATGATCACCATTGAGGATGTGTATCAGTTTTATCTAAAGGTGGAAGAGAAGCTGAACAAAAGATTTGATGGCAAGCAAAAAGGATGAGGATGTCAAAGCGGAAGGGGCAGTGGAAGACCTTCAAGAAGCTGAAATAATGATGAAAAGAAAAGTGAAGATGTGGGTATGAGTCAAAGCCAAAGGAATGACAACTTCTATCGCCCTCATGATCAAAATATTTGTGACCAAAGAGGTAGAGGATGAGGGATATATGCACAAGGATCTGGAAGAGGTGGTTTCAGAGGAACGTGTTTCCAGTGCGGTGAAGAAAGGCATCGAGCCTATGAATTTCCACAACACCAAGGAAGGGTAGAAAAAAGGACAGAAGGTCATGGAAGGGTTGCACATGCAGATGAGAAGGCCCAATCTGAACATTCAGATGATGCTAAAAGGGCAGAAACCCTAGTGATTAGGAGAGCCCTGGTGACTAAGGAAAAAGAACCAAAACAAAGCAAGAATTTGTTTCGCACAAGGTGCAAGTGTGAAGGAAAATGTTGTGATGTCATTATTAACGGTGGGAACTCTGATAATCTAGTGTCAAAGGAGATAGTCACAAAGTTGAAGCTAAAGAGGGAAACACACCCACATCCTTATTGGATTGCCTGGTTGTAGAAAGACCACAAAGTTTTGGTCAATGAGCAGTGCCTAGTAAAGTTCAAGATCGGGAGCTACCATGATGAGGTACTCTGTGATATCATCCCCATGGATGCATGTCACATGTTGGGGAGGCCATGGTAGTTTGATAGGTGAGCTATACATGATGGCCATGCAAAAACTTATTCCCTGACAAAGGATGGGGTTCATCACAAGTTGAAACCCCTGAAGGAGACCAAAGAAAAGGTATGCAGTAGTCATAGAATTTTTTATATAGATGGAAGAAATTTTTTCAAAGGTATGAAGCATGAGCATGTGTGTTATGCATTGATTCCTAGAGTGAGTATAGAGGAAAGGGAGAAGGCTCCAAAAGAAGTTTCTGGGATGTTGGATGAGTTTTAGAATATTGTTTCTGATAATATAGCTGAGGGTTTACCACCAATAAGGAAGATCAGTCATCAGATTGACTTGACTCCAGCAAAAAATGAGGAGTTGAATAGAGAAGTTCAAGAGTTGTTGAGAAAGGGTTTGATATAGAAGAGTTTGAGTCCATGTGTAGTACCTACAGTACTAACACCAATGAAAGATGGGGAGTGGAGGATGTGTACAGATTCCTGAGCCATAAACATAATAACAATCAAGTACAAATTTCCCCTGCCAAGGATGGATGACCTGATGGACTATTTGAGGGGATCTCAATACTTCAAAAAGATTGATCTGAAGAGTAGATATCACCATATCCAGATTCGAGAGGGAGATGAATGGAAGACTGCCTTCAAGACCAAAGATGGCCTGTATGAGTGGTTATTCATGCCTTTTGGGCTAACCGGTGCACCGAGCACATTCATATGGCTCATGAATGAGGTACTAAAAGAATTTCTGGAAAGTTTTGTTATTGTGTATTTAGATGATATTTTGATTTTCAATAAGGCGTTGGATGAGCATCTGATGCATATTCGGAGAGTCTTTGAGAAGTTAATAGAAGAGAAATTGTTGATTAATTTGAAGAAGTGTAGTTTTGTGAAGAGGGAGTTAGTGTACTTGGGGTTTGTTGTCTTAGTAGAAGGTCTCAAGATGGACCTAGAGAAGGTGAAGGCTATTCTGGAATGGCCTACCCCAAGAACTGCTACCGAGGTGAGATCTTTCCATGGTTTGGCTAGTTTTTATAGAAATTTCATTAGAAACTTCAGTAGTATTTGTGGACCCCTTAACTGAAACAATGAGAGGGGATAGAAAATAATTCAAGTGGAGCACTAGATAGGGAAAAAGTTTTGAACTATTGAAGCAGAAGGTGATAGAGCAACCTGTTTCTAGCCCTCCCAGATTTCAACAAGGTGTTTGTGGATTGTGATGCCAGTGGTTGTTCCATTGTAACGTTGGTCCAAGAAGGTAAGCCCATTGCCTATTTTAGTGAAAAGTTAAATGATGCCAAGAGAAAGTATTATGTATATGATTAGGAATTTTATGCAATAATTCAAGTATTAAAGAAATGGAGACATTATTTGTTGCCTAAGGAATTTTTTCTATATACTAATCATCAGGCCTTGCAGTACCTAAATTTTCAGGGAAAATTAAATCAGAGGCATATGAAATGGGTAGAGTTTTTGTAGAGTTATACCTTTGCTTTGAAATGTAGGAGTGGGAGGTCAAATAGGGTTGCAAATGCCTTAAGTAGGAGGCATACATTGATGAAAAAGATGCAGATTGAAGTGGTTGCGTTCAATGAACTCAAGACACTGTATGCAGAAGATCCTGATTTTGCAGAGCCTTGGAAAGCTTGCAAAGAACCTATTATATTGGACAGGACAAGGTGGCTGGATTTCATAATCTAGGATGGCATGTTATTTAAGGGAAGTCAATTGTGTATCCCACGGAGTTTCATGATGGAGAACTTGATAAAGGAGAAGCATAGTGGAGGAATGGTAGGACATTTTGGTCAGGATAAAACCATTGCCATTATCAGTGAGCATTATTATTGGCCTCAGTTGTCACAGGATGTGAAGAAGTTTGTACAAATCTACAGGGTATGTCAGATGGCTAAAGGAGTGAGCCAGAATATTGGCTTATATCAACCCTTACTTGTACCAAAGAGGCCATGGGAGGATATAAGGATGGACCTTTTTCTTGGTTTGCCAAGGACACAGTGAGGGAATGATTCAGCCTTTGTGGTGGTTGATAGGTTTTCGAAGATGACACATTTCATTCCATGTTAGAAGTCCCATGATGCAGTCGACATTGCTGACTTGTTCTTCAAAGAGGTGGTGAGGCTATATGGTCTACCAAAGAGTATTGTTTTAGATTGTGACACCAAATTCATGGGGTACTTTTGGAGGACCTTGTGGAAGAAGCTGAAGTTTAGTTCTGCACACCATCCACAAACAAATGGGTAGACAGAGGTTGTTAACAGGAGTCTGGGTAACCTACTGAGATGTTTGGTAGGGCATAAACCCAAGGGATGGGATGTGATCTTACCCCATAGAGAATTTTCTTACAACAATTCTATCAATAAAAGCACTGGTAGATCACCATTCTAGATTGTGTATGGAGGTAGCCCCAAAATAGCTCCAGAATTGAGGAAGATGGACCAAGAGCAAAAAATAAGTGTTGAAGCTGAAGATTTTGCAGAGCATGTCAAGAATATGCATGAGAAGGTACAAGAACACATTAATAAGATGAATATGCAATATAAGGCTAAGGTAGATCAGAAAAGGAGGAATAAGGAGTTTCAGATTAGTGATGAAGTAATGGTCCACTTGAGGAAAGAAAGGTTTCCCATGGGAACCTATAACAAATTGAAGATGAGGAAATTTGGTCTCTATAAGATTTTGAAGAAGCATGATTCAGGGAATGCATATGAGGTAGAGTTGCCTGATGGAATCAACATTTCCCCTGTGTTCAACATTTTAGATTTGATAGAGTATTATGAAGGTGGAACAAAGGAAGCACTAACAATAGGGTAGTATGGCATTCCAGCACCTACTTCAGAAAGGGAGGAGATTGAAGCAATCTTGGATATTCATGTGGGAAGGAGTACCAGAAATAGGCAATATGAAGAATATCTGGTGAAATGGAGAGGAAGGCCTATAGAAAATTCATCATGGCTATCTAAGGCAGTAGTTGACCAGTTGGGTTTTCCTCAACTATCTGAGATGTGATGGAGTCACTTCTCAAATTACCCTGGGTGTTTGATGCAGGAGCATCTAGTGGTATAAGGGCAATATTGCATCACCCAAAAATAGTTAAATTTTAATTTTCTCATTTTTTAGATGTTTTTACATTTTTGGATACCCTTTTCATCATAATGAAATTCCTAATTTACAATTTTTATTTTCTATTCTTGGGTTGAATGATATTGCAGTTTTAGTTTCCCAAATTTGCACTTGAAAATTTTTCGAGTTAGATTTGAGGCACTTAGAGTTCCTATAACGACCCCAAAACTTGCCAAAATTGGTGTACCAAATTTTGAGTGCTTTATTAACTTTTAGACCTTTCCAATGGTTCAAACGGTTCACAAATCAGAGTCCCGGATCAAAAGTTATGGCCCCGGGAAGTTGGTGCACTTTCTAGAAAATACAATTGCAAATGTTCTTTTTAAATTTGAACTTCAAGTTGTAATTTTCAGCGCCAAACCGCCTAATCTCAAATTTGAATGTTTTTTTGGCTCCAAACTAAGGAGGAGCTCTATTTAGGGGTGGGTTTCTAATTTTTGGGAAAATTTTTGGGGACAAGCTCATATATTGCGAAAGGGTTATTCTGTAGCTTTCAGTAACTTGCATGTGTTGTATAAATTGGGGATTTGAGATCCTCTGCATGTAAGAAGCTTCATTTTCTGAATAATAAAATTATTTCTTTTGTTTGTGGGTTATTTTCTATGTTTCGGGCTGCGCCCTCATCAAGAGAGTAGGTTTTCCATCACTTTTTCTAAATTCATTCCTCAAGAGATATGTGTCAATTCTACTATACCATGCATGTGGTGATTGCTTCAAACCATAAAGTGTTTTTTTTAGCATATAGACCTTGTCTTCTTGTACTTGAACCTCATATCTAGGTGAGTGCTCTATATTAACTTTCTCTTTTAACACTCCATTTAAAAATTTTGACTTTATGTCCATTTCATATACCTTCCATTGGTGTCGAGCTGCTATTGCTAAGATTGCCTTTAATGTTTCCATTCTTGCAACAAGAGCATATGCCTTTCAATCCTACCTTCTACATTCATAGTATCTACCTAGTTGTTGTTTGTATCCCTTGACAACCAATCCTTCTTTATGCCTTTCAATCCTTCCTTCTACATTGCATTTTTTTTATACACCCACTTTACTCCTATAACTTCTTTTCCTTTTGGAAGACTCACTAACTCCCATGTTTCATTATTTTCAATTGCATCAATTTCTTCATCCATTGTATTTATCCATTTTTTTTTATCTTTAATTGCATCTGCAAAATGAATAGGATCATCAACATGTGAATATAATGAAAAAAGAGAATTTAGACCTGCAACTTTCCTATTGATTGTTTTCAATGAACCTGAACTATAGATTTTTCATACCAATGCACTTATCTTGCTCTTCTAGGGTTTTTCACCTAAAAGGAGAGAGATAGGACCAAACATGCTAAGGGTTCATTCAAATTATATTATGTGTGATGTTGTCTAAGATAAATTAAGTAAAATAAATGCAATTAAATGGTTTAGAAAGCTAAAATATGAATGGAAAACTAAGATTAAACTATTTTGGAAAACACACTGTGATATGCAAAAACTGAACTAAAAGATGAAATAATATAGAATAGAAAGAAATAGGATAAAAAAAGTGCACCTAGGAAATATTTGATGAATCTAGAATGTTTTGAATGTTAACTAAAACAACTGAAATTTCATAGTGGGACTCATTCACCTAGGGTGGTGAATTAGTCTAGCTACTAGTGAAAATTTGTTGAAAGAAAGTTTCTTTCTATTAGGATTCAAAATCTGGCAAAACCTAGATTTTTCAATCTTAAGGTGGGAATTATTCGCAATTGGTTGAAAATTAATCCTCTCCAAGAATTCTAAAAAATCAATAGACAACTCTACAACACCAAATCTAGAAATCTCTTATTGTCAGGTTGCCAAAGTCAATTTTGCAAGAAACAAACAAAAAACATTCCCCAAGATTGAAATAGACTTGATTTGATTTGAAGCACCTAGTTGACTTGTTGACCAATCTTCAATCACCTAAATTCTTTTTAAATTTGCACATTAAAATCTACAAACGCACATTCAAGAGGGGGAAAATGGTTGAGGGTTAGCAAATAGGGATTTTCCTTTGTCAAACCCCACTTTGGTAATCAAACCCTTAATGAAATAATGAAATGAAAGAGAATGATAAACTAAAAACATGCAAATGCTATCAACTTACCAAACCATTGATGATGAAAAAATGAAGTAGTGTTAATGGATGCTCCAAAATGCTTGAATAGTGCTTGATTTGATGTTGCAAGATGCTCGAATGCTTGAGATTGCTTGAATATGATGTGTGAATGTTCGATGATGTAAATGAGGTGAAATTACTTATTTATACAATATTGTTCCTTAGTAACCTATTCATACCTCATCACAAGCCGACATCAATTTTTTTTTAATAAAAACCTGAAAGAAATTTTAAAATATTTTTAATTTGGATCCAAGGGGGACTCATTCACCACCCATGGCGAATGGGTTCCACCTAGGACCTAAAAATGGGTGTCAAGAATTAACTTTCATTTAATGTTTTTTGTTGAATTAACATTAAAAGATGCACTTAATTAAATCATATAAGGGCATAAAGGGGTGAATGGTAAAGTTATGCTAGAAAAAACATGAAATATTGTTACAAGACTTTCCAACACTTCAAAATAGGACTTGTTTAGTGATGAAAGGGTGATTTTTAGGTGAAGTGTAATGAATAAAGTCTAGAAGAGTGTAGGAATGTTTTACAACACTTCACAAAACTTTCACAAGGCATCATTATTTGAATTTTAGTACCTAAATATGCATGTTCAATCCATGTTACATCATAAAATCAATGAATAATAGATCAAACACCATGAAACAAGACCTAAAAGGCCATGAAAATGAAAAGGGGGAATTTTTCTATGGCACATTTAGCCCCCACTTTAGTGAGAGATGAACTTGCTTCAAACTCACACTAAAGTAGCCATGAACATTGAGATGAGGGTTAAAATGTACTTACATTAGCAAGATGGAATAGCAACGATCAAGAGGGATGATCAAGCCCCCAAGATGAAGATCCCATGGAAAACTAAACATAAGAACAAAGGAACACACAAGTGTTGAAATGAATCAGATGAAGTTTCAATTGTGAGTCCAAATTGTTGTGGATTAGATCTAGGTTGATTGTTTGAAAAAGAGAATGTGTACTCACTTTGGGGTGACAAAACACATAACTGTCCACCAAGTGAGAAGGCCCAAATGTACTCACTCTAGGGCCACAAAACTTTTGGTTTTCCATGGGGTGTGAAATCCCAAAAAGGTAAGATACATATGCTAGTTGGTATGCACTCACAAACACAAAGGTGGCTATGGGGAAAATTCATGCTACTAGGTGGGCTTCCTGCTCAACCATATTAAAGGTATGCCTCCTGATAACTTTAACAAGGAACCACAAAGAAAAATGTCATGAACAAAAAGAAGGTACCACAGTCATGCAAGTTGCACTATGCAAGGTGGCAAAAGGTGCAAAATGTAAAAAAAATGCAAAAATATAAAATGTAAAAAAAAGGAGTCTTGTTAAGTTCATGCAAGGTCAGTCACTTAGGGACATTATTTTTACTATCTCCAAGATAGGACCAATAAAAGAATAGTATATTCACAACTTAGGGGATGCAGTGTATCACATCAAGCCACCAAGAGGAATGTAATATGTTGAGATAGATCACAATTATGAAAGACATTGCACCCAATGTCATCTACAAAGTGATGAACACATCACATAAATGACAAGGCTACACTAGGAACCAAGAATGCAAATGAATTAATTGTAATGTATTCCCCCACTTTAAAAGAATTGCTACACACCACTCTATGAGAAATTACTTTAAAGTAGAAAAGGAATGAAAAATAAAAATGAAAACAAGACATGAGAGCCAACTTGGAAATCCCTATTCCAAGTCATTATTTTTGAATTTAGGCTGCATCATGTCAAGGAAAATGAAAAAAAAAGAGAGGGAGTTGCCCCCTAGAAAAGAGCACACCAAACACATAAGGGATCTATGGATTTGGGTTTAGTATGTCAATTGTTGCAATGTGTTTATGAAAGAGCTAAAAACTATCATCTTTCCCCAAGGCACATAGAACTAGAAGAATGACACAAAAAGAACGAAAATCAAAGGAAAGGAAAGTTCATTTCAATTCAACATGGAAGAGACATTGTTGTCTCAACACTTTGAATCGTCCCCAAAAGGAAAACAAAAGAAAAAAGAAAGAAAATAAAATGAAAAAGGTTTTGGTTCAACATGAAGGAGACATTGCAATCTCAATTCCTTGCATCATCTCTGAAAGGAAAATACAAAACAAAAGAAAAAAGACTATTTGGGTCAACATGGAAGAGACATAAGGTGTCTCTACACTTTGCATCATCCCTACAAGGAGAATACAAAACAAAAGTTGAAAAGACAAGGATATTTTGGGTCAACATGGAAGAGACATAAGGTGTCTCTATGCTTTACATCATCCCCAAAAGGAGAACACAAAACAAAAGTGAAAAAGACAATGCACAACGAATAGAAGAATAGAGTTATGAATAGAAGAAGTGTACAAAGAGAGGGAACATCAAATGCATGATATAAGGGAACATGATACACACATGAAAGGAAAAAAAAAAAGGCTAGTTAGGTAAATGCAACTCAACCATCTAACAATTCATCTACCCCCTAATCATATTCAATGTAATGCAAGGGTGGTTGACTATCCAAAGGAATAATTACAAGTATAGAAATAGGATTTATACCGGGTTCTTCACTTGGTTGAGAGGATTTATCATATAAGCTCATTGTAGATGAAAATAGAGAATTTAGGTCATTATGCACCTCATCATTTATTTTTTCTATCATTGCATCATCATCATCATCAAGATTAATGACAACAGGACAAAGGGTGATTTATGGATGTATCAAAAGTTGTGGTTGTTGGATTGGTTCATTTTTTTGTGATTGTTTCACTAGACTATCTTTTGGTAGATCAAGAGGAGGGTGGTCATCTATTAATTTTGTCAAATGATAAGTTTGATTTTCTTTATTTTCTTCCATGTGAGATTGATGAGCAAGGAGACGATGATGATGCCTACGCTCCCTAGCACTGCAGTTTTGTTTAATTTTCTTTTGGAGTTTTTGAGGTATACGAGTAGATTGAGGCATAATAGGTTCTTCTACTTCCAAAGAGGGAAGAATAGAAGAAACTAAGGAGGATGGATCAAGAAATTTTTATTTTTCTTTATACACTTGTTTAATACAAGGAGGCATGATAAGAGTTGTTTATTTTTCCCTTGGTCATTTAAACAATGATGGGGAAGTATCTAGGGGTGGTTGTTCAAGAGGTTGCATGGTTTGCTCAATGTCAGACTTAGGTTGAATCATGGTTTCATCTATGATAGGAGGTTTAGAAGTGGATGGGGATGCATTACAAAGAGACACTTTGGCTATCTTTTTGGCTTTAAACTTTTGATAAGCTATTAAAATGAAGTCCTTTTGAGGGGTGATGGGTTCCATGGGTTTAGGCCAAAATGCTTGTAATGAAAAATTACCTTTGGAAGATAAGGGATTAAAGCCACTATGGTGTATGTTGAATATATCATTGCCATGTGGAAACTTAAAACACTTGTGAATAAATGATGGGACCACTTTCATTGATCAAAGCCAAGGGTGGCCTAGCCATAAATGAAATTGGTCAAATTGTGGAATAATTGAAAATGTTACATCCAAAGTTTTAGGTCCTATCTATAAGGGGAGTATGATCAATCTAATAATAGGGCATGCAAAACCAGTATGTGTTTTAATGCATGCAATTGGTTTATTATAAGCATCTTGATATATCTCATGTAATACTAGAAACTCCTATGTGATCACATTCTTGCCACAAGTGGGATCTATTAATATCCCATTAGTGGGATTATCATAGATTCTGTTGGCTATGTAGAGAGAACCATTAGGAAGCTTTTGTAGTTTTCCTTTAGTAGAAAAAGTGATATCAAGAGATTTAGTGGTTTGGCACTTACAAGGGATAATGTCTATCGTAGCTACAAGTTTATCCATAGGACTATCTTCAATAATAGGTGGAGGTATATCATGATGTTCATTATGTGTATCAACAATCATTACATCATTGTTTGAAGGTTCCCTAGCCTTGACAAATGAAGTGTGTTTAGGCATGGGATTGGTGAAAATTTGTAAGTTCTAGTTAGGGGGTGCAATGGACTTATTTCCTTGATCATTAACACCCACAATGGAAAAATCGCCTAAATCAATGAGGTCTTCAAAAAAATGTTTTAGACACTTGAAATTTTTAGTGTCATGTCCATTTTGGTGATGAAAATGACAATAATCTTTAGGTTTGAAGGTGGGTGGTAACAGCTGATTTGGATCAACTAGTCTAATGGGTGGCAAAGTGAGCATGTGTTGTTGAATTAATTGGTTCATTATTTTATGTGGGGTGTTAGGTAAGGGAGTAAATTGTCTCTTTGGGTCCCCATAGGTATAAGGCATTGTTTCTTTAACAGTTGCCACTTTATTTTAAACTGGTTGGGTTGGTTCTGGTTGTGATGGAGCAGGTGGATTGAACTATAAAAATCCTCTATTTGGTTTGCAAAATTTTTGTATGTGATTTTGGTTTTGATTGTTGTGTTTGAGTTTTTTAGCTCAATTAGAAGTGGGTTTTGATTCATAACTTGAAACTAAGTTATGGTATTCACACAAGGTTGTGCATAAATGCATGAATGAAGGAAATTTCATCATGGTTAGTTTATCCTCAAGATTTGTGTGCAAGTTTTCAATAAACATCTTTTGCAAATGTGCATCAAGAATCTTAACATCAATTTGAGCATACAAGGATTGGTATCATTAGATAAAATTAGTCACTTTTTCATCTGTGTTTTGTCTACATCGCATAAGGTCAACCATTGTCTTTTTAGGTGTCATGTGCACTTGAAAGCGACTTATGAAAGAATCCACCAATTCATTGAAAGAATGAAAGGAATGATTAGGCAAGTTGGAAAATGACTCTAATGCAGTATCTTTCAAGGTCTTTGGAAATAGTTTGGCTAACAGATTATCATCAAGAGAAAAAACACTACATAAAGCTGTATAAACATTAACATGGTTGATAGGGTCTCCTATTCCTCTGTATTTCTCAAAACAAGCCTTTTCTAACCCTTGTGGCATCAGAGTATGTAAGATTTCTAAATATAGAGGGTTGCTATAGACATGATATGTGAGTGGAGTGGTTTCACCTTGGCTGATGGTGGAAAGTTGGTGTTGCATGGAAGAAATAGTGTGAAGGAGTTGTGTAAGAATAGGATCGGGGTAAGTGGGTTGAGGTGGAAGAGAAAATGGTGATGGAGTGTAAGCAATGTTAGGGGAAGTGAAAGGAATACTAAGGGGTGTGAAGATAGGGAAGGGGACTTGTGATGCCAGAGGAGAAGTAGGAATGCTAGTTGGAATTGGGAAAGAAGTAGCTCCATAATTAACCTAGTGCACAATTGTGTGGACTTGTGGATTGGTATAAGTTGGTATGGATGCTATGGTTGAAGGGTGAGGAACTTGAGGTCCTCCTTGGCTTATATGATTTTTTTTGTATTGAGTATTAGAAGAGGCATGTTTATTGTAAATCTCATCAATTTTATTCATCACTTTCAAGCCATCATCACTTTCAATTAAGCGATGAAGTTTTTAAATTGTGAGTATGGTAGTGGTGGAAATTTTTTCAAGTGACAAGTCTTATTGTAAATGTGAAAAATCCTCATGAATATTAAAGACCTTTTCTTGCAAGAGGGAATTTTTTTGGGTGTCAACATTCATTGGATGGAAAGGTGAAGGCATAGAAGTGGTATTGTCAGTTCCTAATGTACCATTTTCCATACTAGGAGTAGGACCTTGTGAAATCCCAATGTCCACAAGGAAAGTGCTATCATGGGAGGCCATGATTCTAGAACTTCTTCTCATTAAAGTATTATCCACAGGGCACCAAACAATCATACAAGTACCACAAAGGATGGGGTGAATGCAAATGCAAGGTAATATAGGAAATATTAAATGCAAATAATAGAAATTTTGGTAAATGTAACTGAGAACTAACTATAGAAAATAGAAATGTAGACAAATGCCAAAAAAATGCCAAAAGTGTTGTTTAAAAAGTGCAAAGGGATTGATTCACCCAGGGTGGCGAATGAGTCCCAGTATGATATTTTTGTGTGTTTTTCAAAAAAAATAATGTGATTTTAATGCTCTACATAATGCAATCAAGGATGCAAAATGTAATTTTTTAGTTTTTTCAATGAGATGCAATACCAAAATAAAATCTAAATGAATTTTTCACTAATGCAATATGAAATGTACTAGAATGCAAGAACAAAACAATATCCTAATTGAATGTTGATGAAAATGTAAATTAAGATGTAATATCTGAATGAAATTAGAAATTCAATAGGTTAAAACTCAAATTCACCAAAATGAACCATTGATTTTTGGCACCAATGCACTTATCTTGCTCTTCTAGGGTTTTTCACCTAAAAGGAGAGATATAGGACCAAAAATGCTAAGGGTTCATTCAAATTATGTTATGTGTGATATTTTCTAGGCTAAATGAAGTGAACTTAATGTAATTAAATGGTTTAGAAAGCTGGAATATGAATTCAAAACTAAGATTTAAACTATGTTGGAAAACACATTGTGATATGCAAACAATGAACTAAAATAGAAAGAAATAGTATGAAATAGAGTGCACCTGTGCAAGATTTGATGAATCTGGAATGTTGTGAATGTTGACTGAAATTACTAAAATTTAACAGTGGGACTCATTCACCTAGGGTGGCGAATTAGTCTACCTACTAGTGAAAACCTGTCAGAAGCGAGTTTCTGACTATCAGGATCCGAAATCTGAAAAAACCTAGATTTCCAATATTAAGGTGGGACTTATTCACCATTGGTGCCAAATCAATCCTCTTCCAAAATTCTAAAAATTTAGGAGACAACTTTGCAACAATAGATCTAGAAATCTCTAATTGTCTGGTTGCCAAAGTCAATTATGGAGGAAACAGACAGAAAGCCTTTTCCAAGTTTGAAATAGACTTGACTTGATTTGAAGCACCTAGTTGACTTTTTGACCAATCTTAAATCACCTAAATGCTTGTAAAATATGCATACAAAAGTGTACAAACACACATGCAAGAGGGAAAAAATGGTTGAGGGTTAGAAAATAGGGGTTTACCTTTGTCAAACCCCACTTTGGTAATCAAAACCTGAATGAAATAATGAAATGAAAGAGAATGATAAACTAACAACATGAAAATTCTATCAACTTACCAATCCCTTGATGATGAAAATCTGAAGTAGTGTCAATGGATGCTCCAAAATGCTTGAATAGTACTTGGTTTGATGTAAGATGCTTGAATATGATGTGTGAATGTTGGAGGATGTAAAATGAGGTGAAAATCACTTATTTATACAATTTTGTGCCTTAATCATAGGCCAACATCAAGTGTTTTTTAATAAAAAATAGAAAGAAAATTTCAAATATTTTGAATTTGGAGCCAAGGGGAACTCATTTTCCACCCATGGTGAAAGGGTCCCACCTAAGACTTGAAAATGGGTGACAGGAGTTATCTTGCATATAATGTTGTTTGTCAAGTTAACATTCAAAAATGCACTTAATTAAAGCATATAAGGGCATAAAGGGGTCAAATAAAGCATAAGAAAGGGGTGAATAGTGAAGTTATGCCTATAAAAACATGAAATCTTGTCACAAGACTTTACAACACTTCAAAATAGGAATTGTTTAGTGATGAAAGGGTGATTTTTAAGTTAATTATAATGAATAGATTCTGGAAGAGTGTAGGAATTTTTTACAACACTTCACAACACCTTCACAAGATGTCATTATTTGAATTTTGGTACCTAAATATGCATGTTCAACCCATGTTACATCATAAAATCATATAAAAATAGGTCAAACACCATGAAACAAGACCTAAAAGGCGATGAAAATGAAAATATGCCATTTTTCTATGACATAGAACCAATCAGATCTTTCCAAATACCTATGAGTTTTCTAGACTCAATTCTTGAATACATGTAAGATAATTGGACAATGAATGAGATATAGCACCAATTGCTTTATCTCCTACAATTCAAGCTCTACAAAACCTAGGAGGGTGGTCCAATAATGTACATTATACAATTCTTTCACACAACTCACAAATACATTGCATATTCAAGCATATATATTCTCACCAATGACTAATTATATGAAATTAGAGAAGAAGTTAGCATTTCCTTGAATGAATTATGAATCTTAAGTTGAGAATATGAGACAACAAAAATTACAACAAATTAAAGATGGATCAATGATTAGTTAAAAATATTGTTCTCAAGTTGAGTAACTAGAACCAAAAGAAAGATGTAAAGGGGTTAGGATTAGTGCCATTATCTATGGGCTAGGAGTCTAAGAAAAATTAAATATAAGGTATAGTTAATTCTAAACACCCATGATCTCAGTGATATTACTTTGCAATTCATGATTTGGTAACCAAAATCTAAAGACTACTTACTAGATCCAATCATCCTACACATGAATTTATGAGTTGATTTAAGCATTTTAACCCATTCTATGAACCAAAGATAAAACCAAAACATATATCAAAGTAAGAAAATGATGAAAATAAATGAAATGATATTTGATCATAATTTTCATTAATAATTTGAATACATATCTAAATGGAGAGACTATAGACTCAGAAAATTTCCATTATAATTCAGGTATGCTAAGGAACCATACATTTGATGAAATCTACTATCTAGACTCATAGCACTAGACTAGGACTTAACATATTCACTCTATGTTCTTAATTTTCACAATTTGATTTGAGAATTCAATAAAAGACCCACACAAATGGCCCTAAATTCCATGTTATAGAATAAGGGAGAAAAAACAAGCCTCAGGCCAGATGTACACATGTCACATTCTAATTGGATAGCTACAAAACATATTCCCTAATTCAGTTATATTTGCATTCTTCAAATTGGAGGGAATACACATGAGACAAAGATTACTTACATTTGTTGTAAGAAGCAAAACTGCCTTCCCAAAAGGGACATGTCAAAAAGAATAGTCTTCTATGTTGTAGCATGTCCATCTCATCAAGCAACATGAAAAAATGATGCAAAGAAAAAAATGAATCGGCATCTCGGTCAGCATTCCACATCATCAACAACTAATATTTACGTATGAAAAATACATTTTATACATCATAACTTTTAAGGCTAGACCTGTACAATACTTGACCAATTATATGTTTCACATCCATGTTTACAAACCCAATCAACCAACCAATACCCTTCCCCATTCTTCATATTCTTCATTAGATGGTCAATTAAAATCGATGATTTCATCCAACTTCTTCCTATATGGGGAATACTTTGTCATCATAGAATCAAATTCCTTGTCAAAATCTTCCTGAAAGTTGATAATAAATGTCGACTTTCCCAAAGTGTCATTAAAGGTATTGATGTTAACCTCTTTGTAAATTTGATTCACTTGGGAAGCAATAACATCACCCATCTCTCTTTTCCACATTTATAATGGATTTAGTTCACTATTGGTGCATTGAAAATATAGAAATAGTGACAAATCTACCAAATCATAATGAGCCTTTAGTTCTCTTATTTTCTACTCCAGTGGGGCTATGTATCCCTAAAACTTGTGCTCACTGAGTTCACACACAAATGTATATGTTGGAAGGATGTTAGGGTATTTATCGTCATTGTCATGCACACTATTCAATTTGGCATAGATCTTCATATTTAGATGCTTCAAGATAGTATGAACAATCTTTGAGATGTTCTCATACATTGTGTCTTATGTTTGTTCCAACAACTTCTTATATATTTCAACTTTCTGAAAGAAGTTGTTTCGTTGTAGGTTTGTTGGATGATCTGAGGCCTTATTTTCTTTGTTCCTCCACTAAAAGTGGCTCTTGTCTCAAATTATATGGAACCATTTCCAAATATTGATCTTGAGGAGGAGACTGAGAAGGTGCCATTGGAGAAGATGGAGATGGTGACTTGAGCTGGCATGTACTTGATCTCTCTGCATTTCTTCCCTTTGGTTATACAATGCTAACTTTGTCTCTAGTACAACTACCTTTTGTTGACTTCTATCATATTCATTGAGTAACTCATGGTACTTGTTCTTGAATTCATCCCTTTTGAGTGTGAGGTTTTTCATAGTTTCTTTAGTGAATCTAGCAACATTAACTTCCATGTGAGCTATAGGGGTATCAACCACTCTTCTCACAAGTAATTTCCCACTGACATTTGATGATTCAACAAGTACTAGTTTCCTATACCCCATGGATAATGACTAGATTGCTAGTGCATCACAGTCTTCACTAAATGCAAACCCCCTAAGTGTCATATCCAATTCCTCTTTTTTTTTCACTAGAGGCCTTTTAGCCCTTCTTATAACATCTAGGACTATAGCATCAACAATATCGCCTTTTGGGAGCAACAACACACAACACTTCTTTACAAGCTCTCTACCATCCTAGGCATTAATCTTTTGAAATTCATTTTTTGTAACACTCCTCACATTGGCCTTAATGATAGTTTCAATTAACTCTAGATGTAAACTCCTTTTAGTAGCCACTTTCTTTGCATTTTTTGGAGCTTTGGATCTCCACTAGAAATTTGTAAATGTAGATGTTTCAATAAAGGATTCATCTTTCATAAACTCCTCACAAGCTTCAATCCTTAGGTCATCTACACTATTTAGACCAATTATGTTTAGTTTTCCCAGCCTGAGAATGCTTTGTCCTAAACTTGATGCAATTTCCCCCATAGGGGAGGCATTCCTTGTTGCATATCCTTAGGAGTGATAAATATATAATCTCTGTCTCTATCAAAATATTCAACCACTCCTCTTGCCTCAGTCCTTTGTTTCTTAAGAGGTGTCTACTCCAATGGAGAAAAAATTCTTGGGGGTGAATCAAGGTTGATTATAGATGGAGGAACCCACCCTGGAGGTGGTGGCATTGCACTCTCTAGAGAAGCTTCATTTTATCCCTCAAAAGTGATAGGGATCGACAAGGTTTATTCTTCATTCATTTCTTTCTTCTTCTTGGAGTAGATTCTTAGTTTCTTGGGTGGTTGGTAAGTAGGAATTTTCTCCAATATTACAGTGGTTTCTTCTTCAACCACTCTTTCTTTTCCTTTGTATGTAACCTCATGTTTCTCCCTTAATATACCAACTATATTTTCAAAATTATTCATAACATACATGGCCCAACTAAATTCATTAGGTATATTTGGCAAAGGATTATGATTGGTATCCTACTTCCATTTTTCTTCTAACATATTTCTATGAGCAAGGTACTTATCTTTCCTTTCATCCTGCTCTTGAAAGCTAAAAATGTTCCTGATGACATCTTTAGGATAATCAAAGATAAGTACAAAATTACCCAACCTCTTATCTGTTTTCAATTTGGTGATAAATCCTTCAGGATCATGACTCCTTGGGAACATAGTTTCAAAATTCTAAGGAACTATAAAATGTACCAAATGCTTCCATGCCCCTTTCACCAAAACATCATCAACAAACGTTGTCCACTCTAGAAAGAATGAACCTTTCCTTGTTGTATCAGGAAAGTGTATTATTTGTGAATCTCCCAACTATCTCATTATTTCAAGAAACCCTATCCTTAGTGGCACATCCCTTGGAAAAACATATGGATCTAGACCATTTCCATATACTTTGAAATTCTTTTTATCAGGGTATAAAATCAAGTCTCCCCAATTGTGACTCAAATTCAAGTCTAGCCTCATCTCCATAGGTCTCAAGAATTCATGAATTTCTTTAGGAATTATTGGTGGTTCATAGATCAAGGATCTCCTTATTCTTGATGCAAAATCATTTTGACGCATCACATAATTATGCCTCAGATCATCCTTTTCTAGAACCTAGGTCCAACATTGAATAAGAAAATTGATACCTTCTACCTTCCTTTTAAAAGTTATATACTTCTCAAAAAAATTTATGCAAGAACATATGCATTAATAGTGAATACCACCATAATTTCACTTGTTGTTTCCCTTCCTTCAGCTCAACTAAACCCTTGTGGATATGTTTTCCTAGATAAGTGGAATAATCATAGACTATGTTATAAGTTGGGTACTATAGATGTGTTGCCAAATAGCTATATTTTTTTGCAATGTGTCTGGTGGAGAAAAACCAATGATTTGGAACAAAGAATATACAGTTTTCTTGAAATAGCTCACAAAATAGCTCATTTGGAAAGGCTCAAGATCCTTCTCACTAGTTTTCATTTGCTTTCTATGCTTCTTGGTACTAGTTACAACATGTGCAAGGGAAACAACTTTTTCCTGATGAAAATCTTGGTATTGTTGTGTTCCTTCCTGATATCATCCATATCAAGATGGACCAAATCGTGACTCCACTCCTACAAATCAAAATCATCTTCAATTTCTTTCCTAGTTATCTTTACCATATCCCTCCCATAAAATGTCCTGACAACCCTATAAACTAGATCATACCTTGAGGCAATATCTTTCAGAAGATCCACATCCATGTACACATTGAGAACAACTAATTTTCCCATAACTAACCTCCAGGGATTATAGAGAGGAGCTCCAAGGTTCCTATTCCTAAACCAATGTTGAAAGAGCTCCCATCCTGTATAAGGCAACTCAGCATCCTTTATGAAGCATTGTTTATCCATTGCTCCCTCTTTAATAGCAAGGCCATAGAACAACACCGTTCCTTTTGGTTTCTTATTTGTAGAGGAGGGTAACAAGTCAGTTACATCCTGGGAGAACATTTTAGACTGGGTCGAAGGGGCAGCACTTTTTACCTTAGGAGCCATGAATTTTGAGTAGACAATGATTTTAATGAGAAAGGTTTCAACTACCAACCTCCTAATTCAGGCCTAAAACTCGATGTGAATGCTAACTCAAATTTTTTTTAGGAGACTACATCTTTTAAAGATGAAATTAATCCTAATTTCAAGCAATTAAAGAAAAGCAATAAAGCACATTCACTAAAAGCAAATTGAAAACCAACCCTAATTTAGAAAGACTAGAATAAAGCATAAAACTGCATTTATCGTACTTATAAATTTCAATCGCAATAAAACTAATGGCGGTCAAGATGAACTCTGCAAGTCACTTCTTTCAATTTTTCATATTGCTCCCAACATGTCTTCAAATCCCAATTATGCAAGAACTGACCATATTCATATATTTTGAGGGAAATTAAGTAGATTTATGAGTCACCAATGCCATTATTGCTCACTAGTGTGAAGCACAATAATTACAATGGGTGTACTCGCAATTTTGAATGTGTACCATTTATCTTTAGCTAAGATGGCCATGTTGGATGACTCAGATTGAGTCAATCACATTTGAATTTCATCATTGTTCCAGCTTGGACAAATTGGCAAATAGAAATCTCCAATCAGATCTTCTTTCATGTACTTGTGGGATCCACATGCCAATAGTAGTAGGACATACATGGTGACTTCTCACAGACCTCATAGCTTTTAACAAAATTTCATCTTCCCTTTGCGAGATGGTGGGGAATGGAAACCATCAACTCTTCCCTCTTAATAATCATTGTTGATCTTAAAACTTTGAGCATTGGAATGAAAATTTATGGTGGGGTTGGTACCCATGGTTAAACACATGTTAGCATCTTATTAACCATACAACAATTAAAGTATCATCATTTGGGATACACAATCCAA
This sequence comes from Sequoia sempervirens, assembly GCA_007258455.2. Classification (NCBI taxonomy): domain Eukaryota; kingdom Viridiplantae; phylum Streptophyta; class Pinopsida; order Cupressales; family Cupressaceae; genus Sequoia; species Sequoia sempervirens. The sequence goes on from VDFB02049217.1 coordinate 26,920,398, forward strand.
TAGGGAACAACTCAGATTAAATCCCATGATCTAGTGATTATCAATCCTCCACATGAGACAAAGTCAATTATAAAAGGGCCATGACTAGGCCAACAACATTTTACCCTTGAAGACCGATGACTTAGACTTAAGTCATTTATGAGAAAAATATTAAAGCTCGACATTGGGAAAATTAAATGCTTCACATTTGAAGGTGACTAGGTAACCTAAACAAAGGGGTTGATAAGGGATGTGTAGGAATGGATCAAAAGGAAACTTAAACAACTGATAACTAGGTAGGGAAAATCAATACAAAATTAAAATGCCTAAAGTTTGTAAGTGAAGCATTTAAAAACAATGCTACATAAGCAAAACCTTAAACCCTACCTATGGGAAACTTGTGACATGCTATTACTGAGCTCAAAAGGGCTTCTAAATGCTAAAAATTTTGGGGACTCCATTAGTGGCTCATGCTTAGGGACACATACCCCTGGCGGGTAAGGTGAGAAATGGATTTCTTGGTGATGCAGACCAAACACAAGGGGACTCAAAAATACTAGGATCTCACCTAGACAAGGCAAGCAGATGCAACAGAAAAAACACACACCAAACCATATGTACATAATTTATAGGACTATACAATGTGCATGAAGATATAACCTATTTTAGGAGAAATAGGGTTTTAGGAACTATCCATGTACTAGAAGTTCTAGAAGTTCACCTGTTAGTGATTGTAGAATGTAAGAATCTTCCCTGTGAGTGTTTGCAATAAAATAAGGCCCAAGCCATAGGGGTCAAACTTTTTGTGCTTTTCTTTGTCCTCCAGCCTTGTGCTCCACATCAAGACCATACAACCTACTTCAAACTTCCTCTGAATAGCCCTTTTTTCATACAAGTGCTTGAATTGAAGCTGTAACCTCTCATTTTTCTTATGATCTTCTCTTATCTTCTCGTCAAGCTCATTCAACTCATCCATCCAATTTTGCATCTCATCATAGATATCAATATCATATTCCTAGACAAATTTATACATTTTCATCATATTATTGTGCAGTATTTTGGTTTCAACCCCATACACTAAGTTAAAAGGGGATTGTCCAATGACTTTCTTCACTATGGTTTTGTCTGCCCACAGTGTCAATTATAATTTTTTGTCCCAAGATTTCTTACTCTTCTCAAGCATCTGTTTAATGATCTTCATAAGGCTCTTATTATTGGACTCAAATTTTCCACTCCCTTGGGGATGGTATGGGGATGAATAAGATACATTTATGTCATGTTGGTTGTAGAAATCAATAAATTACCCAAACCTAAAGCACATAGCATTATCAGAGACAATTCTCTTAGGAACACCAAACCTACTCAAAATAATATTCATCAAGAATTCAATGACAACTTTACTGGTTGCCTTTTTGCTAGGGATAGCTTGAACCCACTTCATGAAATAGTCAGTTACAACCAAAATCTAGGCATGTCCTCCACTAGACTTCACCACCATTTCTCTAATAAATTTAATACCCCATTATTGGAAGGGGTTGGTGTTGAGACTAGCCTAAGTGGTAGGTTACCTGAAAAACTTTAGTTTACCAATAAACCTCTTATAGGCATCACACTTCTTCACAAGTTTGTGTGCATCTTTGTACATTGTGGGCCATAAAAAAAACTATTCTTAATACCTTATTTTTAGTAGTCTTATCCATGTAGTGACCTCCACACATACCCTTGTGCATTTCAATTAACAGATCTTCTACTTGGTCACCATCTACACATCTAAGTAGCATACCTTCTTGTCTTCTCCACAAGAGTTCACCATCAATGATAACTTACCTAATTTCCTACAATTTTAAATTTCTCTTCTCATTGTTTGGCATGCCATCAAGGCACTTCATGGTCTATAGATATTCAACTATTCTTTTATACTAGCCACAAGTTTTCATATCATAGATGGGAGCAATTTTTTCCTATTCAACTTCATTAATTTGATTGGCTTCTAGATTAGTTTCAGCCATGAGTTTGGCTAAACCTTGGCCTCTTACTAGCTTTGTAATTTGAATATCTATGTTGAACTCTTGGATTCTACTACTCTACCTACATTTATGACCTATAGTTTCTTGTTGAGTGAAAATTTCCTTGACTGTTGTGCTTGGAACTTAGGCCACCATAGTTGCATAGATCAAATATGTTCTAAAATTTTTGATAGCCTTAACTAAGGCATAAGATTTCTTGTCAATGGTGGCATACTTGATTTCAGCTTCTTGCAAAGACTTGTTGAAAAAGGTAATTGGTTGTTCAAAACCTTCATCATTTTTTTGTAACAACACTCCCGCTACAGTATCAAAAGAGGAAAATGTAAACAATTAGAATGGATTAGAGTAGTCTAGAGTTTTCAAGATAGGTGCAACTTTAATAGCATCCTTAATGGCTTGAAAAGCTTTGAGAGGCTCATCTGACCATATCACCTTTTCTCCTTTTTTGAGCATCCTTGATATAGGCCTAACTATCTTTACAAAATTAGTCACAAACCTCCTTAGAAATTTTATCTACCCAAAGAAAGATTGAATCCCTTTAACTTTCTTTGGTGGTGTAATTTTTTCTATAGCTGCTACTCTTTCAAGGTCAATCTTGATACCATCTTTTGAGACAATGTGCCCTAGCAACTTACCTTCTTTGACTCCAAAGGCACATTTCTTGGGATTCAATGAAATGCTATATGCTAATGCTTTAATGAAAATCTTCTCAATATGTGAACAATGATTCCCCTTCTTACTATGAGTAGTGAGGTCATCCTGGTAGATAGCAATAAACATATCTAAGAAATCATAAAAAGCCACATCCATGGCTCTTTGAAAGGTGGCACTGGAATTTATTAGATTGAAAGAAATCCTCACATAAACATAGGTACCCCATGGTGTGGTAAATGTTGTTTTTTACTACTCTAATTCCCTCACCATAACCATGTTATAACCTAAAAATCCATCCATCATAGAAATAAGTTCACAACTTGTTACCTTTTTTCAAATTGCTTCCATGTTAGGTAAGGGGTAATTATCTTTCAATGATGCGAAATTGAGGTTCCCAAAATCCACACACATTCTTAAGTCACCATTCTTTTTCCTAACTGGAACCAAATTGAACACCCATGAGAAATGCGTTATAGGTTTGATAATTCTTGCATCACTCAGCTTAGCAAGCTCTTCTTGCATTTTAGGTCTCAAGGTTGGATTAATAGGTCTTTGTTTTATCCTGAAAGGTTTTGTATCAGGCTTCAATTGGATCTCATGTTGGAAAAAATATTCCCTATAGGCCTTTAGATCATCATACGACCATGTGAATACATGTCATTATTTTCTCAATAAGGAAATTAACATAGTCCTCACATATGGCTTCATTTTTTTACCAATATATACCTTCTTAGGAGCATTTTTGTTCCTATATTTATCTCCTCTAGGTCTTATTTGTGTGTAGATGCTTGATTAGCATTTTTTATATATAGGCCATCAAATACCATTTCGAGTGCAACTTGTTGGAGACTAGGAACACTTGGAGGGGGTAGTGAATCAGTGTTCCATAATATCAAATTTTCAAATCAAAACTATCAACAACAATATTAAACTTTAATAGTATCCACAACATATAAACATAAGGAAACATGAAAACACATTAAAGAGATAATGTGAACACCATAATACCAAGATTTTTATGTGGAAACCCTATTAGGGGAAAAACCTTAGTGGAGATTAATCCACAAGTATACTCTGTTAAAATTATGATCAAAAGAGAATGCACTTGCATTTAGGCACACTGCCTAGAGCTCACTACTCAAAATAAGGAAGTGTTGTGCATGTTTTGCACACACGCCCCGCCGTAGGCAGGGACCCCTTTTTTTTCTCTCCCGACAGGCTGCTTTACTCTTATCTTGTTTTACGTGCCCCATTTCCAAGCCCAAATTGGTCATGTGCCTTCAAGCGATCAAATTCCCCTTACCAAATTCACCTACTTGGGGTATTCAAATTTGCAGAGAAATAAAGTCCCCCATCCCCTTTCTGCCTTTTGTCTTGCTTTGGCTGTTTCAGAAACATCCGTGGACAGCTGTTGGTCCGATTTCCACATTATTGATTTTGAGGCTAATTTTTTGGTGGATCTGAGATGTGTTTGTGGTCCCTAAATGAACTGCCAAGGTTGCGTCAACGTTCGGTTAAGTTTCGGTGGTTCTGGAGCTTCGTCCCTCTTTGGCTATTTTGGAAACATCCGCGGACCCCCGTCACTCATGTTTCCTCAATTTTGACTTTGGGAGCAATCTTTTTTGTATCTGGGATGTGTTTGATGTACGTAAATGAACTGCCAAGGTTTCGTCAAAGTTTGGTTGAGTTTCGATGGTTTCAGAACTTTCCCTCCGGAGTTCCCTTCCTCCTTGGCTGTTTGGAAACATCCGTGGACCTCCATCGCTCCCATTTCCTCATTTTTGACTTTGGGGTCACTCTTTTTTGGATCTGGAATGTGTTTGATGTGCGTAAATGAACTGCCAAGGTTTTGTCAAAGTTCGGTTAAGTTTCGGTGGTTTCGGAGCTTCGTCCCCCTTTTGCTGTTTGGAACATCCGTTGGCTTAGGGCGACCCGGCCTCCGGAGCTTGGCCCCTCCATGGCCGTTTCTGGGGTTCCACCTCTCTGTCGTCGTTTGGGAACTTCTGACGGCTGCCTTCCTTCTGCCCTCCGGAGCCTGGCCCCTTCGTGGTCGTTTCCAGGGTTCTGCCTCTCCTTCGCCGTTTTGGAACTTCTGACGGCTGCCTTCCTCCCGGCCTCCAGAGCCCGGCCCCTCTGTGGCTGTTTCTGAACTTCCGCCCCTCCGTGGCCATTTCTGAGGTTTCGCCTCTCCGTCGCCGTTTTGGAACTTCCAAAGGCCATCTCCTTCCCGCCCTCTGGAACCCGGGCCCTCCATGGCCATTTCCGGGAGTTTGTCCCTCCTTGGCTGTTTTGAACTTCTGGGAGCCTGCCTCCTTCCCGGCTGTTTTGAACATCTGGGAGCCTACCTTCTTCCTGGCTGTTTTGAACATCTAGGAGCCTGCCTCCTTCTCGGCTATTTTGAACATCCGAGAGTCTGCCTCCTTCCTAGCTGTTTTGAACATCTGGGAGCTCGCCTTCTTCCCGGTTGTTTTGAACATCCGGGAGCCCGCCTTCTTCCTGGCTATTTTGGCTTCCGTTCACTGTCTACCTTCTGGCTTTCTTCCATCGTCTTTCCGCCCTTTGGCGCTCCCACCCTTGAAGCACACATTAATGTTTATGGTCCAAATGAGCTCCAACTATGAATATCAAAATATTTTGATAATGCATGGATAGATCTAACAGGGAATTTGTAGGTTTGACTGACATTTTCCTTAACTTATGTATAAATACAGTTATGACACTTCGTGTTTGCAGGAGTCAAGAAGCCTTCCGTAGGTCTATCGAAGAGGCCCATTGAGAGAGTTGTCCTACCTTTTTCCAGATGATGATGATTTCAAGGGAACTTTCTGCCCGAATTAGGGGCCACCAATCCATTGATGCCAATCACTGACGGACTCGTTTGATCAAAGGAAGAACACTACAAGCACATCAAGCAAAAGATAACTTTTAGGCAGTTTCAGCTATAGTGAAAAGGGCAATTAGCTAAATGATGAAATTGCTACAGTGACTGGCACTAGATGACAAAACAGGGAAAAGACAAGGAATGTATTTTAAATTGCTAGATAATGAGGGGTAGGTGAAACCCTAATGTAATTGAATATGATCCACTCATTGTAATTGAATCCTAGCCATTCATTTGGGCTTTGGAAAACTATAAATAGGGGCTTTCCCCTCATTTGTAAGGGTTGGAGAGCTGTTGTAAAAAGCATTTGCAGCAATAGAAGACAATATTGCATGATTTTATGGATGTTTTCTTTGATTTTGCTTATCTTGCATGCATGGTTTTTCCTTCCATGTTAGTTTTAATGTTAGTTTCTTGAATGGGAGTGGTGATGGTGTTTGTTGTTTTAGTATTTGATGGATTTCCAACTCATGTTTTTTGTGGTTTATTGATGATGAGTCACTTTGCAAAGCTAGTCTGAGCTCATTACTTCATTGCTGAAACTTAGTTCAATTACATGTGCATGATGTGTATGTGCAATTTAAAAATCTGCAGTCCTTAGAAGATTGCACTGTTTTTGTGCAACTGTAGGTTTCTCTTGGCCAAGCAAAACCCAGTTTAGGAAATCTGTCTACTTTAGCAGCCACCATTGTTACTATTCATTCGTAGCTTAGGATTAGAATAGTTTTCTTAACCCTTCTCCTTTTGCTATTTTTTTAATCCTTGGTTAGAGTAGGATCCAAAGCATCACCATGAAGCTAAATCCGATGAACTTGATGAGTTTCAACTTGTTGTTTTGAATGGACAACCACTGTTCATTCACTTTCAACACTTTGAAACTGCATTTGCAAACCCAACTTCCATGCTTTGGAACTCATTCGTAAGACCGCCTTGTGATTCCAGCAAATCACATCAAACTACTGAGGTATCTAAGCACTGTCATGACCTGACATCCGAGAGACCTTGGGATAGTGTTCTGCAACTCGATTGTGGGAGATTGTGTTTTAAGAGAGGTAGTGCACCTATGCACTGCCTATGTTGAGAAGTGCATAAAAACACATCAACAGAACTGGCGCTAGAAGGAGGGCTGACACGTTGGGAATACAAAGCTAAAGGTTGGAAGTGAGTCATTTTATGCCCTTTTCCTCCTAACGCCATCAATAGAACTGGCGCTAGAAGGAGGGCATGACAAGTTGAGGCTACAAAGTTGAAAGTTGGGAATCGAAAAGAGCACTTTCAAAGAAGAAATCTGAGATAGGAGATCTCTTTAATTCAAAAATTAGAAAATTTTGAAGGCAAACAAGAGCTGAGTCAAAATGGAGCAACATTTGCAAATCAACATCACTCAGCTGCATGCAAATTTGAACAAGAGACTGAAGAAGCCATTGGAGCAATTTGCGTTGGTGGATAGATGTCAGATCCATTGCACTTGCAGGAATAGTGAATTGGGGTGTCTAACATTCTTGGACATAATTGAGAAGGTCTTGCAGGGAGAAATTCCCTTTTGGGAAATATTCTAGCCCTTGGCCCCCACAGACCCGGAGGAAGAATTGACAACCATAGTAGCCAAGGCATTCAAGGAGTTGGTCGAGAAAAATTTGAGCAACAAGGATGGACCAAGATTGGAGGAAATATTAATGTCTTGTTGGTGCAGATTTCATAATGCACCCCATTCTGAATTCACTTGCTCGTCATGCACAAAAATCATCGCTCAAGCTAGGGGTTGTTTGAATAAGTTAGAGCAGCCAATTCTCAATGAGGAGAAGTTATCCAATGAGGCAGAAGAGTTGTCAACATCTGGAGGACAGCAAAATAAAAATGAACCGAGAAATTTGACACAAGTTGGTGTTGGGACATCAGACATGGAAAATGAAAACCAAGAGGGAGGAGTTGAAAGTCTTGGGACAACAACATGCATTGATGAAAATCTAATTATAACCAATTTAGAAGACTTTCCCTCCATTGAAGAAGATCAGTCCTCCACTCAAGAAGAGGGATTGGCAGTTAGAGATGAATCAAACGAGTTTTCAGTAGTTTGTGCTGGGGCAGCAAATGAAAATGTTGAAAATCAAGAAGAAGAGGAGGCTGAAATCCTTGGGGCAGTAGAAGGAGATGGTAAAAGCATAAGAAAAATTAGGTCGAAAGACCTCTCCATCTATAATGACAATGATCAAGAAGCCAAAAATGCAGATTTGAAGGAGTGGGAGCAACCACTCACTACAGATGTCTACCATCATAAATTTTTTTCAAGTGATGATGAGGACTCAATAGTGGAAAGATATGACCAGCTCATCTCCAAGTTGGCAAAGGATTGGTCAGAGCTGAAGTACCAAGTGGATTTGGAGATATTGCTACTCCCAAATTGGTGCCGACTCCATGATTCATCACACTCAGAGCTCACATGTAAGATATGCCAAGAGGCCATCAAACAAGTTAAAGAACAAGCAAGGAAGCCAAGTGCCTGACCTCCCCTACTTGCTGCTTAGATCGAAGTAGAAGACCAAGAGTCTGAGTCAAGTGATGGCTCAGTTGAAGGTGGTCCTCAAGAGGATGTTGGGGTAGCAATAGAAGAAGGACAGCAATACAGTCTCAGACTTATAAGCAATGGAGTAGATCAAGCGGGAATGCTGTCCACCAGTCACCAAGAAGTTCTTCCTCTTGAAGAGCAATTGCATACCATGGATGATGGACTCTTTGGTGAGTCTTTGGAGGGAAATTGTGCAATAGACTTTGGTCCCCTTGATGAGGTGCCATCGATTGATGACTTCTTTCCATTGGGAGCTACACTACGGAGGTATGCTCATGCCAAGGAAGAGCACGTCCCAGAAGACGGTAACGATGAATACATACTCCTTGAGCCCCCGAACGGTGATGCACTAGAGTTTCCAAATTGGGAGAGGACCTCCTTCTCCATTTACAGTGATAGTGACCAAGAGGAAACAAGTGGGCGCCATGAGGAGATACATGAACAACAAAAGGAAGAAGATAAAGGTGGAGGTGCTAAGATGGTTGCTAACAGAGATGAAGCAGTCGACCGACTACAAGATGCAACTTGGAGGCCTTCCACCATGATCGTTGTTGATCCTCCTTCGTATTCAGATGGCTCTAATAGGATAGATTCACATATGTCATCATCCCATGATATTGAATGTCACAAGAATTAGGTAAACACTTGGGAAGGGAGATGGGACAGCATGCTGCCCCTTGAAGACAGTAATCAAGAAGAGGTTATGGCAACGAAAACCCATGCAGATGAGGTGTACTTCCTCGAAAAACAACTAGTGGAGGTTGTAGGTCCCATTGGTGGATTGGAAGAGCTGTGTGCTGCCCTGTCCTCATAGCCTTATGCCAGCTTAATGTCTGAAGTGTTGCACCCTCCACCACGCCCGCCTGAGGCTGCCAATGCAATGATCAAGGATGTTGTGCTTGCTCTCGACTGTCCAACGCTGCCACCTTCGTGTGACGACATCCAGGTTTTATCCTTCCTTGCCCCTATTATTTCTCATAATTGCACTTATTATTTTGATTATGGGAATGAGGGAAAATGAACATGTTTATGGATTAACCATGGGTTCAACGAGCCTCCTCAATTGCTGATTTTTCATGATGACATGGTGGAACTTGAGTACTGCAATGGTGAATTTCTTTTTTCAGAATATAAAGATAAGTTTGCATGGTTAAGAACGATAACGATTGCTCATTTGCTTGTGCATGCATTACGAAATCCAATGAATGTTAATGTTGGTTTGTCGTGTCTGAGCATAGTGCTTTGTAAATATCTTTGTACATAGCTCATTTTTTAGTAGTATAGGTTTCCTGTAAATACTCTACTTTCCTTCTTTCCTTAGGTTAATTGGTTTGTGTAGGTTGCTCGCTTTGTAGATTGTTTGTTTTTTGTTTGCTTTTGCTTTGTTGCTGCTTTGCTCGGGGTCCCTTTGCTTTTAGCTGGGCACATCTGTGTGCACAACAACCATACTTATCGCCTAGGGTTGTTCTACGTATTTCTTTGTCAAACTCTAATCAAGTCTTCAGAGTGGATGGTGAAGGTCTTCTATTAGTGTCAAGTGATCTAGGTGTTTGATTCGAAGAGGATAAGTTGTTGGTTTAGTCTGACTTTGAAGTATTCTAAAATATTATAGCTCTTACACATCTTAAGAATTCGATGGTCACTATAGGGCCTTTTGTGAAGTCTAGTTAAGTGAAAAATCTAAAATTCTGCTCCAGCGCCACTGTGATTCTCATCCCTGAGCGTGAGCTTCAATGCTTGTAGGTTGAAATAAAAGAGCTGAAAAGAGAAAAGAAAAAAAGAAAACATTGAAAATTAAAAGAAAGAGAAAATTCAACTTTTTAGGGGTATCCGAGCAACTCTATCGGGGCTATGGATGCCCGGCTGGCAGTAGAGTAATGTTCGAGAGAATCATAGCGATAACCTCGTCGGGGCTATGGACGCTTGACTGGCAGCAAGGCAATGTCCTAGATGCTTTTGGAGTTAGAATAAACTACGTAGCTTAACTTGACAGAGCTTAGGTTCCTATAGCAACTGAAGGATGGGAATTAACGCAATTGCACACACTTGGATTTTTAGCATACTGAAAGTTGGGTTGGCTAATGGTTTTGATCCTTTGTTTGGGCGTCTAGTTTGTTTGCCCTAGCATGAAGGTCGAAACTAGAGATTGTGGGTTCATGATTCCAATTTGTCATCAAAATGCTCTTGAACATTTCCCCAGCGAGTCGCCATTTGTTGTGCATGTTTTGCACACACGCCCCGCCGTAGGCAGGGACCCCCTTTTTTTTTCTCTCTAGACAGGCTGCTTTACTCCTATCTTGTTTTATGTGCCCCATTTCCAAGCCCAAATTGGTCATGTTCCTTCAAGCGATCAAATTCCCCTTACCAAATTCACCTACTTGGGGTATTCAAATTTGTGGAGAAATAAAGTCCCCCATCCCCTTTCTGCCTTTTGTCTTACTTTGGCTATTTCAGAAACATCCGTAGACCCCTGTTGGTCTGATTTCCACATTATTGATTTTGAGGCTAACTTTTTGGTGGATCTGAGATGTGTTTGTGGTCCCTAAATGAACTGCCAAGGTTGCGTCAACGTTCGGTTAAGTTTCGGTCGTTCTGGAGCTTCGTCCCTCTTTGGCTATTTTGGAAACATCCGCAGATCCCCGTCACTCCCGTTTCCTCAATTTTGACTTTGAGAGCAATCTTTTTTGTATCTGGGATGTGTTTGATGTACGTAAATGAACTACCAAGGTTTCGTCAAAGTTTGGTTGAGTTTCGATGGTTTCAGAACTTTCCCTCTGGAGTTCCCTTCCTCCTTGGCTGTTTGGAAACATCCGTGGACCTCCATCACTTCCATTTCCTCATTTTTGACTTTGGGGTCACTCTTTTTTGGATCTGGAATGTGTTTGATGTGCGTAAATGAACTACCAAGGTTTCATCAAAGTTCGGTTAAGTTTTGGTGGTTTCAGAGCTTCGTCCCCCTTTTGCTGTTTGGAACATCCGTTGGCTCAGGGCGACCCGGCCTCCGGAGCCTGGCCCCTCCGTGGCTATTTCTGGGGTTCCGCCTCTCTGTCGCTATTTGGGAACTTCTGACGGCTGCCTTCCTTCTTCCCTTCAGAGCCCGGCCCCTTCATGGTCATTTCTGGGGTTCCACCTCTCCTTTGCCATTTTGGAACTTCTGACGGCTGCCTTCCTCCCGGCCTCCGGAGCCCGGCCCCTCTGTGGCTGTTTCTGGACTTCCGCCCCTCCGTGGCCATTTTCGGGGTTCCGCCTCTCCGTCACCATTTTGGAACTTCCAACGGCCATCTCCTTCCCTCCCTCTGGAACCCGGGCCCTCCATGGCCATTTCCAGGAGTCTGTCCCTCCTTGGCTATTTTGAACTTTTGGGAGCCTGCCTCCTTCCCGTCTGTTTTGAACATCTAGGAGCCTACCTTCTTCCTAGCTGTTTTGAGCATCTAGGAGCCTGCCTCCTTCCCGGCTATTTTGAACATCCGAGAGTCTGCCTCCTTCCTGGCTGTTTTGAACATCCAGGAGCTCGCCTTCTTCCCAGCTGTTTTGAACATCCGGGAGCCTGCCTTCTTCCCGACTGTTTTGGCTTATGTTCACTGTCTACCTTCTAGCTTTCTTCCACCGTCTTTCCGCCCTCTGGCGCTCTCACCCTTGAAGCACACATTAATGTTGATGGTCCAAATGAGCTCCAACTATGAATATCAAAATATTTTGATGATGCATGGATAGATCTAACAGGGAATTTGTAGGTTTGACTGACATTTTCCTTAACTCATGTATAAATGCAGTTACGACACTTCGTGTTTGCAGGAGTCAAGAAGCCTTCCGTAGGTCTATTGAAGAGGCCCATTGAGAGAGTTGTCCTACCTTTTTCTAGATGATGATGATTTCAAGGGAGCTTTATGCCCGAATCAGGGGCCACCAATCCATTGATGCCAATCACCGACGGACTCGTTTGATCAAAGGAAGAACACTACAAGCACATCAAGCAAAAGACAACTTTCAGGCAGTTTCAGCTATAGTGAAAAGGGCAATCAACTAAATGATGAAATTGCTACAGTGACTAGCACTAGATGACAAAACAGGGAAAAGACAAGGAATGTATTTTAAATTGCTAGATAATGAGGGGTAGGTGAAACCCTAATGTAATTGAATATGATCCACTCATTGTAATTGAATCCTAGCCATTCATTTGGGCTTTGAAAAACTATAAATAGGGGCTTGCCCCTCATTTGTAAGGGTTGGAGAGCTGTTGTAAAAAGTATTTGCAGCAATAGAAGACAACATTGCATGATTTTATGGATGTTTTCTTTGATTTTGCTTATCTTGCATGCATGGTTTTTCCTTCCATGTTAGTTTTAATGTTAGTTTCTTGAATGGGAGTGGTGATGTTGTTTGATGTTTTAGTATTTGATGGATTTCCAGCTCATGTTTTTTGTGGTTCATTGATGATGAGTCACTTTGCAAAGCTAGTTTGACCTCGTTACTTCATTGCTGCAACTTAGTTCAATTACATGTGCATGATGTGTATGTGCAATTTGAAAATCTACAGTCCTTAGAAGATTGCACTAGTTTTGTGCAACTATAGGTTTCTCTTGGCCAAGCAAAACCCAGTTTAGGAAATCTATCTACTTTAGTAGCCACCATTGTTACTATTCATTTCATAGCTTAGGATTAGAATAGCTTTGTTAACCCTTATCCTTTTGCTATTTTTTTAATCCTTGGTTACAGTAGGATCCAAAGCATCACCATGAAGCTAAATCTGATGAACTTGATGAGTTTCAACTTGTTGTTTTGAATGGACAACCACTGTTCATTCACTTTCAGCACTTTGAAACTACATTTGCAAACCCAACTTCCATGCTTTGGAACTCATCCGTAAGACCGCCTTGTGATTCTAGCAAATCACATCAAACTACTGAGGTATCTAAGCACTATCATGACCTGACATCCGAGAGACCTTGGGATAGTGTTCTGCAACTCGATTGTGGGAGATTGTGTTTCAAGAGAGGTAGTGCACCTAAGCACTGCCTGTGTTGAGAAGTGCATAAAAACACATCAACAGGAAGGATCACTACCTTATAGAATATTTGAGAATACAACAAAAGTTGAGCTAAGAAAATAACATCTCCAAATTCCTAGATTCAGTTCCAATGAAGAACATAAAACAATTTTATACCTTCTATCCAATTTGCACTTCTTCCCTACTCTACTATGCTTACACAAAACCCCTTTTGTTGCACAAGAAAAAAATTACTCAGTAGATCTTCTAATATACACTCATACAAATAATCTCCCATTTTTTCCACACACACACCTTCTCACCTCTTCATACATTATATACAAAATGAATTACCGATCTCATATTTATATCCACTAACAAGGATTTGATTTCTATATGTTGGCTTTCAAACAAAATATAATATCCTCCTACATGTTGGCTTAAATCACCACTTAGAATTAATTCATACCCACACAAGTTGGCTAGAATATAGTAGGGACCTAAATCAAAATTCCCAACACAAGAAATAGTTGAGACAAATACTCCTTATACATCTGCAACATGCTATATACAAAAGGTCAGCCATAATGAGAAAATAAACAATAATTCATTCTATTGAATCTCCAAACTCATACACTGATCAATGCAACATTGTAAGACTTACCAATCGGGTAACATACATGCTTGAAAAGCTTCCCTAGGGATCCACACAACAAAATAGTGATCTAGTGAAGTATTCAGACCAAATTACCAATTAGATACTCTATTCTTTCTACTTTCTACTAGTAGAATATTGTCTTCTACTTTTCCTAATGGTAGAGCTACTTCTGAACTACAAACCATACTAAAGACTCCAGTTTCCATCAATGACAACACTAGAAACCCAAAACAATCTCCCAAAGCCATATTCCAACAATCTCCCCATTTTTCATTAATGGCAACACTTAGTGAAAAATGACTAAGTGTCAAAACCAAAACTCAATGCTTCAAAACACAACAAAGCACTGCTTCCCTTTGGATGTCAATGCATTTTTCATTGCATTCTCTCCCCCTTTGAAATCAATGACAAAAACTTCCACTAATTTTCTCTCCCCCTTATTATTTTTACTACACTCTCTCTCACTGCATTCTCTCCCTCAATTGATCAAAAAGGTTGCAATTGTTGCTAAATTTAGAAAATTATTTTATACCTATCTTTCATCACTGGGAGAAATTCCTTCCAAGAGTCCACTGTAATCCCAATGTCTATTATTAAACTATTTTTTTTATGTCCTATTGATGACCTGGACAAGGGATTCAAGATTGGTAATGGCTTCTTCCATCTTTTCTCCTTTCTTCAAAACTTCAACCATTTGCTCTAATCTGCATTTAGTCTGATATTTCACTTTCCAGAAAGTATCCATAAGAATGTTTCTGGAAAAGTGAACCTTTGCATGCTCAACCTACAACTCATGAACCTTCTTCTTAACTTCTCCATCCTTGTCCTAAAGCATACTATAATCTTGACCGATTTTTATCAATTCATTCTCAATTTTCTCCAACTTTTCCTTGTATTTACCAACCACATGAGGCCACCTAAGACAATAATTGAAGATCTTATTCACTAAGTCAAAACATTGTCTTAGTACATTCATTTTATTTTTTAGTTATTTGATAGATATCCTAAACTACATCTTCAAATGTGAGATTATGTCCTCTTTTCTATCCTAAGGCATAGAGGCCATAGCATCCCTGATGTATTCAATCAATTCTTTTGGAAGTTCATTATGCAAACTTTCCAATTCAATGTTACTTTCTACAAAGTATCTTCCTAGAGTTTCCTTAATGAATTCATGTTCATATGATGGTTCATTTATCCATATGTTAGCTATCTTTTGCATTCCACATTCTTCCTGAAAAAATCTATAGTATCTTTGCTTTGAATAAAGCACCTTCTTCATCACTTTCTTCTGCTATTATCACATCACATCCGGTTCAACTAGTTCTAGTTCACCTTTGGTGTATATTAATCAAAATATTCATCAATTACATCCACAACTATTTTCTCATTACCTTTTCCCTCAAATTTTGTTTATTTAGATGTCAGAGGAGTGTCACTAGCCAATTCTCTTTCTCTCTTCTTCTTTTTCACCACCTTACCGTAGGATGATCCAATTTAAACTACTTTACCAGGAGAGGAATATCACTTACACCAAACTTTCCTAACAACTTTCTAAAGAAATTTTCATAAACTTGTTCACCATTTTCAAAAGTGTTGAAATGCTCAAGAATTTTCTTACAAATTGATATGTTTTCCTTCCATACCACATTATCATTCTGAGGTAAGCAATTCAAGAAATAAATCATAATGCATATAACTAGGGTACCAAACCTGAAAGAGTAATATATATCCTTCATCAATTGCACATTCTCCATCAATTGATCCTTCAACAATCCACACAGATCAAAGTCTTCATCTTCCATTATCATTTTGTGCACAATGTAGATTGTGCCTGCAAAGGTTGCACCTTCCCTATTTCTTAAGAAAATTTTGTACAAAATTCCATATGCAATGTACTTTGTTAATGGATCTTTGATTGTTGAAATCATTAGAGCCCTCAAGTCTCCTTTTACACCAGTTAGGGCTTCAACTTCAACATTTTGAATTGATTTCTTTTTCGGGACATCTCCAATTTTGCATAATCCTGGTAGATTTTATATTGCATACTTAGAAACTTGATAGCATTTATCCAGAGTAAGGATATCACCATACTATCCATTCAAGATAATCTCGACTACCTCCGCGTTGATGAAATAAGGGAATTCATTCCAAATGTCCAAATTCTTATATTTCGCACCTCCAAGCTCCTTTAATTTGTTAGAAGAAAACAAATTTATTATATACCTAACCTTTGGACTACTATATTCCTTCAAAGTTATTGTTCCTTTGATTCTCTTCATTTTTTGTACCGAATAGGGTTCTACCAATCATTGAATAAGAAATTGACAAGAAACTAAAATACCTAGAGAATTTGCTATTGATTTGACTTTCACTCCAAAATTTTATTGAAAAAGATATCCAACTATTCTCCTTCAACCCACGGTGACAAATGAGGGTTCCAAATTCCCTTTTATAACTTTGCACACCTAACTTCCTTGTCACATTAAATGCTTTTTACTAGGATTTCTGATTACTCTGCACTCTTAGACAACAAGAGTAGAATACATCTACAGACCTTAAATATTTCATCTTTCTGAACAAAGGATCACTGATACATTTGAAGATGAATAATATACCTACTGACAACTTCCTATGATCTGGTACCAACTATACACAAGTGGACAAAATATTTGGATGAATTACCAGACGGAGCTTCCGGTACAACGTTATTACATTCATCAGATCCATTCTTCTTTACCCACATTTTTTCATCCGATCTCTTATCTCTTCCATGGATTATTTTTCTTTTCCTTTGTCACCTTTCTATTAATTTCCTCCTTGATACACCAAACCTCTCCTATCCATGTTTTTGTTCCTACAAAAGTGTGCAATGTTACCAAATATGTTACAATTGCAGCACACTGGATTTTTCTATCTATACCATCCATTCCACTGATTTCCTCCTAATATTAATTGATTACCAACATGTCCAAATCTTCCATAGGTGTAGCATTTAATATTCCTTATGCTGATAGACATACTTCTACATTCTAATGACTTATGACCAAACTTTTTGCAATTAAAACATTGACCAAAAAATGATGGATTACCAAAATTTATCTTACTTCTACACTAAGAATCCATATATCCAAATTTATTACAAACAAGGCAATATCAATTAAATTTTTGAGCATTGGGTATCCTTACCAAATATCTTCTATATTTTTTCTTCTAAATTTTCTTTTTAGGGTCCTTTTGTTCAGATCTAGAGCTCTCATCATTCACATAGCCAAGACCTCACTTATCATTGATATTCTTTTGTCCTTTAGTCATCTCATCAAGCTTAGCATAACTGATCCTAAACTTCACCTTAAACTCATTTGTAGTAGTAAGCTCATCTTTGAGAATAACTATCTATCTCTCAAGCTCTTGGTCATTGTTTTTGGATTGTTGTAGTTAAATATCCAACTGAATGAATCCACTATTAACTATGTTGCATTCCTTAGAATTTTTTTTCAAGGACTAGGCCAGATTATCCTCCTTTTTTCTCTCTTCAATCTCTTTGGTTAACTTCATCACCATAGATTCCATTTCAATCTTTAGAGCAGTATTGTCCTTAGCAAGCTTTTCACATTCTTGTGCTATTTCTTTTAAGGTTTGAGTCAAATAAACATCTTTTGGACCTCTACTTTATTTTTGTGTCAACTATCCACATAGTTCCTTCCACTTTTCCCTTGAATCAATTATTCTATCCTTCAGTGATTAAATGAAATTTTTGGCAACTGCAAGATTTTTTTTAACTCCATGACCTCTGCTTTATATTGATCAAGATCATCAAGTGCCACCATAAGCTATTGTTATCCAAGATCAACCTAAATCTATTAAACTTTAGAAGAGGAACCTACTCTAATACCAATTGTTGGACACTAGGAACAATGAGAGGAGGGGGTGAATCAATGTTCGACAATATTAGAATTTCAAATAAAAAATATCAATAGAAATATTAAACTTTAACAGTATCCACAACATATAAACAAAAGGAAACATGAAAACATATTAAAGAGACAATGTGAACACCATAACACCAAGATTTTTAAATGGAAACCCTGTTAAGGGAAAAAACATGGTGGAGATTAATCCACAAGAATACTTTATTAAAAGTATGATCAAAAGGGAATGCACTTGCATTCAAGCACACTGCCTAGAGCTCACTGCTCAAAATAAGGAAGGCTCACTACCTTACAAAATATTTGAGAATACAACAAAATTTGAACTGAGAAAATAACATCTCCAAATGCCTAGATTCAATTCCAATGAAGCACACAAAATGGATTATGGACCTTATATCCAATTCACACTTTTGCTCTGCTCTTCTTTGCTTACACAAAACCCCTTCTACCACACAAGCAAAAATTTACTAAAAAGATCTGATGTACACTCATACAACTGCTCTGCCCTTTTTTGCACACACACATCTTCTTACTGCTTCATACATTATATACAGAATGAATTACAAATCTCATATTTATATCTACTAACAAGGATTTCATTTCTATATGTCAACTTTCAAACAAAATATAATATACTTCCACATGTCAACTCAAATCACCACTTAGAATTAATGTGTACCCTCACAAGTTGGCTAGACTATATTAGGGACCTAAATCAAAATTCCCAACACAATAAATAGTTAAAAAACTACTCCTTATACATCCACGACACGCTATATACATGCTATATACACAAGGTTGGTCATAATGAGAAAATAAACAATAAGTCATTCTACTGAATCTCCAAACTCGTACACTGATCAATGCAACATTGTAAAACTTACCAATTAGGTAACATACATGCTTGAATATCTTCCCTAGGGATCCACACAACAAAATAATGATTCAGTGAAGTATTTAGACCAACTTACCAACTAGATACTTTTTTCTTTCTACTTCCTGCTAGTAGAATATTGTCTTCTACTTTTCCTACCGGTATGAGCTACTTCTGAATTATGGACCATACTAAAGACCCTAGTTGTCATCAATGACAACAATAGAAACCAAAAACAATCTCCCAAAACCATATGCAAAACTAACCACTTAGGAATTTTATTGGTTTTCAACTGAATTACCTCATTATTGAGCAATGTCTCCTTTCCATCAACTTCCACTACATATGAAATAAAGTTAATATTTTGACTTTCATATTGGTCAATGTAGTGCAAGAACTTCAAAATGGAATTATTTTCTTCAAACACTTGCCAATTGCAATTTTTTTCAAGTACTACAATTCATGTCTATACGTCAATTCTTGAGACAACATCAAAAGTCACATCATCTAGCTTGACTACACTATTAGCTAGTATATCTAATCTGATATTTTATCCTCTCTCTATCTAATCTATTCCAAAAGCATCAGATGCTTCAATAGTATCCAATACCTCATTTCTATATTGTATCAATCTTGTGTCCTTAGTGACAAACCTAGACCTGACTTGGGAAACTACTAATTCAAAATCCCCAAATAATTTTAATGATTTTATCTCATGTTTGGAAGCTAACTTCAAACCAAGTAATAAAGCCTCATATTTAGCAACATTATTTGTACATGAAAACTATAGCAAAACCTAGTACTTGAAATTATTACCTTGCAGAGATATAAGGATGACCCCAGCACCTCAGCCTTCCTTTGAATAGGCTCCATCAAAATATAGCATCCATAGAGCATCTTCATGTGGTTCTTGGAAGACCTCTCTAACAATTGGTGCAGGCTTAGTTTCTTCTTCTTCTTACTTCAACTCTTCCACATGAAAGGTTTCCATACCAATTTCCACAATGTTAATTATTGGGGGCTCCTCTAGCTCTTCAATATGCTCAATCATGTGCCGAAATCTTGATTCTCTAGAAATTTTGACATCTTTTTGATCAATTGAGAATGTAGCGAAGATAAAAACACATTGCATACTTCCTCCCATAGAATCACACCATTGTCTTGATAGTAGAATTCCATAAGTTGGTGGAATATCCACCACTATACCACTCATAAATAGCTCCTTTTTAGGAAATGTAGCCAGTTTATATGGGACATTATAAATTACCCTGATAATAGGGACCTCTTTAGAATCCATGGCATAGCACTTTCCATAAGTGTTATCAACCTTCAAGCCCATTTCCTCCATTATCCTAACTGGCATAACATTATTTGAAGCACCAGAATCTATCATACAATTCCTAAGTAGTTTACCATCAATGATCAAACTCAGAAAGAAAGGATTGACCAAACTAGGATTTGCAATGATGGTGGTTCCTAAATAAATCTCAAGGTTCTCATTAATTACTACTCCTTCCTTAGTATTATTTTATTTATTCTTAGTTGTTTCAGGTGCAGTAGCCTCTACTTTGTGTTTTCTACCTCGTCAATGTTGTTAATGAAAACCACCTTTTTGTTCTTATGTTCATCAATCCTCATCATCTCAAGAAATGGGACTATAACCCCGACTTGAGAAAAGAGATGAAACAAATCAATGGGAGAATAACTTGGTAACTCTGGAAGTACTATTTCCTAAGGGACTACCTTATCAGCTTGCTTATCAATCCTTTCAATGGTAGGCCTCAACTTTTTGGCCTTCGGATCCTGATGAGTAGCTTTAGAAGCAGCCTTTGCTTTGCTACCTTTCTTAGCCCAAATTATCATTTCTTTAGTTTCTTTGGGAATATCTCTTCCTTCTTATTCTCTGCCATAACTCCTTTATTGTCTTCACTATTCTCTTTAATGAACATGCCTCCAAAATGGCCTTGGTTTCCACTCAGCACCATATTCCTTAGGTGGATATCACTACTTGCTTGAGCTCTAGCAGCCAATGCAATTATATATCTCTCTATTTCCTCATTTGAAGGTCTTCTTAGAGAAACACTACATGCCTCAATATTGTAAGAAATGTATTATTCTTCTCTTTCTTCATCAGAAAGCACTTGTTGATGGTGTAGAACTACTTTTTGTCTTTGCACATCCACATAATTTGTGTTAGCATCATCACTAGAAGAATAATCGCTACATTTCAAATTTGACCTAGTCATGAATGCATTTGCAATTTCATTTGGATTATGGGGATAATTAGATTCCTTCTAATCATCTTGAGATTCTTCCAAGGATCTTACAATTGCACATTGTTGTGATGAATGGCGCATCTCACACACTCCACACCATGGTAATTCTTCAACAACATTTGTTGCATTCTTATGTAAATGGTCAGGTGTAGTCTAAAATTTCTTTTGATTATTCTAAACTAGCTTCCCATTCTGCCAATTTGTATGGTAAGGATAATCTTGAAGTCTTGGGGACCTCTCATTCTTTTGGAACTAAGGTTTTTTATTCTTTGTTTGCTTTTGCAATAAATTTAGGACCTAATCCAGCTTTTCATTTGGGACTACAACTTTAATTTCTTTCTCATTTTGAGCTTTTGAGCTCTTAGAAGGCCTAGGATCATCCCTTCTAGCAACTTTACTAGATTCCCTTCTATTATTTTCAATGTTTACCACCATCTTGTAGGCTTCCCTTAGGGATTGTGGATTCTTGTCTCTAAGAAATTAACACATCTTAGAGTCATATGCATTACAATACACAACCAAACATGCTCTTTCATTGGGCCTCAAGAATCCAAGGACTTTATACATTTCCTTTTGGAACCTCACATTGAACTCAATAGCCATTTCAGTGTGCCCTTTTGTGATGTTATTAAAGTCATTCAATCTAAACCATGGATTATTTTTGTCTTTGTATTTCTCTCTGAAGATTCAAAAGAAAGAATCTTTGGAAACAATTCTTGCATCTAGAAAGCTCCTATACCAATCCCTTATATCCTCCATTAGGGATTGCCTAAAGTATTTCATAGCCACATCCTCATCCCACAATTCAAATTCTTCTACAAAACTCTAAAAATCATTTAAGTGGTCTTCACCACTAAGAGAATTTTTTCCAGTAAACTTGGGCACATGTTTCTTGGCATTATCTCACACTAGATTTGGGCATCCTAGGATATTTTCAAAACATAACTGCCTATACCTATCAGTATGCAATAATATCCTCCCAGCAGATCCTTCCTCATCTTGGTTATCATTATCTCTCCTATCACCATTGTGTTGAGACCTTCTGTGTTGGGAGTCATGTTGATTATTGAAATGAATTATTCTAGTTTTATCTTTAGGTTGTGAGGAAGAACTAGAGGGGTTGTGAGTAGATGATTTTTTTTCATTAGTGTGAGTATTTGAAGAAGATGTGCGGCTATGAAGGCTCTAGGTCTCAAGGATAGGATCATTCAATGTAGATTCTAAGAAGCTAAGATTGTTTTTCATCTCTTTGTTTACAACAAGTAATTCCATATCCTTCATCCTCCTATCCAATCCCTAATTTTATTTCATCAATTTATCTAGTAATGGGATATAAGCATCTTGTGATGTATCTTTCTTGGAAGCACCCCCTCGTCAATTTTTAGCCCTTCATTTGATTTTTTCTCTCCCATAGGTCATTTACATTTATCAATATCACAAGATTCACACTTTATATTTTTGGGAGTGGGAGTAGATGGGATAGAAGTATTTTCAATAGTATTATTTTATGGATCTATAGTAGTATTGGGGTATGTGCAGGATCATCGTGCAAAAAATAGGCCCTTAAGTGGCAAAAAATTTAGAAAAATCAGTGTTAGGCAACTTGACGTAAATATTTGAATAAGTTATCTATATTATTTCAAAAATATTTAAGAATAGAATTTGTAGAAAATTGAATGTAGTTTTTCAAATACTAGGTTTATTTAAAAATAAATAAAATCTATTTGGTGAAAATTTCAAATTTCAATGCAGTAGTACTTAAATTTCAGGGAAAAAATAAGAAGTAGGTGTCTGTCTAACCACCCTAACCATAATAAAATGATAAAAAATTTTGTAAGATTTTATATATAAGTAGAGGACTCATGTTCGGATGTGATGCATCTTTTTTTGTAAATTTTTTCCAAGTAAATAATTAATTATGAATTTTTATTACAACTTTTAGAAAATATAAAAACTCATCGTTTGACCACCTTTAACTTGGTCAAAAAATTCAAAATTTAATTTTTCTTTTTAAACCTATATGTGAAGCATAGAATGTGACTATGTTTTTGGATTCAAAAATATGATAAAGTTTGAAAGTTATAGATGTTTTTTCAATAAGCCTATTGATCGTGACTTTAGTCAATTCTAATAGAAATGAATATAATTGTTTATTAAATTAAATTAAATCATAATTTATTTTTTGAAAGCTAAGAATCTCCTCTAAAACCCTTTTTGTTTCATTAATTTTGGGTGAAAAAAAGTCGCCACAAACAAATTCCCCATAATATTGCCACTTTTTGGCGCACCATGATCCTGCACATACCCATTGCCAGTTGGGGAATTTACAGGGATTTTTCTTACAGTGTATCACACAACTTGATCATTCTCTTGGTTAGCTTGGGCTGCCAATTTTTCTAATGCCTCTATCTCCTCAACCTTCCTTCTTAACATATCCCTCTGCATCATAGCATCCCTAATTCTCTTTTCCTTCTCTGCATCCCTCTTCTTTCTATTTTCATTGCACTTAGAGGCTCTTTGATTGAAAAAATGCATATCATTCAACACCTCTTCTTCATTTGGAAAAGTAGACTCTCTATCAGATACTACTGTAGTCTCAACTTGGTGGGGAGAAACATCATGAGAATATTCCTCTTTGGTTAACAAGTTGGGAGGGACAAGGATATATGTATGGGAATTTGGGGTGATGCATCCTTTAGCTCTAGCACACCTAGTGCTAGCATTGCCTTTTTTTATTTTATCCCTTTCTGTTCTATCATTTTCTTTCCTCCTCATGGCTATGTCTAGATTTGAGGAGTACTCATTTATAATATACTTCATAAAAACAACTCCCCTCTCACTAGAATTATTATCACTAAATTCCAATAGATTCCTTTCACATTCTAAACTAGAATTAGAATATGTTTCATGTTCAGGGGTTGGATGAGGGGTAGACTTACCTTTTCTATGTCTTTTGATTCTAACCATTTCCCATGTAAGTTCATGTTCTTATATTGTTCTCCTTCCAACTTCTATTTTGGATTCTTCTTCATGTGGTCTCGCATTCCTCTCATTTGTACTTAAGTTTTCTTCACATTCATCACCTTCTTTGATTTCTTTATAACTTTCTTCTTTACTTCTTTAATATCCTTAAACACTAACTCACACTGGTGCAGAGATGTCAGAGTCACCACCCAAATTCCTTGGGAAAAATTAGTAGCAATTTTGTTATGCTATATGCAAATTTCAATAGATCTTAAGAGCCCAAGACAAAATTTGACACATATGACATGCATTTGCATGAAATTTGAACACAAGCTTTCGAGACCAATGGGTGGGAAACTTATTAGGAATGTAGGTGAAATATTTGACAAATATATGAGATAAATTTAGCAAATGATTTAATTTGACCGACTCTATAAGTAAATATCACCATCTAACATAGTGATCTATGATAAGGCATTTTAGATAACTAATAATTGTAAATTTTACATCCCCAGTAGAGTTGCCATTGTATTGGTTGTTTCAACAAACCAATTAGATCTTTCCAGATACCTATGATTTTTCTAGACTCAATTGTTGAATACCTGCAAGATAATTGGAAAATGAATGAGATATAGCACCAATTGCTTTATCTCCTCACTTTGGGCTTTGCAAAACTTGAGAGGGTGGTCTCACAATATACATTATACAATTCTTTCACAAAAATTGTGAATACATTGCATATTCAAGTAGATATATTCTAACCAATGACTAATAAGATGAAATTACTCAAGAAGTTGGCATTTCCTTGAATGAATTATGCATCCTAAGCCAAGAATATGAGACAACATAAATTAGATCAAATTAAAGAAGGATCAATCATTATTTACAAATATTGTTCTCAAGTTGGGTAACTAGAACCAAGAGAAAGACGTAAAGGGGTTAGGATCGATGCCATTATCTACAAGCTAGCAGTCTAAGAAAATTGAAATATAAGGTATATTTAATTCTAAACATCCATGATCTCAGTGATATTACTTTTAAATTCATGATTCGGTAACCAAACTCTAAAGAATACTTATCAGATCCAATCATCCTGGAAAAAAATTATGAGTTGATTTAAGCATTTTAACCCATTCTATGAACCAGAGCTAAAACCAAAACATATATCAAAGTAAGAAAATGATGACAATAAATGAAATGATCTTTGATCAAAATTTTCATTAATAATTCGAATACAAATCTAAATGGAGAGACTATAGACTCATAAAATTTCCATTATAATTCAAGTATGCTCAAGAACCATACATTTGACAAAATCTATTATCTAGACTCATAGCATTAGACTAGGACTTAACATATTCGCTCAGTGTTCTCAATTTTCACAATTTGATTCTAGAATTCAACAAAAGACCTACACAAATGGCCCTAAATTACCTTTTATAGAATAAGGGAGAAAAAAAAAGCTTTAGGCCAAATGTACACGTGTCACATTTTAATTAGACCACTACAAACATATTCCCTAATTCAGTTATATTTTCATTCTTTAAACTAGAGGGAATACACATGAGACAAATATTATTTATATTTGATGTAAGAAGCAAAATTGCCTTCCCAAAACGCACATGTCAAAAAGAATAATCTTCTAGGTTGCATCATGTCCATCTCATCGAGCAAGATGAAAAAATGATGCAAATCAAAAAATGAATCGGCATCCTAGTCTGCATTCCACATCATCAACAAATAATATTTAATTGTGAAAAATGCATTTTATACATTGTAACTTTTGAGGCAAAACCTATACAATACTTGACCAATTATATGTTTCACATCCATGTTTACAGACCCAATTGACCAACCAATACCCTTCCCCATTCTTCGTATTCTTCTTTAGATGGCTAGTTGAAATCAATGATTTCTCAAACTTCTTCCTGTATGGGGAATACTTTGTCACTACATAATTGGATTCCTTATCAAAATCTTCCAGAAAGTTGATAATAAATGTCAAATTTCCCAAAGTGTCATTAAATGTATTAATGTTAACCTCTTTCCAAATTTTATTCACTTTGGAAGCAATAACATCATCCATCTCTCTTTTCCACATTTCCAATGGCTTTAGGTCACTATTAGTGAGCTGAAAATCTAGCAACAATGACAAATCTGCCAGATCATAATGAGCCTTATTTCTCTTATTTTTTGCTCCAGTGGGGCTATATATCCCTGAAACTTTTTTTCACTGAGTTCACCCATAAATTTATATGTTAGAAGAATGTTATGGTATTTATCCTCATGTTGTTTGGATCCAACCACTATCAACTTCAATCTCTTAGCCCTTGGAATCCACTTGTTCAAGATTGGCATAGCCAACTCCTTATCTCTTTGAGATAATCCTATTGCTCACATCATTAGGGCGTAATTGTCATGCACACTATTGAGTTTGGCCTGGATCTTCATATGCAGATGCTTCAAGATAGTATGAACAGTCTTTGAGATATTCTTGTGTCTATTCCAATAACTTCTTATGCATTTCAACTTGTGAAAGAAGTTGTTCCCTTGTAGGTTCGTTGGATGAACTAGGGTATAATTTCCTTTGTTCCTCCACTAAAAGTGGCTCTTGTCCCAAATTATATGGTACTATTTCCAAAGATTGATCTTGAGGAGGAGAATGAGAAGGTTTCATTAGAGAAGATGGAGATGGATGACTTGAGTTGGCCTAGCCTTGATCTCTCTGCATTTCTTCCCTCTACTTATACAATGCCAACTATGTCTCTAGCACAACTACCTTTTGTTGACTTCTATTATATTCATTGAGTAACTCATGGTATTTGTTATTGAATTTTTCCCTTTTTAGGGTGAGGTTTTCCATAGTTTCTTTAGTGAATCTAGAAAAATTAACTGCCATGTTAGCTGCAAGGGTATCAACAACTCTTCTCACAAGTAATTTCCCACTAACATTTGATGATTCAACAAGTATTAGTTTCCTAGATCCCATGGATAATGAATAGATTACTAGTGCATCCCAATCTTCACTAAATACAAACCTCCTAAGTTTCATATCCAATTCCTCTTTTGTTTTCACTAGAGGCCTTTCAACCCTTCTTATAGCATCTAAAACTATAACATCAACAATATCCCATTCTGGTAGAAACAACACACCACACTTCTTTACAAGCTCTCTACCATCTTGGGCATTAATATTTTGAAATTTATTCTTCATAATGCTCCTCACATTGTCCTAAATGACACTTTAAAATAACTCTAGATGTAAACTCCTTTCAGTGGCCACTTTCTCTACATATTCTATAGCTTTGGATCTCCACCAAAAATCCCTAAACACAGATGTTTCAACAAAGGAGTCATCTTTCATAAACTCCTTATAAGCTTCAATCCTTAGGTCATCTGCACTATTTAGGCCACTAATGTCTAGTTTTCCCAACATGAGACTACTTTTTCCTAAACTTGAATCAATTTCCCCCACAAGGGGAAGCATTCCTTGTTGCATATCCTCGAGAGTGAAAAAGATATCATCTTCATCTATATCAGAATATTCAACCACTCCTCCTACCTCAATCCTTTGTTTCTTATGAGGTGGTTGCTCCAATGGAGCAAGATTTCTTGGGGGTGAATCAAGGTTGACTATAAGTGGAGGAACCTACCCTAGAGGTGGTGGAATTTTACTCTATGGAGAAGCTACCTTTGATCCCTCATAAGTGATAGGGGTTGGAAAGGTTTATTCTTCATCCATTGCTTTTTTCCTCTCAAAGTATTTTATTAGTTACTTGGGTTGTTAGTAAGTATGTCTTTCCTCCAATGTTAGATTGGTCTCTTCTTCAACCACTCTTTCTTTTCCTTTGTCTGTAACCTCTCGTTGCTCCCTCAATATACCAACTATATTTTCAAAATTATTCATAACATACATGGCCCGACTAAATTAATCTGGTATATTTAGTAGAGGATTATGATTGGGATCCTTCTTCCATTTTTCTTCTAACATATTCCTATAAGCAAGGTACTTAGCTTTCCTTTCATCCTACTCTTGAAAGCTAAAAATGTTGCTGATGACATCTTCAAGATAATCAAAGATACACACAAAATTAACCAACCTCTTATCTACTTTCAATTTGGTGATAAATCCCTTGGGATCATGATTCGTTGAGTGCATAGTTTCCAAATTGTAAGGTGCTAGCATATGTACTAATTTCTTCCATGCCCCTATCACTAGAACATAATCAATAAATGATGTCCACTCTAGAAAGAATGAACCTTTCCTTACTCTATGTGGTAAGTGCATTTTCTTTGAATCTCCCAATTGTCTCATTATTTCAAGAAACCCTATCCTTAGTGGCCCATCTCTTGGAAAAACATATGGATATAGACCATTTCCATATACTCTTTTTTTATTTTTATCAGGGTATAAAATCAAGTCTCCCTAATTGTGACTCAAATTCAAGTCTGGCCTCATCTCCATAGGTCTCAAGAATTCATGAATTTCTTTAGGAATTATTGGTGGTTCATCTATCAAGGATCTCCTTATTCTTGATGAAAAATAATTTTGAAACATCACATAATTATACTTAAAATTATCCTTGTCCAAAATTTGGGTCTAACATTGAATAGGAAAATCAATACCTTTTTCCTTCCTTTTCAAAGTTATATCTTTCTCAAAAACCTTCTACCCTTTATGCAAGAACATATGCATTAATAGTGAATACCACCATAATTTCAACCATTTTTTCCCTTCCTTCGGTGCAACTAAACCCTTGTTTATATTTTCTACTAGATATAAGTGGCATAATGATAGACTATGTTATAAGTTGGGTGTTGCAGGTGTGTTGCTAGATAGCTATAGTCTTTTTGCAATTTTTATGGTTGAAAAGAACTAATTATTTAGCACAAAGAATATACAATTTTCTTGAAATAGGTCATTGATAAAGGATCAAGCTCCATGTCACCAATTTTTATTTTCTTTCTATGCTTCCTAGTACCAGTTACAACAATATGCAAGGGAAACAAATTTATCCTAATGAATATCTTGGTATTGTTGTGTTCCTTCCTGATATCATCCATATCTAGAGGGACCAAATACCAACTCCACTCATACAAATAAAAAACATCTTCAATTTATTTCTTGGTTATATTTACCATATCCCTCTCATCAAATGTCTTGACAACCCTAGAAACTGGATCATACCTTGAGGTGCTATCTTTCAAAAGATCCACATCCATGTACACATTGGGAACAACTAATTTTCCCATATCTAACCTCCAAGGATTACAAAGAGGGGCTCCAAGGTTCCTATTACCAAACCAATGAAAAAGAGTTTTCATGTACTTGTGGGCTCCACATGCTAGTAGCATTAGGACATATGTGGTGACTTTCCACATCTTTTAACAAACTTGCATCTTCCCTCTATGAGATGGTGAGGAACGATAGTGATCAACTCTCCCCTCTTAATAATCACCATTTATCTTAAAACTTTGAGCATTGGAATGAAAAGTGACAATGGGGTAGGTACCCATGGTTAAACACATGTTAGTATCTTGTATACCATGTAGCAATTAAAGTACCCTCATTTAGGATACGTGAGCTAATGGGGAACAACTCAAATTAAATCCCATGATCTAATGATTATCAATCTTTCACATGCAACACAGTTAATTATAAAAGAGGGCCATGACTAGGCTGATAACATTTTACCCTTGAAGACCAATGACTTAGACTTAAGTCATTTATGAGAAAAATACTAAAGTTCAAACTTGGTAAAATTAAATGGCTCGTAGTTCAAGGTGGTCGAGTAACCTAAACAAAGGGGATAATAAGGGACACACAAAAATGGCTCAAAAGGAAACTTAAACAACTTATTACTAGGTAGGGAAAGTCAATGGAAAATTAAAATGCCCAAGGTCTGTAAGTGAAGCATTTGAAAAAAATGCTACATAAGGAAAACTTTGAACCCTACTTGTGGGAAACTTGTGAGATGCTATTACTGAGCTCAAAAGGGATTGTAAATGCTAAAAATTTTGGGTACTCCATCATTTCCAACCTTCTTTTTTCTCATAAATATCTCTTATACTTCTATTTTTTTGTCTCCTCATGCTTTCCAAGGTTGGCTTTGACATATCATTTGAATTTGAACTTGTAGAACATGGACTTGATGGGGTTGCACTATGAGTTCCTATTGATGATAGTGTTTGTTGTTCATTTAAAGGTGTGTTTTCTTGAATGTGTGAGGTTGTATTTGTGCTTGTTGAAGGTGTCACTTGAGGACCACTTTTCTAGCCTTGAATAGGAGTAGGAGGAGTCACATTTGGAGGGATACTTGCTAGTATTATTTCCTCTCCATATTCTTGTTGTATACTTGTTACTTTCATTGTTTTCTCTATGTTGCCATCCCATGCTTCCTCTTCTATTAACTACATATCTCTGTTGATTATTACCTTTTTGGTTATTTGATTGTATAGCTTATATTCCTTTGATTCTTCACTATATCCCACAAATATGCATATTTCTCATTTTTTGTCCAATTTCTTTCTCAATTCATTCGAGACATGTGCATATGCCACAATACCAATTACTCTCATGTGAGCAACATTATGTTTCCTTCCACTCCATGCTTCTTTTAGAATCATATTCTTTAGGATTTTAGTTGGACATCTATTCATTATATAGACTACACATGAAACAAATTCAACCCAATACTCATTTAATAAATGTTTTTCCTTCAACATGCTCCTTGCCATTTCCATAATTGCTTTATTCTTCCTTTCAGCTTCATACTTTTGTTGAGGTGTGTACCTTGTAGTGAATTGTTTGTGAATACCATTATCTTTGAAAAAATTTAGGAATTCATTTGAGATATACTCACCTCCTCTATCTGTTCTCAATGCTTTGATATAGTTCCCACTTTGCTTCTCTACAAGAGCCTTGAATTGACAAAAGTAATCAAATGCTTCATCCTTATGCTTTAAGAAGTAAACCCATGTTTTACTTGTTTAATCATCAATGAATGTCATAAAATAATATCTTCCACCAATTGATGTTGTTTGCATAGGACCACATAAATCTAAGTAGACAATCTCTAATGGTGTTGTTGCCCTTATTGACTTTCCTATTGGAAATGATTCCCTATGTTGTTTTCCCATAATACATCATTCACACAACCTTGTTCATTTCTCTATGAGTGGAAATACCCTTACCATATTTTTCCTATGCAACAAGTTCAAACCTCAAAGGTTTAGGTGTCCAAATCTTAAATGCCATAACCAATTTGTATCCTTAATCTCAGCTTGAAATATTGTTTGGGTGATTGCTACACCTTTTTATCTACTAGTTGTGTTTGAGAGAATTATGCTTTCAAATATGGTTGTATCCTAAGGGGAAAAATTCTATTGTTTGTCATTTTTACTTTTGCAATAAGATTATTTTTGGGGTGTTTATCGAAGATTGTGCATTCTCTATTTTTGAGAAATAACAAGTTTCCCAATGCTCATCAAATTATGTTTTAACCAAGGGACAAAATAAACATCAGAAATAAACTTTTTTTCCCCCTTCTGAGTTAGAATATCAATTTTTCCTTTACCCATAATTGAAACCTTGTTATCATTCCCTAATGTGACATCAAATTTTATATTTTCATCTAAACTATAAAATAGTCCAGCATTCCCTATCATATGATTGTTGCATCTAGAATCTAAAAACCATACATCCTTTTGTTTTTCTTGTGCAACATTACAAGATAAGAACATACTGCTCTAATTTTCATTTTCTTTTCTAAAATTTATATTTTTTTTTTCCTAAACTCATATTGCTTTTTCCTACATTCACTTAAATAATTCCCATATTTTTTGCAATAATGACATTGGACTTGTGATTTATCACACCTTTGTCCTTGAGGCTGATTTTTATTGGGATTTTGGTTGCTACCTCTTCCACCTGAGTTTGATGGGTTGCTTCTTCCACCTATGTTTGATGGGCTGCTTCTTCCACCTCTATACAAATTTCTCCCTCTTCCTCTTGAATTTGATCTTCCTCTACCTCTACCATGGTTAATTGTAGCTTGTGTCTTGAAAGCATGCTCTAATGATGAATTTTTTGTTCTACTCAACCTATGCTCATGTGAAATGAATGATGCATGTAATTCATCAATAGAAAATTAAGAGAGGTTATTTTTCTCTTAAATGGCCACAAAAATTGGATCAAACCTTGTAGGTAAACTTCTCAATATTTTCTCAACCACCCTTCTTTCTTCAAGTGTCTCACCATGAGACTTGATTTGATTAACCAGTCCAATAATTTGTGTAAAAAATGATTGTGTTGATTTACTCTCCTTTATGAGTATGGTTTCAAAGTCTCTTCTTATCATTTTTAGTTTTGTTGTCTTCACCTTTTCCATTCCCTAGTATGTTGTTTGTAGAATATCCTAGGCTTGTTTATACTTTGTTGTTTCTACAACCCTTGGAAAGATACTCTCATGCATTGCTTGGAAAATATAAAAGAGAGCTTTAGAATATTTCTTCTTGTTTTCCCTTAACAAATATTTTTTTGCTTGTGTAAGTGCATTGTATGTTGTTGCATCTATTGGTTTTGGGTATCCATTTTCAACAAGCTCCCAAATATCTTGAGAACAAAATAATGCCTTCATTGTAATAGACCAATATTCATAATTCTTTCCATTTAACTGAGGAATTTGTGGGTTTCAAAAACTTGTGCTTGGAGCTTCCATTGATGACTATAAATCTTTATGTTGAGAAAAATTTAAATTCTTGAGAATCCTTTTTGAAAATATTCAGCTCTAATAACCTTTAGCTTTGATACCACATAAAGGAAGAGGTAGAGAAAAAATACAAAATAGAGTAGAACATAGAAGATAGGAAAGAAAAATAATGTGCAGAAATTTAAGTACAAAAATAAGCCAAAATAAATTTTTATATTTCATATATTTTCAAAGCTTACAATATTTTCACCAAAAAGAAAATTATAGAATTGTTGCTCTTTCTGTTTATACTTAGAAAATAAAATAACATAAAATCCCTTGTTTCTAGTTGTTTCTACTACACTGGTTGCTTCTACTAACTACTACTACAGAAAATATATTTTTTTCTTTGCTCTACACTTGTACAATTTTTTTCATTCAACTCACTTCCAAAATGACTATATATTTCTATTAACCAAAAAAAAGACAATTCTAGAACCTACGTATGACCTAGCAAAAGGAGGGAAAATAAAACATTTAATATTACAACTGGGAAATCTTGTCTAAAAAGATATGCATTTGAATCTTAATTCAAAATTAGTCTTGATGCATCGAATGCAAAAATTAAGTTGGGCTAGAGAAAAGAAATCTCACAAATGTGAGAAGATTTAGAAAATATGTTGGGGACCAAAATTGAATGTCTATGGTGGAGGAAATTAATGCTAGATGTTGGGATTATTTCAAACATGAGGTGCAATCAGGATGCTTTATTCCCAATATCCTCCAGTTTTGGTTAATAAAATAGAATAAATAATTATTATTTTAATATAAATAAAGTACAACATTATTATTGGCTGTTTGGAATGAAGTTTAAGTAACCTAATTAAAAAAATAGTGAGGATCTCATTAGGCCAATTCAATACCAATATATGATGGGACAATCATTAAAGTAGAATCTAAAGCTTTTTATCCTAAACATACAACTTGCAATTTCATGCAAAGCCCTCAAAATATCTCTAGGCAGTAAGAAGTTAGAAATCATCAAATTAGAAATTAAACAATATCTACAACAAGCTTGGGAGATCACAGGCTTGTTTTAGTACTTCTTTGTTCTACTTCATTAATAGAAATCCAATTCAACATCATAATTCATAACTAGTTTTGGTATTTGATTCTTCTTCTAAGCTCATTATCTCAAGATAATTTGAAAATTTAGATTGGCCTTGATAAGACATGTTAAAAGGGTCATATTCAGGAAGTGCTAATTTCCATCCCGCTTCATGATTCCCAATTCTTGATGAATATTGGAGGATGATGGCTATGCTAATTAGCTATTTTTTCAGCACTTACATCTAAACGTGAACTTGACCTTTCTTTCCATCTGTTCCTGCTAGGAAAGAGATGAAAGTTATCTAAAAAACAAGACAAACTTTATCACTATCACTACTAGCCTTTTAATATATTTTTGATTATCATAAAGAGGGAGAAGAAGCCCCATCCTTAAATTATCATATATATATATATATTAACATATATATTATAATAGTCAAAACCTAGAAAAACTTTGGCAAGCTCTCAAAATTGATAACAAAAACTGTAAGCATAATAATTTAGCAAATAATCTTGCATTGTGTCTTCCAACATTCCCATCATTGTTGTACTTAATCTTACCTATCTTTTTCTTTTTTTTTGTCATGTGGAAGTTCTATAAGATCCCAATTATCATTCCTAGAAATAGAATATATCTTTTCTTGCATTCCTTGAATCCAAACCTCATCTTGAAAACATGATGGTTCAAATTCAACATGTGGTAGTAAATAAAAAATTATTGTCTTTCCTTTTGGATTTTTTCAGGTACTTGAATTGTACCCTTTCAATAAATGTCATTTAAGCTTACCTTCCTTCTAGAACTTGGACTTGAATCTGGACTTGCATTGGTGGATTTATAGTACTTGAAACATAAATAATAATGGGTTGCTCATGATCAATATCATGAGTAACACTATAATTCAAAATAGATATGTTTTTAATCTACAATCCTCTTCAAAGTGACCATATCTATTACAATGATAACATCTAATATTTATCTTTGCAAATATGCCTCTACCTCTTCCTTTTGAAACACTTCATTTATTTCTTGTTTAATAATTTTTATTTTGACCTCTACTTTGGCCTTGGTTGCTTCTGGTGCTAGTGTTGGCATCTTCATTCTTTGCAATTTCTAATTTTGAAGAAAAAACTTTCTCATCACTTTCTCTACAAGAATCTCACAATCTTTCTTCAGGAGACATAAGAGATCAAACTAGATTATCAAACTAGAGAGTATTCAATCGTTGATTTACTCAATGATTATAGTTACATGGTTCAACCTTGGTGTTAAGAGACTTCAACAACACTTTAATCACAACCTCTTTGTTCACAATTTCTCCAAAAGTTTCCATCATATTGACCATATCTTTGACTCACACATTTTTCACTCACACTTTCAACTTCATCTTTAAATTCTCATGTCAGTATCTATAATTTAACAACTTTTATTTGATCACTATCTTAGTAAATTTCTTGTAGAGTCTTCCACACATCCTAGGCTGTCTTTACACATGCAATTCTTGAAAATAGACTTTTATTTAAAAATATTTAATATAAAATATTTTTTTTTAAAGAAATTAACCTCTTTATCAATTATTCTATCATTAATTGCAAGAGTGGTCCATTGATAACATGTTTCTTAAATTTAAACCAAAATAGAATTGAACTATGTTGTGTTTATCTCATGTAAACTAAATTAAAACTAAACTTGTGTGCACACATGTACACTGTGTATACATGCAGTTTATTATGCATTTTATTAGGTAGGACATGAAGTTGCAATCCTACAGAAAACCAAACAAGAAAAGTTAATAAACTAGTTTATTTCATGCAAATAGGGAGCAGCATAGCATACAAATTGAATGTATGAAGGAAAGGAAAAATATAAACCAAAAAATCAGTACTAACATAAGCAAGAGATGTTGTATGAGAGAAATTTTTAGTGGGAAAAATATTAAAAAAAATCAGTACTAATGCAAGCAAAGAGATGTTGTATGAGAGAAATTATTGTCAATGTTAAAAATATATCATATTCATTTTAGTATTTTGTTATGTAAAGTTATATCTTTTGTAAGAGAGACCTCTCTTCAAGCATGATATCTATTTAAGGATCTTCAGACAATATTAAGTTTATCTTTATATTTTTAACAATTGATATCATAACCCATAAAATAGAAATATTTTTCTACATAGAAGTTCTAATATATTTACAAACCTATGTTTGGAGAGGAAACCATTTTATTTTCTAATGTGCTTAGATTGAAGATTTTCTGTTTAGATCAAAGATTGATCCAATCAAAAGAAACATTCTAAAAATTGTTATTTTATTGTTTTTGATACTCTCTATTGTACATATTTCTATGCCAATTGAGTAAAGGGTAAGTCATTTATAAGGCTACTCTACAAATTATAGAGTAGTATTGCAAACTTTACTAGCCATACACATTTAAGGGAGATTGCAGCTTTAGTGGAAGACAATTGCGAACATCTTGTTAGATTATCCTAAGTTTTCTCTAACCAAACCCATGCCTACCACTTCACAAAAATTATTTAAAATATGTTCACATGTGTTAAAATATTTGTTTCTGATGGATTGAGTGTTTTAAATTTGGTCAGAAAAATTCACAACAAAAGAGTCATAGAATATCTTAGTATCTTTTTTGTATGGTAGGGTCTATTTTAAGATTAAGCATTTCAAGTCCAAACTCGCTAGTGTTGGGAGGCCACCTCCTATTGAAAATCATTTATAGCTGCTAAGTCATTTATTTAGTGAGTGCCTTTGTCTAGGCTATTGATATTTATCAATTTGGATTTTGTAGTAACGAAATGCCACTTAGCTCAACAACCAAATGTACAGGAGGAAATTTTCTACTCTTGAGTCTCAATACAAGAAGATTCTACAAAGAGAAAATGGTCCTCAAATACCTCAAGGAACAACTAATTCAAGTGACAAGATAAAAAGGAAAGAATTCCAGAAATAGGAAGAGTAGCTCATAGAGGTCATTTGAACAAACTAACAAGTTTTTCACCAAGGATGACATCATGGCGTATTGGCATCCAAATGATGCACATGAACAAAAAAAAAATACTATCACACAAAATAAATTAAGTGGCTACTAATAATTTGATTGCTAAGATCTCTCAAAATGTGAAGAAATAACAAAGTATAACAAATCTAAAATAAAGTAATGTAAACTAGATAAAATATAGATTAGATGAAATCTATACTAAATGGAATGTAGATAATAAAAATAAGGTGGAAAAAGAAAGTGTTCACAACAACCAAATCAATTAAGCCTCTAGAAAATAAATATTTTCAATACATACACACATAACAATGAAATTTGGTCTTCTTGTTGGGCTTTTACCACTAGTCTCTTTGGGCACGTGGGATGGAGATCCTTTAGCAATGGTAGGTTTTTCCCTTGGTATTCTTTGTGGGTGGCATTCCTTTTTCTTTTCCATAGATGGGAAAGCTATTATTTTTGGAGTTGCTTTCTATGGCTCTGTGGGTTTGTGGGTTGTGCCCTCTCTGTCACTTGGCGGAGGTTTTATGAGTGGTTTCGACCTACCTAAACATGAAGATATCCTTGGTGTTTTCGTCATGGCTAACATTGGTGTTGGCCTTATGTGACATTCTTGGTGCGATTGGTTCTCCAATGAGGGAGATGTTTTGTGTTTCTACCGAGAGCGCTTAGTTTTTGGTGAGCTTTTCTCCTACTCCCATTGTTGGCTTTGGTTGGGGACTCCCCTTATTTGTGGGTTATCTCTTAGTGTGAGGATTTTCATCCCTCCTGACTTTCCCTTTTCGAGGATTTGGTGTGTGGCTTTTTGAAAGTGTTGGGGTTTGGTGTTTTAGGTTCCCATGGTTTTTGGTTTGGCTCCTTATGTGGTGGCTAAGAGCTGGGATTTTTGGCTTTCTTCCAAGTAGCTGGTGAATGTGGGATTCTATGTGGAAGTTTGGCTATAGAAGGGGCCTTTTTTTGTTCCTATTCATTGTAATAGGAAGGCTTGGTGGTTCTTCTAGTTGGTCTGTTCTGCTACTATTTTCTTCTTGGTCATCCCTTGGTTCTACTTGTTTCTTGTTTGGTGGCTCTGTTGTGGGGGTTTTTGTTCTTTGTGTGTTTTGTGTTCTTATCCCCTCATTGAGGTATGGTGGTGTTACCTTCTAGTTGGATGTTGGGAGTCTTGGATTATCTTTGGCTCTAACTAGCATGTTGGAGTTACTCGATGGTCTTTCCTGTTGGCTCATCTCCTGATTTTATTCCTATTTGGGCTCCCCTATTCCTCTTAGGGGTTAGTTGTTCTCATTCCTTAAGAGGTTGGATCCTTGTTTCTGGTGGTATTTTGGCCTGGGGTTCCTTTTGTTGTTGGTTGGTTGGTGTTGAGTTTTCTTTTGTTGTTGTGGTTACCAAAGGATTCTTTAGTTGTTTACTTGACTACTGTGTTAGTTTCCTCATATGGTCCTATGAAGGTGGACCTCCCTTAGTTGTTCTTAATTAGGTGGGTGATCCTCCTATGGAGGTGGAGGTGGAGGGTGTTGGTGATTTCTAGCTATGGTGGTCTTGCTTCTTGTAGCATTCTCTCCATTAGAGGGGAGCTCCTTCCTTTTGAGGTGGTTGTGGAGTTGGTTTCCTATTGTCGGAGTGTTTCTAAGAAGTTGGTGTTGCTAGTGCTATCCTTGGATGTTTTCAGTGCCTTGGTTTCTCTTGCTTTGATGTAGGTTGGTTGGTTTTATTTGGTGATTCTCTTGGTTCATGTTGTGGCATTGTGCCCAATGGTTTGTCTTGCTCAAGTTTTTGATTAGGGGCCTCATGGTGTCTTTTATCACTATATTGTTATTCTTTTTTGGCTATGTGATGTATTCCATGAGTGTCTAGTTTGCTAATGTCTAGCAGATGAAGGTGGGTTTCTTATGTATTTAGATGGTTTTTGGTCCCAGTTAAAACCAAGAGTTGTAGGGTCTTTGGCCTGTGCCTGTCTATTAGTTGTAGCATTTGTAATCCTGCTTATCTTTTGTGGTTGTTGTGGGGCTAATAATGGTTTATGATGTATCTAAATTGCAGCCTACCTTTCTTTGTTTTAGTTTCAGGCCCCATCAAAACCCTTTTTCACCTATAATCAAAAAAATGAAAGAAAATTTTGGAGCTATTTAAGGGCTTGTCTCATTCAAACCCTCACTTTGATTTTTCCACCTCCACATACATCCAAATAGACAAATAGATAGTGTAGACATGTAAAATATATTGATTGATCTCATGCACCTAATCCTGATTACTAACACTAGTTCATCCTAAATCATCTCCTTTACTAATCATTTAATTAAATAATCTTTACTTAATTAAATTCATCACATTTCATCTCTTAATTAAATTAATTAATTTTATCTGATTAAGTCATTATCTCCTATTAATTAAATAAATCATTTTGTTTAATTAATCATATAGTCCCTCTTTTAATTAAATAATTCATTTTATTTAATTAATCTCTAAAGTCATCTCATTTAAATTAAAAAAATTCATCTTTATTTGATTTAAAACTAACACCATTCTCTTTTATTAAATAAATTAAAATTTATTTAATTAAGTCTAAAATTAGTATTATTCTCATTTTTTATTTATTTAAATCCTAAAATCTAAATCAAAATGTCAAATCAGCTAAATCCTATCTTAATTAATCAAATTTTGATTAATCCTAATCTTAATCCATCAAATCCTCTAGCTTTTTCAACTTGCTCATAAAAATTATTTAATTGATTTATTAAATCTCCTTTTTTCATTCAAAAAGGCATCAAAGGATGGAATATTCCTCAAATTTGAAATCTCCCACCAAAAGTACTTTACCATCCAACAAGGCATTAAAGGCCTCTTACATATCATTTTTCTTGATCCAAGTAATATTAACTCCATCTTTCAACCTCATCTTTCAAGCCATCTTTTGAATTTCAAATTTCTCCCTCTTTGCACATTACCCAAAATGTGCTCCATCTCCCTTCAATAGCATGTTGAAAATTGGCATTTTATCATTGGTTTGTCTTTAGTCCCACATTCATCCATTTTTCCTATTCCTCCATAATTCTCATCTATAAATAAGAGGCTCTCATTTTTATTTTGGATCCACGACTTCATGCAAATACATTATCTTGAGATTTTGAATTTTCTCATCCATTGTTCATCTATTTTCTCATTTTCATAGCTAGGTTATGTAAGAATTCAACCAAGGAGCATCAAATCTTCATCAAATAATCATTCAATCTTACAAGGGATTAGGAAAGGGACATTTTTCACATCAAAATGGCACCAATTCCCCCATGGTATTGAGAGTTTGTTTGCATTAAATAGGATTTAAAATATTTTATTGGTGTTCATTATTCCATTTCTTATTTTATGCATTTCAAATGAATTCTATGGGGAATGTTGATTTAACTAGCATAATAGACTAATGATGTGTTGTTTGATTGTGTTTGTGAAGGTATAACATCACCATTCACATTTTGGTGCTAGAAGGAGGGTGAATCTTTCAAAATTAACACATTTTTTTGGCTATTTCCATTGTTCTTTATGTTTTTTTGTCTTTACAGGTCTAACAGTGCCACTAGAGGAAATTGTGATGCATTTGCAGGACCTCTATTTTTCTAAACATTGCCTCTAGTTTCACCAGAGTGCTTCTCAAATCCTCAAATGGCACTACTTTTGTTCCAGCATCATTGTTTGGACCCATATAGCACCACTGCAAAGGGCGTCACCTTTGCTTTCTTTCTTTTTCACTCAATCTTAAAATGGTAATGTCTTTGTCATTTTTTGGTCTCTTTCAGAGCTCTATTTTTTGAAATGGGGTATAATTTCATAAGCTATGCAATGGTGTAGATGTTTAATCAAATTTGATAGAGTTAAGATTTTTTAATTTTCACCTAATGTCAAATCACAATGAAACTTGGTCTACATTTTAGGTTTTTTATGCTTAATCATTTATCTCACCCTCATATCTTCTTGTTTCTTGATTTCATCTAAGATTTGGAGCTTGTATTGCAGGTTTTAAAGGACAATGGAGCATGGAAATGAAAGAAATGGCATTATCATATGATTGTAACAAGTGTTTTCAAACACTTTGGGAGAAATTATAATCCCTTTTCTAAGGACATTGTCATCTTCATGCCTTTTTAGGACTCACTAATTTTTGTTTGGGCTTAAAAAGAACAATAAAAAGGGATTAAAAAGAGCCTTAGGAAACTTACTAGATTTTATTTTGGACTTAACAATTGAACAAGCAAATCTCACATTTCCTTTTGGTGCTTAAAAAGAATATAATTCTTACATTGAAGGTTTAAAATGAACATGTTCCTTTATGTTTTGTAATCTCGTATCCAAAGTAATATCATTTAAAATATGTATGCACTTATCTCACGCCTCA